>JARQOD010000004.1:301968415-302160606 GCA_033576555.1 Oophaga sylvatica | reverse complement strand
TTAGGGTTACGGTTAGAATTAAGGTTAGGGTTAGAATGATTGTTTGGGTTGGAATTAGGGTTAGGGTTGGGATTAGGGTTAAGATTAGGGTTAGGGGTGTGTTGGTGTTAGGGTTATGGTTAGGGTTGGGATTAGGGTTAGGCTTGTGGTCTAATTTCTAATGTTACCCTTGGGAAAATAAAAACATGGGGCTAAAAAATTATTTTTGTGGAAATTTTTTTTTTAATTTTCATGACTCTGCGTTATAAACTTCAGTGAAGCACTTGGGGGTTGAAAGTGCTCACCACACATCTAGATAAGTTCCTTGGGGGGTCTAGTTTTCAAAATGGGGTCCCTTAGAATTATTGTTAAGGGTGTGTTAGGGTGAGGTTTGTGGTTAGGGTTATGGTTAGGGTTGGGACTAGGGTTAGGGTGTGTGTTGGGGTTAGGGTTGGAGTTAGATTGGGGGGTTTCTACTGTTTAGGCACATCAGGGGCCCTGCAAACGTAACGATGCCTGCAGACCATTCCATCAAAGTCTGCATTTCAAAACGTCACCACTTCCATTCCGAGCCCTGACGTGTGCCCAAACAATGGTTCCCCCCCACATATGGGGTACCAGTGTACTCAAGACAAACTGGAAGACTACTTTTTGGGTCCAATTTCTCCTGTAACCCTTGTGAAAATAAAAAATTGCAGGCTAAAAAATTATTTTTTCAGGAAAAAAATAATTTTTTGTTTTCACGGCTCTGCGTTATAAACTTCTGTGAAGCACTTGCGGGTTCAAAGTGCTCACCACACATCTAGAAGAGTTCCTTGGGGGGGTCTAGTTTCCAAAATGGGGTAACTTGTGGGGGTTTCTACTGTTTAGGCCCATCAGGGGCTCTGAAAATGTAACATGACGCCCGCAGACCATTCCATCAAAGTCGGCATTTCAAAACATCACTACTTCCCTTCCGAGCCCCTAACTGTACCCACACAGTGGTTCCCCCCCCACATATGGGGTATCAGTGTACTCAGGATAAACTGGACAACAACTTTTGGGGTCCAATTTTTCCTGTTACCCTTGTTAAAATTAAAAATTTAGGGCTAAAAAATAATTTTCACCACACATCTAGATAAGTTCCCTGGGGTGTCTGGTTCCCAACCACATATGGGGTATCAGCGTACTCAGGACAAACTGAAAATTAAAAATTGTGGGCTAAAAATAATTTTTTGAGGAAAAAAAATGATTTTTATTTTTCACGGCTCTGTTGTTATGTTTCGGTGGCTGAGGAGGACAGGAACAACAGCATGGCAGCCGAACACCTGAGATGTTGGTAACTGATGGGTTGCAGATTCCTAAACTAACGACACAACTAGAGGTAGCCGTGGAGCGTTCCTATGTTGATCCTAGACGCCTCGTCACAGCCTGAGAGATAACTACACCTAAAGGCAGAAAGATGAAAGCTATCTGCCCCGGAGCAGATCCCCAAAGAAAATAGGAAGCCCCCAAACATATAATGGCGGTTAGACAAGATGAAAATACAAACACAGGCAGAAAATAGACTGAGCAAACGCTGGGGCCACAAGCTGACTAAATAGGATAGGACAGGAGAGATTACTTTCAGCAACCCAGAAAACCCTACAAAAATCCAACAATTCTGATTACAAAAATACTGAGATCACATGATCTCGCCACCCACCAAATCAGTTCTCAGTGTGAGCAAAAACCAAGCCGCAGCCGCTGAAAAAACAGGAAAAAGCAAATGAGCAAATAACAGTGGCTACAGATAAACTGTGAGGAGCTCAAGCCCCAGGAGGGGACCTGGCTGACCTCCACAAAAGTGAAGAAAACAATGCAAAAAGCAAGCACAAAAAGAAAAGCAAAAAATATCTTATCTGAAAGCAGGAGGTGCAGGCAAGACTCAAGCAAACTTCCAAATGAACCAGGAACCACAATTGAGACAAGAATAATCGATCACCGGCAACCATCATGGGAGGGAACCTCCCTTATATCAGACCAGTCAGTGAACCCAGATTGCCACTCCTCGCTGAGAGGTTCAGTACTGTCTGTAACCACCAGAGGGAGCCTCTGCTCAGAAACCATCTCTAGCACATTCATAACACTCTGTGTTATAAACTTCTGTGAAGCACTTGGGGGTTCAGAGTGCTCACCACACATCTAGATAAGTTCCTTGGGGGGGACTAGTTTCCAAAATGTGGTCACTTGTTGGGGAGCTCCAATGTTTAGGCATACAGGGGCTCTCCATACGCGACATGGTGTCCGTTAACGATTGGAGCTAATTTTCTATTCAAAAAGTCAAATGGCGCTCCTTCCCTTCCGAGCCCTGACATGCGCCCAAACAGTGGTTTATGACTACATATGAGGTATTGATGTACTCAGGAGAAATTGCCCAACAAATTTTAGGATCCATTTTTTCCTGTTGCCCATGTGAAAATGAAAAAATTGAGGCTAAAAGAAAATTTTTGTGAAAAAAAGTACTTTTTTTTAAGGATCAATTTATGAAGCACCTGTGGGTTCAAAGTGCCCACTATGCATCTAAATAAGTTCCTTGGGGGGTCTAGTTTCCAAAATGGGGTGCCTTGTGGGGGAGCTCCAATGTTTAGACACACAGGGGCTCTCCAAACGCGACATGGCAACCACTAAATATTCCAGCATATTTTCCATTCAAAAAGTCAAATGGCTCTCCTTCCCTTCTGAGCCCTGCCGTGCACCCAAACAGTGGTTTATGACCACATATGAGGTATCGGTGTACTCAGGAGAAATTGACCAACAAATTTTATGATCCATTTTATCCTGTTGCCTATGTGAAAATTAAAAAATTGATGATAAAAGAAAATTTTTGTTGGAAAAATTAAAATGTCCATTTTTTCCTTCCACGTTGCTTTAGTTCCTGTGAAGCACCTGAAGGGTTAATAATCTTCTTGAATGTAGTTTTGAGTAGCTTGAGGGATGCAGTTTTTAGAATGGTGTCACTTTTGGGTATTTTCTGCCCTATAGACCCCTCAAAGTGACTTCAAATGTGAGGTGGTCCCTAAAAAAATGGTTTTGTAAATTTTGCTGTAAAAATGAGAAATCGCTGGTCAACTTTTAACCCTTATAACATCCTAACAAAAAATTTTTTTTCCCAAAATTGTGCTGAAGTAAAGTAGATACGTGGGAAATGTTATTTATTAATTATTTTGTGTCACATAACTCTCTGGTTTAACAGAATAAAAATTCAAAATTTGAAAATTGCAAAATTTTCAAACTTTTCGCCAAATTTCCATTTTTTTCACAAATAAACGCAAAAATTATCGACCTAAATTTACCACTAACTTGAAGCCCAATATGTCATGAAAAAACATTCTCAGAATCGCTAGGATCCATTGAAGCGTTCCTGAGTTATAGACTCATAAAGGGACACTGGTCAGAATTGCAAAAAATGGTCAGTTCATAAGGTAAAAATAGGCTGGGTCATGAAGGGGTTAATAAATATTTTTTATTATTCTTTATTTCACAAGATTTTTCATCCTAATGTCAAAATAATATTATATGACAGAGGTATTCTTCTGCTGCCTAAGTAAACTGAATGCAATTTATTTTACGGGATATATTTACATCTAACTGTATTTGCAATCCATTAGTCTGTGACTTAGAAACACACTGTAAATGTCAGAAGTACACATTTTTAATAAAAATCGTGGACTGTGTTTCTGTGCCATAAAATTTCTCCCCACGGGGTAAATACTGCTCAATAGCTCAATAACTTGAAGTAAAGAAAGCTCAATGCCTTTCTTGTGCTCTTTGAATTTTGAGAAGGATCAGGTGCCATAGCAACAGTATGGAAAATGATAGAAGGAAGGCAAAACTAAAAAAATTACATGTAAACACAGCTTCTCTCCATTTCACATCTTATTTTGTACTGATCATCTAATAAATAATGTTTTTTAATGAAATCTTCTGCTACTACCTAAAAATTGCCTAATGGTAATGTTCTGTCTGGAATCATCCTGCTCCACGATGCAGGTAGCAATGGGCAATTTTATCACTATGATAGACAGTGTTAAATGGCTGCTGTGTGTCCATCTTTAACAATCCATAAACAAAATTTGCACACAGCACTTTTAATAACGTAAACGTATTTGGTGAAAAGCATAAGACAGGGGCCGGACTTTAACCCCATTAACTCCGAAGGTAGTTTGCATGTTAATGAACAGGCCAATTTTTACAATTCTAATCACTGTTATTTTATGTGATTATAACTCTGGAACACTTCAAGGATCCGGGTGAGTCTGAGAATGTTTTTCCATGACATACCGTACTTGATAGTGGTAAAATTTCTGGAATACGATTTGTGTTTATTTGTGAAAAAAAGGAGATTTGGAGAAAATTTGGCAATTTTCAAACTTTGAATTGTCATGCCCTTAAATCACAGAGATATGTCACACAAAATAGTTAATAATAATATTTCCCACATGTCTACTTTACATCAGCACAATTTTGGAACCCAAATTTTTTTGTTAGGAAGTTATAAGGGTTAAAATTTGACCAGCGATTTTTCATTTTTCCAGCAAAATTTATAAAACCGTTTTGTAGGGACTACATCACATTTGAAGTCAATTTAAGTGGTCTATATGACAGAAAATACTCAAAAGTGACACTATTCTAAAAACTGCACCACTCAAGGTGCTCAAAACCACATTCAAAAAGTTTATTAACCCTTCATGTGCATCACAGGAATTTTTGGAATGTGGAAAAAAAATGATCATTTAACTTTTTTCACCAAATTTTTTTTTATTTTGACAAAGGTAACAGGAAAAAATGGAAACCAAAATTTGTTGTGTAATTTCTCCTGAGCATGCTGATACCCCATACGAGGGAGAAAACTACTGTTTTGGCGCACGGCAGGGCTTGGAAGAGACGGAGCATAATTTGACTTTTTGAATATAAAATTTCCAGGAATCATTAGCGGACCTCATGTCCTGTTTGGAGAGCCCCTGATGTGCCTTGGAAACTAGACCCCTCAAGGAATGTATTTAGATGTGTGGTGACGACTTTGAGCCCCAATGTGCTTCACAGAAGTTTATAAAGTTGAGCCGTGAAAATATAAAAAAATCACATTTTCCCCCAAAAATGTTATTTTGACCCCACATTTTGCATTTTCATAAGTGTAACAGAAAAAATTGCACCACACAATTTGTAGTGCAATTTCTCCTAAGTATGCCAATACCCTATTGTGGGAGAATACTACTTTTGAGTCACAGTGCAAAGCTCAGAAGGGAAGAAGCGCCATATTGGAGTTCAGATTTTGCTGGAATGGTTTAACGGTGCCTGTCACATTAGCAGAGCCCCTGAAGTGCCAGAACATCAGAAACCCCCAATATGTGAACTCAATTCACAAACTACACTCCCCAATGAATTCATCAAGGGGTGCAGTGATCACGTTGACACCACATGTGCGGAACAGAATTTTATACCATTGACCGGTGAAGAAAGAATAAATTTAATTTTTACCACTAAAATGTTGTTTTAGCACCAAGTTTTTAATTTTTACAAGGGCTAATAGGAATTTTTTTTTCACAACAAACTGAGGTCCATTTTTTCTTGAGTTCATCAATACCCTACATGTAATCGGGAAATATTTTTCAGTCACAGTGCAAAGCTCAGTAAGGCAAGGAGCACCAGATTTTACTGTTATGGTTTGCGGGTGCAGTGACTTACTGGGAGAGCACATGAGGTGCCAATACAATAGAATCCCCCATAAGTGACCCCATTTTACTAATGACACCTCTCATTGAATTAATCTAGGGGTGCAGTGATCATATTGACACCATGGGTATGTCACAAAATTTTGTATCATTGGGCATTGAAGAAAAAATAACTACGTTTTTACAACCAAAATTTTGGTACGTTATGCCCTGTCTGTGCTTCTGCACACATGTACCTGTAAGTTAGGCAGGCACTCATTGCTTCAGAAATGCCAAACATGGGGATGCTACAGTGGGGAATTAAGTACTTGATCCCTTGCTGATTTTGTAAGTTTTCTCCCTGAAAAAGACATGAACAGTCTATAATTTTAGGGCTAGGTTAATTTTAACATTGAGAGATAGAATATCAAAAATAAAATCCAGAAAATCACATTGTATAAATTATATAAATTTATATTTTGAAGTGGGAAATAAGTATTTGATCCCTCTGGCAAACAAGATCTAATACTTGGTGGCAAAACCTTTCATGGCGAGGACAGCAGTCAGACATTTTTTGTAGTTGATGATGAGGTTTGCGCACGTGTCAGGAGGAATTTTGGTCCACTCCTCTTTGCAGATCATATCTAAATCATTAAGATTTTGAGGCTGTCGCTTGGCAACTCGGAGCTTCAACTCCCTTCATAAGTTTTCTATGGGATTAAGGTCTGGAGACTGGCTAGGCCACTCCATGACCTTAACATGCTTCTTTTTGAGCCACTCCTTTGTTGCCTTGGCTGTATGTTTTAGATCATTGTCTAAAAGGAAGACCCAGCCACAACCCATTTTTAATGTCCTGGCAGAGGGAAGTAGGTTGTCAATCAGGATTTTATGGTACATGGCTTCATCCATTCTCCTATTGATGCGGTGAAGTAGTCCTGTGCCCTTAGCAGAGAAACCCCGAAAACATAGTGTTTTCACCTCCATGCTTGACAGTGGGGACTGTGTTCTTTGGGTCATAGGCAGCATTTCTCTTCCTCTAAACACGGCGAGTTTTAATTACACCAGCTCCCTACTTTACCCATAAATGCAGGCATTACTGACAGAGGTGCATATTCACCCAGAAATTCAGATATCAGCCTAATAGAGGTATGTTCACATTAGGTCAGGGACTCACCAGTATTGAGACCACCTTGACGATGGTTGGTGGGCTTTAAAATGTTTGGCCAAATGTTTATACTAAGCGTCTCAAATTTTTCCTTATATTCCAAAGCCATATTGCTATTCAAAATTTCATGTATTCTATGTTGTCATGCTTTAGTATGCTTGAGTGCAGCCTTTTTTTGGATGTTTTACATGAGGGTAGCTCCCTTTGGTTTGCACCTAGTTCACATTAGTCTGGAAGTGCCAGTCAGGTTTTTTGTCTTTTGAATGTTAGCTTGCTGACCGAGCACTCCGCCCCCACCAGGTGGTGATTTTAATTACACCAGCTCCCTACTTTACCCATAAATGCAGGCATTACTGACAGAGGTGCATATTCACCCAGAAATTCAGATATCAGCCTAATAGAGGTATGTTCACATTAGGTTAGGGACTCAACAGAATTGAGACCACCTTGACGATGGTTGTTGGGCTTTAAAATGTTTGGCCAAATGTTTATACTAAGCGTCTCAAATTTTTCCTTATATTCCAAAGCCATATTGCTATTCAAAATTTCATGTATTCTATGTTGTCATGCTTTAGTATGCTTGAGTGCAGCCTTTTTTTGGATGTTTTACATGAGGGTAGCTCCCTTTGGTTTGCACCTAGTTCACATTAGTCTGGAAGTGCCAGTCAGGTTTTTTGTCTTTTGAATGTTAGCTTGCTGACCGAGCACTCCGCCCCCACCAGGTGGTGATTTTAATTACACCAGCTCCCTACTTTACCCATAAATGCAGGCATTACTGACAGAGGTGCATATTCACCCAGAAATTCAGATATCAGCCTAATAGAGGTATGTTCACATTAGGTTAGGGACTCAACAGAATTGAGACCACCTTGACGATGGTTGTTGGGCTTTAAAATGTTTGGCCAAATGTTTATACTAAGCGTCTCAAATTTTTCCTTATATTCCAAAGCCATATTGCTATTCAAAATTTCATGTATTCTATGTTGTCATGCTTTAGTATGCTTGAGTGCAGCCTTTTTTTGGATGTTTTACATGAGGGTAGCTCCCTTTGGTTTGCACCTAGTTCACATTAGTCTGGAAGTGCCAGTCAGGTTTTTTGTCTTTTGAATCCTAAAAAGACGGACACCGCCAGATCACAGGTCAGATGTGTTAAAGAAGTGGTTAATTTTTGTTCTCTAAAATAAAATAAATATCAATTGTCACGCTGTTCTGTCTGTACTTGGTAGTCGGCGTGACAATGCATGTTTCTGCTTTAACCCTTTGCTCCTTTCCCCTAATTGAGCTGGGATGCTGCTCAGTTCCCAGCCCTGATGCGTAGCCATGCATGCATGAGTGTCTCCGCTGCACTGCATGACCACCCGCATGTGCGGTCCCTGGCTATTGCTGTGGAGCTAACCGTAGTTTGCAAGGTCCTCTGCAGTGGTGCATGACTTACTATGTATGTTTAGGTTACAGCCGTTGCCAGGTGGCCTTGCTGTGCTGATTTGTGTCTGGCTCTGCATAGGGTACGCAGGCCACACCTTTCCCGCTTTTATCAGGGTTAGTGTGAGTACTTGAAATGCTGTTCCAACCAATTGCTGAGGGGCAGCTCCTATATAAAGGCTCCCTGCCCTATGGGCGGGGCCTTAGCTACTCACATAGCTTCTGAATCTTGCCATGTGTGTTGTGTGTTCCTGTACCCGTCCCTGCGCATGTCCTGGAGGTGGTAATTACAGGCTCGCCTATCCTGGAGGCGGTAATTCCAGGATCGCCTATCCTGGAGGCGGTAATTCCAGGTTTGAATCCTTGATCCTGTACCTGTCCTGTACCTGACTGTCTGAACTGTGTCTTCTTTATGTTACTGAAGTCCTTCTGTGTCCTGAACCCGATGCCCATTGACTGTGATCTTTTGCTAACTGACTTCCTTTGATACAACCTGGGTTTATCTTGGAAGGAGTCCGGTGTGGGTGTGCTGAGTTTCTGTTACTCTGTGCTCAGCTTGTTTTTGGTGCAATCCCCAGCCGGCTCCTGTTGAACCTGGTGGGGCTTGCACCAGACCGCTTGGGTTCCTTTTTTATTATACCAGGTCCCTACTTTACCCATAAATGCAGGCATTGCTGACAGAGGTGCATATTCACCCAGAAATTCAGATATCAGCCTAATAGAGGTATGTTCACATTAGGTCAGGGACTCACCAGTATTGAGACCACCTTGACGATGGTTGGTGGGCTTTAAAATGTTTGGCCAAATGTTTATACTAAGCGTCTCAAATTTTTCCTTATATTCCAAAGCCATATTGCTATTCTAAATTTCATGTATTCCATATTGTCATGCTTTAGTATGCTTGAGTGCAGCCTTTTTTTGTATGTTTTACATGGAGGTAGCTTCCCTTGGTTTGCACCTAGTTCACATTAGTCTGGATGTGCCAGTCAGGTTTTTTTGTCTATTGAATGTTAGCTTGCTGACCGAGCACTCCGCCCCCACCAGGTGGTGATTTTAATTATACCAGGTCCCTACTTTACCCATAAATGCAGGCATTGCTGACAGAGGTGCATATTCACCCAGAAATTCAGATATCAGCCTAATAGAGGTATGTTCACATTAGGTCAGGGACTCACCAGTATTGTGACCACCTTGACGATGGTTGGTGGGCTTTAAAATGTTTGGCCAAATGTTTATACTAAGCGTCTCAAATTTTTCCTTATATTCCAAAGCCATATTGCTATTCTAAATTTCATGTATTCCATATTGTCATGCTTTAGTATGCTTGAGTGCAGCCTTTTTTTGTATGGGTTCCTTTTTAAATCGCTTCCAGATGTCCGGATCCGATCCTTCCCTGCCTGATGCCCGGAGCCTGCCGATTGTTGCCAGATATCCGGAGTCCGATGCCAGTGTTGGTCTTGTGATCCAGTCAGTGTTCCTGATGTCCAGTCCATGTTCCTGATGTCCTATCCGTGTTCCTGATTCCGTGTTCCTGATGTCCGGTCTGTGTTCCTGATTCCATGTTCCTGAGTCCGTGTTCCTGATGTCCAGTTTCCTGATGTCCGGTCCGAGTTCCTGAGATCCAGTCCATGTTCCTGATGTACTGTCCGTATTCCTGATTCCGTGTTCCTGATTCCATGTTCCTGAGTCCATGTTCCTGATGTACGGTCCGTGTTCCTGATTCCATGTTCCTGTGGCCATGTTCCTGATGTCCGGTCCATGTTCTTGAGATCCAGCCAGTGTTCCTGATGTCCAGTTTCCTGATGTCCGGTTCGTGTTCCTGAGATCCTGTCCGTGTTCCTGATTCCGTGTTACTGATGTCCGGTCCATGTTCCTGAGATCCAGTCTGTGTTCCTGATGTCCAGTCCGTATTCCTGATTCCATGTTCCTGTGTCCATGTTCCTGAGGTCCAGTTCGTGTTCCTGAGTTCGTGATCCTGATGTTTAGGTTCTGTGTGTCTTACTTTATTACCTCAGTAAACTTTACTTACTCTATACCTGAAGTTGTGTGGTGTAATGAAGTTTTATGTGTCTTTTCCTTGTCCACATGCTCAGCTGCCACAGAACCCCGGTCTCTGCCCTTCCCTAGTTCGGGTAGACTGGGTCCCCCTCTGCGGTATGGAGGGTCGCCTGCCCCACGCTGTGGTGGTCGGTCAGCGTGGGGGCGATTATGGGCTGGGCCGCTCCTCGGCGGCTTCAGCCAATCGTGACACCAATGAATAGTTCTGTGATGGAATAATCTATGATCTGGTTATCATCTATCTACAGCCTAACATATTTGACATTTTTATAATTGTGGTCAGTTCCTGCTTTTCCCAGAAATGGTGAAGGTCAGGTTCACAGAAATTATGAAGAACATGTTGTTGCGTCCAAATCTTGAGTAAAACAGACAATAACCACCCAAAAACCAGCGCCTGTGTCGCCTTTATTGCCAAGATATTCTTGAGAAATTGAACTGTTGAACTAAAGAACATTCAAATTAGGAAGTATCCCATATTTGGTCAATTAATCTTGTGTCCCATGATGCATCTTACAACTTATTGTGTAACTTATTGTGCAACTCCCTTTTCTTTATGCCAATTATTATGTAACCTCATGTCGCTTTGATCTTGTACTATAAAAGATCACCCTGTCAATAAACTTTAGAGACTATTTGGAAAGACAACGAGCAGTGTGTCTCTCTGATTATTGCTTCATTGCGTGGGTACCCATAAGATAGGAAATCCTGAGTAGAGTTAGAAATTTCTCCTCCCAGAGATGGCATCCACAATGTCTACATCTGCCTCATTATAAGGAATCTTCCATCAAGAGTTCCGTCTGAATGATGTATTTCAGAGATTTACATGGAAACCACGGTGTAAGTGCTCAGCACAGAGCACAGGAAAAATGTGTGCTGTGCTGAGCCTTACTGCAATCTTTGGGAGGCAGAATGAAAAAATCAACAGCACATGAAAAATTGGTTTTATTTATTTTTTACGCCTTTCCTTGTGCAGTATAAGTGACTAGGCAACTTTATTCTTCGGGTCGGTGCGATTACAACGATAGCAGATTTATATCGGGTGTTTTTGTTTGGCTGCTGTTACACACTAAAAGACTCTTTAAATTGCAAAAACTAAATTGCAATAACCAGCTGACACCCGGTGGCGATCGCGCACGATCACGTGCATGTAATAATCCATCCCACATCAATAAGTACCAGGGTGCATGGATGTATTATTATTGTCAATGTCTGAAAAGGTTAAAGAAATTATCATCTATGTACAGACTGTGACTTACAATCTAAATTCCTTAACAGTATATCTTTGGAGTGTGGGAGAAGATTACAATACCTGAAGACCCAAGAAAACATAGGGAGAACATTCAAACTATTGCAGATGTTGTCCAAAGTGAAATTTGAATCCAGTGCTGTAAAGCAACAGTGCAAACTGAGCACTGTGCTGCCCAATAGTAGAGGGCAAGAGTCAATCCTTGAACCACTGTATGACACTTTGGACATCACAAAGTTTGTAAGATCGAATATCTCTGTGGCATGACATGAGACATGCCACCTTATAGCAATAGGGGACATACAGAGGTACAGTAAAGCTCTATGAGGTATGAGAGTGATAATATGGCTACATACATTTACAGAATGTGCTATGCCATTACATTTGAGTAGTTATTTTCACTATTCCAACAAAATCTTTTGTCTTCTAAATATTTTGATTTTTCTGTAGATAACTATATGAGTTGACAGCATTGTTTGATTTGTGCTCCCAGGTAGCTTTAGGGCAAGCTGCGCAGAAAAATACATACAGATCAGAAGACGCATATTTGAGCAATGTGCAGAGAAGTTTGCCTCCCTTGGTAAACCATAAGCTAAAATATATACTAGGCAGAGACTTGGAGAAGCAGTCTGCTTGATGGTGTAAAATATTAAAAGAGATGCAATTCAAAAGGGACCTGAATGGAATAACAATTGTCTCTGGCATAATGTTTCATTTAATTTAGCAATACTTCATATTTTGATAGAAACAAGTTTATATTGAATATATGTTTGAAAACACAATCATCACTTTCAATAATAAGACATAATTAGAATTAGAAATGTTATAGTTACTGAACCAATTTTCATTCATTCAAGCAGTGCTGCTTTTCTGGTCCCTGTTGGTCTATTGTCTACCTTCATGTGCAACGACAAGCCAAGGCTCACTGCATTAACCTGCTGATTTGCTGCCAAATATGTGTACATAGGCACACAGAGGAATGGTATAGGATATAGAAAGCAACTGAACAGTACTGCCTCATAGTGGTTGCTATTTTACAATTATTTACCATTTTTTCATGAATGTAGAAATGTCCAAGTAAGGATATGCCTCTCAGGATTGCAAGAATAGCATTAATTCCAAACATTGGCGCTTAATCAAGTCCAAAGACTCCTCTGCCCTCTGATACATAAAAGGTAATATGAATATTATATAATTGGTCAATCTTGAAATAAATGTTGCATTTGGACTCTAAATCATTAAGCTATGCCTTTGTATCAGAAGTGGCTAATTTCCTGCTTCAACAACAAAGCTATTTCTACACTGGAGAGAACATCATTTGGACAAGCAGTATGACCATGCAATTTGTCTAAACTGTTAATATGTATGAGCATACCTCCGGTCTGCTAGGCAGGCAGAAAGCCAGGAGTCAGGGAAGAGGTGTTCTCCAGAAAAAGGAAGATGAAAATACCTTTACTGATAAGCTTTTACATTTATGTTAGTAATTATAATTTTGACTTCTCTTGATATTAACCCTGACGTGTCTTGTTGTTAGGAGTTTAGATTGTATGCTCCAATGAGCTTGAAGTAATATCTATCAATATGTTATTTTTTTAGCATTTCAATATATGTTGCTGGTATTACTGGACAACCCCTACTCAATAAATTCAGACACCCAATGTCATGTATCATGATTTGGGGATCACACAGACAGTATTGCATTATCATTGTGTTGTTATATTGTGCTGTTTTGTTGTTATGCAATAAGATATGCTCTCTTTATAAGCTTGTCCTTCCTCTCTCCCTGTATCTCTCTGATGTAGCTTGGATGTCAGTAACCCCTCCCTTCTTCCCATTTTTATTCCTCATTTACTGTCTATCAGTCATCTAAGAAGCCCATGTGTTTGCAGGTCTGGTCAGAAAAGTCTCTTTTACCAATTGTATGTGTGCATATCTACAATAATTCAGGTGGAAAATGAACCTTCTTTTGGAATCTTCATACGTGCCTCCTACAGTTGAGTTGATGATATACCTATTCTGATGATATACCTATGTGTGACTACTGGTTTAAGGAGATTGCCTAGAAACGGTATTTCAAGTGCCCTACACTTGCACCCTAGTTATGGAGTCAGAATACCTAATTAAAATAAAAGCTACCCTCTCTTGCAGTGGTGTCATTTCAATGATGTGGCACAGCTGTTCCTGAAGGATTACATGACTTTGTTGTGTCATGTGCTCGATGCAGCCACTGAGAGGCTGTTTAGCTGCAGCTCATCAATATTCCGCTAGGGCAGATGTCTAATCTGATGAAGAATAAATTCTCCAGTCACTGAGTGATTGCTATATTTTACATGCGGGGACCTGACACAACAATTTCAAGTCACCTTCGGCAACAGAGCTACAACGTTACTGGAAGATGAGTATTCATTATTTTTATTATGCTTTGCATACTGAATTAACTAAACAGGGGTTTTCCAGCAGAGGAAAAACCCTTTAAGCTCATGGAGAACACGTTCATTAATTAGTATATCAGGAAATAAGTGCAAATATCTAAAGAATACATAATATCAGCATAATGTAAGCAAGGTTAAAGAAAAATTCAGGTATGCAATCAATATAATTTTTGTAGTTATGAAAACATCGCATTACTTTGAAAGAGAATTTTTCATGAGATTGTAAAGCATTAATGAGTTAAAACTTTACTTCTGCAATATGCGCTTGCATGAATACACTTTGGGAGTTCAATCAGTCTTTTCCCAATATTGGAGATTTACACATGGCTGAAAATGCTTGAATATATACAAGTCGAGCATGCAATTCTGCACTTTCTATATGTGATCAGGGGATTAAGATAAGTCAAGTGGAAAATATACAGCCCAAAATTTCCTAAGTAATCTGCTGAGTAAACATTATTGCAAAATAGGGTAATTAAAAGTATGCTAAGTTTGCAAACACAATTTTACATATTAGAAATTAACTTTCTTGTAAGAAAATGAAAAATATAAGCTTTAATAATCCCAAGTGTATGTCAATCTTCTAGTTTTCTCGTTTTTCACGTTTTATATATTCATGACAGTTTTCAAGCATACAGCAATGCAAATCTGGTAATGTGTGTCTAGATCTGGAGGTCTACCTAAGCTTCATTAAGGAGAGTCTGTCAGCAGGATTTTACCACCCGAAAATCTATGTGCATGTTGCTCTTTCAAAAATAAGTCCAGCAATAACTTTACACGTCCAGTCATTAATCCATTACTGAAATTTCTATTTCCAGCACAGTGCTTCCTCCTTCAGTTTGACTGACATCTTCTATGCTGTGTCACTTCAAGCAAAGGAGCCATAGGTCAAGTAGAAGGAGGCAGAGCTGAGCAGGGAATAGAGCTGGAGTGACAGAGGTTTCAGATCTACAGTCTCATTTGCATATCCATTCAAATGTTGATTTCTCAATAAAGGATTAACAATCTGGGCATACAAAAGTATGCTGGACTTATCTTTCAAAGAGCTACATGCACATATAAATAGCTTTGGGGTGAAGTCCTGTTGACAAATTCTCTTTAATGAAATATGCTCATAATATTTTAAAGCATCACTTAGGTGTTTTTTGTCAAATTTGACAGCAGGAGTAGTGGCACTAATGTATGTTCCCTGCCCCTAGGAAAACACCTACCAGCTGCTCTGATCCCATTCAGCCATGTTGTGACCACAGCTTCTGACCGACCAGAAGTCAGAACTAATTGTAACAAGCTCTCAGTGTAAGGCTATGAGAGCCTTGTTCTAGCTCTTAGAGATTCACATTGAGAAGAGACTTCTGGTTTGCTCAGCAAAATACTGGAGCTGTCCAGCTTTTCCCAACTAGCAGAAGACGACTGTAGCAACGCCGAGATCAGCAGAAGATGACGGCTGATAAGTATTTTACTATGGGCAGGGAACGTACAAATATTAGTGATTAGTGTTGAGCGATACGATAATGTAAATATCGGCTATCGGCCGATATTAGCTCTATCGGCCTTTCGATAATTCGTTTCGATATTTTCGTCTTATCGAATACCGGAATCGGATTTGTCACTGTCATGTCTGTGTCCGTCGTCGGTCGTCATGTCGTGTCCGTCGTGTCAGGAGTCAGCGGCACTTACCTGGCAGAAGATCTCCGGCGGTCACGTCCTGGACTGCTTCATGGCCGCCATCCTCTTCTCCCCGGCGGTCACATGCAGTTTCTCGCGATAACTGCAGTGACTGCTGGGTAATCCCGGCCGTAAAGCAGTCAGTCCGATGACGTCACCGCCGGGGAAGCAGGTAATCAGCTGTGCTGCGTCGCGATGACAGGCTCTGCCTGTCATTGCGATGTAGCAGAGCTGGATCGTCGTGGGACTGTCGTTACTATGGACTGCGTCGGACAGGTGGTATACTATTGGTTTGTTTTTTTTCTTTTTTTACAGGAGATCGATGGCGTCGCAGGAATGAGAGTACAATAAAAGAAATGAAAACTGTGTTGTCTCTTTTATTTCATTAAAAGACTTTTTTCTTGCTTTGTCTTTTTTTTATGCATTTAATAACTTTGGGATTAATAATGGATCGGTGTCTTATTGACGCCTCTCCATTATTAACCGGGCTTATTGTCACCGTGCAATCAACAGTGACATTAACCCCTTATTACCCCGCTTGCCACCGCTACAGGGCAAGTGGGAAGAGCCGGGTAAAGTGCCACAATTGGCAATCTTTTGATGCGCCAAATGTGGGGCTGCTGTAGCCTGGTATTATCAGGCTGTTGAGGGCCAAAATCCATGGGCCTTGACAGTCTTTTAATACCAGGCCGCAGCAGTCTGCATTTTACTTGGCTGGTTAACAAAAATAGGGGGACCCCTACGCCGTTTTTTTTTTCGAGGGGATCCCTCATTTTGTTATATCAAAGGGCAAGATTAATGCAGGACTGCTGTGGCCTGGTATTATCAGGCTGGCAGAGGTCCATGGATCTTGGCTCCTTAACAGCCTGAAAATCCAGGCCTCAGCGGTCTGCTTCATCTGGCTGGTTAACAAAAATAGGGGGGACCCCACGCCATTTTTTTTCGAGGGGATCCCCTATTTTTGTTAACCAGTTCCCTCTGACGTCACTGATTGTGTCCCTGGCTGACCTGAAGTGAAAGTGGAAAGCAATCAATTAAGCTTTCCACTTCCTCTCCTGTCAGCCAGGAGAGGAACTCATTCATTTGGGGGTTTACTGTGAGGCTGCAGCATTAGCTGTGGTCCCTGCAGTAAACATTAACCCTTTCTGATGGATTACACCGTGGGACCTGACTGTACATCGGATTGGTAAGAATAATTTTGCTTATTATTTTATTTTTATTACAGGAAATGGTTTTAGCAGGTAAATAAAATATGGTCAAAAACTGTGTGATTATTTCATTAAACTTCTTTTTATTAAAGTGTGTGTGTTTGATTTTTCTTTCATACAATAGGATTAATAATTGATAGTTGTCTGATTGACAGCTCTCAATTATTAACCTGGCTTAAAGTGACCTTTCAATTGCAAGGTCATTTTAACCCCTTATTAACCCATTCGCCACCGCTACAGGGCAATGGGAATAGACGGGCAAAGTGTCAGAAAGGGCAAATCTAATTAGAGATTTGCCCTTTCTGGGTTGTCTGGGGGCAGATGTTAGTAGCCGGGGGGGGCCAAAAATAATGGTCCCTCTCTGGGCTATTATTATCTGCCCCCACTCACTGGCTTTGTCTGTCTGGTTGCGAAAATAGGGCGGGAGCCCACGCATTTTTTTTCAGCAATTTTACACCTCATATATATATATATATACATATCATTGAATTTGTGACACATATATATATATTTATATTTATAGTTCATACACTTCTACATAGTATAATAGCCGCTAATTCAATTGCCGGCTTTTGTGAAAATGCAGAACCCGACATGAAATGACACTTGGTTTACATAGAGGTAACCATGTCTTTTCATGTAGTTTGACATCTGATTTGCACAAACAATTACATGAGTGTAAGTGTGCAAAATTTCACACCTGTAGGGGTTAATTAAAGGTGTAAATTCGTAGCAAAAAAGTCCGGTTTTTTTACAACGAATTTACACCTTTAATTAACCCTACAGGTGTGAAATTTTGCACACATAGACTGATGTAATTGTTTGTGCAAATCAGATTGCAAACGACATGAAAAGACATGGTTAACCCTATGTACACCAAGTGTCATTTCATGTCGGGTGCTTCTGTCTTTTCACAGAAGCCGGCTTTACCCGGCAATTGAATCAGAGGATATTTTACTATGTAGAAGTGTATAAACTATACATATATGTATATATATATATGTCACAATGACATGTATATATATATATATATGTATTCTATGTGTGTATATTTAGTGTTTACAAGGAAATAAAGGTTTTTTTTAGTTGCGATATTTTGTTCCCATAGACTTTTATTGGACTTCCGGTATCGAAATCGGATATCGACGATATTTAGTGCTATCGGCGATACAATTTCGATACGATATTTTTAGATATCGAGCACTATCGCTCAACACTATTAGTGATGCCACTCCAGTGGTGAAATAAAAAAAAGGCTGTAGTGGTGTTATGGTTTGCAGATTGCACCAAATAAAAATATAAATAAATGCAATCACAACCCGGGGTCCACTGTAAAGAGATGAATCTTCTGCTAGTGTGTGTTATGACGGAACGAAACAGCAAGCATACCTAAAGCACACTGTGTTAATGCCATACAGTGTGAACGGAATGCAAAGCACCTTACTCTGTTATTTCACAGAGAGATATGCACCAAGTGTGCTAAGCACTATAACCCCATTAAACGTCACAGGGAAGTAAGCACGTGGCTTGAGCTAGCTCTGCAACTAGACTGTGTTAATTGCACACATGAATGAAGCAGATGCAGAGTAAGAGGAAAGAACACATGTGACGCTGTGAACAGTACCCTGTTGCCTAAACTGTGAGGAGGCAAAGGGTTGAACTTGCTCCGTAACTGAACTATGCAAAGTGGCGCACGTGAACGAAACAGATGCCAAGTCAAGCGGCTATACACCCCAGTCCTGACGCTACAAAACTTGTACCTAACCGGCAGCATAAGCATAAAGCAGACTAAGTATCACGAACACCGCACTGCACTTGCTCACTGAGCCAGTGCGCGTGTCCTGAATAAGACAGACTGCACTCAAAGATACCTGTGGAGCGGGGCAGTAGCGGTGAAGATGCGTGCTTCAGACTAACAGGACCCTAAGCACGTGACTGCCAAGGGGCGGCGCCGGCCACAGGTCTCTCAGAGAAGGCAGTAACAGACAGAGATTGTTTCAGGCCAGAGGACCTTAAGCACGTGACTGCTGCTGGTCGTGGCCTAAGCTCCAGAGCGCTATGAGCAGAAGGAAAACTCCTAGAAGGGTAACTACGGGACAGAGTTACCAAGGGGTATAGACAAAACGGATAGTCAGGATAGCCAGGTCATACACAGAGGGAGCAACGCAGTACAAGTGGAGCAGGCAGAGAATAACCAGAACGTAGCCAAGGGATCAGAAAACCAGAACGGGCAAATACACAGTACCAAGACAGTAGACAAACTCACAACGAAGAGACGGACCGGGTCAAAACCAAACAAGCAACAAGATCAGGCACAAGGCACAGGCACACAGGAGGTCAACTAACTCAGCCGAGGGCAGGAGTATAACTGACACCAGACCTAGGTCAATTGGCAACTAAATAGCCGCCCTCTGCCAGAGAGAGGCTGAAACCATTAACCCCAGTCTGACCAGGACGGGGCAAAGACAAAACCCGTCCTGGGTCATGACAGTACCCCCCTCTCAATGGGGTTCCACCGGACCCCGGGTTTCTCAGGACACCTGGCATGAAAGGCCGGACTGTTGTGAATGGGTTTGAGATTAGTTCTGAGCAGAGGCTCCCTCAGGTGGTTACAAGCGGTACTAGTGAGGATTGTGAGGACTGGGAATCAGGTGTTACTGACTGGTCTTATATAAGGGAGTCATTTTCCCATCAGGGTTGCGGTGATCAATTGTTCTGGTCTGAATCCTTCTTTCCAGTTTCCCTTGTAGCCTGCTTGTCGTGTCTGCATCTCCTGCTATCAGATAAGACAATTTCTTCTTTTGTGTTTTTGCTGTATTTTTGCATTTTGTCCTGCACTTCTGTGGGGGCCTTCAGGGTCCCCTCCGGGGGCTTTTGCCCTCTCAGTTTAATTCAGCCACTGTGTTTTGTACTTTTGCTGTTTTGATTTTGTTACACCAGAGAACTAATTTAGGTGGTAGAGGTCGTGTGATCTCAGGTGATTTTGAAATTAGTAGAGTTGGTGTTTTTCAGGGTTTTCTGAGATTGCAGTAAGTACCCTTCCTGTCCTTTTCTATTTAGATAGTTTGGGCCCCAGCGTTTGCTCATACTATTTTCTTTCTGTGTCAGTATTTCCTCTTGTCTAACGCTATTACATGTTTGGGGGCTTTCTATTATCTTTGGGGTTCTGCTCCGGGGCAGATAGCTTTCCTATTTCTATCTTTAGGTGTAGTTAGTTTCTCAGGCTGTGACGAGGCGTCTAGGACCAACGTAGGAATGCTCCACGGCTGCCTCTAGTTGCGGTGGTTAGTCAGGGTACTGCAATCTCATAGATTCCAACTGCTCTGGTGTATTTCCTTTTTTACCTGCACTCCTCAGCTACCGTAACATAACAGTATCACCGGCCATAAAAATTGTATGGTACTCACAGAAGGGAAAAAAATATTTTGAAGGAAGAAAAGTTGTCAGAGATATTTTTCTGTTTGTTGCATTTTTTTTTTTTCCCTCTGTATCTCTGGGTGCTGGGGAGGATCTTTTCTCCAATGGAGTTTGTACAGTTGTCTGGCCGTGTGGATCAGCTTGCCACTGAGGTTCAGAGTATTGCTGCATATCTTGCTAGGTTGCCTGTTGTGGAACCTAGGATCCCCATGCCAGATTTGTTTTTAGGGGATCGAGCTAAGTTTCAGAATTTCAAAAATAATTGTAAATTGTTTTTTGCCTTAAAATCTAAGTCCTCAGGAAACGCAGCGCAGCAGCTTCAAATTATCATCTCTCTCCTGCGCGGCGATCCTCAGGATTGGGCTTTTTCCCTGATACCTGGGGATCCTGTTTTGAGTGATGTTGATGCATTTTTTCAGGCTTTGGGGTTATTGTACGATGAGCCTAATGTCACTGATCAAGCTGAAAAAGCCTTGTTGGCATTAAATCAGGGGCTTGATGACGCTGAGTTATACTGTCAGAGATTCCGTAGGTGGGCAGTCCTGACCAAATGGAATGACGACGCTTTGGCGGCCCTTTTCCGGAAGGGTCTGTCGGATAATGTAAAGGATGTTATGGTGGGATTCCCTGTCCCCTCTGGTCTCAATGATTCTATGTCATTGGCGATTCAAATTGACAGACGTTTGCGTGAGCGGAGAAGTATGCGTGGAGTGGTGTTGCCTTGTGAGCCAGCTGCTGAGCCCATGCAGTGTGATGGAGTGGTGTCTGGGGCACAGCGTCATGAGTTTCGAAAGCGCAATGGGTTATGTTTCTACTGTGGTGATGCCTCTCATGCTATTTCAGTCTGCCCTAAGCGGGGAAGACATTTTGCACGCTCAGTTGTCTTGGGTAGTGTTCAGACTAAGTTTTTATTAACTGTCACTCTGATATGCTCTCTGTCCTCATTTTCTGCTCAGGCTTTCGTTGATTCTGGAGCAGCTATTAACCTGATGGATTATGATTTTGCTAAACGTTGTGGGTTTCCCTTGATACCCCTACAGAAGTCTATTCCTCTACTGGGGATCGATTCTACCCCTTTGGCTGAGAATAAACCCCAGTTTTCTACTCAGGTGATAATGAGGGTTGAACCTGATCACCAGGAGTGCTGCAAATTTTTGGTTCTATATAATCTGCATGACATTATAGTGCTGGGTTTCCCTTGGTTACAGTCTCATAATCCTGTTTTGGATTGGAAATCTGTGTCTGTAACCAGTTGGGGCTGCCAATGTGTTAATACCAACACTCCTGTTTTTTCTGCCTCCCCCCAGGCTGAGGATGTTCCTGACTTTTTGTTTGATTTTTCTGATGTGTTTAGCGAAAGTAAATCTGCATCCTTACCTCCCCATAGGAGCTATGACTGCGCTATTGAATTAGTGCCAGGTAGTAAATTCCCTAAAGGTCGCCTTTTTAACTTGTCTGTACCTGAACATGACGCTATGCGGTCTTATATCAAGGAATCATTGGAGAAGGGTCATATCAGACCATCCTCTTCACCCTTAGGTGCCGGTTTTTTCTTTGTGGCCAAAAAAGATGGTTCATTAAGGCCGTGTATTGATTATCGTTCTTGAACAATATTACTGTGAAATATCAATACCCGTTACCCTTGATTTCTGACCTGTTTTCCAGGGTGAAAAACGCTACTTGGTTTACCAAGCTTGACCTCAGGGGGGCGTATAACCTTATTGCATTAAGCATGGGGATGAATGGAAGACGGCATTCAATACCCCTGAAGGGCATTTTGAGTACCTAGTGATGCCCTTTGGGCTCACTAATGCTCCTTCCGTCTTCCAGTCCTTCATGAATGACATTTTCAGGGATTTTGTGGACAAATTTCTGATTGTTTATTTGGATGATATCTTGATTTTTTTCTAATGACTGGGACTCTCATGTGAAACATGTTCGAACTGTATTCCAGATTTTGAGAGAGAATGCTCTGTATGTGAAGGGATCAAAGTGTCTTTTTGGCGTACAGAAGATCTCATTTCTGGGATTCATTTTGTCCCCATCTGTTATTGAAATGGACCCGGTCAAGGTTCAGGCCATCTGTGATTGGGTCCAACCTACTTCATTAAAGGCTCTTCAGAGATTTTTGGGTTTTGCCAATTTTTATCGTAAATTTATTGGTAATTTCTCGGTTATTGTTAAACCATTAACTGATTTGACCAGAAAGGGTTCTGATGTGGTGAATTGGCCTCCTGAGGCAGTCTCTGCGTTTCAGGAACTTAAGCAGAGATTCACTTCTACTCCTGTTCTACGGCAGCATGATGTTTCTCTGCCATTTCAGGTGGAGGTTGATGCCTCTGAAATTGGGGCAGGTGCCGTTTTGTCCCAAAAAGATCCAGAGACCTCTAAAAGTAACCCTTGTGCCTTTTTCTCTTGAAAATTTTCTCCTACTGAACGTAATTATGACGTGGGTAATCGGGAGTTATTGGCCATGAAGTGGGCTTTGAAGAGTGGAGACATTGGCTGGAGGGAGCCAAACATCAGGTGGTGGTCCTTACGGACCATAAGAATCTGGTCTATCTGGAATCTGCCAAGCGACTCAATCCTAGACAGGCCAGGTGGGCCTTGTTTTTCACACGTTTTAATTTTGTGGTTTCCTTTCTTCCTGGCACTAAGAATGTTAAGGCGGATGCCCTCTCGAGGAGTTTCCTTGCGGACTCTCCTGAGTTATCTGATCCTCTGTTATTTTGAAGGAGGGTGTAGTTCTTTCCGCCATCTCGCCCAATTTGAGACTTGCTCTGGAGGGGTGTCAGGAGGATAGGCCCGAGCGCTGCCCTGTTGGAAAATTGTTTGTCCCGGACCAATGGAAAAAGAGTGTGATGTCTGAGATTCATTGTTCCGCATTGGCTGGGCATCCCGGAATTTTTGGTACCAGAGACTTGGTTAGTCGGTCCTTTTGGTGGCCTACCTTGTCTCGCGATGTCAGGGAATTTGTGCAGTCCTGCGGGACTTGCTCTCGCTCCAAGCCTTGCTCTCGCTCTAGTGGTTTGTTGATGCCATTGCCTGTGCCCAAGAGACCATGGACCCATATCTCTATGGATTTCATTTCCGATCTTCCTGTTTCTCAGAAAATGACCACCATCTGGGTAATTTGTGATAGGTTTTCCAAAATGATACATCTTGTGCCATTACCTAAGTTGCCTTCCTCCTCTGAATTGGTGCCGTTGTTCCTTCAGCACGTGGTTCGTTTACACGGCATTCCTGAGAACATTGTGTCTGACAGAGGAGTCCAGTTTGTTTCCAGATTTTGGAGGACTTTTTGTTCTAAACTGGGTGTTCAATTGTCTTTCTCCTCGGCATTTCATCCTCAGACCAATGGTCAAACTGAGAGAACAAACCAGACATTGGAGACTTATCTAAGATGCTTTGTGTCTGCTGATCAGGATGACTGGGTCTCTTTTTTGCCTTTGGCTGAGTTTGCTCTTAATAATAGGGCTAGCTCTGCCACTTTGATGTCTCCGTTTTTCTGTAATTCTGGGTTTCACCCTCGATTTTCTTCAGGACAGACGGAGGCTTCTGTCTGTCCAGGTGTTGACTCTATTGTTGAGCGTATGCAGCAGATTTGGGACCAGGTAGTGGAGAGGTTGTCCCTCTCTCAGGAGAAGGCCCAGCGGTTTGCTAACCGGGATAGGACTGATGGTCCTCGGTTTAAAGTGGGGGACTTGGTCTGGTTGTCCTCAAAGAATATTCCTATGAGAGTAGCATCTCCTAAATTTAAGCCTAGGTTCATTGGACCTTATAAGATCATGGAGATTATTAATCCTGTTTCTTTTCGTTTGCTTCTTCCAGGGACATTTAAGATCCATAACGTGTTCCACAAGTCCTTGTTGAAGAGGTTTGTTGAGCCAGTGGTTCCTGCTGCTGTGCCTCCTGACCCTGTTTTGGTTGAGGGCAATCTGGAGTATGTGGTTGAGAAAATATTGGATTCTCGTTTTTCTAGACGAAGACTCCAGTATTTGGTTAAATGGAGAGGTTATGGTCAGGAAGACAATTCTTGGGTGTTTGCTTCGGACATCCATGCTAGGAGACTTATCCGTGCGTATCATAGAACTCATCCTGACCGACCTGGTTGCTCAAATGAGGGTTCGGTGACCCCTCCTCAAGGGGGGGGTACTGTTGTGAATGGGTTTGAGATGAGTTCTGAGCAGAGGCTCCCTCTGGTGGTTACAAGCGGTACTAGTGAGGATTGTGAGGACTGGGAATCAGGTGTTACTGACTGGTCTTATATAAGGGAGTCATTTTCCCATCAGGGTTGCCGGTGATCAATTGTTCTGGTCTGAATCCTTCTTTCCAGTTTCCCTTGTAGCCTGCTGTGTCGTGTCTGCATCTCCTGCTATCAGATAAGACAATTTCTTCTTTTGTGTTTTTGCTGTATTTTTGCATTTTGTCCTGCACTTCTGTGGGGGCCTTCAGGGTCCCCTCCGGGGCTTTTGCCCTCTCAGTTTAATTCAGCCACTGTGTTTTGTACTTTTGCTGTTTTGATTTTGTTACACCAGAGAACTAATTTAGGTGGTAGAGGTCGTGTGATCTCAGGTGATTTTGAAATTAGTAGAGTTGGTGTTTTTCAGGGTTTTCTGAGATTGCAGTAAGTACCCTTCCTGTCCTTTTCTATTTAGATAGTTTGGGCCCCAGCGTTTGCTCATACTATTTTCTTTCTGTGTCAGTATTTCCTCTTGTCTAACCGCCATTACATGTTTGGGGGCTTTCTATTATCTTTGGGGTTCTGCTCCGGGGCAGATAGCTTTCCTATTTCTATCTTTAGGTGCAGTTAGTTTCTCAGGCTGTGACGAGGCGTCTAGGACCAACGTAGGAACGCTCCACGGCTGCCTCTAGTTGCGGTGGTTAGTCAGGGTACTGCAATCTCATAGATTCCAACTGCTCTGGTGTATTTCCTTTTTTACCTGCACTCCTCAGCTACCGTAACATAACACCGGACCAACTGATCCGCATGAACAGATCGGGCAGGAACCCACGACCGGTCCTCTGGACCGTAGCCTTTCCAATGTATCAGATACAGAAGAGCACGACGGACAAACCTAGAGTCAAGAATTCGTTCCACCTCGTACTCAGACTGCCCATCTACCAAAACCGGTGGTGGGGAAGACAACGATCCTTCCCTTACAGGACCCCACAGGTTTCAAAAGGGCCCTATGGAAAACGTTGGGAATCCGTAGAGACGGAGGGAGACGCAACCGAAATGCCACCGGGTTAACTGCTTCCGTAATTTCATAAGGACCAATAAATTTAGGTCCAAGTTTCGCAGAGGGGACCTTGAGCCTTATATTCCTAGTAGATAACCATACCTTATCCCCAACCTGGAACACCGGCCCCACAGACCGTTTTTTGCCAGCAAAAAACTTATATTTAGACTGAGCCTTCGTAATGTTCCTTTGGACCTCCTGCCATAACTCCCCCAACCTGCTGTATTGTCCCATCCGCCCCAGGACACCCAGAGTCCAAACGGGAGAACTCCCCAAAATGTGGATGAAACCCATAATTGCAGAAAAAGGGAGATGTGCCCGTAGATGTAGTACGGTTGTTAAACGCGAACTCAGCCAAAGGTAACGCAGTACACCAATCATCCTGTCGGCCTGAGGTCAGGCAACGCAGGATTTGCTCTAAAGACTGATTGGTCCGCTCAGTCTGCCCATTAGTCTCTGGATGATAAGCGGATGAAAAAGACAGATCAATACCCAACCTCTTACAAAATGCCCTCCAAAATCTGGAAACAAATTGTACCCCCCATTCAGACACCACATTCAAGGGTACCCCATGCAACCGCACCACATGCTCAACAAACAATCTGGACACGTTTCTGCATTAGGTAAAGCCGACAAGGGTACAAAATGTGCTTGTTTACTAAACCTGTCCACCACTACCCAAATGAC
The DNA here is from genome assembly GCA_033576555.1 of Oophaga sylvatica. Taxonomy (NCBI): domain Eukaryota; kingdom Metazoa; phylum Chordata; class Amphibia; order Anura; family Dendrobatidae; genus Oophaga; species Oophaga sylvatica. Next base: position 302,134,412 of record JARQOD010000004.1, on the reverse strand, counting down.
GGTATTACCCTTGGAAGGAGGAAGGTTGGTGTAAGGTTCTTTGTCTCTGTTGACATGTTCCTTGAAACTCAGTTTTCCGTCGGCCATTTTGCTTTCTGTCTTTCTGCAGCTCTTGCCCTCAGTTAATATGGAGTTTCCAGTTTTCATGTTCCCCCCTGATTCTTCCCTCTTGCTTCTTAAGCAGCCTCAGCTGAACAATCAGTGCTCCTGAATCAAGCCTCAGTCAGTCTGTGACCTGACTTCTGGAAACCTTGGACTTGTACTCCAGCTATTCCCTACTGAGGAGCCTTGGAACACTTTTGGACTCTGGAAACCTGCTGTTTGGTGAATCCATGTTTGCAGAGGAATTACGGTACAGAGAAGAGATCCTGAACCTGCTTTGGAGATTTATTGTAGTGCTTGAAGTTACTCTGGCCTGCTGTGTCTCCTGTCGCTGCTCCTGCAAACTGTGTGAACTTTTCAGCATGCTTGTATGAAGTAATACAAGTCATTTCATATCAACCTGTGTCTCCTGTGTTTTCCTCGCACCCAAGCACAAGACGCTATAGGAACTGTACACTATACATGACAAGATTCAGGAGCCAATGTTTAGTGTCTGCTGGGTCTGGGAAAGCTGTGTCTGCTGTGACTGTGGATATCAGATGTCCGTTTAATACCTTATGTGATGACAGTGGTTGTGACTTCTCACAACCATTCCAGGTGAGCGTATTCCCTTAAAATTTTACTCTGGAGTGTTACCACAGGTAAACACTATTGTTTTTTTTTTTTTTCCTTTCCTCTTCTCCTTCCAGCACTTCTGCCTAAAAGATCTGGAAGATGGAGGCCCGCATAAAGGAACTTTGCGGAGTGACTGATACAATCCTTTCAGATGTACAGACTTTAAAAACCCGTTTTGCAAGCCTACAGGACCTCACTAATCATAATTTGCAAGTGTTTGGACAGACTACCCAGGAATTGCGAGCCAGGATTGAGGCTCTAGAGGAACGAGCCCAGGCTCCTGCCATAACCCCGAGTTCTGGGATCCCCAAATTACTTCCTTTTCGTTTTGGCGGTGAACGTGAGAAATTCAGGGGATTTATTAATCAATGCAATTTATTTTTCTCTGCACATGCTTCACAATTTCCCACTGAACGATCCAAAGTGCTTACTATAATCATGTTGCTTACCAATAAGGCTTTGATGTGGGCAAACCCCCTGATTGAGACTGAGGATGATTGTTTGAATCACCTTGATGCTTTTATTTCAGCCATGGGGCAGGTGTTTGATGACCCCAATCGAGGTGCAACAGCTGAAGCAGCCATGTTAACTTTGCGCCAAGGTAAGCGTTCAGTAGCCGAATATGCCCTGGATTTCAGGAGATTGGCTCTTGATACCACTTGGGACACTTCCGCTAAAAAATCTATTTTTCGGAAAGGGTTGTCTCCACTGATTAAGGATGAACTTGCTCGTGCCGACCCTCCCACTGCGTTAGGTGACTTTATTAACTATTGTATCCGTATTGATGCTCGTCTGACTGAACGCAGACAAGAGAGATGGTTCGAAAATAATCGCACTAACCTTTTACTACCTCCCTCCTCAGCTAAGGAACCTTTGAGTAGGATCACAAGGGAACCAGAACCTGAACCCATGCAGGTGGACTCTTTACAAAGACGGGTTAGTGATGCACGCAAAGAACATCGTATAAAGGAAAATCTATGTTTCTACTGTGGTAAGTCAGGGCACTTCATTATAAACTGCCCCAGCCGTTCTCGTAAGACTACTGCAGCAGTCATTCACTGTGAGTGTTGCGAGAGGAGCTCTGTCATGTCCGAGCCTCAGGCTCCAGAGAGATCTGCTGCAAGAGATCTTGATTTCTCTGACTTAAACTCTGTTAGTTCTGGGGACGATGACGGTATAAACGCTGCAATTTTTCAAGTTTCCTCAGCGGTGTCCCAGCTGAGTTGTAAAAGAAACAGTTCTCATTGCTTCCTTTCCATCAAACTCTGGGTTGACTCAGTCTGGGTGTCTAGCTCTGCTATGATCGACTCAGGAGCAAGTGGAAATTTTATGGATATCTCCTTTGCTCTGAAACAGGGGATACGTTCAGTGAAGAAGGCTACTCCAGTACAGATGGAGACTGTGGATGGCTCTCTACTGACTTCTGGACCAGTGGATCAAGAAACAGAGCCTTTGAGGGTCCTTATGGGTAAAGATCATCAGGAGAAAATGTCTTTTTTGCTTATCTCTTCTCCCCACTTTCCCATTATTCTAGGGCTACCATGGCTGCAGGCGCAGAATCCTACGATTAACTGGGAGACCAAGGAATTACACTTTCTGGAGAAACAGATGAGTCAAGGAGTTTCAGCTTGCTCTGTTCCTAAAGGAACCATGTCAGTCCCTGAACTACCAGCTGTATACCAGGACTATGTGGATTTATGTGACAAGAAGAACGCTGATCAGCTTCCTCCTCATCGTCCATATGATTGTCCAATTGAATTATTGCCTGGAGCCGAGATACCTTTTGGTAAGATCTACCCCCTAGCGGGGCCCGAGCTAAAAGCTTTGAAGGATTATATAGACGAAAATTTAGCCAAGGGCTTCATACGCCCCTCTTCATCTCCCGCAGGTGCACCCATCTTCTTTGTGAAGAAGAAAGATGGATCTCTGAGACCCTGCATAGACTATAGGGAACTCAATAAGGTTACTATTAGAAACCGTTATCCATTGCCTTTAATCCCTGAGTTGTTGGAGAGAGTGCGGCATGCCAAAATTTTCTCTAAACTGGATCTCCGTGGGGCCTATAACTTGGTCCGTATTAGACCTGGGGATGAATGGAAGACTGCTTTCAGGTCACGCTATGGACACTTTGAATATCTAGTTATGCCTTTTGGTCTGAGTACCGCCCCAGCCACTTTCCAACACTTCGTGAATGATATCTTCAGGGATCTCCTAGATACATTTGTGGTGATTTATCTGGATGATATTCTAATTTTTTCTAACTCCACAGAGGAACATCATGGACATGTGAGAATGGTCTTAGAACGCCTAAGACAAAACCATCTCTACATCAAACTTGAAAAATGTGAATTCCATAGGACCGAAATTCAATTTCTGGGGTATGTACTATCTACGCAAGGGATTAGTATGGATGGAAGCAAGACCCAAGCCATCAAGGATTGGCCAATTCCTAGAAATGTGAAGGAGGTGCAGCGTTTCATCGGGTTTGCCAACTTCTATAGACGTTTCATTAAGAATTTTTCTGAGGTAGTGTCACCTATCACCCAACTTACCCGGAAACAGTCTAGGTTCTCCTGGACCCCGCAAGCTCAGGAAGCATTTTCCTGTTTAAAGGATAAATTTACCACCGCACCTATCTTAGTACATCCCAACCCCGAGCTTGCCTTCATAATAGAGGTGGATGCTTCAGACTGTGCCGTTGGAGCTATACTCTCTCAGAGAACAGGTGAGAAGAATGTCTTGCATCCCTGTGCCTTCTTTTCCCAGCAGTTGTCTTCGGCTGAGAGGAACTACGATGTGGGCAATAGAGAATTGTTGGCCATTATTGCCGCCTTCAAGGAATGGAAAACACCTTCTTCAGGGAGCTGCACAGCAAATAGTCGTCCTGACAGACCATCGTAACCTTGAATTTATCAGGTCGGCTAAGTGCCTGACTCCTCGCCAGGCTCGCTGGAATCTTTTCCTAAACCAATTTAATTTTGTCATTTCTTATAGACAGGATCGCGCAATGGAAAGGCTGATGCACTCTCTAGGATTCATTCAGCAGAGACACGTCCACTTACTCCTCCTAAGACTATTCTTCCTGACTCTAGATTCCTGGGAGTGATTCATAATCAAGACCTACTTAAGGACATCAAGGAAGCATACCATGCGGATTCTTTGTTGGCTCAACCCCCAAGGGACGTAAGTCTTGTCTTTAAGAATGGTGTGTGGATTCAGGGAAAACGTCTGTATATACCTGAAACAGTCAGATTGAGAGTATTGCAACTCATCCACGATTCCAAGATAGCCGGGCATAGGGGAATTCTAAAGACACAAGAATTTCTTTCTCGTTTCTTTTGGTGGCCCACTTACAGGAAAGATGTCTTAAACTATGTCACTTCATGTGAAGTCTGTGCAAGATGCAAAACACCTCGCTCCTCACCAACTGGTCTGTTGCAACCTCTTCCCACCCCGTCCCGCCCGTGGGGATCCATTTCTATGGACTTCATTGTGGAGTTACCAACCTCTCAAGGGAAGAACACCATTCTAGTGGTGGTTGACCGTCTAACAAAGGCAGCTCATTTTATCCCTTGTGTCGGCTTACCCACTGCAAAACAGACATCAGACTTGATGATTAAGAATGTGTTTCGCTTACATGGAGTACCGGATGAGGTCATTTCGGATCGAGGGGTGCAATTCACTTCAAGGTTTTGGCAAAATTTCTGTGCAGCATTGATATAGGAAAGATGTGTATCTTCGTACCGTGTTAGCCAGTAGATAGAAAAATATTTAGACTTGAGAGTCCTCAGTGGTTGATACCTTTTAATGGCTAACTGAAAAGATGGTAACAAATTGCAAGCTTTCGAGACTACTCCGGTCTCTTCATCAGGCAAAGACTAAAACAAAAACTGAAGAATCACATATATATATATACACAAGAGGACACAGGAATAGTGCTGAAGAATCACATATATATATATACACAAGAGGACACAGGAATATCTTACCTATTGCACTATTCCTGTGTCCTCTTGTGTATATATATATATGTGATTCTTCAGTTTTTGTTTTAGTCTTTGCCTGATGAAGAGACCGGAGTAGTCTCGAAAGCTTGCAATTTGTTACCATCTTTTCAGTTAGCCATTAAAAGGTATCAACCACTGAGGACTCTCAAGTCTAAATATTTTTCTGTGCAGCATTGGACATTAAAGTAAACCTTTCTTCTGCTTTTCATCCCCAGACTAATGGACAGACAGAACGAACCATCAGACCCTGGAGCAGTATCTCCGCTGTTTTATCTGCCACCTACAGGATGATTGGGTGGATCTACTTCCACTGGCTGAGTTCTCTTATAACAACTCTCAGAGCGCCTCCACTAAGCAGTCTCCTTTTTACTCCAATCTAGGTTATCATCCTAACATTCTTCCTCGATTTCCCATAGATACGCCCTTGCCGGCAGTGGCTGAAAGAATCACTTCTTTACAAAAGAATATGGATCTTCTAAAGGAAAATCTAGAATTGGCTCAGGAAAGGTACAAGAAAGCAGCAGATAAATTTCGTAAACCTGCACCAGCTTTCAAGGTAGGAGATTTGGTCTGGCTGTCAACCAGAAATCTTAAATTAAAGATTCCATCGTCTAAATTGGGACATAAGTACATTGGACCTTATAAGATCAATAAGATTATAAGTGCTGTTGCTTGTCGTCTTCAACTGCCCAGAACTATGAGAAACCACCCTGTCTTTCATGTATCCCTACTAAAGGCTGCAACACCCAATACGTTTCCTGGACGTTCTTCTCCTTGCCCTGACCCAGTGCTGGTCGATGATCAGGAAGAATTTATGGTGGAAAGGATTCTAGATTCCAGGTTGTACAGAAATCAGTTGCAATATTTGATTAAATGGCAGGGCTACCCAGTGGAGAACAACTCATGGGAACCAGTCAATAATGTAAATGCTCCTCGCCTGCTCCGCCAGTTTCATCAGAGGTACCCTGACAAGCCTGGTCTGAGGTCATCCGGAGGTTGTCCCTAAGGGGGGAGTAATGTAAGGTTCTTTGTCTCTGTTGACATGTTCCTTGAAACTCAGTTTTCCGTCGGCCATTTTGCTTTCTGTCTTTCTGCAGCTCTTGCCCTCAGTTAATATGGAGTTTCCAGTTTTCATGTTCCCGCCCTGATTCTTCCCTCTTGCTTCTTAAGCAGCCTCAGCTGAACAATCAGTGCTCCTGAATCAAGCCTCAGTCAGTCTGTGACCTGACTTCTGGAAACCTTGGACTTGTACTCCAGCTATTCCCTACTGAGGAGCCTTGGAACACTTTTGGACTCTGGAAACCTGCTGTTTGGTGAATCCATGTTTGCAGAAGAATTACGGTACAGAGAAGAGATCCTGAACCTGCTTTGGAGATTTATTGTAGTGCTTGAAGTTACTCTGGCCTGCTGTGTCTCCTGTCGCTGTTCCTGCAAACTGTGTGAACTTTTCAGCATGCTTGTATGAAGTAATACAAGTCATTTCATATCAACCTGTGTCTCCTGTGTTTTCCTCGCACCCAAGCACAAGACGCTATAGGAACTGTACACTATACATGACAGCTGGTGATAAAATCCATGGACAAATGGGTCCATGGTCTATCAGGAATTGGCAGTGGCACCAATTCCCCGGTCGGCCGGTTATGGGGGGGTTTCGCACGGGCACATACCCCACAAGCAGACACAAATTCCCCAACATCAGAGGCTAAAGAAGACCACCAGAATATCCTAGAGATGGCCCTCCGGGTAGCCGAGATTCCAGGATGTCCACCCAGAACTGAGTCGTGGAATTCCCGAAGGACCCTGAGACGAAATTGAACTGGTACAAAAAGTTTATCCACCGGCTTAGCCGGAGGGGCAAGAGACTGAGCTTCCCGAATCTCCTGCTCCAACCCAGCAGAAACAACTGCCACCACCACCCCAGGCTGAAGAATGGAGGATGGAGGTTCGGGGGGAGACACCGGATCCAGACTGCGTGACAAGGCATCAGCCTTGACATTTTTGGATCCTGGCCGAAAAGTGATGGAGAACTGGAATCTGGAAAAAAAAGCGACCATCTTGCCTGTCTAGGAGTCAACCTTTTAGCAGACTCAATGTAAGCTAGGTTCTTGTGGTCCGTAACCACGGTAATAGGATGGACAGCACCCTCCAAAAAATGCCTCCATTCTTCAAAGGCCAACTTCACGGCCAGAAGTTCTCGATTCCCAACATCATAGTTTCTCTCCGCAGGAGAGAATTTCTTAGAGAAAAAGGCACAGGGTCTCAAATTAGTCAAAGTGGCGGGTCCCTGGGACAACACTGCCCCCACCCCCACCTCCGAGGCGTCCACCTCAACAATAAATGGTTCAGACGGGTCCGGTTGAATAAGAACCGGAGCAGACATGAAACATTTTTTTAAGAACTGAAACGCCGCCACCGCTGCGGCTGACCAATTCTTGACATCAGCCCCTTTTGAGTCAGATCTGTGAGAGGTTTAACTACCTGCGAGAACCCCCTTATAAACTTGCGATAGTAATTTGCGAATCCTAAGAAACGCTGCAGAGCTTCAAATCACGAGGTTGTACCCAATCAACAATGGCCTGCACCTTATTAGGATCCATGCGATACCCCTCAGCAGACACAATGAACCCCAGAAATGACAGTTCCTGAACGAAGAATGAACATTTCTCTAGCTTAGCAAAGAGACAGTTCTCCCGGAGCCTTTGGAGAACTGCCCGAAGATGATCATTGTGAGTTTGTTTATCAGGCGAGTAGATAAGAATGTCATCCAAATACACAACCATAAAACGCCCAATAAAGTCAGAGAACACATGATTAATAAATTTTGGAAGACTGCTGGTGCGTTGGTCAGACCGAAAGGCATGACCAAGTTTTCAAACAACCCTTCAGTAGTGAGAAAAGCAGTCTTCCACTCATCCCCCTCCCGGACCCGGATAAGATTATATGCCCCCGCAGATCCAATTTTGAAAACCACTTAGCCCCAGACAACTGATTGTACAAATCAGGAATAAGTGGGAGGGGGTAAGTATTTCTCACAGTTATCTTATTTAACTCTCGAAAATCGAGGCATGGGCGCAAACCACCGTCTTTTTTCTTAACGAAAAAGAACCCCGCCGCCATGGGGGAAACAGAAGGACGAATGTGTCCCTTACGAAGGCTCTCGGAAATGTATTCTTTCATAGCAGCCCGCTCGGGACCCGAGAGGTTATACAAGCGGGCCTTGGGCAATTTAGTACCTGGAACCAGGTCAATGGCACAATCAAATGGGCGGTGTGGTGGTAAAACTTCAGCCTCTTTTTCAGAGAAAACGTCCGCATAGTCCTTCAGGTACTCCGGAATACCTTCCAGACCAACGGACGACACAGACACAGTAGCAAGACATCTTTCAGAACAATTAGATCCCCATTTAACAATATCACGGGAATCCCAGTCAATAATCGGGTTATGCCGTTGCAACCAGGGAAACCCTAACACCAGCCCAGCAGAGAGGTTATCCAAAACAAAACATGACATACGCTCCTGGTGAAGGGCCCCCACCCTGAGGGTGAATTCTTCAGAGACAAAATGGACACCGTCCTTGGTGAGAGGTGTAGAATCAATGGCCATTATTTTTATAGGAGTCTCCAACCTAACTGTCCCTAATCTACAGCTGGCCACCAGCCTAGAGTCAATCAGGTTCAAGGATGACCCACAGTCCACAAAAGCTGAAGTAAGGAAAAAGCAGTTCTTCACACTAAGTTCCACCTTTAACAGTATCTTAGAAAATGAAGGAAAGGGTACCTGAGAGTCTGAGTGACCTCCACGATGATCACCCAGACTCAGTCGCTTGTTAGTCGGTGGGCAGGAGGGACAGTTCTTTTTCCAATGTCCAGGATCACCGCAGTAAAAACACAGCTTTTCTAAACACCTCCGTCTCCTTTCTTTCTCTTTGAGGTCGATGTCTCCCATCTCCATGGACTCCAATACAGGACTGGCTCCCCTTACACTGGAGAAAAATGGTGTCTCAACCTGCATCACACCTCTCGCCGCAGCCTGCGATCCATTCGGACGGCCTGCGTCATGGCGTCCTCCAGAGAATCAGGCGGAGGGTGAAGTGCCAAGGCATCTTTCAGACGTTCAGACAGGCCTCTACGGAACAAGCCCCGGAGGGCGGCATCATCACAACAGACCTCAGCAGCCCAGCGTCTGAACTCTGAGCAAAACAACTCAGCTGAGTGCTTCCCCTGACATATACTCATCACCGTGTCCTCAGCCATCAGCACTCGATCAGGCTCATCATAAATATGCCCCAGGGCCTCAAAAAATGCATCCACAGTCATTCTTTCAGGGGCAGTGGTAGGAAGGGAAAAAGCCCAAGCCTGGGGGGCTCCCCTTAACAGAGACATAATGACCCCCACCTCTGACTTTCATCCCCAGAAGAGTGCGGTCTTAAAGAGAAAAAAAGCTTACAGCCCTCTTTGAAAACTTTAAATTCCTTTCTATCTCCGGAAAAGGTATCTGGTAATTTAACCGGGGGCTCTAGGGAAACTAATGTAACATCTTGAATCCCTGTCCCATGAGCACCAGATGATAAAGCCCCCTGCACAGTGTCAGCCATCAGCTGCTGAGACTGAGCCAGAACTCGTTGTTCCTCATTCAGTTTCTGAGACATCTGAGTCAGGTGCTTTACCTGCTCAGAAAGAGCATACATAGGATCCATAACACACACAGGAAGAAAAAAAAAAAAAAGGTAGCGGTCAGTTATAATATCACGAACACCGCACTGCACTTGCTCACTGAGCCAGTGCGCGTGCCTGAATAAGACAGACTGCACTCAAAGATACCTGTGGAGCGGGGCAGTAGCGGTGAAGATGCGTGCTTCAGACTAACAGGACCCTAAGCACGTGACTGCCAAGGGACGGCACCGGCCACAGGTCTCTCAGAGAAGGCAGTAACAGACAGAGATTGTTTCAGGCCAGAGGACCTTAAGCACGTGACTGCTGGTGGGCGTGGCCTAAGCTCCAGAGAGCTATGAGCAGAAGGAAAACTCCTAGAAGGGTAACTACGGGACAGAGTTACCAAGGGGTATAGACAAAACGGATAGTCAGGATAGCCAGGTCATACACAGAGGGAGCAACGCAGTACAAGTGGAGCAGGCAGAGAATAACCAGAACGTAGCCAAGGGATCAGAAAACCAGAACGGGCAAATACACAGTACCAAGACAGTAGACAAACTCACAATGAAGAGACGGACCGGGTCAAAACCAAACAAGCAACAAGATCAGGCACAAGGCACAGGCACACAGGAGGTCAACTAACTTAGCCGAGGGCAGGAGTATAACTGACACCAGACCTAGGTCAATTGGCAACTAAATAGCCGCCCTCTGCCAGAGAGAGGCTGAAACCATTAACCCCAGTCTGACCAGGACGGGGCAAAGACAAAACCCCGTCCTGGGTCATGACACTAAGGCTCTGGCGCTGAGCAAAGGGTGCGAAGCCGCATAGGTATGCAAGCTGCCTGCCACTGTGTTCATCCACAGAGCAAAAGGACACACGCAACTGTGCAGAGAGAGTGGTAGAGTATCCACCCACACACACCAAACATGAATGACACTAGCGCACCAATGAGCACCATTGAGAGCCTTTTATACATTAGGCTCCACCCCAAACACTCACGCCCAGTCGACCAAGACATCACCCGTGGGCCAGACTGGAGCTGCCACATCGCCAGAGCAGGAAACATCCGGCCAACAATGGGAAGATGCCACATCACGGACATACTCAGTATGGTGATCTCTGGACTTAGACTCCTGAACGCAGGATTGCACCTGCATACCACTAGTTCACATAGACTTGGCTGAAGAGCCAGCAGCAACCAAGCGTACACCATGAGCCTGAGCAAGATGCTGGGACCGATGTCTTTGCTAAGCAGCACTTGCAGTGGCTGGACCCAAATGGGGGACTGCAGAAGCAGACATGGCTTGGGATCAATCCTGCACTGCGGGAAAATCCTGACATCTAACAAGTGGTGCTTAAATACTACAGCTAGTGTGCATTAACTTAAAATAATATTCTTGCCTCATAATACGAATTATTGCAGGATGGAAATAGCTTTTTAGCTATGTAATCATAGAGGCTGACAGCACATACTGTATAGTGCAGGTTATGCTATCATCTTCTACCTATTTATTGGCATTTTCAAGTCTATAAACTTAGTTAAATTGAGTTAAAGGGATTCTGTCACCACATTTTTCGACTATGAGATGAGGCCACCGAAATCAGGGGCTTATCTACAGCATTCTGTAATGCTGTAGATAAGCCCCCAATGTTAACTGAAAGAGAAGAAAAACGAGTTAGATTATACTCAGCCAGGGGCGGTATGGCATCCGATTTGGTCCAGAGGGAGTCGCGGTCCAGTCCGGCGCCTCCCATCTTCTAACAAAGACGTCCTCTTCTTTGCTTCCCGTCGTGGCTCCGGCGCAGGCGCACTGCTCTGCCCTGTTGAGGGCAGAGCAGAGTACCTCAGTGCACAGGCGCTGGGAAAGGTCAGAGAGGTCCGGCACCTGCGCACTGCAGTACTTTACTCTGCCCTCAAACAGGGCAGAGCATTGCGCCTGCGCCGGAGCCGCAATGGGAAGCAAAGAGGACGTCTTCACTAGAAGATGGGAGGCGCCGGACCGCACCACGACTCCCTACGGACCGAATCGGATGCCGTACCGCCCCTGGGTGAGTATAATATAACTCGTTTTTCTTCTCTTTCAGGTAACATCGGGGGCTTATCTACAGCATTACAGAATGCTGTAGATAAGCCCCTGATGGCGGTGGCCTCATCTCATAGTCGAAAAATGGGGTGACAGAATCCCTTTAATAAGGCTCTAAAAATCAGTACAAGTGATGATTTGCAAAATAATATTAAATGTCAAAATTGAGTATTCTGTGTAGGTCCTTAAGGCGCAGTTCACACTACAGCTAGCCTAGAATATTTCTTGCTGTAAAATATAAACCCAATGGAACCCAGTTGGTATATGTGGATCCATTAGGAGTTGCATTTAGGTTTCAACAGCTTCAATCTGTCATTGCTCTATCAATAACAGAAGCCAAGACACTACTGTACCCTCAGCCATCCTTCAGTTGAACTTGATGGACATGTCTTATTTTCAACTTTTCTACATGTTATTCTGTAGTTCATGTTTACTAAATACCCTTATAATTATTACTACCTTCATGCAATTTTTGCAAAAAAATTTTTTATTTATTTTATTTTGGGACATTTGTTTTTTGTACCTGGTTTTGTGTAATGGTCATGTGTTAATATGCATTTACATTTTGCATACTACACATCAACTTACTTTTTCAGTTCAGATCTAGTTTTCTATGTAGTTCAGAGTGCATTCTGTGCATATAAGGGTGGGACCGCCCTGTTTCTGAGTTGAGAAATCCATCCTGTCTGGCCCATGCTTCAACTGGTGGGTTCAGTCCCTCTGCCTTGTTCACATTTACGTCACTTGACAAGTGGAAAGGTTTTTAATATTAGAGTTAGGACTGTCCCACAAAGGGTTGCCTTGACGTGGCAGGATGGCTTGTACATTCTTTTGATCAAAATTATGTTTACTAAATACCCTTAGAATTATTACTACCGTCATGCAATTTTTGCAAAAAAATTTTTTATTTTATTTTAGGACATTTGTTTTTTGTGCCTGGTTTTCTGTGTAATGGTCATGTGTTAATATGCATTTACATTTTGCATACACATCAACTTACTTTTTCAGTTCAGATCTAGTTTTCTATGTTATTCTGTAGTTACATTATGCAGTTGCAAATGAGACATACGGTATATTTATCAAAATCAATCAAGGGATAGGAGAAGATATAGCAGGAAACCAAACTGTGGATGTCAATTTCATGGTATTCCAAAACCATAGGCTTCAAATTCCTACTCAATTAAGAAGACAAAGTCTGATGTAGAGTATGAAGATTAATTTGAAATGTACGTTAACCATTCATTATTCCAGCTCAAAATACACTCATTTTTCTTATGTTCTTTTGTGATGGTTATTTTCTTGGTGGGATTGGGGTCTCTGATTTTTATAAGAATCTTGAAGAAATATAATGCCAGATCCAAGAAGGAAGAAGAAATAAATTAAACTTGGTTGGAAGTTGGTTCATGGAGATGTTTACAGATTGTCAAGCCACCTTCTGGTCTTTTCATTATTCATTGAATCAGGGTGTCAGATTTTCTTGCAGTGTCTCTTTTTGTCATAATTGTAGCAATGATTTGGAGATGCATACAGACACGCTCAATTCTTCCCTTTTATGCTGCAACATGACCAGTGAAAAGTTACTCGGGAAAAATCTTTACGCACATCAAAGAGGATGGATTTGGATAAAACAGATATTCATTCGAGCTTTCTTGAGAAAAGCAATGGTTTATGGGATTTCATTCTTCATCAATAATATTGCCATCTATTACCATGCTTACAGAGCAATCCTATTTGGACAATGATTTCTGTGTGCTGCTTCTGTTTCTTTGTGATTCTTCCATTGAACTCAGATAGCATTCAGTCAACACAAATACTTGCAAACTCTTCTTTTTTAAGTTCCATCAAAATGTAGCTTGGAATATGTGGATGCTACAGCTATCCTCTATGGGTTTCTGAACAGCATGTAGTCTATTTCTGAATGAGAAATGGACTAAAAGCATTGAATGCCTCAGTGGAATACTATCATATGGACTAGTTTCTATATAAAAATATATTAAAGAAATCCTTCTTGGTGTACAAAATCTACTATATGTGATGTTGGTACTGGTCAACCTCTCCAATTTTGCTGTCTATGTAATGATTACATACAATTTCTGAGAAAAGCCAAAGACAATATGTGGCAATACATAGACTGCTTCTGTTTCTGCCGCTTATTTTGCAATATATGTTTACAATTTATAATAACCCATTTATGATGAATGACAGAACTAGCACGTCATGAGCAGGTATCAGTTCCTGCATCATGACATGCTATGTCCGTCATGCATTTAAACTGTCACTGCATGTAAACATGCAGTTATTAAAAATGGGTCGTGGCTGGGTCTTCCAGCAAGACAATGACCCAAAACAAAAAGCCAAGGCAACAAAGGAGTGGCTCAAAAAGAAGCACCTTAAGGTCATAGTATAGCCTAGCCAGTCTCCAGATCTTAATCCCATAGAAAACTTAAGGAGGGAGTTGAAACTCCGAGTTGCCAAGCGACAGTCTCAAAATTTTAATGATTTAGAGAAGATCTGCAAAGAGGAGTGGACCAAAATTCCTCCTGACACGTGCGCAAACCTCATCATCAACTGCAAAAAATGTCGGACTGTTGTGCTTGCCAATAATGGTTTTGCCACCAAGTGTTAAGTCTTTTTTGCCAGAGGGATCAAATACTTATTTCTCACTGCAAAATGCAAATAAATTTATATAATTTATACAATGTTATTTTCTGAATTTCATTTTTTATGTTCTGTCTCTCAATGTTAAAATTAACCCACCCTTAAAATTATAGACTGTTCATGTCTTTGTCAGTTGGCAAACTTATAGAATCAGCAAGGGATCAATTAATTACTTCCTTCGCTATATACAGTACAGACCAAAAGTTTGGACACACCTTCTCATTCAAAGATTTTTCTGTATTTTCATGACTATGAAAATTGTACAATCACACTGAAGGCATCAAAACTATGAATTAACACATGTGGAATTATGTACTTAACAAAAGAGTGTGAAACAACTGAAAATATTTCTTATATTCTAGGTTCTTCAAAGTAGCCACCTTTTGCTTTGATTACTGCTTTGCACACTCTTGGGATTCTCTTGATGAGCTTCAAGAGGTAGTCACCGGAAATGGTTTTTACTTCACAGGTGTGCCCTGTCAGGTTTAATAAGTGGGATTTCTTGCCTTATAAATGGAGTTGGGACCATCAGTTGTGTTGTGCAGAAGTCTGGTGGATACACAGCTGATAGTCCTACTGAATAGACTGTTAGAATTTGTATTATGGCAAGAAAAAAGCAGCTAAGTAAAGAAAAACGAGTGGCCATCATTACTTTAAGAAATGAAGGTCAGTCAGTCTGAAAAATTGGGGAAACTTTGAAAGTGTCCCTAAGTGCAGTTGCAAAAACCAACAAGCGCTACAAAGAAACTGGCTCACATGAGGACCGCCCCAGGAAAGGAAGACCAAGAGTCACCTCTGCTTCTGAGGATAAGTTTATCCGAGTCACCAGCCTCAGAAATCGCAGGTTAACAGCAGCTCAGATTAGAGACCAGGTCAATGCCACACAGAGTTCTAGCAGCAGACACATCTCTACAACAACTGTTAAGAAGAGACTTTGTGCAGCAGGCCTTCATGGTAAAATAGCTGCTAGGAAACCACTGCTAAGGACAGGCAACAAGCAGAAGAGACTTGTTTGGGCTAAAGAACACAAGGAGTGGACATTAGACCAGTGGAAATCTGTGCTTTGGTCTGATGAGTCCAAATTTGAGATCTTTGGTTCCAACCACCGTGTCTTTGTGCGACGCAGAAAAGGTGAACGGATGGACTTTACATACCTGGTTCCCACCGTGAAGCATGGAGGAGGAGGAGTGATGGTGTGGGGTGCTTTGCTGATGACACTGTTGGGGATTTATTCAAAATTGAAGGCATACTGAACCAGCATGGCTACCACAGCATCTTGCAGTGGCATGCTTTTCCATCCGGTTTGCATTTAGTTGGACCATCATTTATTTTTCAACAGGACAATGACCCCAAACACACCTCCATGCTGTGTAAGGGCTATTTGACCAAGAAGGAGAGTGAAGGGGTGCTACGCCAGATGACCTGGCCTCAACAGTCACCAGACCTGAACCCAATCGGGATGGTTTGGGGTGAGCTGGACCGCAGAGTGAAGGCAAAAGGGCCAACAAGTGCTAAGCATCTTTGGGAACTCCTTCAAGATTGTTGGAAGACTATTTCCAGTGACTACCTCTTGAAGCTCATCAAGAGCATGCCAAGAGTGTGCAAAGCAATCATCAAAGCAAAAGGTGGCTACTTTAAAGAACCTAGAATATAAGACATAATTTCAGTTGTTACACACTTTTTTGTTATGTATATAATTCCACATGTGTTAATTCATAGTTTTGATGCCTTCAGTGTGAATGTACAATTTTCACAGTCATGAAAATATAGAAAAAATTTTAAATGAGGTGTGTCCAAACTTTTGGTCTGTACTGTATATCAGATATTTTGAGATTTTGGGAGAACCTCTTTAAAATCAATTTAGAAAATAATATTATTTTACTTATATAGCGCAATTAATTCCACAGCACTTTACAGACATCATCATCACTGTCCCAATGGGGCTAACAATCTAAATACCTTACCAATACTGTATGTCTTTGGGGTGTTGGAGGAAACCGGAGAACCCAAAAGAAACCTACGCCAACCAGGGGAGAACATACAAACTGTTTACAGATGTTGTCTTTGGTGGGATTTGACCCCAGCACTGCAAGCCGACAGTGTTAACTACTAAGCCACACTGCCTACGATAAGATTAGCAACTGATTTCCCTATACTAAGCTGAATGGATTGCTTGGTCCTGTTTCTTTATATCACAGCATGGTACTTTAAGCTTCGCTCACATTAAAATATAGGATGTCAAAAATAGCATACATTGCAGAGCTATGAGTAATAACAAGGCCGCACAAAACAACCTGATGTCCTCAGATTTGATTTTTTTTTTATTACAAAGTCAATTGTGATATTAGACTACAATATATGGTTTAATACATTATTTATGTAAAATTTTAAATAGCAATGTACATAGAATACGTATGCTCACATTACTCTTTGTGTCAGTGGACTGTAAACTTGAAGAAATGTAACTATGAACCCTCTCCGCTAGCACAAATCATGAGGAGAATGTTTTTTCCATGTCCATATGATTAGTCTCTACACACCAAGAAAATAACTATAAACCATTGTATGAATCTAAGCCACCAAGAATTAAACTATACACTTCTGTTAAAGGAAGTGATTCATATGCTTTGAATTGGAGAAAGATCCAAGCAGCAGATTTTAATACTTAGAAATGATTACGACAATATACTATAATTTCACAACACAACAATTATCCGATATGTCATTCTTTATTACCAGATGAGGTGTTGCGTTATCTTGGACTGCAATACTACTAGGAAGGCACACAATTTAATAATGCATAATCTCAAATTATGATAATAAGATGTCTCGCAATTTTAAGATTTATCTTTTAATTCCCCATGGATTTCTTTTAAAATATACTCTACCCAAATAATAAAAACTATGGACTCATTAATGTTCATATTATCTTATTCCATACATTATTTCATATGGCAGAGCAGAACTTTATACTCAAGCTAATCTTCCTACTGTAACCGCGACAGGGAATTGTAGTTACATGCAGCCATTTTAGGGTATGTTCATACACAGCTTTTTTAAAACATTTTGTCTTCTGTGTGAAAAAAGCAATGGCTAAAAAACATTGAAAATTTTGTCCATTTTATGTGTTTTTTATACATTTTTCGAGCCATTTTTGCTACTGACCCATTTTGATCTAAATGGAAAAAACTGTAGAGAAATGTTAAAAGAATTGACATGCCATGATCCACAGATCAAGAAATACATTTTGATGTCGCTGCAAAATATTGCATTTTTTAGAGCAATAAAAACGTGGAAAAAGTGAGGCACTGGTCTATTGATACGTAATAAAATAATAGAAGATACATAAATGCAGAAGAAATACAGACAGACACATTTTCAGAGATATGTGCTTACCATTCATGGTTTTCTCTTTACATTTATATTGAATCTATATAAATATATGTAGTATTTCACAATGTATTGGTTAAGATAACATAAAACATTTAAATAAGTGACTCATCTGAGTCTTAACACAATTTAAGAAAGTAGATTAGAAGCCAAAAGAGGAGCATTTCCTCAACATTTTAAAGCATGTGGTATAACAGTGGAAAATTTGTCACAACTTGCAGAGAAGTTGTGATTGCTTTCACAGTTTTCTATGTGTTAATTAGGATGAAACAAGGAGGAATTTACAATATATCAGGGCTGGATGATGGTCAATGCCTCTGGATTATTAAATACGATGGCATGTAGTTGTGAGGAGACTGCAGGCACTTAGGATGCAGTAACGGACTGTACACAGACCAAGGGTGAAATATACAGTAGAAACTCCACGCAGGGAGAAAATGGAGGGATAATATTCCCTAATACAGCAAAAGGCTGATGGGGATAACTTAACCCCTTCCTGACCTCCGCCGTACTAATACTGCTCTGCGGGAGGTGCATTTCTGCCCAGAGCAGTACTAGTACGGCGCCGCCATTTCCCGGTCACAGCGCGGCATCGCGCGCTGACTGGGTACAGATGGCTGCTGTCCCTGACAGCAGACCATCTCTGCACGAAGCCTCGGGGGCTGCACAACCCCCTCACATCGGCGATCGCTGTGATTGGCTGGTGAATTCTGACCAGCCAATCACAGCAATGTGACAATAAAGTTTTAGAAAAAAAAAACAAAACATGTGACCTGCTGTGATCTGTGCTGAGTGACGTAGCACCAATCACAGCCGTCACAGTGGGTGGGGTGATTAACACGTCACCTCACCAGATTAACCCCTATGGTGCTGATTGGCTGAACAATATCTTCTAGCCAATCAGCGCCAAAGGGGTTAATCTAAAATAGCAATCACCGCCCTGCACGCCATCTTTACCTCAGATTTGGCGTGCAGAGTGGTTGTCTAAGCCCCTCTGTGTCACCTGAGATAAGAATCCATTGGTGGCAGTGTGATCTCCCCCAGCGATCTCCAGCCTCCATCTTCTGCTTCCAGCTCCAGCTTCCTGCTGTGCTCTCTGCTTTTTGCTGTGATCTGCCTGCTGTGTGACTCCTGTGATCACAGCAGAGCAGCAGCACCTCCCCCATCCCTGTTCCAGTACCCCCTCCTACCACTCCAATTGATTTTTTTTGCGCACTTGTCTTGCGCTTTTTTCCTGTGCGCAGCGTCCTGTGCAGAGCATTCGTGCTCTTCCCGTGACCGCAGCGCTCTGACCAGTATCGCTGCTTATCAGAGACTGCGCCACGGGAATTTTTCTTTTTTTAGCTAGTTAGCGTAGCGGATATCGCAGTCTAAGCAAAGTCCAATTTTTTTTTTTTTTTAGAAAAAAATAATAGTAGTTAGTACAGGGTTGTTTTAGACGTAGCAAAGCAGGCATCATTGTTTGGTGACGTCCCCTTTCCCAGCCCCCCATCCCTATTCCAGAACCCCCCTCCAATTGAAAATTTAGCGCTTTTTTTGCGCTTTTTTCCTATACGTGGCGTCCTGCGCAGAGCATTCGTGCTCTTCCCGTGAAAGCAGCACTCTGACCAGTATCGCTGCTGATCAGAGACTGCGCCACAGGAATTTTTCTTTTTTTTAGATAGTTAGCGTAGCGGACATTGCAGTCTAAGCAACGTCCAATTTTATTTTTTTTAGAAAAAAATAATAGTAGTTAGTACAGTGTAGTTTTAGATGTAGCGTAGCAGGCGTCCATGTTTGGTGACGTCCCCTTTCCCAGTACCCCATCCCTGTTCCAGTACCCCCTCCAATTGAAAATTTAGCCCACTTTTTTTGCGCTTTTCTTGTCTGCGCTGCGTCCTACGCAGAGCATTTGTACGCTTCCTGTGTACGCAGCGCTCTAATCAGTATCGCTGCTGATCAGAGACTGCGCCACAGGAATTGTTCTCTTTTTAGCTAGTTAGCGTAGCGGACATCATAGTCTAAGTGACGACTGATTTTTTTTTTTTTAGAAAAAAATAATAGTAGTTAGTACAGTTGTAGTTTTAGATGTAGCGTAGCCGGCGTCACAGTGTTAGTGACGACCGATCTTTTATAGAAAAAAAAAATCATATAGAGTAGTTTTATAGGTAGTGTATTAGGTATAGTCGGCGTCAGTGTTTGGTGACGTCCGATCTTGTAGGGAAAAAAATCGTACCGAGTAGTTTTATAGGTAGTGTGTTAGGTTTTGCCAGCATCAGTATTTGTTGCTATCGCCGAGTAATTTCTAGTGCGATAGGGGAGCATACGTCACATTGTTTGTGACGTCCGTTTTTCTTTGTAAAAAAATAATTAGTTGCGGCGAGTAAATTTTTAGCCAGTGCATTAGGGGAGCGTACGTTACATTTTTGCTGAAGTCCGTTTTTCTTTTGTAAAATATAATTATTTGCGGCGGGTAAATTTATAAGGAGGGCATTAGTGTAGTGAACGTCTAATTTTTTTATACAAACTTTTTTTTTTTTAACATTTCATTTTACTTTTCATTTTTTTCTTTTCTACATTTTATCTCTCTACTTTTTTTACTGTTTTTTATAATAAATTGCACCCCATCACACAAGCCCCACACATTACATGAATAAAAGCACCACTGACATACACATCCCTGAGGTGTGGGAAAAAAAAATAAAAATGGCCCATTCGTCAACAAGGCGCTATTCACCGAGGAGGCTTACGCCATCCTTGCGTCCGACACGGATTCAGCCAGTGAGGAAGATCCCACATTCCTCTATTCCTCCTCCTCCTCCTCCTCATCTGGTGAGGAAGGACCCCCAACAAGGCGCCCTAGGACCCAGGCAACTCCTGCAGCAATCGATACCATATGGATTGCACCCCTGAAAAATTTCAGCCCGTCATTCCGGATTTCAGCAGCAGCTCAGGAATCCAGTTTGACACCACTGGCCTCAACTGAAATTGACTTCTTCAAATTCTTTTTCAGTGAGGAACTAATAAATCTTATGGTGGCCCAGACGAACTTGTATGCCCAACAATTTTTCACCCAAAATCCCACGTCATCATGCGTCAGATGGACCCCCGTAAATGCAGCAGAGATGATGACATTGTCATGTATAGTGTACAGTTCCTATATAAAACACAGGAGACACAGGTTGATATGAAATGACTTGTATTGCTTCATACAAGCATGCTGAAAAGTTCACACAGTTTGCAGGAACAGCGACAGGAGACACAGCAGGCCAGAGTAACTTCAAGCACTACAATAAATCTCCAAAGCAGGTTCAGGATCTCTTCTCTGTACCGTACTTCCTCTGCAAACATGGATTCACCAAACAGCAGGTTTCCAGAGTCCAAAAGTGTTCCAAGGTTCCTCAGTGGGGAATAGCTGGAGTACAAGTCGAAGGTTTCCAGAAGTCAGTTCACAGACTGACTGAGGCTTGATTCAGGAGCACTGATTGTTCAGCTGAGGCTGCTTAAGAAGCAAGAGGGAAGAATCAGGGCGGGAACATGAAAACTGGAAACTCCATATTAACTGAGGGCAAGAGCTGCAGAAAGACAGAAAGCAAAATGGCCGACGGAAAACTGAGTTTCAAGGAACATGTCAACAGAGACAAAGAACCTTACATTACTCCCCCCTTAGGGACAACCTCCGGATGACCTCAGACCAGGCTTGTCCGGGTACCTCTGATGAAACTGGCGGAGCAGGCGAGGAGCATTTACATTATTGATTGGTTCCCATGAGTTGTCCTCCACTGGATAGCCCTGCCATTTAATCAAATATTGCAACTGATTTCTGTACAACCTGGAATCTAGAATCCTTTCCACCATAAATTCTTCCTGACTGTGTCGACCCGCCACCACAATTGTGGATTACCAGGGCAATGGGGTACTCAGAGCCGAGCCCGTAGAAGTCTATGGGGATTGTCACAGGTAGCTGTGGCTCGGTCTGTGGCCCGGGCGGTCTGGCGTATGTTGGGGATATATTTACAGGGGATAGGTTTATGTACAGTTCGTGACGCCACCTGTAGTATTCTGGTAATTAGTACCAGCGCTGCTGTAGATCTCTGAGGGGATGGTGATGCAGCTAGATGTCGGGTCCCCTACAGGTGGGACTGGTCCCTCAAAGTCTATGGGATTTGTGAAGTCGAGTGCAGATAAAGAACACAGTCTCACACGGTCAGCGTCTTTCCATACCTTTACTTGTAAGATGTTCAGGCAGGTCCCAGGGAGGCTGATCCAAGGAGAGTGTATCTTGAGACAGCAGCTGGACAAGTTAGGGGCCTCCTTTACTTCCAATACAACGAGTACAACCAGCCTGAAGCGTAGTTCCCTCAAAATCTCCAGCTAATCTATAGCTGTACCGCCCAGTCAGCTTTGTGTTAGGAGCCTTCCTGCGAAGAAGCTGAATTCTTATCTTGTCGTGCACTGACTCAAAGTCTTCACTTCCCCTGACCCCAGTTACGTACTGACTATAAGGGGCTTGTCTGCCGCGACCTAGGGTCCGGTAGATTCCTGGTTTTCTTATCACTCTGCTTGAAACAGTAATGATCCTTCGGTCCCCAGTGACCGGCTGCAATGTGCAGGACTTGTTCAATCCGTAAGCACTAATCCAATAAACCACTGTGCCTTTCGCCTTGTCCACGCTGGTAACATAAGCACTCGCACTAGCCAAGGGTCGAGCAGTCACTTCTTTCTTTTCCTTCCTTCAAAGTTAGCTACAGATGCTCAGTTATCAAAAGGCAGGAGCACGTCTCTGAACCTTATACCGTCCTTTAGACAGGGATGCTGAAGACTTTCTGTACTAAACTTCTTCTTTCCTTCAAATGTATGCTGATGAGGTGCAGCTCTGACTAGACTAAGGTGAATTCAAACACCTGTACCAGACTCCACGATATGAACTGATGATAGAGCTGGCTAGACTCCTTCCTCCCTCCAGACGTCTTCTCTCTCAGAAGTCTAGGCACTGACTCCACATGTCCTCACTGTCCGAAGACAGGAACTAGACTGACTAAAAATCACTCCAACACATACTACCTTGACCACTCCCTCTAGAGTATACTCCACTACCCTAAGGGTGTGTCTAGTATATGTCGAGTGAATGAATATTTAGCATTAAACTGCTGTCTCGCCACACACTCTCCAGGGTACTGCGTGTGCCTAACACCAGGGCTACACATTCCCCCATGGTAAAAGACAGCACTCCCGGGCTGTAAAATACAAAAGAGACATTTTATTTATGCAATAAACATTAAACAATAACTTCTTCCCATCCGGGAGGTGAGAATATCTTGAACGTTGCAAACATTATAGAAAATACAAATATTAAATAGCATTCAATAAATATACAATATACTTGTGAAGGACCCGCACCAAACCTTCAACGTGGGTCCTGGGTGGGCTGCAGGACATCCAATTGCAGACCTCACTCAGTGCCACACCACACGGGTTTTGTTTTCAGAGGTAGTTATGACTGGTTTATGTAAAACCAAGAGAAAGCACCGAAGCGCAACTATTTACAAGTAAGTTCTGGGTTAGCATAGTCCTTAACCTCCAAGTCCAATGTAAAACCAAAGACATATTATATTCAAATCACATAATACGAAAGTGCAAAACCTTTTCTGGTTACTATTTATCATTTACCCAGCCGGGCATTCTACAGTAGAAATATATATATTCACTATATAATTTTGTGCAAAACTTTATAAAACATTTCAAACTTTTTTTACTTTACTGATGGTAGACCCGATATGGATCTCACCAACTCTTTACTATTTATTCATTCTCTGCAAATACACTTTCCAATACATTTTCCACCCCGGGGGCTGGAACAATGCAATGGGCCCTAGATCCCAGGACCAGCAAATCATGTGCTGCGATTAGGGTCTGGGTCGCCACAGTTCTGGTGCGAACCTCTAGGGGCGCAACGGGTACATTTTCTTCACGTGACACCGATTGCGTTTCAATCACAGTTAGCGATATGGACCGCGTCAGGGATTGCGATTGAGACGGGGTCGCATGTTGCGATGAAGATATAACTTTCTTTTGCGATGAAATCTGGGTCGCTTGTTGCGATGAATTTACAGGGGGCGATGCTGGGCACGGCCGGATTCTGCTTGAGCTGGAGACGGGGACGCTGCGGTAATGGTGACGGTACCTGCGTCTGGGACGGGGTCACGGACGATGGTGACGTTAAGGGCATACCACCCCTTCATTCCCCAGTGCCGCGTATATGTGACGATATCTCCATTTGCTAAGTCCCTCCCGGGATGGCCTTGCGGCAGGTGAGATTCTACGTCACGCCTGCTGACAAAGACCGCTGGGTAGAGGCCCGGTTCACGGATAAAGCCCCAGCCCTTCCGGAGCTGGAACTCAGTCACACACCCCTGCCGCCGCGGTTCCCGTAAGGTACCTTTGTCGCGACGGACAGTCTCCTTGTCGGCAATCAGCTCGGCATATTGTCGCTGACGGTTCCTCTGAGTTTCCCGCTCTTCCTCCTGCTGGCGCTTTCTTCTTCTCCTCACGACTCTGCCATTCCTGTTCCCACTGGGCGGTATAGGCGACGTCATCCAGGCGCGCCATTTCGTCCCAGTCCACATCTGGTAGTGACGGACAGGACCCCTCCGGTGTCCCTGCCGGGGACCGATCATCTGCTGCGGCCTCCTGGCCGGGCGGGCGTTCCGGGATTGGCTGTACCTCCTCACCTCCTTCGCTTCCACCGCTTCACCGGTGGGATCGGGATCGGTACTTTCGGGGGCAGCCTCCGGTTGCTCCTTCGCCTTGGGCAGCAGACTCTTCGGTATCTGGAATCGTGGGGGTTCGTTGAGGGGAGAGGACGCGGTGTTCCACAGTCGCCACTGCATCAGGTTACATCGGCGTCTCTCAATCTCCTCCAGTCCAGTTTGGTGCTGGACCATCTTCTTCAGGCGTGCATTTTCTTCTCTTATCTCTAGCAACGCCTGTTGCAGGTGCAGGATCCACAGAAGACTCCTGTGATGGTGGCAGCTTGGCTGGGGCACGGGGCCTGCCTTCCTCCGCTTCCCCGCTCGGCTGCACACGTCCTGCCTCCATGATGTTCCAGAAGATTCTTTCTTCTTTCTGCGGAGACATCCGGTCTCTTCCGTGGAGGTGGGGTTTGCGTCTCCTCCTCCTCGCAGGGAAGGTGAAGAGGAGGCGGACCTCCTTTGCTGTAGGGCAGGATCGCATGTTGTAATAGCACTTTGAGAGGGCAGGCATTTTCTTCGCGCCACAGGGGGGTAGACGCCCACGAAGGTACGCCCACCTTCTTCTCCAGCGCCTGAGGGCGCGAATATGGCGACAAAAATGGCGATTTTGGCGCCAAAAGTGCAAACAGTCCTTTTTCACAAAAACAGTTCCATAGGCACGCAGGGCTCGCAATTCTGCGAGTTTCGCATCCTGTTCGTGACGCCAAGTTTTTGTGTCGACCCGCCACCACAATTGTGGATTACCAGGGCAATGGGGTACTCAGAGCCGAGCCCGTAGAAGTCTATGGGGATTGTCACAGGTAGCTGTGGCTCGGTCTGTGGCCCGGGCGGTCTGGCGTATGTTGGGGATATATTTACAGGGGATAGGTTTATGTACAGTTCGTGACGCCACCTGTAGTATTCTGGTAATTAGTACCAGCGCTGCTGTAGATCTCTGAGGGGATGGTGATGCAGCTAGATGTCGGGTCCCCTACAGGTGGGACTGGTCCCTCAAAGTCTATGGGATTTGTGAAGTCGAGTGCAGATAAAGAACACAGTCTCACACGGTCAGCGTCTTTCCATACCTTTACTTGTAAGATGTTCAGGCAGGTCCCAGGGAGGCTGATCCAAGGAGAGTGTATCTTGAGACAGCAGCTGGACAAGTTAGGGGCCTCCTTTACTTCCAATACAACGAGTACAACCAGCCTGAAGCGTAGTTCCCTCAAAATCTCCAGCTAATCTATAGCTGTACCGCCCAGTCAGCTTTGTGTTAGGAGCCTTCCTGCGAAGAAGCTGAATTCTTATCTTGTCGTGCACTGACTCAAAGTCTTCACTTCCCCTGACCCCAGTTACGTACTGACTATAAGGGGCTTGTCTGCCGCGACCTAGGGTCCGGTAGATTCCTGGTTTTCTTATCACTCTGCTTGAAACAGTAATGATCCTTCGGTCCCCAGTGACCGGCAGCAATGTGCAGGACTTGTTCAATCCGTAAGCACTAATCCAATAAACCACTGTGCCTTTCGCCTTGTCCACGCTGGTAACATAAGCACTCACACTAGCCAAGGGTCGAGCAGTCACTTCTTTCTTTTCCTTCCTTCAAAGTTAGCTACAGATGCTCAGTTATCAAAAGGCAGGAGCACGTCTCTGAACCTTATACCGTCCTTTAGACAGGGATGCTGAAGACTTTCTGTACTAAACTTCTTCTTTCCTTCAAATGTATGCTGATGAGGTGCAGCTCTGACTAGACTAAGGTGAATTCAAACACCTGTACCAGACTCCACGATATGAACTGATGATAGAGCTGGCTAGACTCCTTCCTCCCTCCAGACGTCTTCTCTCTCAGAAGTCTAGGCACTGACTCCACATGTCCTCACTGTCCGAAGACAGGAACTAGACTGACTAAAAATCACTCCAACACATACTACCTTGACCACTCCCTCTAGAGTATACTCCACTACCCTAAGGGTGTGTCTAGTATATGTCGAGTGAATGAATATTTAGCATTAAACTGCTGTCCCGCCACACACTCTCCAGGGTACTGCGTGTGCCTAACACCAGGGCTACACATGACCATCGACCAGCACTGGGTCAGGGCAAGGAGAAGAACGTCCAGGAAACGTATTGAGTGTTGCAGCCTTTAGTAGGGATACATGAAAGACAGGGTGGATTCTCATAGTTCTGGGCAGTTGAAGACGACAAGCAACAGCACTTATAATCTTATTGATCTTATAAGGTCCAATGTACTTATGTCCCAATTTAGACGATGGAATCTTTAATTTAAGATTTCTGGTTGACAGCCAGACCAAATCTCCTACCTTGAAAGCTGGTGCAGGTTTACGAAATTTATCTGCTGCTTTCTTGTACCTTTCCTGAGCCAATTCTAGATTTTCCTTTAGAAGATCCATATTCTTTTGTAAAGAAGTGATTCTTTCAGCCACTGCCGGCAAGGGCGTATATATGGGAAATCGAGGACGAATGTTAGGATGATAACCTAGATTGGAGTAAAAAGGAGACTGCTTAGTGGAGGCGCTCTGAGAGTTGTTATAAGAGAACTCAGCCAGTGGAAGTAGATCCACCCAATCATCCTGTAGGTGGCAGATAAAACAGCGGAGATACTGCTCCAGGGTCTGATTGGTTCGTTCTGTCTGTCCATTAGTCTGGGGATGAAAAGCAGAAGAAAGGTTTACTTTAATGTCCAATGCTGCACAGAAATTTTGCCAAAACCTTGAAGTGAATTGCACCCCTCGATCCGAAATGACCTCATCCGGTACTCCATGTAAGCGAAACACATTCTTAATCATCAAGTCTGATGTCTGTTTTGCAGTGGGTAAGCCGACACAAGGGATAAAATGAGCTGCCTTTGTTAGACGGTCAACCACCACTAGAATGGTGTTCTTCCCTTGAGGTTGGTAACTCCACAATGAAGTCCATAGAAATGGATCCCCACGGGCGGGACGGGGTGGGAAGAGGTTGCAACAGACCAGTTGGTGAGGAGCGAGGTGTTTTGCATCTTGCACAGACTTCACATGAAGTGACATAGTTTAAGACATCTTTCCTGTAAGTGGGCCACCAAAAGAAACGAGAAAGAAATTCTTGTGTCTTTAGAATTCCCCTATGCCCGGCTATCTTGGAATCGTGGATGAGTTGCAATACTCTCAATCTGACTGTTTCAGGTATATACAGACGTTGTCCCTGAATCCACACACCATTCTTAAAGACAAGACTTACGTCCCTTGGGGGTTGAGCCAACAAAGAATCCACATGGTATGCTTCCTTGATGTCCTTAAGTAGGTCTTGATTATGAATCACTCCCAGGAATCTAGAGTCAGGAAGAATAGTCTTAGGAGGAGTAAGTGGACGTGTCTCTGCTGAATGAATCCTAGAGAGTGCATCAGCCTTTCCATTGCGCGATCCTGGTCTATAAGAAATGACAAAATTAAATTGGTTTAGGAAAAGATTCCAGCGAGCCTGGCGAGGAGTCAGGCACTTAGCCGACCTGATAAATTCAAGGTTACGATGGTCTGTCAGGACGACTATTTGCTGTGCAGCTCCCTGAAGAAGGTGTCTCCATTCCTTGAAGGCGGCAATAATGGCCAACAATTCTCTATTGCCCACATCGTAGTTCCTCTCAGCCGAAGACAACTGCTGGGAAAAGAAGGCACAGGGATGCAAGACATTCTTCTCACCTGTTCTCTGAGAGAGTATAGATCCAACGGCACAGTCTGAAGCATCCACCTCTATTATGAAGGCAAGCTCGGGGTTGGGATGTACTAAGATAGGTGCGGTGGTAAATTTATCCTTTAAACAGGAAAATGCTTCCTGAGCTTGCGGGGTCCAGGAGAACCTAGACTGTTTCCGGGTAAGTTGGGTGATAGGTGACACTACCTCAGAAAAATTCTTAATGAAACGTCTATAGAAGTTGGCAAACCGATGAAACCCTGCACCTCCTTCACATTTCTAGGAATTGGCCAATCCTTGATGGCTTGGGTCTTGCTTCCATCCATACTAATCCCTTGCGTAGATAGTACATACCCAGAAATTGAATTTCGGTCCTATGGAATTCACATTTTTCAAGTTTGATGTAGAGATGGTTTTGTCTTAGGCGTTCTAAGACTATTCTCACATGTCCATGATGTTCCTCTGTGGAGTTAGAAAAAATTAGAATATCATCCAGATAAATCACCACAAATGTATCTAGGAGATCCCTGAAGATATCATTCACGAAGTGTTGGAAAGTGGCTGGGGCGGTACTCAGACCAAAAGGCATAACTAGATATTCAAAGTGTCCATAGCGTGACCTGAAAGCAGTCTTCCATTCATCCCCAGGTCTAATACGGACCAAGTTATAGGCCCCACGGAGATCCAGTTTAGAGAAAATTTTGGCATGCCGCACTCTCTCCAACAACTCAGGGATTAAAGGCAATGGATAACGGTTTCTAATAGTAACCTTATTGAGTTCCCTATAGTCTATGCAGGGTCTCAGAGATCCATCTTTCTTCTTCACAAAGAAGATGGGTGCACCTGCGGGAGATGAAGAGGGGCGTATGAAGCCCTTGGCTAAATTTTCGTCTATATAATCCTTCAAAGCTTTTAGCTCGGGCCCCGCTAGGGGGTAGATCTTACCAAAAGGTATCTCGGCTCCAGGCAATAATTCAATTGGACAATCATATGGACGGTGAGGAGGAAGCTGATCAGCGTTCTTCTTGTCACATAAATCCACATAGTCCTGGTATACAGCTGGTAGTTCAGGGACTGACATGGTTCCTTTAGGAACAGAGCAAGCTGAAACTCCTTGACTCATCTGTTTCTCCGGAAAGTGTAATTCCTTGGTCTCCCAGTTAATCGTAGGATTCTGCGCCTGCAGCCATGGTAGCCCTAGAATAATGGAAAAGTGGGGAGAATAGATAAGCAAAAAAGACATTTTCTCCTGATGATCTTTACCCATGAGGACCCTCAAAGGCTCTGTTTCTTGATCCACTGGTCCAGAAGTCAGTAGAGAGCCATCCACAGTCTCCATCTGTACTGGAGTAGCCTTCTTCACTGAACGTATCCCCTGTTTCAGAGCAAAGGAGATATCCATAAAATTTCCACTTGCTCTTGAGTCGATCATAGCAGAGCTAGACACCCAGACTGAGTCAACCCAGAGTTTATGGAAAGGAAGCAATGAGAACTGTTTCTTTTACAACTCAGCTGGGACACCGCTGAGGAAACTTGAAAAATTGCAGCATTTATACCGTCATCGTCCCCAGAACTAACAGAGTTTAAGTCCGAGAAATCAAGATCTCTTGCAGCAGATCTCTCTGGAGCCTGAGGCTCGGACATGACAGAGCTCCTCTCGCAACACTCACAGTGAATGACTGCTGCAGTAGTCTTACGAGAACGGCTGGGGTAGTTTATAATGAAGTGCCCTGACTTACCACAGTAGAAACATAGATTTTCCTTTATACGATGTTCTTTGCGTGCATCACTAACCCGTCTTTGTAAAGAGTCCACCTGCATGGGTTCAGGTTCTGGTTCCCTTGTGATCCTACTCAAAGGTTCCTTAGCTGAGGAGGGAGGTAGTAAAAGGTTAGTGCGATTATTTTTGAACCATCTCTCTTGTCTGCGTTCAGTCAGATGAGCATCAATACGGATACAATAGTTAATAAAGTCACCTAACGCAGTGGGAGGGTCGGCACGAGCAAGTTCATCCTTAATCAGTGGAGACAACCCTTTCCGAAAAATAGATTTTTTAGCGGAAGTGTCCCAAGTGGTATCAAGAGCCCATCTCCTGAAATCCAGGGCATATTCGGCTACTGAACGCTTACCTTGGCGCAAAGTTAACATGGCTGCTTCAGCTGTTGCACCTCGATTGGGGTCATCAAACACCTGCCCCATGGCTGAAATAAAAGCATCAAGGTGATTCAAACAATCATCCTCAGTCTCAATCAGAGGGTTTGCCCACATCAAAGCCTTATTGGTAAGCAACATGATTATAGTAAGCACTTTGGATCGCTCAGTGGGAAATTGTGAAGCATGTGCAGAGAAAAATAAATTGCATTGATTAATAAATCCCCTGAATTTCTCACGTTCACTGCCAAAACGAAAAGGAGGTAATTTGGGGATCCCAGAACTCGGGGTTATGGCAGGAGCCTGGCTCGTTCCTCTAGAGCCTCAATCCTGGCTCGCAATTCCTGGGTAGTCTGTCCAAACACTTGCAAATTATGATTAGTGAGGTCCTGTAGGCTTGCAAAACGGGTTTTTAAAGTCTGTACATCTGAAAGGATTGTATCAGTCACTCCGCAAAGTTCCTTTATGCGGGCCTCCATCTTCCAGATCTTTTAAGGCAGAAGTGCTGGAAGGAGAAGAGAAAGGAAAAAAAAAATAGTGTTTACCTGTGGTAACACTCCAGAGTAAAATTTTAAGGGAATGCGCTCACCTGGAATGGTTGTGAGAAGTCACAACCACTGTCATCACATAAGGTATTAAACGGACATCTGATATCCACAGTCACAGCAGACACGGCTTTCCCAGACCCAAGCAGACACTAAACATTGGCTCCTGAATCTTGTCATGTATAGTGTACAGTTCCTATAGCGTCTTGTACTTGGGTGCGAGGAAAACACAGGAGACACAGGTTGATATGAAATGACTTGTATTGCTTCATACAAGCATGCTGAAAAGTTCACACAGTTTGCAGGAACAGCGACAGGAGACACAGCAGGCCAGAGTAACTTCAAGCACTACAATAAATCTCCAAAGCAGGTTCAGGATCTCTTCTCTGTACCGTACTTCCTCTGCAAACATGGATTCACCAAACAGCAGGTTTCCAGAGTCCAAAAGTGTTCCAAGGTTCCTCAGTAGGGAATAGCTGGAGTACAAGTCGAAGGTTTCCAGAAGTCAGGTCACAGACTGACTGAGGCTTGATTCAGGAGCACTGATTGTTCAGCTGAGGCTGCTTAAGAAGCAAGAGGGAAGAATCAGGGCGGGAACATGAAAACTGGAAACTCCATATTAACTGAGGGCAAGAGCTGCAGAAAGACAGAAAGCAAAATGGCCGATGGAAAACTGAGTTTCAAGGAACATGTCAACAGAGACAAAGAACCTTACAGACATTTTGGGGAATTTTGCTGCATATGGGCATAATAAAAAAAACAGAGATTCGCCAATACTGGAGTACTGATATTCTCTACAGTACACCAGTATTCCGCATGGCCATGACAAGGAAACGTTTTGAAGCAATCCATAAATTTTTGCATTATAGTGATAATGCGCGGTGTCCTCCCTGAGACGATCCAAACTTTGATCGTCTATATAAAATTTGGATAGTGGTTGAACACTTCAGCAGAAAATTTGCTGAGGCATACACACCCCAAAGGGACATCGCTAATGATGAATCTCTCGTTCACTTCAAAGGGAGGCTAAAATTCCGACAATACCTGCCCAGTAAGAGGTCCAGGTACAGAATAAAACTGTACAAACTGTGCGAGAGTACCTCAGGGTACACCCACAGATTTAGGGTCTATGAGGGGAAGGACACCCAAATTAACCCCACTGAATGCACCCCTGACCTGGGGGTGAGTGGGAAAATTGTGTGGGAATTGCTGCACCCACTGCTGGATAAGGTTTATCACCTGTACATTGATAACTTTTACACCAGCGTCCCACTCGTCAAGACCCTCTCTGCCAGAGGTACAGTTGCATGTGGCACCGTGCGAAAAAATCAGCGAGGCCTTCCTAAGCCGCTAATTGGGCAAACGCTGAGAAAAGGGGAAAGCAAAGCCCAATGCAGCAACAACATGCTGGTGGTCAAGTATAAGGACAAAAGGGATGTCCTTATCCTGACCACCATACACCGTGACAACAGCACCCTTGTCACTGTTCGTGGGACCACAACACAAGTCCCAAAGCCAGATTGTATCCTGGATTACAATCGGTACATGGGGGGCGTAGATCTCTCAGATCAGGTCCTCCAACCATACAGTGCCATGCGAAAAGCCAAAGTATGGTACAAAAAATTGGCCGTGCACATTGTACAGATGGCAATGTACAATGCTTTTGTGGTGTTCAGATCTGCAGGCAATACAGGGACCTTCCTTCAGTTTCAGGAAGTAGTCATCAAGGTCCTAATGTTTGGCACTCGGGGAGGTGAGGGTCCCACTACTTCTGAATCTGATAGTGCCCGTATTGTCCCAGGTCAACATTTCCCAGGACAGGTTCCCCAAACAGCGAGGACAGGCCGATCACAAAAACGGTGCAGAGTATGCTCAAAGAGGGAATCCGAAAGGACACAACTTACCATTGTGAAACCTGCCCTGAGAAACCTGGCCTCTGCATTAAGGATTGCTTCAAAGCGTACCACACTTCCACAAATTAATAAAATTTGTTTATACTCTGTTGACACAACACACTTTTATAAATCTGATGTACCCCACACATCTTACATAGAACACCACAAATAAATTCATACACCAGTAAAGCAAAAAGCATTATAATCAATACTATAAAACTATGCCTCTAGATAAATTCCTTCAGGGGTTGCAGTTTCCAAAATGGGGTCACTTGTGAGGGGTTTCCAATGTTTAGGCACATCAGGGGCTCTTCAAACGCAACATGACGCCTGCAGACCATTCCATCAAAATCTGCAATCCAAAACGTCACTCCATCCATTCCGAGCCATTCCGTGTGCCCAAACAGTGGTTTTCCCCCACATATGGTGTATCGGTATACTCAGGAGAAATTGCCCAACAACTTTTGTGGTCCATTTTCTCCTTTTACACTTGTGAAAATAAAAAAATCGTTGCTGAAAAATCATTTTTGTGGAAAAAATGTGAATTTTTATTTTCGCGGCTCTACGTTCTAAACTTCTGTGAAGCACCTGGGGTTCAAAGTGCTCACCACACAGCTAGATAAGTTCTTTGAAGGGTCTAGTTTCCAAAATGGGGTCACTTATTGGGGTTTTCCAATGTTTAGACACATCAGGGCTCTGCAAACGCAACATGGTGTCCGCTATCAATTCCAACCAATTTTGCTGTCAAAAAGTCAAAAGGTGCTCCTTCCATTCTGAGCCCTGTCGTGCGCCCAAACAGTGGTTTTCCCCCACATATGGGATATCGGTGTACTCAGGAAAAATTGCACAACATCTTTTGTGTTCCATTTTATCCTTTTACACTTGTGAAAATAAAAAAATCGTTGCTGAAAAATAATTTTTCTGCAAAAAATGTGATTTTTTATTTTCACGGCTTTACGTTCTAAACTTCTGTGAAGCACCTGGGGGTTCAAAGTGCTCACCACACAGCTAGATAAGTTCTTTGAATGGTCTAGTTTCCAAAATGGGTCACTTGTTGGGGTTTTCCAATGTTTCGAAACATCAGGGGCTCTTCAAACGCAACATGGTGTCCACTGTTAGAGTCTGCGGAACGCACCAAATAAATATAAATAGTGGGTCCACCGTGCAGGCAGAGCCTGCTGATAGTAAGATGGCGGTATAGGCGAACTCTATTACTTCACAGAGTCTCAAACATAGATGCTGTGGCACTATATGACGGTATAAGCGAACTCTGTTACACCACAGAGTCGCTGGGGTAGAGACGCAGAGATAGAGACTGTGTCCTGTTAACACCACAGGGACACACAGATAACTGCTGTGCGGATAGCAGTCCTTGGTCATGCAGTCAGCAACGCAAACACGCAACTCCTCACTGGAGAAGCCGGTATTCTAGGGGCTTATTTCAGCCAAGCCCTGAACACGTGCATACAAATCTCCTCACCGGAGGTGCCGGTATTCTAGGGGCTTATTTCACCGAGCCCTAACCACATGCGTGCATGATCACACTGGCGCAAAGCACATAACACAATTGATACTAGCGCATGGCCGAATGATCATGCACACCTTTTATAGTAGCAGCTACAGGATCTTCCAGAAAAGGACCAATGAGAAACTGTTTCAGAACACAAGTAGTTTCAGAACCTTCCTGGCAGACCAATAGGAGCTGCTGCAGTACCTGAGCATGTGACCCCTGATCTCCAATGAGAGATCTTACCCTGGGCATGCTCAGAAGGGGAAATGCAGGATTTAGTCTCAAGACTGCCTGCTCCAGCACTGGTTATAATAGAGGAACCTGAAGAGACAGCAAAAAGCCTCTGCACAGTATTAGACTGAGCGAGACGCTGGGACCGACGTTTCCGCTGAGCAGGCTCCACTGCGGCCGGAGATGGATGGGGGACCGCAGTGGGACTGGTTTGAGATTCCCTTGTGCAGCAGCGGGAACTCGATCCCTAACATTACCCCCCCTTCTAGGGCCCCCCTTCTTTGGGCCTTGCTGCGGTTCTAAGGCAGCCATGAGCTGCGGAGCGTGAACGTGCTCGGCAGGCTCCCAGGACCTAACCTCAGGCCCATAACCCCTCCAATCCACCATATAAAATCTTTTGCCCCGTACCACCTTACACCTCACGATGGCGTTCACCTCATGGTCGTCCTTAGACAAACCCGATGTCCCGGCAGATGACTTGGAAAACTGGGACATGACCATGGGTTTCAGGAGGGATACGTGAAAGGTGTCGGAGATACCCAGGCGTGGTGGAAGAGCCAAACGGTATACCACAGGGTTAACCTGCTCGAGGACTTTGAAAGGACCCAGGTAGCGGGGTGCAAACTTAGTGGACTCAACTCGCAGCCTGATGTTATGGGCGGAGAGCCACACCAAGTCCCCAGGAGCAAATGTCGGGGCGGGGCGCCGATGTGCGTCGGCGGAGGACCTCATCCTCTCCTTGGATGCCTGAATGGCATTCTGGGTACGGTCCCAAATGTCCCGTGCCTCCACAGCCCAGCCTGCCACCCTGGAGTCGGCGGAAGACACGGGCATGGGCACTGGAACCCGCAGATGCTGACCGTAGTTTAGGAGGAATGGAGTCTGTCCGGTGGAATCAGCCACAGCATTGTTTAGTGCAATCTCAGCCCAAGGTAGCAAGGATGCCCAGTCATCCTGCCTGGCTGAGACAAAATGTCGTAGATAGGTGACCAAGGTCTGGTTGGCCCTCTCTACCAACCCATTTGTCTCGGGATGGTATGCTGAAGAGAGATTTAACTCAATACTGAGTAGACGACAAAGCTCTCTCCAGAACGGAGATGCAAACTGGGGACCTCGGTCACTGACAATTTTGTCCGGCATGCCGTGTAGACGGAAGATGTGCCTAACGAACAACGCTGCCAGAGCCTGTGCAGAAGGTAGCCGTGGTAGCGGCACCAGGTGCACCATTTTGGAAAAATGGTCGGTGATTACCCAAATGATGGTGCAGCCCCGAGATTTGGGTAAGCCCACCACAAAGTCCATTCCAACCATCTCCCAGGGCCTGTCTGCCACCGGCAAAGGGTAAAGTAACCCAGCTTGCCATTGTCGAGACTTATTCTTGGCGCAGGAGACACACGCCCGAACATAGTCCCCAACGTCACGGACCATATGCGGCCACCAGTATGTCCTCGCCAGCAACTCAGATGTCCTCTTTGCCCCAAAGTGTCCACCCACCCTGGACGAATGTGCCCAATAGAGTACTTCCGGTCGCAAATGGGTAGGCACAAAAGTCTTGCCCGAGGGCATAGACTCCAGGGAAACCGGGGCCACTGTTCTCAGGCTGTCTGTGGGGACAATAAGCCAAGGCTCCTCCTCCTCAGAGGACACCACAGAGCGAGAGAGAGCGTCGGCACGAATGTTCTTCTCTCCCGAGAGAAAATAGAGTGTGAAATTAAATCGGGAAAGAATAAGGACCATCTGGCCTGGCGAGAATTAAGCCGCTGGGCTGTCTGAAGATATACCAAATTCTTGTGGTCGGTGAAGACTTAGAAGGGAAAGCGAGCCCCTTCCAACAGATGTCTCCACTCAGAGAAAGCCAACTTCATTGCTAGCAACTCCCTGTCCCCGATGGAATAATTCCTCTCCGCTAGTGTGAAGGTCTTGGAGAAGAAGAAGCAAGGATGCTTCCGACCTTGAGCATCCTTTTGAAAGAGGACTGCTCCAGCACCAACGGATGAGGCATCCACCTCCAATATGAATGGCTTATCAACATCAGGGCGGTGTAGGATGGGAGCGCTAGCAAAATGAGACTTAATTGAGGTGAAAGCCTTGGAGACTTCTTCGGACCACAATTTGGGATTTGCTCCCTTCTTGGTGAGGGCTACCAAGGGAGCTACCAAAGTTGAGAAATGAGGAATGAACTGGCGATAATAATAAATGAACCCCATAAAGCGCTGCACCGCTTTAAGGGAATGGGGTTCTTGCCAGTCCATCACAGCCTGTAGTTTGGCAGGATCCATAGCCAATCCCTGGGCGTAGATGATATAGCCCAGGAATGGTAAAGACTCCTGCTCAAACACTCATTTCTCCAACTTAGCATAAAGGGAATTTGCCCGCAAGAGGTCGAAGACTCTGCAGACATTTCTCTGGTGGGAGTCAATATCTGGAGAGAAGATGAGAATATCATCCAGATAGACTATGACCGAGGTGGAAAGCATATCCCGGAATATGTCATTAACAAAGTCTTGGAAAACAGCTGGGGCATTACAGAGCCCGAAGGGCATCACCAGATATTCATAGTGCCCATCCCTGGTATTAAAACACATCTTCCATTCGTCCCCCTCACGGATGCGAATCAGGTTTTAAGCACCCCGCAGGTCTAATTTGGTAAATACCCTTGCTCCCTGGAGCCTATCAAAGAGCTCAGAAATCAGGGGCAATGGGTATTTATTCTTAACGGTGATGGCGTTAAGACCCCTGTAATCTATGCAGGGACGTAATTCTCCGTTCTTCTTCTGCACGAAGAAGAACCCCGCCCCAGCTGGTGACACTGACTTCCTAATGAACCCTCTTGCCAGATTCTCCTGGATGTATTGGGACATAGCCTCCATCTCCGGGAGAGAGAGGGGATAAACCTTCCCCGGGTGGTTCTGCTCCAGGCAGGAGGTCAATAGGACAGTCATAGGGGCAGTGAGGTGGAAGAGTCTCCGCAGCCTTTTTGGAGAACACGTCTACATAGGACCAATAACACTTGGGAAGGGAAGTGAAATCTGCGGGTATCCCTGTAGTAGTAACCTAAACACTCTCCCTCACACATCTACCTTTACAAGATTCACTCCAACCCCATATCCTCCCAGAGGACCACTCAATATGTGGGGAGTGAAGACGAAGCCAGGGTACTCCCAGCAGAGCCTCATCTATACCCTCGGGAAGGACTAGTAAAGAGATAATCTCCTGATGGGAAGGAGACATAGATAATGTGAGAGGGATTATCTGATGTGTGATCTGTGAGGGCAGTATTGATCCATTCACCACTCGAACAGTCACCGGCTTGTCGAGCATCACCTGAGGTATTGTGTGGCGGAGAGCGAAGGCAGAGGACATAAAATTCCCCTCTGCTCCAGAATCCACACAAAGCTCAACTGTTAGAGTGGATGAACCAAAAGAGATTGTCCCTTTAAAGGACAGCTTGGAGGCAAATGCCGCTGAATCTAGTGAACCTCCTCCCATGGTTACTAGATGCGATCATGTTCCCGATCGCTGGGGACATCTATTGGCATAATGTCCTAACTGTTGGCAATTGTTACAAACCACGGGGCCTCGAGCGGGCCGAAACTTAGGTCCTGCTCGAGCAACCTCCATTGCCTCCTGGGAGTCGGACGCCTGAATGGGAGATTCCAGAGGTTTGGCAAAGGTGTGAGCCAACCGGAACCTCTGCCTACACTGGGCCCGCTCCAACCTCCGCTCGTGAAAACGAAGGTCGATGCGGGTAGATATGCAGATAAGCTTCTCCAGTGAGGCAGGAATCTCCCTGGTGGCCAAAGCGTCCTTTACATGGTCAGCCAGACCTTTCCAGTATACCAGAATGAGGACTTTATCCGGCCATTCTAACTCGGAGGCCAGAGTCCGAAATTGGACCGAAAACTGGCTGACCATGGACGAACCCTGTGACATTGCCAGCAGCTCGAGCTGTATAGAGCACTGGCTTACGAATCCCTGACAGTGTTTACTGTCACCAGAAAACTTGTCTGGAAGCAGGAGATGGAATAAGGTCGGGGCAGAGGTGGCGGAGGACAAACTGGCTGCCGCTGCGCTAGCAGCCTGAACAGCGACTGCAGTAACATCCACAGCTGAGGTTGTGCGCTCGAGAGCCGCCAACCTACCCTCCAGCTGATGGATGAACAGCCCTAGGCGCTGGTCGTCTGCCATTTTACTAGCCAGACCCTGGCACTAGTATTATGTTAGGGTCTGCGGAACGCACCAAATAAATATAAATAGTGGGTGCGTTAGCAGCCCGTGGTCCACCGTGCAGGCAAAGCCTGCTGCTAGTATAATGGCGGTATAGGCGAACTCTGTTGCTTCACAGAGTCTCAAACATAGATGCTGTGACACTATATGACGGTATAAGCGAACTCTGTTACACCACAGAGTCGCTGGGGTAGAGACGCAGAGATAGAGACTGTGTCCTGTTAACACCACAGGGATACACAGATAACTGCTGTGCAGATAAGCAGTCCGTGGTCATGCAGTCAGCAACGCAAACACGCAACTCCTCACCGGAGAAGCCGGTATTCTAGGGCTTATTTCAGCCAAGCCCTGAACACGTGCATACAAATCTCCTCACCGGAGAAGCCGGTATTCTAGGGGCTTATTTCAGCCAAGCCCTGAACATGTGCATACAAATCTCCTCACCGGAGGTGTCGGTATTCTAGGGCTTATTTCAGCCGAGCCCTAACCACATGCGTGCATGATCACACTGGCGCAAAGCACATAAAACAATTGATACTAGCGCATGGCCGAACGATCATGCGCACCTTTTATAGTAGCAGCTACAGGACCTTCCAGAAAAGGACCAATGAGAAACTGTTTCAGAACACAAAGTAGTTTCAGGACCTTCCTGGCAGACCAATAGGAGCAGTTGCAGTACCTGAGCATGTGACCTCTGATCTCCAATGAGAGATCTTACCCTGGGCATGCTCAGAAGGGGAAACGCAGGACTTAGTCTCAAGACTGCCTGCTCCAGCACTGGTTATAATAGAGGAACCAGAAAAGGCAACATCAAGCCTCTGCACAGTATTAGACTGAGCGAAACGCTGGGACCGACGTCTCCGCTGAGCAGGATCCACTGCGGCCGGAGATGGATGGGGGACCGCAGCGGGACTGGTTTGAGATTCCCCTTGTGCAGCAGCGGGAACTCGATCCCTAACATCCGCTATCAATTCCAACCAATTTTGCGTTCAAAAAGTCAAAAGATGCTCCTTCCATTCTGAGCCCTGCCGGGCGCCCAAACAGTGGCTTTCCCCCACATATGGGGTATCGGTGTACTCAGGAGATATCGCACAACTTTTGTGGTCCATTTTCTCCTTTTATACTTGTGAAAATAAAAAAATCGTTGCTGAAAAATCATTTTTGTGGAAAAAATGTGATTTTTTATTTTTACGGCTATACGTTCTAAACTTCTGTGAAGCACCTGGGGTTCAATGTGCTCATTACACAGCTAGATAAGTTCCTTGAAGGGTCTAGTTTCCAAAATGGGGTCACTTGTTGGGGTTTTCCAATGTTTAGGCACATCAGGGGTCTTCAAACGCAACATGGCGTCCGCTATCAATTCCAACCAATTTTGCGTTCAAAAAGTCAAAAGGCGCTCCTACCCTTCCGAGCCCTACCATGCACCCAAACAGTGGTTTATCAGTGGGGTATCAACATAATCAGGAGAAATTGCACAACTACTTTTGTGGTCAATTTTCTCCTTTTACACTTGTGAAAATAAAAAAATTGTTGCTGAAAGATAATTTTTGTGACTACAAAGTTAAATGTTCATTTTTTCCTTCCACGTTTCTTTAGCTACTGTGAAGCACCTGAAGGGTTAATAAACTTCTTGAATGTGGTTTTGAGTACCTTGAGGCATGCAGTTTTTAGAAA
Source organism: Oophaga sylvatica (assembly GCA_033576555.1). Taxonomy (NCBI): domain Eukaryota; kingdom Metazoa; phylum Chordata; class Amphibia; order Anura; family Dendrobatidae; genus Oophaga; species Oophaga sylvatica. The sequence goes on along the minus strand of JARQOD010000004.1, from coordinate 302,094,282 downwards.
GGTGTCACTTTTGGATATTTACTTTCATATAGACCCCTCAAAGTGACTTCAAATGTGATGTGGTCACTTAAAAACAATGGTTTTGTAAACTTTGTTGAAAAAATGAGAAATCACTGGTCAACTTTTAACCCTTATAACTGTCTAACAAAAAAAATTTGTTTCCAAAATTGTGCTGATGTAAATTAGACATGTGGGAAATATTATGTATTAACTATTTTGTGTGACATAACTCTTTGATTTAAGGGCATAAAAATTAAAAGTTTGAAAATTGCAAAATTTTCAAAATTTTTGCCAAATTTCCATTTTTTTTCACAAATAAACGCAAGTCATATTAAAGAAATTTTACGTTATCATAAAGTACAATATGTCACGAGAAAACATTATAAGAATCACTAGAATCCATTGAAGTGTTCCAGAGTTATTACCTCATAAAGTGACAGTGGTCAGAAGTGTAAAAATTGGCAGGGTCAGAAAGGTGAAAACAGGCTGGGTCTTGAATGGGTTAAGGAACAGGGACAAGAAAAGTAGACAATACAATAAAATATAACTTATCACTCTAAATTATAACTTATCACTCAGGTGCCAGTCACGGTTGAACATCTCTGTCTGTGACTGGTGCTGCCTATATTGCGTCGGACTGGGGGGCGGTCACAATCCTGAGGTAATTGATGTAGTATTTTGACGTTGGAGGTGTCCTCCCATGGTCCTGATGATGGCAGCAAATCCTCGCGATCCTGATTTGGTTCTTGGGTCCAGCAGATGAGATGATGAAGAGGGATACGTCCTTATCCTCAGTGGTGAGTGTCCCAACACTACTATTTGCAGCACAGCCCAAACACAGTTTAGAATGGGCAGCCTGGTTTGCTGTGCTGAATCGACATGTCTCACCTAAGTTCCGTTCACAGATCTTGTCTCTCACAGTTAGTACTGTCAGCGGGGGCAGCTGTGGCAGCATTGTCGGCTGTGTCAGCGGTCTCAGCTAGGGCAGTGATGTCGGCTTGGACTGTGGTGTCTGAGCGGTACTCAGTCAACAGTCTCCTGTCAAAGCACTCTGCCATCTCAGGCTCTGCCCTGCTCTGCCCAGATGCCTCTCAGCTGATTTTACCTCACAGGCGTCCCGCGCGCCCGAAGTTCACGCCCAAACTGTCTGGTCACTCGCATGCTGCAACTCTGTCCGCTTAGCCATGACACCTTTTCTCAAACACAGAGTACGGTCTGGAGTCTCAAGCTTTCTACCCCCAATATAGGTGACAGCAACGACAGTTCCGACCCTTCACGGAGGAAACATGCCTAGTTAGTTCCTTCCCCTTACATGCCACCTCTCTTTGTGCTCGCCATTCAACGGGTGAGAGATCTTGAAGTATGCGTTGACATTCTACTGTGTTTGGAACAACTTGTTGCCAAACAAAACTATCCTGATCAAATCGGTGAGGGGGTTTTCCTGCTGTCGAATGTTCAGAACGTAGTAAACTGGGAATATCAGTTGGTTCTACTTGAGTAATATAATCAGGCTGAAGAGACAAAGGTGGGGGCTTGCTTAGCCCTGGAGAAACAGCCCTTGTAGGAATTTCAGGAGTCCCAGGGGTCTCAGGTTTCTATTCTTCTTCTGGTTCTCCCCGTGGTGGTTCTGGGCATTCGTCATCTTCATCTTCACTAGTGAATGATAGAAGATTCTCAAGAGCATCCTGCTCTTCTTTCTCTATTCGCGTAGGGACTCTAGACACGAAGGGCGTAACATGTTTTGGTGCACAATACGAGTTGGAGCATCATCGGCCCCCTTGGGCTGAATTTTATAGACAGGCCATTCAGAACTGACTTGCCGCTGTACACGCTGTTTTCATGTGCCTCTGTGGCCACTTGATGTAACAGCTTCTCAGGAATCACTACTTGCCAAGTGACAGTCAGGTCCAGCTGTAGCTGGACTTTTCTATACAGCAATCCTCTCCCATTGCAGTAGGATTTGTTTCATACTAGGAGACATGTTTTCTCTCTCCTCCCGGCTAGTCAGTTTGAGGGCCACCCACTGCCGAAGACGAGCGAGCTCTCCATCCTCCTGCTGAATTTCTACCTACTCATCACGAGGCTGTCCCAGCACACCTTTCTGAGATTCTGCTCGATTTTGTTCACCTGTAGCTGCCAACATCCTGGCAGATCCTCGGAACTCCGGCACTTCTTCGGCCACGATCTCATCTCGGTTAGGGCTGGGCTGCTTATATGGAACCCTGGATAACGCATCTGCATGGATGTTTTCTGCCTCCCATTTGTAGGCTATTCTGTACTCTTTTTGGCCATTCTAGTGACCCAGCGTTGCTCCAGAGCCCCTAACTTCGCATGATCCAAGTGGGCCAGTGGGTTGTGGTCTGTGCGCACCAATACCTCAGACCCGGATAGGTATTCCGCAAACTTTTCTGTCATGGCTCATACCTAGAACAACAATTCTAATTTGAACGAGCTGTAGTTGTTTGGATCCCGTTCAGAGTCATGGAACGAGCGACTCGCATAGGCAATCACCCTCTCTTTTCCATCTTGGATCTGTGACAGTACGGCTCCAAGCCCATGTAAGCTCCCATCTGTATGGAGAATGAAGTGTTGAGAAAAATCAGTGTAGGCCAGGACAGGCGCTTCTGTCAGAGCCATTTTCAAGGCTTGGAACGCTTTCTCCTGGCGCTCTCCCCAATGAATCTTATGATTTTGTGCTCCTGCCGTTACTCCTTTCAACAACTCTAATAATGGATTCACAATGTGGGTGAAGTCTTTCACGAACTGTTGATAATACCTAGTCAGCCCTAAGAAGGCTCGAACATCCTTTACGCTTCTCGGGGTAGGCCAGTCTTGCACTGCCGCAATCTTCTCATGGGATGTATGCCTTCTGCAGAGAACACATGCCCCAGGTACTCAATCTGGGTGTGGAACAGGTGACATTTAGATAGTTTCACTCGCAGCCCATGTTTCTGGAGTCGGCTGAGTACTTGCTCAAGGCGCAGTAAGTGATCTTCGAACGTGGGGGTGAACACAATAATATCATCCAGGTAGATGAGAGTGGCCTCAAAGTTTAGATCTCCCAAACATCGTTCCATGAGTCGCTGAAAAGTACCGGGAGCATTAGCAAAGCCGAACGGCATTCTGTTGAACTTGTACAGGCCCATAGGTAGTATAAAGGCCGGCTTCGCTCAGTCGTGTTCTGACATCGGCACTTGCCAGTACCCGCTAGCCAGGTCTAGAGTGGAGAAGTATCTTGAGTTCCCCAAAGTGGACAAGGATTCTTCAATACGGGGTAGTGGATATGAATCTCACACCGTGCAGGCACTTAATTTGCGATAGAACCGCAGAATACCATTTTTTTTGCACTAGGACAATGGGTGCAGCCCATTCGCTTTGGCTCTCTCAGATGACACTGTTCTGTAACATTTGTGTGAGCATTCCTCTTACCTCCTGGTACATTTGCGGAGGAATCTGTCGATAACGCTCTCTCACATGCGCAGCATTACCCATTGGAATCTCATGTATGATGGCAGTCGTACAGCTGAAATCATCCTTTTGTTGAGCGAACACGTCCTGGTATCATCCCAGTAAGGCTTCCACCTTCTCCACCTGCTCTGAAATAAACTCTGTCAACTCAGACAGGCCTTGTTCTAAGATGTGACGTGCCTTTCTCTGTGATTCGGGTTCGAACACAAGGGCTGACTCCACAGCTACCGTCCATGGATCTTCCCTTACTAGTGTTGAGCGATACTGCTCGATATCTAAAAATATCGTATCGAAATGGTATCGCCGATATCACTAAATATCGTCGATATCCGATTCCGATACCGGAAGTCCAATGTAAGTCTATGGGAACAAAAAATCGCAACAAAAAAAACCCTTTCTTTCGTTGTAAACACAAAATATACACACATAGAATACATATATATATACATGTCATTGTGACATATATATATACATATATTTATAGTTTATACACTTCTACATAGTAAAATAGACTCTGATTCAATTGCCGGGTAAAGCCGTGACATACCCCATAGAAGTCGACGGGCTCGGTGCCGAGTACCCCCAAAACCTCTGGCTCTGTGCGACTCAACTTTGGCATCACGAACAGGATTCTGTAGCTCGCTATAAGCGAGTCCTGTGTGCCTGAATTGAACTGGTTTTGTGCTTGAGAATTGCTAAAATCATCAGAGAATGTATTTGCCATATTTCCGCCATATCTGCGTCACGACCAGGCACTGGTGAAGAAGAAGGGCGTGCTCTTCGTGGGTGTACACTCACTCAGTGGCGTGAAAACGATGGCCGACCACTCTAAATGGTACTGCAATGTAAGATCGTGCCCCACAGCTCTTCAGTTCCGCCTCCTCATCCTCCTCAGTGTGCGGAAACTAACACGAAGGTCCCGTCTCACTACAAAAGAGGGGCCCTCTCCAGATGCTAATGACACATGTGACTTGGCAGAGATGGCTAATGGACACGAGCAGAAGTGTGAAGGGATGGAGCAGTCAGAGCTCTCCCCCCACGGAAGCGACCCGATCGCCACGGAACCACCGTTGGGCACCCGGCCTGGAAACCCTCCTACGCTGCAAGAAGCGGAGGATACCCTAAGAGGCCTGGCCCGGCACGGGAGGAGGTCGCCAGGATGGAAGCCAGCTGGCGTGCCCTAAAACTAAACTTGGAGCGGCGCCAATCCCTCTTACCTGAAGTGTCTGTACCGGAAGGTGAGGCACCCGTTCTAGTAGAGGAGTCCGTGCGGGCATCCCAGCCCTTGCAATGTGATCCGGTTGACGTTGTCGCAGTGGAGGCACCCGTTCCTGCAAAAAACTCTGCACCGGCAGCACCCCAGATCCCGCTGTCTGCCCCCGTCGCTGAGACAGAAGAAGCGACACCCGTCCTCATGGAGGAGGCCGCGCAGGCACCAGAGGTCTATCTGTCTGTACCGGAGCCCCGACTGTCATCTGTTCCAGAGCCGGCTGCTTCCTCCGCAGGTGAGCGCCGCCAGGACTGGGGGGCGCCAGGAGAGCTGCCGCAAACCGGACATCATAAGCTGCAGTTTGATGGTGGAGACATGGAGATGCTGGAGGAGAATTACAACCGGCGTCAGGAGGAAGAGTGGAGACGTTGGGAGCGGGAAGCAGAGTGACAAAGGGAGCAGCGAGAATCCCAAAAGCTTCGGCAACGTAACCTGGAGAAGGACCGGGCAGATAAGGACCGGATGAGAAAAGATAAAGGAACCCTGAGGGAGCCGCGGCGTAAGGGTGCAGTACGGAGCTTTAAATTGAAAGGTGGTTGGGGCTTCATCCAGGAGCCTGGACTTTATTTAGAAGTTTTTGTGACCCGGCGGGACGTGGAGACTCACCTCCCAGAAGGACACCCGGGGAGGGACCTGTTGCCAGGAGACTTGGTGACTTACACCCGACACTGGGGTTACAATGGATGGTACGCCCTAAATGTTACCAGGTGCGACCCCTACTCCCCAGAGTGTCAGGAACCTGTGAGACCCTCGGAGCCTTCAGCCTCCCACATCCAGGCCTCTGCACAAGTGCCCACCCCACGCCGTAAATCTCCCCAGCCTCCCTCAGTGGTCTCCTCAGCAGCCCCAGCTATGGACATGATAACTATAGCTGGCTCGTACCCGGCGCCTGTTAGGCCCCCTGGGGTTCGTTCAGTCCGGGACATAGGGCTCCAGACCCGGAGGGAGATGAAAGAGGTGGCCACACAGACACAGATAGCGGGTCACGACTTGACTGTACAGGCCACACGACGTCATCAGGTCCTGGTGGTCCTTGGTGTCTCGGATGTTTGGCAAGCATCAGAAGAGTACCAGGTGGTACCTGGAACACCCCTGCCAAAGAATTATAAATAACCCGGACAGGGTCCCTGTATGTAAATAGTTAAATTGTTGATGTACCCGGACGGGTGAATGTTCATATAAAAGTTTTTTAATTTATTAAAAAAAACAACACAGTTTTCATTACTTTTATTACAGTCTCATCCTGCGACGCCATCGATCTCCTGTAAAAAAATGAAAAAAAAAAACAGCAGTATACCACCTGTCCGACGCAGTCCATAGTAACGAGTGTCCCACGACGATCCAGCTCTGGTACATCAGAATGACAGGCAGAGCCTGTCATCCCCGGCGCAGCACAGCTGATTACCTGCTTCCCCGGCGGTGACGTCATCGGACTGACTGCTTTACGGCCGGGATTACCCAGCAGTCACTGCAGTTATCGCGAAAAACTGCATGTGACCGCCAGGGAGAAGATAATGGCGGCCATCAAGCAGTCCAGGACGTGACCGCCGGAGATCTTCTGCCAGGTAAGTGCCGCTGACTCCTGACAGACCCGACCGACGGACACTCACAGTGACAGTGACAAATCCGATTCCGGTATTCGATATGACGAAAATATCGGTATTCGGAATCGAAAGGCCGATACAGCTAATATCGGACGATATCCGATATTTGCAGTATCGTATCGCTCAACACTATCCTTACCTTTAATTGGATGGCCTGTGAGGGTATTAACTCTCACGCATGCCTACAATTTGTCCGATTTCGCTTCTGGGGGTAAGCGTCAGAGTGTCTTTCCTTAAGTTCACACATAGCACAGGTATCTTTTCATCACGCATGGTAGTTAACGTCCTGGCTACTAAGAGCCCTGATGGTAGATTTTCCACAGTAGCTGGTTCTAGTTGTAATTCTATCCCCACCAGCGGGATGCAAGCTCGGACAGGTAAGGACAGCACAAATTGACCCGGAGATAAGTCTAGTTTGGTTATAGCCAGAATGATCACTTTTCCCAGTACCTTTCCTTAACAGGAGACCTCTTATGACTGGGCCATCCTGATCAATTGCTGAAACACTCTCCTTTGTGGCGTATGTAGGTTCAATTTCAGGAACGCGTTCGGAGACACGTTACTAAGAAGACTTCCAAACTCTTTAAGTACATTCATTCCTAGTGTGACAGTATGTCCTTGCACGGGGTTGCCCGCAGTTAACACCACTCCCTTGCGGCCCAGGTCTTTACCGCAGACCTTAATCTGCATCCATGCCACCCCTGCGACCGGGATAGGCAGTTGACTGGTGGCCTTATGGCTTCTGGGAAGTGTCTTTTAAAGTGTTTCAGGCATCATGGTTACTTGGGAGTCCGTGTCTACCAGGCAGCGTACGGCCCATCTATTGATTTCGGCCCATACTAATGTACTCAGTAACACTAAATTGGTGGGACTATTGGTACTCCTTTCGGGCTTTTCTGGCTCCAGGCTGCGTCCCCCAGCCTCGGAGCCCCTGAGTTTAACTGGCGACGCTGTAGTAGCCACCCACGTTCGGACTGGCCTGGACCATATGTCCTAATTCTCCTCAGAGGTAACACGTTGGGGGCTCTTCCTGATGAAATCCTCTTCCACCCCTTCATGGTTCTAAGATGGTTTTGCTTCCAGGGATACATAATGAGGTCACCTTCCATTTAGTTTTGGTCAGATCCTCCCTCATGGATTGGTTCTCTTTCCGTAAATTTTCCACCCATCCTGGTTAAGCAGCTGCACTCATGGCCGCCTCCCCGCTCCGGACCTTTGCCGCAGGGACTGTCACCCCTGCTCCTGTTCACACGCACGCACCTCGCTTCCCACCTCTGCAAAGATCATATGTGGGTTCACATGCAAATGTTCTCGCAGGGCCTGCTTAAGCAACGCATTTCTCATCCAGTCACTAATTGGTCTCGTAACACCACATAAGTCGGCCCTACTCCCAAGCCGTCATTTCTGATTATGGCAGTGTGAATTTCTTGCAGTGCATTCATATACTGGGTCACCGTCTCCCCCTCTCTTTGAATACGCATGAACAGGCGCATACGTAATTCTCCTACATCTGTAGGGTCCCCGTGAGTCTCCTCCAGTATTTGTAATACTTTGTCAAGGGTATCTCGATCCCTGGGGGGCCGCAACATAACTGAATCTCTCGCCTCCCCATCTAAAGCCATTATGGCGACCTCTATCTGAAAGGCGGGAATCATAGGGTGCATTCTCATCATTCCCTTTACATGCTCAGTCCAGCTCCATAACATGGCGTTATTCCCATTAAACTTCGGAAGGTTATTTAACATTGACCCCAGAGAGATACTGGATCTAGGGCCCTCCCCAGATGCTTGGTCTGCCATGTCCGTACATGTGGACTGAATCCTACCTACGCCAAGTGTGAGGAGACTGCAGGCACGTAGGATGCAGTAACGGATACAGTCCAAGGGTGAAAGGGGTTTATTATACAGTAGAAACTCCATGCAGGGAGAAAACGGAGGTATAATATTCCCTAATACAGTAAAAGGCTAATAGGGATAGCTTAAAGAACAGTGACAAGTAAAGCCGACAATACAATAAAATATAACTTATCACTCTAAAATATAACTTATCACTCAGTCCCCAGTCAAGGTTGAACTTCTGTCTGTGACTGGTGCTGCCTATATTGTGTCGCAGTGGGGGTCTGTCAAAATCCTGAGTTAAATGATGTAGTATCTTTTGAAGTTGGCGGTGTCCTCCCGTGGTCCTGACGATGGCGGCGAATCCTCGGGATCCTGATGCGGGTCTTGGGTTCAGCAGATGAGGTGATGAAGAGGGATGCGTACTTATCCTCAGCGGTGAGTGTCCCCACACTAGAGAGATTTGCATCACTGCCCAAACACAGTTTACAACGGGCATCCTGGTTCGCTGTGCCGAATTGACACACACCTAAGTCCCATTCACAGACCTTGTCTCTCACGGTCAGTACTGTCAGTGGGGCGGCTGTGGAAGCATTGTCGGCTGTCAGCGGTCTCATCGAGGTCAGTGATGTCGGCTGGGACAGTGGTGCCTGAGAGGTACTCAGTCGACGGTCTCCTGTCAAAGAGCTCTCCCGTCCCAGGTTGCTCTGCCCATACGCCTCTCAGCTGATTTTATCTCACAGGTGTCCTGCGCACCCAAAGTTCCTGCCAAAACTGGTCCTCGCGCTCTGCAGCTCTGTCCGCTTAGCCACTCCCCCTCCTTTCAAACACAGAGTATGGTCAGGAGTCTCAAGCTTTCTACCCAGCAATACAGGTGACAACCACGACAATTCCGGACCCTTCATGGAGGAGACAGGCCTAGTTAGTTCCTTCCCCTTACATAGTGATAAATAATGTAACACTTGGTGGGATCATTTGTGTTATATTTTATCTTACTTTCAGTACCAAGGACAGAGAAAAGCAGAAATCTGTCAACACACACCAAACCCAATTTATCTTTATTAAAATCACTTTTCTTTTTTTTTGCGCTGTGGCATTTTCTGATGATTTTTGCATCAAATTCTTCAAAATTGTGCGTTCATGAATTTGGTGCAAAATCAAAAATGCTCTTTATTTTGTCTTTATTTTACACCAAAAATCGCCAGTTCTTAAGGCTACTTTCACACTTGCGTTTTTTAGCGCTGCCATCGTGCGCTATTGGTCGCATGCGCAATGTTCCCCTATCATTAACATGGCGGGCGCAGGGTCTTGCGCTTGCACGCGCTCATTAGCGTTTGGCATGCGCTGCGCATTTTCCAGGTGTGCGCCCAGACGCGCTAGACGCTAAATGTTGCATTTTTTTTTCAGCACATCAATTAAAAAAAGGCGCATATAAATATCATTGCCGTCTATGTGGGCGCTGGCGTGCGCGCTACTTACAGCGCTTGTGCGCGCACGCGATTTTTTAGTAAACAATGTCTAGACACTTGTCCAATTACCCCCTAGACAAGATACATTGTTTGTGAGGAGTCTAGATAAAGGAGTATAGATAAAGGAAGGTGTCAGTGCCACACAGACCCCTACTCAGACTGCCTGGAGACTGCATGCTGATAAAGAGACCTGAAGATACAGCCTGGATCCCTATAAAAAGGCCTGCAAACTGCGTGCACCATACTACACTGCCTGGAGACTGGAAGATCCATCTTGGACCACAAATACACAGCCTGGATACTGCCTGGAGACACTGCGCCTGGACTCAAGACCGATCCAAAGTGCAAGAATGTGAGTATTCTTTAACCAAATGACAGGCTGTCCTTATAATGTAATATGTGCTCATGTAATTTTTTTTTTTTTTGCAGCATGTCTTCTGGATCTGAATATTCCCCATCCCGGCAAGAACTGGCCGAAGCAGAGCATGATGTGAGTATCGTCCTGCCTTTGGGTAAGTATAGCTGCTGAATCTACAAATGTCTAAAATTTGTGTTCCTTTTTCAGACATCATCGTCGGACACGGCCATTGAGGAGTCAAGTCCCGGTGGCGAGACGGAATGTAAGTATATAGCCTTTGAATGTCTATTTCTTTTGTACTCCTATTGTTATTTTCTTTAAAAAATATACAAGATTGTAATTTTTATTTTGTTTCTTCTAGGTTCCACAATGGGACGACGACCTGTATGTGGACAACGAGGCCCTCATCTGCCAGGTCCATGAGCGTGTCCCGTTGTGGGACAGCCGTGATCCGCAGCACAAGGACAATGTGGTGACCCGGCGGCTATGGAACGAGGTGGCCGCAGCGTTGATGGATGGCTGGGACAGCGCCTCTCCAAACCTGAAAAAGGCGTTTAGTAAGTATTTTCATTCTCTGTAATGCTGCACTCACTGTTGTTCCTGATGGCACTGATGAGTTTGCTGGCAGATATATTCTACCAGCAAACCCAACAGTGCCATCTGGTTCAACAGTGACTGCCCTGTGTATGCTATTGCTATGTGTTGTACATTCTATTGATTTTTTTATGCTGCACTCACTCTTGTTTCTGATGGCACTGATGGGTTTGCTGGCAGATATATTCTACCAACAAACCCAACAGTGCCATCTGGTTCAACAGTGACTGCCCTGTGTATGCTATTGCTATGTGTTGTGCATTCTATTGAGTTTTTTATTGCCCAGTCACTCTTGTTCCTCATGGTAATGTTGTTTTTGCTGCCAGATATATTCTAACAGCAAACCCAACAGTGCCATCTGGTTCAACAGTCACTGACCTGTGGATTCTTGAGCTATGTGTTGTGCATTCTATTGAGTTTTTTATTGCCCAGTCACTCTTGTTCCTCATGGTAATGTTGTTTTTGCTGCCAGATATATTCTAACAGCAAACCCAACAGTGCCATCTGGTTCAACAGTCACTGACCTGTGGATTCTTGAGCTATGTGTTGTGCATTCTATTGAGTTTTTTATTGCCCAGTCACTCTTGTTCCTCATGGTAATGTTGTTTTTGCTGCCAGATATATTCTACCAGCAAACCCAACAGTGCCATCTGGTTCAACAGTGACTGCCCTGTGTATGCTATTGCTATGTGTTGTGCATTCTATTGATTTTTTTATGCTGCACTCACTCTTTTTCCTGATGGCACTGATGGGTTTGCTGGCAGATATATTCTACCAGCAAACCCAACAGTGCCATCTGGTTCAACAGTGACTGCCCTGTGTATGCTATTGCTATGTGTTGTACATTCTATTGATTTTTTTTATGCTGCACTCACTCTTGTTTCTGATGGCACTGATGGGTTTGCTGGCAGATATATTCTACCAACAAACCCAACAGTGCCATCTGGTTCAACAGTGACTGCCCTGTGTATGCTATTGCTATGTGTTGTGCATTCTATTGAGTTTTTTATTGCCCAGTCACTCTTGTTCCTCATGGTAATGTTGTTTTTGCTGCCAGATATATTCTAACAGCAAACCCAACAGTGCCATCTGGTTCAACAGTCACTGACCTGTGGATTCTTGAGCTATGTGTTGTGCATTCTATTGAGTTTTTTATTGCCCAGTCACTCTTGTTCCTCATGGTAATGTTGTTTTTGCTGCCAGATATATTCTAACAGCAAACCCAACAGTGCCATCTGGTTCAACAGTCACTGACCTGTGGATTCTTGAGCTATGTGTTGTGCATTCTATTGAGTTTTTTATTGCCCAGTCACTCTTGTTCCTCATGGTAATGTTGTTTTTGCTGCCAGATATATTCTAACAGCAAACCCAACAGTGCCATCTGGTTCAACAGTCACTGACCTGTGGATTCTTGAGTTATGTGTTGTGCATTCTATTGAGTTTTTTATTGCCCAGTCACTCTTGTTCCTCATGGTAATGTTGTTTTTGCTGCCAGATATATTCTAACAGCAAACCCAACAGTGCCATCTGGTTCAACAGTCACTGACCTGTGGATTCTTGAGCTATGTGTTGTGCATTCTATTGAGTTTTTTATTGCCCAGTCACTGCTGTTCCTCATGGTAATGTTGTTTTTGCTTCCAGATATATTCTAACAGCAAACCCAACAGTGCCATCTGGTTCAACAGTCACTGACCTGTGGATTCTTGAGCTATGTGTTGTGCATTCTATTGAGTTTTTTATTGCCCAGTCACTCTTGTTCCTCATGGTAATGTTGTTTTTGCTGCCAGATATATTCTAACAGCAAACCCAACAGTGCCATCTGGTTCAACAGTCACTGACCTGTGGAATCTTGAGCTATGTGTTGTGCATTCTATTGAGTTTTTTATTGCCCAGTCACTCTTGTTCCTCATGGTAATGTTGTTTTTGCTGCCAGATATATTCTAACAGCAAACACAACAGTGTCATGTGGTTCAACAGTCACTGACCTGTGGATTATTGAGCTTTTTATAATGCTGCATTGACAGTTTGACATTTTCATTAAGGTATGTGTGATGAGACATATTTTGCCCTGACTGCATTGTATAATTTTTTTTTTTCCCTCAACAGTGAACAAAGTCCGCACACGATGGCACTCGATGAAGGACCGCTTCAACACTGATGTTTGAGCAGAGGGACAGGTTCGCAGTGGTTCAGCAGCAAGGCCCAGAAAGAAATATCGGTACTATCGCGAGTTGGCGTTCCTGAGACCGGTCCTTGCCAGCAGAGCGTAAGTTTTTTTTTTTTTTCTACAGCTGATGCTTCTTGTTAATGCATTATAGTAATGTTTTGTTTTTTTTTACACAGCACCTGGAGCAGCACCATGAAGCCTGTCCCTGAAGCGGTCCTTCCTCGGACGACCTTGGACCCGTCCCAGCCATCCGACAGCCTGGAAGCAACTTGCAGGTCAGCAACACGGACAGCTGGTGACCAGGAAGCTGGTCCATCAGGTCTTCCCCTCTCCCAGGTCTCTGCCATTGGTTATGCGGGCACTTCCCGCCAGCGGCAGAGGGCCATGGAGAGGAATGTCTTGCCCGAGTTTGTTCACTTGAGCGAGGCCTTTCATGGCAATATCAAGTCGCTTGGAGGCACAGTTGGAAGCGGTTTTTCACTGATGGAACGGGGTTTTACCCACATGGATCACCGCTTCAACAGTGTCGAACAGCGTCTTGATCGCCTGGAGGCCGACCTCAACAGACCAGCGCACCATTTTTTCATTGAACGGGGCACGGCGGAACACCTTAGCCCTGAGCAACAGCTGAGTGTGATGCAGGCCTGCAACACTGCTTACTTGCAGGCTATGCAGCAGAATCGGTACGTGCAGCAGTCAGTGGTTGCATATCCAACAGTGCCACCACTGATTCGCCACACATCACTACCGACTTCTGCTGCATACCACTGCACGGCCACCAGCATTCCGAGTCACCATACACCACCACAAGTCCGAGTACTGTTGGACACTCCACCGTCGCCACCACCATGGCAAGCGCTGCTCCTGTGTGGAGCAACACCACCACAGACACTGGTCCACAGTCATGGACTCAAGCCACCGCAGTACCTGCTTGGGCCACCACACCCACTTCTCCTTCTAGGAGTACTGCCAGCAGTCAGCAACCATTTATTGTCACCGCACCCACTTCTCCTTCTAGGAGTACTGCCAGCAGTCAATAACCATTTATTGCACCGCACCCACTTCTCCTTCTAGGAGTACCGCCACCAGTCATCAACAATTTCCGGCCACAGCACCCACTCATCCTATGAGTACCGCCACCAGTCAGCAACAATCGATTTCAACGGCACCCACTTCTCCTCCTTGGAACACCGCCAACCCTTGTGCTACTCAGAGCACTGCCAACACTTCCACCGCCACTGCCACCACCGAGCATGAGAGCGGTGACCCACATTCACTGTTTTTTGGGTCAAGGCCACGGTCAACCAGCTCAAGGCGGACACAGAGAAGTCGGTCCATGCATGGTACTCCTGTCCCCAAGAAGAAAAAAAGCAAAACTTTGTTGTTCCATCCACCCTCTCCTCCTAATGTGTCTCAAACTGCCTCTACTTTGATGTCTGATCTTCCTTCACCCACTACTTTTGTTGCCCCTTCCCCTCGAACCCCTTCATCGCTTTCCAGCCGCTCTTCATCTCTGCACACCCCCAGAGTATCGAAATCTCCACCAAAACGTCAGTCACATATAAAAATTTGTAATATTATCTGTACAAATCACATTTCTCTACAACTTCTGTGCCAGTGACAATACCAATGGCATCTTGTACACATATTGTACTAATCTGATTTTTCTCTAACTTCTGGGCCAGTGACAATACCAATGCCATCTTGTACACATATTGTACTAATCTGATTTTTCTATAACTTCTGGGGCAGTGATGATACCAATGGCATCTTGTACACATATTGTACTAATCTGATTTTTCTCTAACTTCTGGGGCAGTGACGATACCAATGGCATCTTGTACACATATTGTACTAATCTGATTTTTCTCTAACTTCTGGGCCAGTGACAATAACAATGGCATCTTGTACACATATTGTACTAATCTGATTTTTCTATAACTTCTGGGGCAGTGGCGATAACAATGGCATCTTGTACACATATTGTACTAATCTGATTTTTCTCTAACTTCTGGGGCAGTGACGATACCAATGGCATCTTGTACACATATTGTACTAATCTGATTTTTCTATAACTTCTGGGGCAGTGACGATACCAATGGCATGTTGTACACATATTGTACTAATCTGATTTTTCTATAACTTCTGGGGCAGTGACGATAACAATGGCATCTTGTACACATATTGTACTAATCTGAATTTTCTCTAACTTCTGGGGCAGTGACGATACCAATGGCATCTTGTACACATATTGTACTAATCTGATTTTTCTATAACTTCTGGGGCAGTGACGATACCAATGGCATGTTGTACACATATTGTACTAATCTGATTTTTCTATAACTTCTGGGGCAGTGACGATACCAATGGCATCTTGTACACATATTGTACTAATCTGATTTTTCTATAACTTCTGGGCAGTGACGATACCAATGGCATCTTGTACACATATTGTACTAATCTGATTTTTCTATAACTTCTGGGCAGTTACGATAACAATGGCATCTTGTACACATATTGTACTAATCTGATTTTTCTATAACTTCTGGGCCAGTGACATATACAATGGCATCTTGTACACATATTGTAGTAATCTGATTTTTCTATAATTCTGGGGCAGTGCGATACCAATGGCATCTTGTACACATATTGTATAATCTGATTTTTCTATAACTTCTGGGGCAGTGACGATACCAATGGCATCTTGTACACATATTGTACTAATCTGATTTTTCTTAACTTCTGGGCAGTGACAATAACAATGGCATCTTGTACACATATTGTAGTAATCTGATTTTTCTATAACTTCTGGGGCAGTGACGATACCAATGGCATCTTGTACACATATTGTAGTAATCTGATTTTTCTCTAACTTCTGGGCAGTGACGATAACAATGGCATCTTGTACACATATTGTAGTAATCTGATTTTTCTATAACTTCTGGGGCAGTGACGATACCAATTGCATCTTGTACACATATTGTACTAATCTGATTTTTCTATAACTTCTGGGGCAGTGACGATAACAATGGCATCTTGTACACATATTGTACTAATCTGATTTTTCTCTAACTTCTGGGCCAGTGACAATACCAATGGCATCTTGTACACATATTGTAGTAATCTGATTTTTCTATAACTTCTGGGGCAGTGACGATACCAATTGCATCTTGTACACATATTGTACTAATCTGATTTTTCTATAACTTCTGGGCAGTGACGATAACAATGGCATCTTGTACACATATTGTACTAATCTGATTTTTCTCTAACTTCTGGGCCAGTGACAATATCAATGGCATCTTGTACACATATTGTAGTAATCTGATTTTTCTATAACTTCTGGGTCAGTGACGATAACAATGGCATCTTGTACACATATTGTACTAATATGATTTTTCTCTAACTTCTGGGGCAGTGACGATACCAATGGCATCTTGTACACATATTGTACTAATCTGATTTTTCTATAACTTCTGGGGCAGTGACGATAACAATGGCATCTTGTACACATATTGTACTAATCTGATTTTTCTCTAACTTCTGGGCCAGTGACAATTCCAATGGCATCTTGTACACATATTGTAGTAATCTGATTTTTCTATAACTTCTGGGTCAGTGACGATAACAATGGCATCTTGTACACATATTGTACTAATATGATTTTTCTCTAACTTCTGGGGCAGTGACGATACCAATGGCATCTTGTACACATATTGTACTAATCTGATTTTTCTATAACTTCTGGGGCAGTGACGATAACAATGGCATCTTGTACACATATTGTACTAATCTGATTTTTCTCTAACTTCTGGGCCAGTGACAATACCATGGTCATGTTGGACACAAATTGTACTAATCTGATCTATCCAAAACCTTTGTGTGAATATAAATATTTTCTTTTTGTACTCAAAAAAAGTACTAATGTGATCTATACAAATGTCATCAAAAAACTTATTGCCAATTAAAATTTTCTTTTCCTGTTGTACAAAATAAATGTGCCAATCTTCTTTTAGTAATTTTGGTTTGCTTTGTGTTTATTTCGCCGCCTACACACTGCGACGTACACACACTGCGACGTACACTTTGCGTTTTTGACTACACATAACTACAGGAATGACACATGTTTGTGTACTTCATGGAGATATGTTTACTCCAAAACACAAATATATTACTTTTTTTTTCACCACCAGTCTGTCTGTCTGCTAATATTGCACAGACTGAAAAGAGGATGGTGTTGAGTGCAAGGCATATCTATTTACCTTGCCAGATATACTAAAAAGTGAAATGAGTGTGGTGTGTTTTTGACATTATTTCACTTTGTGATACAAGGCCATGTATTCTAGATATAGCTTGTAATTAACCACATCCTCTATTCAGTGTGTGTTGAAGAAACAGAGGAGATGATGGTGAAAATACACTTTATATGTACAATACCCTGGCATTGTATCATTACTATCACACCTGGGCAGGTGAATAGACATGAGTTTTAACCAGCAGCGTTGCTTCAGTCTGCATTTATTTTAAGCATACTGTAGCGATGCTGCTGTTTATAACTCATGTGTACTCACCTGCCCAGCCTTGTATCATTACTATCACACCTGGCCAGGTGAATAAACATGAGTTTTAACCATCACCGTTGCTTCAGTCTGCATTTATTTTAAGCATACTGTAGCGATGCTGCTGTTTATAACTCAGGTGTGATAGTAATGATACAAGGCTGGGCAAGTGAATAGACATGAGTTTTAACCAGCTACGTTGCTTCAGTCTGCATTTATTTGAAGCATACTGTAGCGATGCTGCTGTTTAGAACTCATGTGTACTCACCTGCCCAGGCCTGATACATTCTGAAGTGACGATGCGTTATTTGGGGCATCACCACTTCAGCATGCCACCAGGCATTGGTATTGAACAAGATTTATAATCTTTATTATCTCTGCGTTCCAAATCAAGTCACAGTGATGAAAATAAAAATTATATTTATAGTCACATGGTCAGGAATAAAAATTTACAGATGCTTGTGCATCCCCAAATCAATTTTTTAAACAGCAGACCAGGTGACACAAATAATTGTTGTGTTATCTCCACCGTCACTGAAAATGGAAGCAAAAGTGGAGAGATAATAAAGGTCATACAACTTGTGTGCATGTATAGTTAACTAGCTAGTCAGGATTACAAATAAATTTATGATGCACCCAAAAATATGCATCATGAATTCACTGGTAAACCTGGCCATTTCATAATTGATTTTTAATTTAAAAACAGAGACTGCACGTGGTACAGGTATAAACAGAGGTATTTTATTAACATACAAAAAAAAAGTTATTTTATTGACATACAGACAAGAACATTATTTTACACCATTTGTTCTTGCCATTCCACCCGTCCTACATCTGAGATGAAGTAGGCCGCAAATTGGTCTCTCATTTGGCCGACTTCAACAGAAGACCTGAGAGGGTGCTGAGTGAACTCAGGCAATGGGTTAGGAGCTGCATCATCAAGTTCAAAGTTTGGGTGCTCTTTCGCCATGACAAAGTTACAGTGCCTACAAGTAGTATTCAACCCCCTGCAGACTTAGCTGGTTTGATAAGATGCAAATAAGTTAGAGCCTTCAAACTGCAAACGAGAGTAGGATTTATTAACAGAAGCATAAATCTTACAAAACAAAAAGTTATGTTGCTCAGTTGAATTTTAATAAATTTTAAACATAAAAGTATGGTCAATTATTATACAACCCCTATGTTTAATATTTCGTGGAATAACCCTTGTTTGCAATTACAGCTAATAATCGTCTTTTATAAGACCTGATCAGGCCGGCACAGGTCTGTGGAGTTATCTTGGCCCACTCCTCCATGCAGATCTTCTCCAAGTTATCTAGGTTCTTTGGGTGTCTCATGTGGACTTTAATCTTGAGCTCCTTCCACAAGTTTTCAATTGGGTTAAGGTCAGGAGACTGACTAGGCCACTCCAACACCTTGACTTTTTCCCTCTTGAACCAGGCCTTGGTTTTCTTGGCTGTGTGCTTTGGGTCGTTGTCTTGTTGGAAGATGAAATTACGACCCATCTTAAGTTCCTTGATGGATGAGCGGAGGTTCTTGGCCAAAATCTCCAGGTAGGCCGTGCTATCCATCCTCCCATGGATGCGGACCAGATGGCCAGGCCCCTTGGCTGAGAAACAGCCCCACAGCATGATGCTGCCACCACCATGCTTGACTGTAGGGATGGTATTCTTGGGGTCGTATGCAGTGCCATCCAGTCTCCAAACGTCACGTGTGTGGTTGGCACCAAAGATCTCGATCTTGGTCTCATCAGACCATAGAACCTTGAACCAGTCTGTCTCAGAGTCCTCCAAGTGATCATGAGCAAACTGTAGATCAGCCTTGACATGACGCTTTGAAAGTAAAGGTACCTTACGGGCTCGTCTGGAACGGAGACCATTGCGGTGGAGTACGTTACTTATGGTACTGACTGAAACCAATGTCCCCACTGCCATGAGATCTTCCCGGAGCTCCTTCCTTGTTGTCCTTGGGTTAGCCTTGACTCTTCGGACAAGCCTGGCCTCGGCACGGGAGGAAACTTTCAAAGGCTGTCCAGGCCGTGGAAGGCTAACAGTAGTTCCATAAGCCTTCCACTTACGGATGATGCTCCCAACAGTGGAGACAGGTAGGGCCAACTCCTTGGAAAGGGTTTTGTACCCCTTGCCAGCCTTGTGACCCTCCACGATCTTGTCTCTGATGGCCTTTGTCTTTCCCATGTTGACCATGTATGAGTGCTGTTCACAAGTTTGGGGAGGGTCTTAAATAGTCAGAAAAGGCTGGCAAAAGAGATCATTAATCCACACATGTGAAGCTCATTATTCTTGGTGCCTGAACTACTTCTTAATACTTTAGGGGGACCAAACAGAATTCTTGTGATTTGAGGGGTTGAATAATAAATGACACTCTGAATTAACTTTTAAGGTTTTTTAAAAAAAAAAAAAAAATTGAAACAAAAATTTTTGCTGCAGTGCATTTCCCACTTCCAGGCTGATCTACAGTACAAATGTCACAATGCCAAGTTAATTCCGCATGTGTCAACCAGCTAAATCTGCAGGGGTTGAATACTACTTGTAGGCACTGTATGTAGCACCACAGGCCTTCACAACTTCATCCACTGTTTGCACTTTCAGATGAATGGCTGTGCCCAGAATGCGCCATCTGGAAACCAGTATACCGAAGGCACACTCTACAGTTCTTCTTGCCCTGGTCAGCCTGTAATTGAAAATTTTTTTGTTGTGGTCCAAGTCCCGGCTGGAGTAGGGTTTTAGCAGGTGTTGGCTCATCTGGAATGCCTCATCCCCAACCATTACAAATGGCATTGGTGGACCTTCGGTGTGGGGAAGAGACCGTGGCATGGGGAAATTAAACTGGTTTCCATACAACCTCCGTCCCATGTCCGAGTTCTTAAACGCCTGTGAGCCATTCCCACGGCCAAATGCACCAATGTCCACGGCAACAAACATACAGTCTGTATCCGCAATGGCCATGAGAACTGTTGAAAAGTACTTCTTGTAATTGTAGTACTCCGAGCCTGTTCTTTTAGGTTTGATAATCCGTATGTGTTTCCCATCAACTGCTCCCAAACAGTTGGGGAAATTGCAGGTTGTCCAGAATTTTTCGGCTATTTCTAGCCACTTTTCGGTGGTGGGCAGGGGCATAAATTCCGGACAGAGAACAGTCCACAATGCCCGGCAGGTGTCAACAACAATTCCTGACAATGTGGAGATACCAATCCAGTACTGGAAGTGGAGTGAAGACAAGGCTCTCTCCAGTAGCAAGGAATCTAGAGAAAGAACAAAAAAATATTATTGTATATGTTTTTGTAAAACATTAATAAACAAAAAAATGGCATAAAAATAATTCTGCAGGTCTTTGTTTACTAGGTGGCAGAACAATAATTCTGTCATCTTTGGAATATTACATTGCATAAGTAATACAATGATGCAGGCATTGGTTTCTCAATATTACGTACCGTAATGTCACCAGGAGCCTTTCCTCTGGAGGAATCACCCGACGGAGGTGTGTGTCCTGTCTCCTTATTAATTGTTGGACCCGAGCAAGTAAATCCATGAAGGTTTGTTGTGACATCCGGGTGTAGTCGTTAAATTTCTCCGGGTTTGACTGCAGCTCACTGTAGAGGGTGTGATACGCTCCACGGCTCTCCCGGAGTTCTACAATGGGATGTACCCACAAACGCCGCCGCTGCCGTCTCCGATGTCTCTGTCTCTCCCTTTCTTCATGGCAAGCAACGGCATAAGCCTGAGCCATAGCCATGTCCAGATCCAGGTTGAAGTGGAAAGTCTTCATAAGCAGATCCATGTTCACCAAGGCAAATGCAAGCAAATGTAAAAAAGGGCTGTGAACAGGCTCTATATAAATATTTTCAATAAGACACGCCCACTGGTGTCCCATTGGTGGGTTCTGTTGCAAGAATTTTTCAAGGATTTTCATCATGTGTTTTGCACAGAAAAAACGCAAACGCATACAAAAACGCTTTAAATAGCATACAATCGCTTACAATCGCTGCGTTTTTTAAAAGCAATGCGCACTCTTCGACTGCAAAATATCGCAGCGATTACACGCATTTGCACGCGTTTTTTTCATGCGTTTTATGTGCGCTCGATACGCAGTGCTAAAAAACGCAAGTGTGAAAGTAGCCTTAGATAGTGGAAAACTGTGCTAAATTGAAAACTCCTCCAGAGACCTTACTTTAGGCAGGAACTGAATGGAGCAGATTATAAGAGAAAAACTACTTAAAAAAGAAATGCAGCTTACAAAGAGGGGCGAAACATACAATGATAAAGAATAAGGCGTAAAATACTAAAGCGATTAAAAAGGGACAAATTAATCTGGACAAGTTGAGAAAAAACATTAATGAATAGGGCATACAGACTTAAAAAATGGTGACCAAAATAGTTGTACATTAATACTTACTGCATATTAACATCGTTTTAATATTTATAGCACTTAAAAAAATACTACAATGAACACTGTACAAGTATTTCCTTATTGTGTTCACAAGCACAGTACATTAGTTTATACTGCTTTGGCTGGAAAACTCTTCAATAGTTGCTAATTCAGCATAACATTTCCCTTCATTTAACCTCTGTGACTATTTAACATAAAAAAGAGGTTTTTTTAACAGTAAGAATCTATGTTTTTTTAGTAAGTAAAGAATTACTGTAGGAATCATTCAGGACGTAGAATTGTAATTCTTGGCACTAAACATAGCATAGCAATATCTCAAAGCAGTGTATTTAGGATACCCACAAAAATAGAAAACTGAAAATTAAATCATTGCTTCTGTTGAGTAGAAGGTCACCTTCAAATGGTTCATGAGTTACAGCAAAGTTATAGTCATAAAACAAGGTAATTTGTAGAAATGTATAGATTTCCATCAAAAAAATATTGGCACATGTACATAATAGAGAAATGACTCTATAGATTAGGGGTGAGGAATCTTTTTCTGCCAAGGGCCATTTGGATATTTATACCATTCTTTGGGAACGGTGCAAATTGCTTGCTAACTTTGTCCTCAAAGTACGTAATGACACTGGCACTGGTGTCAGGACTAGTGATGAGCGAGTACACTCGTTGCTCGGGTTTTCCCGAGCATGCTCGGGCGTCTTCCAAGTATTTTGGCTTGCTCGGAGATTTCGTTCCTGTCAATGCAGCTGCATGATTTGTGGCTGCTGGACAGCCTGAATACATGTGGGGATTCCCTAACAAACAGGCATTCCTCACATGTATTCAGGCTGTCCAGCAGCCACAAATCATGCAGCTGCATCGACAGAAACTAAATCTCTGAGCTCAGAGATATTAAATATTAGTGTATAGGCTGTGTTGAAGATTTAGCTTAATGCATGCATAAATACCCACACTGTCATGCTCGTCGCTCGTTTAATGTAGAAGACACAGTAGGGATTGGCAATGGATGATTGAGGAGCATGAGCCCCAATCCCTCTACTGCTACAAGGATCTATAGATACTTATTTTAAAAGGAGATCCATGCTGTCTTGATCAGTGTAGGAGAATTCAAGCCTGAACGGTGGAGAAGAGAGGAAAGCAATCATCACTCTCTTCTATGCTATAGGAGACTAATAATTTTTGTTCCAGAACATTAATCTCCCTAAATTGGCCCCACGGAGCCCTGATCTCAACATCATTGAGTCTGTCTGGGATTAGACAGAAGGATCTTTAGAAGACTACATTCACAGAAGATCTGTGGTTAGTTCTCCAAGATTTTTGGAACAACCTTTGCTGCTGAGTTACTTAAAAACCTGTGTTCAAGTGTGCATAGAGGAATTAATGCTATTGTGAAGGCAAGGGTGATCACACAAATATTGATTTAATTTAATTTCTCTTTTGATGATTTACTTTGCATTTTGTTAATTGATAAAAATAAACTATTTGCGCTTCTAATTTTTGAAAGAATTCTAACATTGCAACACTTTTTCCAAACTTCCCAAAAACTTTGGCACAGTACTGTATTTATAGATACATTAATAGGCATATAAACAAGGAAATGCAATGGTCACTATCTGTTAGGCCACTGGTTATTTTAATCCGTGAGCACCCTATTTCCAAGGGGTGCCAATGATGTGACAAATTAGTCCTTTCCCGATGTCTAACCACCTTAAACCTTGTCATCATTATGGTTTACAAAGACTGATGCAAAATACTGACCATAATACTACAATGTGAAAGTGTCCCTAATGTGAATTTATTACTTATGACTTCTGCAAAGGACTTTAACTACTCCCCATTCAATTTCGAACTTCGGTCGTTTAATTAAAGTGAGTGCGTGCCAATTTAATAAGATATCTTCTATGAATGTCTGTTGTAGAAAACATTAGCATGCTGAAGATGTTTGAATGAGAGACAGAAAGGTACCAGGGACAAGTGTGCAGTGAGTGAAGTTTGTGAATGAATTATCAGGAGAGACAATTAAAGCATCAGACATGAAATAAAATGCCATTGATTCCCAGGCTGTCAGAAGTTGAAATTGCTCTAACTTTGTCAATTAACCAAACTTCTTTGCCAGCCATCAATTTATAGATATTTTCAGTTCTTGTTACATAACATTTTTTCACCAACTTACAGCCCTTACAGTGATAGAAGTCAATTTTTCGTCTATGGAAACGTAAAAGTTACAGATATTTCCAAATGAGAAAATGTCTAAATCTTAGTGGCAGCAGTGACAATGCTTTTTCCTAACATTAACCTAACTCAGTCTGTATCTTTGTTTGTGAAGACAAGGGTCCTACACAAACAGAGATTCATCCATATTATGCCAGCTTGCCTTTTTGACCAGGTTAATACAGTAGGATAGATTAACTAATCAAATAATTATATAATTATTGCACAAATATGCACTGCATGACAAGAATCCATTTATTCTGTTTTTCAGATACTCTGTATATCTAATCCCCAACCCAAGGCAAAAAATAGAGGGAGTTGGCAGGACAGGTATTCAATGTGTTGTGTGATAGATGTATACAAACAAGCCATTCTTCAATGGCCAAGGTATATATGCCTATCTGTCATCAACTCTAAATCCATTAACAGATGAAGTTTTTAACATTTTTTGCGACAATAGCATTGGTCTATGGTGGGATACATTAGTTAGCAATTGAACAATCTGGTATTGAATATTAAGCATGAGAGCAGGAAAAATAGGCAAGAAGAGCAAGGATCTTAGGAACTATAACAGGGATGGAGTGTGAACTCTAGTAGACCATGAAAAAGCTTTTACATTGGAAGTGTTGTGTTCCTAGTATAAAATGGTTAACACCTATTTAAAGTGGTCCAAGAAAGGACAACTGGTTAATTGGCAACAGGGCAACTTGGGCAGCAAAGACATCATGAAATTCATGGAACGCAAAAGCTAAATTTCTTTCAATCCAACAGTTGAGCTACTGTAGCTAAAATTGTTGAAAAGGATATTACTGTCTATAATATAAAGATGCCAGAACAATGTATCACATCTTGCTGTGTAGGGGTCTATGTAGCATTATACTGGTCTTGATGGTCATGATATGCTTAAGGGTGCTCCATAGTATAGATCTTAGTGTTAACGCGGATAAAATCGCATGACCTGGTCCATCAGCCACGTCGTACTCTTTGGCTGCTGAATGGAAGACCAGAGAACCGCCTACTGCCATAAAGCATCAACATCTCTTAATTTGATTAGCCAGCCTTGCCCCACATCATTATTGCAGTATGATGAACATGTGATGTCGCACCAGGCTGGCTAATGAAAAGAAGAAACGTGGAAGCTGTCAGGTAGGAGTTGGTACTCAGGGCTCTTGTTCAGCATACAAAGATTACTGATGTGGCCAATGGACTAGTTCTTGTGAATAAATTAACACCAACTCTTGGGGATATTCTTATGAAATTAATGATGATAGCTAAACTGACCCATGTCTCCAACAAAAAAGCCTTTAATATGCATTGCTGTTTAAAAATTTACCATGGAGTAATGGAAGAAGGTGACCTAATATATTAAATTTTCTTTTATCATGCACTACTGGGTGCATATAAGTTGCCTATATATATAAGCCTATAGGCATAAAAGCCTATCTGAGAAAATATGACATTGGAATTTACTATGATAATAACAAGGCAAGCAGTGTGATGCTCTGGGCAGTGTTCTGTTGGGAAACCTTCAATCCTGGCATTTATGTGGATGTTATTTGAAATAAATACCACATAATTAAACACTGCTGTAGAACAAATCAACTTCTTCATGGAATCTGTGTCTGTCAGAAAAAAAATGTACCCTACAACACTTCAAACATTGATTTAGAATTGTTTAGTGAAAACTGAACGATGAAAAATAGTTCCCAAAATTCCCTAAATATCAGAAGCATAAGTAGTATATTACTGTGTTTCATAGTTATAGACTATCTATCCTTTTTTACCCCAAACTCTTGTTTTTGTTGTCCTCTTGTATATATATTTCAGCTAAATTTTCATTGGAAGTAATTTTCTGAGGAAGGTCCAGGATTGGACCGAAAACGTTTAAAAATACAAACTTCTGTCTGTTTGGATGCCATAATAAAGAAACTGTTCACTAGTATCAATTGTCGAGTGCCAAGCTTATTATTATACCATAAAGTTTACCCTAACAAAGATTTTTTAAAGAATGTAATGTACTAAACTGCTCATAGAATTTGAGTCAGTTTATTATATTTCTCCTCTCCTAAATATTTGGCTTCCATAGTCGTTCAGTTGCATACAAGCCTCATAACACTAATAACTAGAGTTGAGCGAAACAGGTCGTTCATTTTCAAAAATCGCCGATTTTCCCCAAAGTCGGGTTTCATGAAACGAAACCCGACCGTGGAGTGAGTTCGGTCACGTGTTCGGTGACCATTATGCTGGAGTCGGTTTTCCCCTACACTTTAAGCGCCTTTTCTCGGCCAATGAGCAAGGACGCAGGCTGTGGGCAACGGGATAACATAGCCAGCAGCCAGCACAATCTTAGGGAAGGGCATTGCAGCGATTGGCTGGCTTTCAGTGGCGTCACAGTGCATATAAAATCCCTCAGCGCCGACCGCCATTTTACATCTGCCGAACTCAGTGTAGGGGAAGGTTGCTGGCGGTGCGTCTGAACAGGGAGAGCGTTAGGCAGGGCCTAAAAAAAAAATTACTTTCTGCTGATAGCGATTAGCTGTACAGTGATGTGCAGTGACAGGGGAGGATTTTGCTGTGTGCAGCAACGCTGGTTCTTAGGCTGCCTGCCTGCCAGTGACGCTGTAGAAATTGCTTGTGTGGAGCATCAGATTTGATTAGTAGGCTGCCTGCCTGTGATAAGGGGGCAATTAATTTGGTGGAGTAGCAGAGCTGTATGGCGCACTATGTGGTGCCCATAATACTGTTTGGAGGACTATACTGTCTGTTTCTTGAGCTATTGTAGAATTTAAAATAGATATCAGTCATGTAATGTAAGAAGTGAAGTATTTGGCATTGTACTATACCTATATTTCTCTGCTGTATCAGAGCATCATGAATTGTGGTATGTGTTAAAGGGGCCCACTGAGACTCTTTGGCCCGGGGCCCACGAAAACCTGGAGTGAGCACTGCCCCCCCACAACTTTAGCCAAATAACCCCCAGTTTTCAATGCGTTACTATTATTATAAAGTTAATTAAGGTTGCCAAGCTTAAGTAATAAGAATTGATGTAGTTGGCATTGAAATGGGCACTGTAGGTGTGTTTACTGTCCTCCACTCCCTGTCGACTTTTATTCCCCATTGACTTGCATTGGGGTTGGATTTTCGACTCCGACCCGACCATTTCCGTTAGTCGGCCGACTTCGTTCGACTCGACTTTTGTGAAAGTCAGGTTTCATGAAACCCGACTCGACCCGAAAAAAGGCAAAATCGCTCATCTCTACTAATAACAATTCCAAGAATCAGATTTAATGGTGTAACATATTCTGCCAATGGACTCTTGAGCAGTGAAAACAAGTTTTGTGGAGTGACGAATCTTGCATCTCCATGCCGTGATTCTCCTGTCCTTCTACTGTATGCTCACGAATGGCTGCTGAGATATTGTCCTGCAATTTCTCCCCTTACCACTGGAGACTGCTACTTTGCATCTGAATTTTTCCTTTGCTAAGATGAACGATGTTGCCACAGTGGAAGCCATCTGGTTTCCTGTTTGGACCTATTTCAGAATGGTTGGAAGTTTGAAGCATTGCTTGGGTATTGTGTCTAGCCTGCTTTCTAGCTCCAGTCTATATATCCTGCAAACAGTCCAGCCAAGAGTGTTCCTTCTCCTCACAGTATTATTCATAGCATTTTTACCTACCACTCCATATCACATTATCGGCAATTAGCTTGTGCCATTATGGCTATTGGGTTCCTGCAGTCCTTCACCAATATCTTAAAACTCTATCTGGTAATTTAAAGGATAGTCAGGATTTGGCAAATGCAAGAGCATGTCTTACCTTACTGCATTTTGTCAACTGTAAAATTTGGTGGAACAGAAATAAAATGGCAAGAGTTTGATTTTCAGGGATTTGTCTATGCCGCTTAGTTGCAGAAAAAGAAAATCTTGAAGCTTCACGGTGCCAGGCATTTTCCAATACATTGTCTTCCAACTCTTTGGGAACAGCTTTGAGACTGTTCCAGCATAACTGATGCCAATACACAAAGCAAGGTCAATAATGGTATGGTTGAGTGAGCTTGGTGTAGATGAACTTGACTGACGTGCCCAAAGCCCTGATCTCAACCCCATAGAATTCTTTGTTATAAATTAGAAAGAAGACTGAGCCAGGACTTCTATCAGCATCAATGTCTGACCTCATAAATGCTTTTCTAAATGAACATGTAAAAAGTCCCATAATGGTCCAAAATCTTGTTAAAAGACATCCCAGAATAGTGGGAGATGCTATACTTGTAAAGTGAGGATAAACTCCATATTAATGCCTCTGAATTTAGAATGGGATGTCATAAAAGCTACTGTACGATTGGAGTGTAGATGTCCCAATACTTTTGTCAATATATTGTATGAATGCATAACTGATTCAAATGGTTGTGGAAACTAGATTTCATGACATACAGTGGGTTTGGAAAGTATTCAGACCCCTTTAAATTTTTCACTCTTTGTTTCATTGCAGCCATTTGGTGAATGCAAAAAAAGTTCATTTTTTCTCATTAATGTACACTCTGTATCCTATCTTTACTGAAAAAAAAACAGAAAAGTAGAATTTTTTTTCAAATTTATTAAAAAAGAAAAACTGGCATATCACATGTTCATAAGTATTCATACCCTTTGCTCAGTATTAAGTAGAAGCACCCTTTTGAGCTAGTACAGCCATGAGTCTTCTTGGGAATGATGCAACAAGTTTTTCACACCTGGATTTGGTCATCCTCTTCCATTCTTCCTTGCAGATCCTCTCCAGTTCCATCAGGTTGGATGGTTAACGTAGGTGTACAGCCATTTTTAGGTCTCTCCAGAGATGCTCAATTGGGTTTAGGTCAGAGCTTTGGCTGGGCCAGTCAAGAATGGTCACAACAGTTGTTCTGAAGCCACTCTTTAATTCTTTTAGCTGTATGCTTGGGGTCATTGTCTTGTTGGAAGGTGAACCTTTGGCCACGTCTGAGGTCCAGAGCACTCTGGAAGAGGTTTTCATCCAAGATATCTCTGTACTTGGCCGCATTCATGTTTCCTTCAATTGCAACCAGTCATCCTGTCCCTGAAGCTGAAAAACACCCCCTTAGCATGAGGCTGCCACCACCATGTTTCACTGTTGGCATTATATTGGACAGGTCATGAGCAGTGCCTGGTTTTCTCCACACATACCGCTTAGAATTATCACCAAAAAGTTCTATCTTTAACTCATCAGACCAGAGAATCTTATTTATCAAAGTCTGGAAGTCCTTCATGTGTTTTTTAGCAAACTGTAAGTGGGCATTCATATGTCTTGCACTGAGGAGAGGCTTCTGTCAGGCCACTCTGCCATAAAGGCCCAACTGGTGGAAGGCTGCAGTGATAGTTGACTTTGTGGAACTTTCTCCCATCTCCCTACTGCATCTGTGGAGCTCAGCCACAGTGATCTTGGGGTTCATCTTTACTTCTCTCACCAAGGCTCTTTACCCATGATTGCTCAGATTAGATGGACGACCTGGTCTAGGAAGACTACTGGTGGTCCCAAACGTCTTCCAGTTAAGGATTATGGAGGCCACTGTGCTCTTAGGAACCTTGAGTACTGCAGAAATTTTTTTGGAACCATGGCCAAATATGTGCTGTTGTGAATGCTATGGATTCTGAGTTGCGGTTCCCTCTGGTGGCTGTTGATATTAATGAAGCTGTCTTGACTGACAGAGGCCTTTCAGCTGAAGATCCAGCTGCAGACGATCTGCGAGTGATGACTGGGGAGATTTAAGGGAGTAACTTTCCCATGATCCTCGCCGGTAATTAGCTTTCTCTTCCTGGTCCAGTTTGGAAGTCAGCTGCTGCGGGCTCCTGCAACTTTCAGATAAGCTATTTTCTGCTTGTTTCTGTGGTTTTGTTTTCTTTTGTTTTTCTGCCTTCTGAGGTCAGCCAGGTCCCCCTGCTGGGGTCTGCGCTGGTCTCTGTTTCTGTTCATTTGTTCAGTCCCTGTTATTTCAGTGGTTGCTGGGTAGCTACCTGTTCACACCAGAGTTCTGACATAGCAGGGAGAGATAGTGTGGTCTCAGTATTTTTTGGAATCAGAAGTGTAGGAATTTTTCTTAGGGTTTTGCTGGATTGCAGAAAGTATTCTTTTCTGTCCTGTCCTATCTAGACAGTTCTGAGCCCCAGCGTTTGCTTACTCAATTTTCTGCCTGCGTTTGTATTTCATCTTGTCTCAACGCCAATATATGTGTGGGGGCTACCTATTCCTTTGGGGCGCTACTCCAGGGCAGTTAGCTTTCCCCTTTCTATCACTAGGCTTAGCTAACTCTCCGGCTGTGTCGAGTCGTCTAGGTCATCGTAGGCACATCCCACAGCTGCTTCTAGTTTAGGGTTCTGCAACCCATTAGTTACCAACCTCTCTGGGTGACTGGCTGCCTCTGCTATTTTTGGTACTGTCCTCCTCGGCTACCATATCATAACAGAATCACCAGCCTAACCGTAATCCTAGGGTACTCAAAAGAAGGAAAGAATAGTGAAAAAAAAAAAAAAGAGTTTCAGAGTTTTTTTTTTTATTATTTTTTTTCTTTTTTCTCTGGGGGCTGTGAGGATTTTCTTTCTTCTTCAATGGAGATTGTGCAGTTGTCTCGTGTTGAGCGGCTCGCTACTGAAGTTTGGGAAATTTCTGCTTATCTCACTCAGTTTTCTGATATGGAACCTAGAATTCCTCTGTCTGATTTATTTTCTGGCGATCGGTCTAAATTTTTGAACTTTAGGAATAATTGTAAATAGCTTTTTTGCCTTGAAACCTAACCTCGGAGAACGCAGCGCAGCAGGTTCAAATTGTCATCTCCCTGTTGCGCGGCGACCTTCAGGACTGGGCCTTTTCTGTGACTTCTGGAGATCCTGTTTTGGCTAATGTTGATGTTTTTTTAAGGCTCTGGGATTATTGTACGACGAACCTAATGTGATTGATCAAGCTGAGAAAACCTTGTGGGCATTGAACCAGGGTCAGGAAACTGCAGTTATATTGTCAGAAATTCCAAAAATGGGCAGTTCCTACTAAATGGAACGATGATGAACTAGCGGCTCTTTTTCGGAAAGAGCTGGCAGAGACCGTAAAAGATGTTATAGTGGGATTTCCTGTTCCCTCGGGGCTCAACGATTCTATGTCATTAGCCATTCAAATTGATCGACGCCTGCTTGAACGTAAAACTATGCGAGAGGAGGTGTTACCTTTCGAACAGGCCACTGAGCCCATGCAGTGTGATGGGGTTGTTTCTGGGGCTCAGAGTCGAGAATTTCGGAAGCGTAATAAGTTGTGTTTTTATTGTGTAGATGCTTCTCATACTATTTCCGTCTGCCCTAAACAGGGAAAATGTTTTTTGCGCTCATTTGTTTTGGGCAATGTACAGTCTAAATTTCTCTTAACTGTTACCTTGATCTGCTCCTTGTCCTCATTTTCTGTTCAGGCTTTTGTCGATTCAGGAGCAGCCCTGAACCTGATGGATTTCGACTTTGCCAAATGTTGTGGGTTTCCCATGGTACCCCTGCGGACTCCGATTCCTTTGCTGGGCATTGATTCAACCCCTATGGCGGAGAATAAACCCAGTTTTGGACCCAGGTGATAATGCGGGTAGCCCCGGACAACCAAGAGAATTGTAAATTATTGGTGTTACATAATTTACATGACATTATTGTGCTGGGTTTTCCTTGGTTGCAGACCTTGTAAATTATTGGTGTTACATAATTTACATGACATTATTGTGCTGGGTTTTCCTTGGTTGCAGACCCATAATCCTGTTTTGGATTGGAAGTCTGTGTCTGTGGCCAGTTGGGGTTTTCAATGTGTTCATGGGTACACTCCTGTGTTTTCTACCTCTCCCCAGCCCCAGGAGATCCCCGGCCATTTGGCTGATTATTCTGATGTGTTTAGTAAAAGTAAGTCTGCGTCCTTGCCTCTTCATAGGAGTTATGATTGCGCGATTGAGTTGGTGCCGCGTTGTAAATTTCCCAAGGGTTGGCTCTTCAATTTGTCTGTACCTGAGCATGATGCTATGCGATCTTATATCAAAGAGTCATTGGAGAAGGGTCATATTAGACCGTCCGCTTCACCCTTGGGTGCTGGCTTTTTCTTTGTGGCCAAAAAGGTTGGTTCATTGAGACCATGTATTGACTATCGTCTCTTTAATAAGATCACTGTTAAATATCAGTATCCGTTACCCTGATTTCCGATTTATTCTCCCGAAAGAAAGGTGCTAGTTGGTTTACCAAGCTTGACCTTAGGGGGCGTATAATCTTATTCGCACTAAGCATGGGGATGAATGGAAGACTGCATTTAATACCCCTGTGGGGCATTTTGAGTACCTAGTGATGCCTTTTGGGCTCACTAATGCCCCCTCCGTCTTCCAATCTTTCATGAACGATATTTTTCAGGATTTTGTGGATAAGTTTCTGATCGTCTATTTGGACGATATTTAGATTTTTTCTAATGACTGGGATTCTCATGTGGAGCATATTCGGATGGTGTTCTGTATTTTGAGAGAAAATGCTTTGTATGTCAAGGGATCAAAATGTCTTTTTGGCGTACAGAAGGTTTCGCTTTTGGGATTCATTTTGTCTCCGTCTGCTATTGAAATGGACCCAGTCAAGGTTCAGGCCATTTCTGATTGGGTTCAGCCCACTTCATTGAAGGCTCTTCAGAGATTTTTGGGTTTTGCTAATTTTTACCGTAAATTTATAAGCAATTTTTCTGGTATTGTGAAACCACTCACTGATTTGACCAAAAAGGGCTCTGATGTGGTAAATTTGTCTCCAGAGGCAGTTTCGGCTTTTCAGGAGCTTAAGCGGAGATTCACTTCTGCTCCTGTTCATCGGCAACCTGATGTTTCTCTCCAATTTCAGGTGGAAATAGATGCTTCTGAGATTGGGGCAGGAGCCGTTTTGTCCCAAAGGGATCCTGTAACCTCTAAGATTAACCCTTGCGCCTTCTCCCGAAAGTTTTCGCCAGCTGAAGGTAATTATGATGTGGGAAATTGGGAATTATTGGCTATGAAGTGGGCGTTCAAAGAGTGGAGACATTGGTTAGAGGGAGCCAAACATCAAGTTGTGGTCTTCACTGACCACAAAAACTTGATCTATCTCGAATCAGCCAAGCGATTGAATCCTAGACAGGCCAGGTGGGCCTTGTTTTTCATGTGTTTTAACTTTGTGGTCTCCTTTCTCCCGGGTACTACTGTCAGAATGTTAAGGCGGATGCGCTCTCTAGGAGTTTCCTTGCGGATTCTCTTTATGTGACTGAGCCTATGGCCATTCTGAAGGAGGGTGTTGTTCTTTCCGCTATCTCACCCGATTTGAGACTGGTCTTGAAGCAATTTCAGGGGATAAACCTGAACGTTGCCCTGCGGGGAAATTGTATGTCCCAGACCAATGGAGGGAAAAAGTTATGCCTGAAGTTCATTGCTCTGCTTTGGCTGGTCATCCCGGTATTTTTGGTACTAGAGATTTGGTAAGTCAGTCCTTTTGGTGGCCTACTTTATCTCATGACGTCAGGAACTTTGTGCAGTCCTGTGGGACTTGTTCTCGGTCCAAACCTTGCTCTCGCTCTAGTGGATTGTTAATGCCATTGCCTGTGCCCAGGAGTCCATGGACCCATATCTCTATGGATTTTATTTCCGACCTCCCTGTTTCTCAGAGAATGACCGTTATCTGGGTCATCTGTGATAGGTTTTCCAAGATGATCAATCTTGTGCCACTGTCGAAGTTGCCATCCTCTTCCGAGTTGGTGCCCTTGTTTTTTCAGCAGGTGGTTCGGTTGCACGGCATTCCAGAGAACATTGTGTCTGACAGAGGAGTCCAATTTGTTTCCAGATTTTGGAGGACCTTTTGTTCTAAACTGGGAGTTCAGCTGTCTTTCTCCTCTGCGTTTCACCTTCAGACCATTGGGCAGACTGAAAGAACAAACCAGACCTTGGAAACTTATTTGAGATGTTTTGTGTCTGCTGATTAAGATGACTGGGTCTCTTTTTTGCCTTTGGCTGAATTTGCTCTAAATAATAGGGCTACTTCAGCCACTTTGATGTCCCCTTTTTTCTGCAATTTCGGGTTTCATCCTCGATTTTCTTCGGGGCATGTGGAGGCTTCTGTCTGTCCGGGTGTTGACTCTATGGTGGAGAGAATGCAGCAGATTTGGGATCAAGTAGTGGATAAGCTGTCTCTCTCTCAGGAAAGGGCCCAACGGTTTGCCAACTGGCATAGGACTGATGGTCCTAGGTTTAAAGTGGGTGACATGGTTTGGTTGTCCTCAAGAAATATCCCTATGAAGGTTACGTCTCCAAAATTTCAGCCAAGGTTCATTGGACCTTATAAGATCTTGGAAATTCTTAATCCCGTTTCCTTCCGTTTGACTCTTCCAGGGACATTTAAGATTCACAACGTCTTCCACAAATCTTTATTTAAAAGGTTTGTTGAGCCAATGGTTCCTATGGCTGCGCCCCCTGAGCCTCTTTTGGTTGAGGGCAATCAGGAGTATGAAGTGGAGAAGATTTTGGATTCTCGTCTGGCTAGACGGAGACTCCAGTACTTGGTTAAGTGGAAAGGTTATGGTCAGGAGGACAATTCTTGGGTGTTTGCTTCTGACATTCATGCCGAGAGATTGGTTTTGTGCCTTTCACCGGGCTCACCCTGATTGGCCTGGTGGTGCTGGTGAGGGTTCGGTGACCCCTCCTCAAGGGAGGGATACTGTTGTGAATGCTATGGATTCTGAGTTGGGGCTCCCTCTGGAGACTGTTGATATTAATGAAGCTGTCTTGACTGACAGAGACCCTTCAGCTGAGGATCCAGCTGCAGACGATCTGGGAGTGATGACTGGGGAGATTTAAGGGAGTAACTTTCCCATGATCCTCGCCGGTGATTAGTTTTCTCTTCCTGGTCCAGTTTGGAAGTCAGCTGCTGCGGGCTCCTGCAGCTTTCAGATAAGCTATTTTCGGCTCGTTTCTGTGGTTTTATTTTCTTTTATTTTTCTGCCTTCTGAGTGAGGTCAGCCGGGTCCCCCTGCTGGGGCCTGCGCTGGTCTCTGCTTCTCAGTTATCTTTGTTCATTTGTTCAGTCCCTGTTATTTCAGTGGCTGCTGGGTAGCTACCTGTTCACACCAGAGTTCTGACATAGCAGGGAGAGATCGTGTGGTCTCAGTATTTTTTGGAATCAGAAGTGTTGGAATTTTTCTTAGGGTTTTGCTGGATTGCAGAAAGTATTCTTTTCTGTCCTGTCCTATCTAGACAGTTCTGGGCCCCAGCGTTTGTTTACTCAATTTTCTGCCTGCGTTTGTATTTCATCTTGTCTCACCGCCAATAATGTGTGGGGGCTACCTATTCCTTTGGGGTGCTACTCCAGGGCAGTTAGCTTTCCCCTTTCTATCACTTAGCTAACTCTCCGGCTGTGTCGAGTCGTCTAGGTCATCGTAGGCACATCCCACAGCTGCTTCTAGTTTAGGGTTCTGCAACCCATTAGTTACCAACCTCTCTGGGTGACTGGCTGCCTCTGCTATTTTTGTTACTGTCCTCCTCGGCTATCATATCATAACAGAATCACCAGCCTAACCGTAATCCTAGGGTACTCAAAAGAAGGAAAGAATAGTAAAAAAAAAAAGAGTTTCAGATTTTTTTTATTTTTTTTTATTTATTTCTCTTTTTCTCTGGGGGCTGTGAGGATTTTCTTTCTTCTTCAATGGAGATTGTGCAGTTGTCTCGTCGTGTTCAGCGGCTCGCTACTGAAGTTCGGGAAATTTCTGCTTATCTCACTCAGTTTTCTGATATGGAACCTAGGATTCCTCTGTCTGATACCTATTCCTTTGGGGCGTACTCCGGGGCAGTTAGCTTTTCCCTTTCTTTCTCTAGGCTTAGCTAACTCTCCGGCTGTGTCAAGGCATCTAGGTCATCGCAGGTACGTCCCACGGCTGCTTCTAGTTGTGCAGTTAGTTTAGGGTTCTGCAATCCATTAGTTACCAACCTCTCTGTGTGACTGGCTGCCTCTGCTGTTTTTGTTACTGTCCTCCTCGGCTACCATATCATAACAGTGTGCCTTGCCACAATTCTGTCTCTGAGCTCCTTGGCCAGTTCCTTTGACCTCATGATTCTCATTTGGTCTGACATGCACTGTGAGCTGTGAGGTCTTATATAGACAGGTGTGTGCCTTTACAAATCAAATCCTATTAGTTTAATTAAACACAGCTGGACTCCAATGAAGGAGAACCATCTCAAGGAGGATCACAAGGAATGGACAGCATGTGATGTAAATATGAGTGTCTGAGCAAAGGGTCTGAATACTTATGACCATGTGATATTTCAGTTTTTCTTTTTTAATAAATTTGCAAAAATTTCTACATTTCTGGTTTTTATCAGTCAAGATGGGGTGCAGAGTGTACATTAATGAGAAAAAAATGAACTGTTTGCATTTACTAAATGGCTGCAATGAAACAAAGAGCGAAAAATTGAAAGGGGTTTTAATACCTTCTGAACCCACTGTAGGATGAATTGAATACACAAATGTCAACATAAAGAGATACTGTATATACTCGTGTATAAGCCGAGATTTTCAGCACCTTTTTTTGTGCTGAAAATGCCCCCTCGGCTTATACACGAGTCATAGGGCAGAAACCAGCGGGGGAGGGGATGCGGCGGCAGGAGCCGGTGGCTGGGACATCATACTCACCCTCCCCGTGCCATCGCTGAACGTCCCTGCAATCCTGCGTTCTCCCCGGCTTCCTGCAGCTCTCCCCGGCTTCCTGCAGCTCTCCAGCGCTGAGCGGTGACGTAATACCCGCTCATTAAGGTCATGTAATATGGACGCGACGCCACTCCCATGGGCGTGGCCTCCATATTCATAGCCATAATGAGCGGTATTACGTCACCGCTCAGCGCCGGAGGGCTGCAGGAAGCCGGGGAGAGTTGCAGGAAGCCGGGGAGAACGCAGGATTGCCGGCCGGGACGTTCAGCGATGGCACGGGGAGGGTGAGTATGATGGAGGAGGATGGGGGGAGCATGGAGGAGGACAAGGAGCATGGAGCAGGATGGGGGGAGGACTGAGAGCACGGAGCAGAACGGGGGAGGACGGAGAGCACGGAGCAGGAGGGGGGGAGGACGGAGAGCACGGAGCAGAGCGGGGGAGGACGGAGAGCACGGAGCAGAACGGGTGGTGGATGGAGAGCACGGAGCAGAACGGGGGGAGGACGGAGCGCACGGAGCAGGACGGGGGTGGGCACAGAGGAGAATGGGGGAGTGCAGAGCTGGATGGGGGAGCACGGAGCAGGACGGGGGAGGATGGAAAGCACGAGCAGGACAGGATAATGGAGCAGGAAGAGGGGAGCACAGAGGAGAATGGGGGCGCACAGAGCTGGATGGGGGAGCACAGAGCAGGACTGGCAACTTATACACCCGGCTTATACGCGAGTCAATAAGTTTTCCAAGTTTTTTGTGGCAAAATTAGGGGGGTCGGCTTATACACGGGTCGGCTTATACATGAGTATATACGGTAGCTTAAATTCTACCCACAGTCATAACCAAACATACATACAGCAGAAACAACAAAAACAAAGGTCTAATAAGCATCATTATCATTTTACAACAACAAAATGAAATCAGCAAAATAAAGAAAATAGCACTAGAGGTGAGATTTGAAAAAAAAAATTCAATATAGCAACAATTGTGAATTAGCAACTTTAAAGCACTCGATTCCAGTTTTATTTCAAGGCAAATCCCATGAGTAAAAAAAAGTACACGGACAATCAATAAGAAACTGACCCTAGAGAAATCCATACACATTCTAAGTCTTGCTCTAGGTCACTGTTAGTCTAAATATAGTATGAAGCGTGTCAAGTGTGTCATAAAGGTTGAACTTAGTAGCTCTGAGTAATTCACTA
This sequence comes from Oophaga sylvatica, assembly GCA_033576555.1. NCBI lineage: Eukaryota > Metazoa > Chordata > Amphibia > Anura > Dendrobatidae > Oophaga > Oophaga sylvatica. The sequence goes on along the minus strand of JARQOD010000004.1, from coordinate 302,056,460 downwards.
GTCAGTATAGATGGTGCAATGATTTCATAATTTAAGCATAGATTTGACCTAAATCATATTTTAACATTTCAGTTACATGCCATCTGGCAACACATGAAGACAATGTGTAATTAAAACATTAGTCTGATTTATAAATGGCATGACTATACTTGGAGACCTTGGTTGGCACGACAGGCAAATGTGTAAAAGCTAATAATAGATAAAGATCATAAATTCTAAATTTATAATAAATGTTTGCATATCATATATTAAAGGGATTTTCCCTCTAAATATATTTAGCACCAATCCATAGATCATGGGATTGATAAATGTTCAAAGCGGACCGGTAGTGTGCATGTGTGACCACTGCTCCATTCAATTGTACACTATCTCTCCAATAACAGAAGACTTTAGGACCCTTGTTTTTAATTGATCACCTATTCGGTGGAGACCAGGACTTTAGACTTTGTTGTCAGCCAGTGATCATTTTAAAATTATATTACATTATCAATAGGTTATTCTTTACAAGTCATTTCCTATCCTGAATATTATGTCCATTTCCTATTACCTTATTTGCAAATAATTCCAATCAATCCAATCAAACTACTAAATATTTTTAGATTCCTAAATGGCAGAAATACTATACTGTTGAATGATTAATAGGATGTGACACCTAAATTTATAACATTGTAATTTAAAAACAATAGTTCCTGCCAGACATTCTTGTCTGCTCCATAGACCGATGTTATATAAAATGGACATAAGGAATGAAGATATATAAATCGATCATGTTGTAAGATATTTGTTCTCAGCTTTACATATTTTATATCTAAATAATAAATCATTTCTAGAAAGAAGAATACATTTCTGCTCATTATATTGTTACATTGGTCCTTCAAACTGCAAAATAAATAAAATAGAAATCATACTTTTGTTTTAGTAAAAAAGCTAAGGTTTGTTTATGATTAAAGATGTTTCTCAGCAATAGAAAAAAATAAGTAAAGGAAATGTTGTCAATAAATTCCTAAATACCTTTAATTATCAAAAAATCACATTAATTTTGTTGAAACAAAAAAAATCACTATAGAATTAAAATGGGATGGTGACAGAAATCTGTCCTAGAAGTTTAATGGGACAGGTAGGAGGCTGTGAGCATATGTAAGAAACTCCACTGCTGTCATCAAAATGCTGTCAAGCTATACCCAGGTTATAGAAAATTCTCGGCATTTAGAAAGACAGGGTATGAGCAGCATTACTAGGACAGTCAAGACAGTGGCCATTTTAATTCCATTCTGAATGTACCTTTGAACAAAAAGATTCTGATTTGTTAACTTGACATTTTTAGGAATTTATTTAGAATTACATTTGTTTTCAATTACAGCAGAACCACTTTAATGTGGAAAAACAATTGTAGTTATAAGCTTTATTGGTAGAACTAAAATAAAGGACGTGCATGGATTCAATGCACTGGGGAGGACTCTATATATGAACTGTTGTCTTTGAAAGAACTTTCTCAGGAATACAACAAACTCAGTATTTATGGCAATTATCAAATACCGTATATACTCATGTATAAGCCGACCCGTGTATAAGCCGACCCCCTAATTTTGCCACAAAAAACTGGGAAAACTTATTGACTCGCGTATAAGCCTAGGGTGAAAAATGATTATGCCCCCATATGATGCTCCACAGATTATGCCCCCATATGCTCCACAGATTATGCCCAATATGCTCCACAGATTATGCCCCCATATGTTCCAGATTATGCCCCATATATTCCACAGATTATGCCCCGTATGATCCACAGATTATGCCCCCATATGCTCCAGATTATGCCCCATATGTTCCACAGATTATGCCCCATATGCTCCAGATTATGCCCCATATGTTCCACAGAATATGCCCCATATGCTCTATATTATGCCCCCATATGTTCCACAGATTATGCCCCCATATGCTCCAGATTATTCCCCATATGTTCCACAGCTTATGCCCCCATATACTCCATATTATGCCCCCATATGCTCCATATTATGCCCCATATGCTCCATATTATGCCCCCATATGCTCCAGATTATGCCCCATATGTTCCACAGCTTATGCCCCCATATGCTCCATATTATGCCCCCATATGCTCCAGATTATGCCCCATATGTTCCACAGCTTATGCCCCCATATGCTCCATATTATGCCCCCATATGCTCCAGATTATGCCCCATATGTTCCACAGCTTATGCCCCCATATGCTCCATATTATGCCCCCATATGCTCCAGATTATGCCCCCATATGTTCCACAGCTTATGCCCCCATATGTTCCAGATTATGCCCCCATATGTTCCACAGCTTATGCCCCCATATGCTCCATATTATGCTCCCATATGCTCCAGATTATGCCCCATATGTTCCACAGTTTATGCCCCCAAATGCTCCATATTATGCCCCCATATGCTCCAGATTATGCCCCCATATGCTCCAGATTATGCCCCATATGTTCCACAGCTTATGCCCCCATATGCTCCATATTATGCCCCCATATGCTCCAGATTATGCCCCATATGCTGCACAATTATGCCCCATAATATAGGCCTCATATGCTGCTGCTGCTGGTGCAAAAAAAATGACATACTCAGCTTTCGTCGCTGGGGGCCAGGTGCCGGTGTCCTGAGCAGGGGGTGACACCGGCGCGCTATGGGGGACAGGTGCCGGTGTCACCGCTCGCTCAGGACCCCGGCACCTGAGATATTTACCTGTCCCTCGGTCCACCGCAGCGCTGCTCCCTCGGTCTGACTCCTCTGTGTGTGAATGATCTGGCAGGGGGCGGGGCGCGCACTAACGACGTCATCGCGCCCTCTGCCTAATCATTCACACACAGAGGAGTCAGACCGAGGGAGCAGTGCGCTGCGGTGGACCGAGGGACAGGTAAATGTAGCTATACTCACCCCTCCGCCGCGAGTCCCTGCAGTCTCTCCTCTTCTCCCGGGTCTCTCCGCAGCGCTTCAGTCCTGCAGCGGTCAGTGCTACCGCTCATTAAAGTCATAAATATGTGCATATTCATGACTTTAATGAGCGGTGATATGTGACAGCTGCAGGAAGAAGCCAGAGATCGTGGGAGAAGCAGGGGGGCTGCAGAGACCGCGCCGGCTGAGGGGTGAGTATGATCCGACACCCCCGCTCCCACTCCCCGCCGACCCCCGTATATGACCCACATATAAGCCGAGAGGGGGACTTTCAGCCCTAAAAAATGGGCTGAAAATCTCGGCTTATACATGGGTATATACAGTAGCTTTTTTTTTGGGTGCATTTAACCTATAATAAAAGTTACACAGTAACCATTGTTTTAATTTTTATTTCATAAATCAATAGTACACGTGAAAATAAGCAACTTTGTAATATATTATCAAAGAAATCCGCTTCTTTCCCTGCCAGAGTTGATCAGTCATTATCAATTCTGAGGTAAAATCTGTATTCAGTGAAGACAGATTTTGCCATTACTGAGATAGGAGATGGCGGCTGCCACTGATACAATTCTATCCACACTGCAAATCCACACTAATTTTCTGTACAATACAAGCAAGTGGAGTTTCATAAAGCCTATACATATGAATGGAGAAAACAATCATGCTGAACAATTTCTAATCCATAGAAAGATTATTACATTGCAATAATACACACCACGATATCTACATGTGTGGACTCAGCCTTACTGTAAGGGCACAGCATTTCTCTGCCCGCCGTGATGGCAAATTACTGCATGGCCCTCGCACTTTCACCTCATCATCTTGCTGTGCCCTAAAGGTTCATTTATGCATACGATAATCTTTAAATAAGTATCCATTGAAGCGCTCGTTCACAATTGCCGACTCTTGCAAACACGACAATAATCACCTAACAAATGATCAAAAACACTTGATCAGATTGTTTAAACCGGTATAAAAATCATTGATATCGGCAGCATATCTCCCCATTTAAATGGAGGATGTGCTGGTGACAGAACAGATGTCTTAAAGGTAACCTGTCACCAGCAAAACGCTATCAACCTGCAGATATGGGCTTAATTTGCAGGTTATTGTATTACTAACCTGCCCCGTACCTGCACTTAGCCAAACTCTGCTGAGAGAAAATGAACTTTATTCCCCTCGGCAGCATTCAGTTTCAGTCATTGGGGTGACGCCGGCGCTGGTTCAGTCAACATTCTGAGTATACAGAGCAGCAGCTGTAACTGCGCCCTCGGCCCTGACTGTAAGCGGGCCCTAATACAGAGCCAGTGTCAGTCAGGGTAGGGAGTGTGGTTATAGCTGCCGATCTGTATACTCAGAGCAATGACTAAACCCGCACCAGCGCAGCCCCCGTGACTGAAACCAGAACACTGCTGGGGATAATAAAGTTCATTTTCTCCCTGCAGAGTTCAGCTATATGTAGGCACCGGGCAGATTAGTAACCCTATTAACCTGCAGACTAACCCCATATCTGCAGGTCAATAGCATTTTGCTGGTGACAGGTTCTCTTTTACCATTGCTCTGTTCCAATAATTTTTGATACACAGGCAAGTAAACTATCTTATGTTTAATATTTCAAATGATCTAAACCACCTTTTTTAATTCCATATCTGACAATTTACCACTACGTTTCTTAAAGGGAAAAGATTCCGCCTTCCGACTTTCTTGTAATAAGTGTAGCTTTTTATAGCCAATACCAGAGGTTGATTATTTTGTGCAATCTCACCTTCTGTCACGGTATACAGCAAACTCCTTTCGTATGCTTATTTAGTATATCAAAAGTCCTGCCGATCAGTCTGCACAGAGTTAACATCAGCTGCCAGCAAATTGGATATCTTAGCAAGATGAAATTCCCCGTCTGTCAGGACTTTTCTCCTAGGATACAAAGGGAAGCAAAGTTCAACTAAACAGCGCAATTAATTCAAGATCACTTCGGAATATGAAAAAAAAACCGAAAACGTTGTTTTATGCTGAGCCTCTGTCATCCCAGGGATTTATCGTCAGTTTCTGGATCTGAAATTGCTATTCTCTCTTAGCCTTCTTCCCTTATTGATATTCTTGTAATTATTATCTCACATCTATTCTAGCCTTTATGGAAGACTCAGCTTCAGAAATCAGTAGGAAGATTATCCAAATGTAAATACACAGCAAACTATTGCAATGAATATAGAAATGACAACATAAAGGATCCCTGTTAAAACCAACACTGTCCCTTTGGGTACGCAGGCATTGGAAAACACCTCCCTCATGATAATTGGTATAAAGCAATATACCGTAGAACAGTCTGAAGACATTTAATAAATTCTTGTGCTTTGTAAACTATAGAATAGTCTGCAGCTATCAGCCAAAAAGACAGTGATATTTTTCCCAAAAGAAAATCAATATTCATTAACCAAGATGTGCAGAATTCAAAGTTCAAGCTATTTAAAAGGGTGACATTAGAAAATAAGAAAAACTTTGAAATAAGCAGTGGAAGATACTATAAAATGTGGAGATGCCATCAGATATACAAATTAAATTTAGAGATATTAATCAGAGGAGTTTTACTTAGATTTTAAATTTTTTTTCATTTACTATTTTGGAAAAAGTGTAAAAGTTAGTGCTTAATTTGTATAAATTTTATATTATGGTAAATATGCAAAAACATTTTTTATTTGTTTTGCTTTGTTGTTTTTATCCTCCACTGGCCACCATGAATAACATTCATAAATTGCTCAACACATTTTGCAACAGTTTTTTTTCAGTTTTTTTTTAAAAACTTTTCCAAGTTGTTTATTTCACGTGGTGTTGTCTTTATTCGCACCCATGTTTTTTCTGTATTTTTTTCTGTATAGAAAACTACGGTTAAACGCTTGAAAATAATGTCACACATTTAAGTAAGATGCCTGGGGCACAAAAAAATGCATAAAAATGTGTAAAAAGATCACTGTTTTAGTGAACTCAATATTTTTGTATTGACCTATAGGACAACAACTGTAGTTTTATGACTTTACTATTATTCTTAAATGTTACAAAATAGTAAAAATAAAGAGCTACAATATGGCTTGCCTAAACATTTCTATAGTACAGCCTGCATTAAGTATAACAGAACATAGTGTGTACAGAGAGGGTGAGACACAGGGCTAAAGACGCGTTCATAAAGTCATACATGAAAGACGGAAGAAAAAGAAATGAACCCAAAAAGACCCTTGGTGTATGTGAAAACCTCCAGACCCTGAATGTAATAAAATGGAATGAGAAGGGGAACACGCAAAAAAAAAACGAAGAATAGAGAAAACTCAGCAACATAATCCTTCACTGGGGAGCTGGGACTCCAAACATCCATCTAACTTGGAATACAGCTCCTCCCAAGATGTGATAGGACAAACCAAAACTAGGAAGTGAAAACAACTGCATAGAAGCAACACAGTAAAGACAAGAGCATTATCAGCTGTTAGAGACAACACAAACTGTGGTCCAGCAGAGAGGGAAACCAACCCACAGCCTGAGGTCACTGGATTGAGCTCCGGAGTCGAGCCATGACAGTATGTTTGCATAATATGATATAAGTGAAACATTCTTCAAAACTTTAATGCCTTTTGCAATTCTATTTGGTTTACTATACAGTGAGCAGATTTGGGGAATGACTGAATTATGGCAGATAGAAGATAAGGTGTAGAGAAGTCCTCATTTACTGTGTGGAGGTCTATTCGTATGCTTTATATGAGCTATAAACGTCCCAGCACTATTATTGACAGCAATCTACAGCTCTGGCAAAAATTAAGAGACCACTGCAAAATTTTCAATTTGTCTGATTTTTCTCTTTATAGGTATATTTTTGCTTAAAATGTAAATTGCTCTTTAATTCTATAAACTACTGACAACATGTCTCCGAATTTCCAAGCAATAAATTTTGTATTTATCTTTAGAAAATGAAAATTGGTCAAAATAAAAAAAAATGCAGTACTTGCAGACTTCAAATAATGCTTAGAAAACAAGTTCATAATCATTTAGAAACAACAATACTAATGTTTTAACTCAGGAAGAGTTCAGAAATCAATATTTTGTGGAATAACCATGATTTTCAATCACAGCTTTCATGCGTCTTGGCATGCTTTCCACCAGTCTTTCACACTGCTTTTGGGTGACGTTATGCCACTCATGGTACAAAACTTTAATAAATTCTTTGTTTGATGGCTTAGTTGTGACTCTTCCTCTTGATTACATTCCAGAGGTTTTCAATGGAGTTCAGGTCTGGAGATTGGGCTGTTCATGACAGGGATTTGATGTGGTGGTCCTTAATCCACACATTGATTGACCTAGCTTTGTGGCATGGCGCATTGTCCTGCTGGAAAAACCAGTCCTCAGAGTTGGGGAATATTGCCTGAGCAGAAGGAATCAACTGTTTTTCCACGATAACCTTGTATGCGGTTTGATTCATACGTCCTTCGCAAAGAGCCCATTTCCAGCCTTGCTGAAGCATCCCCAAATAATCACCGATCCTCCACCAAATTTCACAGTGGGTGCAAGACACTGTGGCTTGTACGCCTCTCCAGGTCTCTGTCTAACCATTAGACGACTAGGTGTTGGGCAAAGCTGAAAATTAGACTCATCAGAGATTACCTTACTCCAGTCGTCTATGGTCCAATCCTTATTGTCTTTGGCAAACTTCAGCCTGGCTCTCCTTTGCTTCACACCAATGAAAGGCTTTTTTTCCAGCTCTACATGACTTGAGCACTGCCTCTAGGAGCCTGTTACAACTGTTCTTGCCCTGCACTTAACCCCAGCTGCCAATTGCCATTCCTTTTGTAGGTCACTTGATGTCATCCTGCGGTTGCTGAGTGACATTCAAAATAAGATGATGGTCATCCCAGTCAGTGGAGAGTCATTTTCGCCCTCTGCCAGTCTGTAGCTTTGTTGTCCGCAATGTCTACTGCTTGACCTTGTAATGGACTGCCATCTTAGAAATTTTAAGGATGGAGGCAACATGACGCTCGCTGTATCCCTCTGCTAGTAAAGCCAGAATTGAGGCCTTGTTTTCCTCACTCAAGGCTTTTCTTTTCAACTCCTTTGGCATTGTTAAAAGTTATTTTTTCATTCATATTAATTTTGGGATATTACTAGCATTTGTTTTGCCATCCAGCTTGTCCTATTGCAAGAGGATTGTGAACAACACAGCAGTGTTTTTTATACTTTCCTTCATTAAATAAGATTTGGTTCAGGTGATCACCTAATCAGAAGCACATTAAGTAGAATGAGGTGTACTCTGGTTGGAATTAAACTGACACTGGAATGGAATGGTTGTCAAACATGTAGAGAAGCTGATTTTTATAAAACTGTGCAGTGGTATCTTAATTTTTGCAAGAGCTGTATGTGGCACATGAAATCAGTTTATTTTCTCCTGGTAGATGCACTTTTAGTTAGGCGGCCAGGCAGCATTGAAATACTATTAACCTGCAGATTAGCCTTTTATCAGCAGGTAAATAGTATTTTCTAAGGCAGTGATCCCCGACCTTTTTTCCACCAGGGACCGACTTCAAGCAAGACCATTCTTCCATGGCTCGGCAGGGCAGGGATGGAGGTGGGGCAGGGGCGGGGCTTTTGTAATATGGGGCGGGAATATGGACGGAGTTGAAGTATGTATAGCAAGATGGTCCCACACATATAATCCCCCATGTATAGTATGATGGTCCCACACATATAATCCCCCATGTACAGTACAGCAAGATGGTCCCACACATATAACGCCCCATGTATAGTATGATGGCTCCACAAAGTACTGATTGATATATACATGCTGTGTGTACTCGAGTATAAGCCGACCCGAGTATAAGCCAAGGCACATCATTTTGCCAAGGAAAACAGAGTAAGCGTATAGACTCGAGTATAAGCCAGGTATGCATTGTCCCCTCATTCCTATCCTGGTATGCGTGGTCCCCCATCCTGTCCATCTCTGTGTGGCTCCCCTGTTGCATACATGGCTTCCCTGTCCCATCATGTATGCATGACTCCGCTCCCACTCTCCCATCCTTGTATACATGGCTCCCCTGTCCCATCCTGTATGCATGGCTCCGCTCCCACCCTCCCATCCTTGTATGCATGGCTCCGCTCCCACCTCTCATCATGTATGCATGGCTCCGCTCCTACCCTCCCATCCTGTATGTATGGCTCCGCTCCCACCCTCTAATTCTGTATGCATGGCTCTGTGACCACCCTCCCATCCTTGTATACATGGCTCTGCTCCCACCCTCCCATCCTGTATGCATGGCTCCGCTCCCACCCTCCCATCCTTGTATGCATGGCTCTGCTCCCACCCTCCCATCCTGTCTGCATGACTCCGCTCCCACCCTCTCATCCTGTATGCATGGCTCCGCTCCCACCCTCCCATCCTTGTATACATGGCTCCGCTCCCACCTCCCATCCTGTATGCATGGCTCCACTCCCACCCTCTCATCCTGTATGCATGGCTCCGCTCCCACCCTCCCATCCTTGTATGCATGGCTCCGCTCCCACCTTCCTATCCTGTATACATGGCTCCGTTCCCACCCTCCCATCCTGTATGCATGGCTCTGCTCCCACCCTCTCATCCTGTATGCATGGCTCCGCTACCACCCTCCCATCCTTGTATACATGGCTCTGCTCCCACCCTCCCATCCTGTATGCATGGCTCCGCTCCCACCCTCCCATCCTTGTATGCATGGCTCAGCTCCCACTCTCCCATCCTGTATGCATGGCTCCGCTCCCACCCTCCCATCCTTGTATGCATGGCTCTGCTCCCACCCTCCCATCCTGTCTGCATGACTCTGCTCCCACCCTCTCATCCTGTATGCATGGCTCCGCTACCACCCTCCCATCCTTGTATACATGGCTCCGCTCCCACCATCCCATCCTGTATGCATGGCTCCACTCCCACCCTCTCATCCTGTATGCATGGCTCCGCTCCCACCCTCCCATCCTTGTATGCATGGCTCCGCTCCTACCTTCCTATCCTGTATGAATGGCTCCGTTCCCACCCTCCCATCCTGTATGCATTGCTCTGCTCCCACCCTCTCATCCTGTATGCATGGCTCCGCTCCCACCCTCCCATCCTTGTATACATGGCTCCGCTCCCACCCTCCATCCTGTATGCATGGCTCCACTCCCACCCTCTCATCCTGTATGCATGGCTCCGCTCCCACCCTCCATCCTTGTATGCATGGCTCCGCTCCCACCTTCCTATCCTGTATACATGGCTCCGTTCCCACCCTCCCATCCTGTATGCATGGCTCTGCTCCCACCCTCTCATCCTGTATGCATGGCTCGCTACCACCCTCCCATCCTTGTATACATGGCTCTGCTCCCACCTCCCATCCTGTATGCATGGCTCCGCTCCACCCTCCCATCCTTGTATGCATGCTCAGCTCCCACTCTCCCATCCTGTATCATGGCTCTGCCTCCACCCTCCCATCCTTGTATGCATGGCTCTGCTCCCACCCTCCCATCCTGTCTGCATGACTCTGCTCCCACCCTCTCATCCTGTATGCATGGCTCCGCTACCCACCCTCCATCCTTGTATACATGGCTCCGCTCCCACCATCCCATCCTGTATGCATGGCTCACTCCCACCCTCTCATCCTGTATGCATGGCTCCGCTCCCACCTCCCATCCTTGTATGCATGGCTCCGCTCCTACCTCCTATCCTGTATGAATGCTCCGTTCCCACCCTCCCATCCTGTATGCATTTGCTCTGCTCCCACCCTCATCCTGTATGCATGGCTTCCGCTCCCACCCTCCCATCCTTGTATACATGGCTCTGCTCCCACCCTCCAATCCTGTATGCATGGCTCCGCTCCCACCCTCCCATCCTTGTATGCACGGCTCCGCTCCCACCCTCTCTTCCTGTATGCATGGCTCGGCTCCCCCCCTCCCATCTTGAATGCATGGCTCCGCTCCCACCCTCCCATCCTGTATGCATGGCTCGGCTCCCCCATCTTGTATGCATGGCTCTGCTCCCATCCTGTGTGCATAGCTGGGCTCCCCCTTCCTCCCCATCATACTTACTCTCGCACCGTCGCTGAACTTCTAGGCATCTCTATCCTGGCGCATCATCTTCTTCCTGTGTGGAGCGGTCACGTGGTACCGCTCATTAAGGTCATGAATATGCACTCCACGCCTATGGGAGTGGAGTCGCATCCATATTAATTACCTTAATGAAAGGTACTACAAGACCGCTCAGCACAGGATGAAGTTGCCACGCTGGGACAGGGATGCAGGGACGGAAGGTGAGTATTGCTGTCTTCTAGAAGCCGGCGGCTACAGCTGTCACTACAGTGCTACAGCCGCCGGCTCACCGTGTGTCCAGCACTCTAAGCGTGGCTCCGCGGACCGGCAACAAAACTCCAATGGCCCGGTCCTGGTCCGTGGACCGGTGGTTGGGGACCCTTGTTCTAAGGTGACAGGTTCACTTTAAGGAATGGTTGATAACAAATAAAGTCATGCAGGGCCATTGAACGGCCAAATGTATAACTGAATATAAATGCCTCTGTAATGTGGGGTATGTAAACCAATCTCAAAAACTGCATAGCTGAATAAATGCTTAATGGCATAAATGCTCATCAAATTCTCCCATCCAATATTGGAGAATCATAGACAGTTAGGCCATGTGCACACATTGAGTATTTGGTGAGTTTTTTACTTCAGTATTTGTAAGCCAACGTCAGGAGTGGAACAATCAGAAAAAAAAAGTAAAATAAAAATACGTCACCACTTATGTATTTTTAACCCACTCCTGGTTTTTCAGTTTAAAACACTGAGGTAAAAAACTCACCAAATACTGAATGTGGGGTTTAAGATAAACACCTGCTAATTTTACTCTGCTAAATGAAGCAATATAGTCCTGTGAATTTTAGTTTCATCATTGGAAAGTCAATTTTTTTATATTTTCTGTTACATTACACCACTCTTTTCTTCATATTTTTAATTAAAAATGTCAAATATTGGTATTTTGCAAAATTAGAAGATGTAGAAAATGAAGCTGACTGTGGGGTTCTTCTTGGAGAACATTCTTGGAGACCAAATTATTCACTCTCTATGGGTTCTCTACCTCTTTGAGACTGGAGAAGTTTTTTCATCCATGTGTCATCTGTGTATCATCCATGTCCTGAGCATGGATGATGGCTCTGCCATAGCCAAATTAGGTAAACAATCAAGGAATGATCCAGCCCATTGGACATGCAATCTTTTTTATTTAGGTAAGTACAAAACAGAAGACATTAGATAGAACTCTAGGTGGTCACTTACTTCTGCCTACCATTTAGCTCTGGCCCTATTACCTTCAGATTCAATTTTTAAAGGTCACTGGGAAAATAGAATACCATGGAAACTACATATGACAATAATTCTACCAGCTCAGGGTACATGTATTATTTGAGCACAGAACAGCTCTGTCTTGATTCTGTGTAGCAGAAGGTTTTAATACACCATTTTCTGGACATCTAGAAAACATCCAAATTTCATTTGAGTAAAATGAGCTCCACAAACAGACTGTGCATTGCCATAATGTTTAAACACTAATGACTTGATTTTATTCCCTTTGTAATAAACACAGATTGTTTACCAACTTGCCAAATAGAGTCTTTAAATTGAGCCAGGAGGTTATTTTGTGTGATTGTGCTGAATGTTTCAGATGCAAGGTGGTATTTTATCACAATATAAAATAAATGCATAAAAATATGTGAAAAATTACTATTTGGAATTAACAAATGTTAATGGCAATGTTGCTCTGGAGCCTTGGCATTACATTTATGTCATGCAGTAAAGCTGTAGATGACTTAGCAACAATATCATCATTTGTTTAAACAAAGCAAAACTGTCCAAATTGGGCACAAGCCCAGACTTCAGCTTGCACATCTCTGACAGAACCTCGTTTTCTATTTTTTATCTATTGTTTAAACATAGGCACATCATGCAACTGATGGGTATGTTTGTATGAATGTCATCTGGATTTCTGTTACTATTATTCATACCAATTATCTGCATTTTATGTTCTGCATGCGATTCTTCTGGTCTGACCTCTGCTAATTCCGCGGGTGTGCATCTGAGGTCTCTGATGCTGTCATTGTTAGTGGTGCTCATGACTTGCAATTTCTAAGCAGGCACATTATATTACTTCCAGACTCTGTTCCTGTGCAATGCTTTCCTTTCCATTCCTTGTGGTGAAAATTTAGTAGGTGCATGTGCATAAGGCCACATTCTCACATTCAATATTTGGTCAGTATTTTACATCAGTATTTGTGAGCCAAAACCAGGATTGGGTGATAAATACGGAAGTGGTGACGTGTTTCTATACTTTTTCCTCTGATTGTTCCACTCCTGATTTTGGCTTACAAATACTGATGTAAAATACTGATCAAATACTGAACGTGTGAATGTGGTCTAATATTTATTTAGCGTTCCATACAATTGGTCTTGTCTGCTATTGTCAATCAAGCACTTATGTTATCTGGGTTTCTATAATTATTAATCTTCCTTATTCTCAGTGTGTATGTTGCATGCAATTGATCTGGTCTGACCTCTGCTAATTTAGTGCATGCTCTTACGAGTTCTCTGATGTCGTCATTACTGTGATTACTGCATACGAGAATAATTTGCTAAGCAAACGCAAATGTTTCCCTTTACATTTCTTGTGACAAATATTCACTAATTCTTCTAATCAGTTACTATAAATAGACATAATTTACCCAAAAGACTGAACCAGAATGAATACGATCATCAATGTTCCCAACCTTATCTTTCTGCCCACAAGTTGTGATATTTTGTAAACTGGTCACTCAGGACCTCAAACAGATCCCCAGGGATATTAATACTGATAATCTTACCCCATCATAGAGAAGGGCATTGAGAGAACTTCAGTCTTTCCATGATGTTGCCATTAAGGCACCTCACAAGGGGGGATAATGTCGTGATTTGACCTGCAGAGAAGTATAAAAGGAGGCCTTTCACCAACTTAAAATTCAGACTTTCATAGATTCCCACTTTAACTTTTTTGTCATGAGGATGGCCTATAGCCAACTCAATTCTTTCTGGAAATTCAAACTGGGATGGCCATCTATGTGAGTTCATATTGTAACTACTAGAGTTTTATTTTGACAGACAAGTTTTTTGTTTATAACGACAGATTCTATTTACAAAAACATGGCACTACCATGGGTGTGGCAGGCGCTTAATGGTACGCCAATTTTTTCTTGGCTATTGGGAGAGGTTGACTTTTCATGGTGATGCCGCTAACCTGGTGCAGGGTCAGTTCCGATATATTGACTATGTCTTCATGATTTGGCATGGTACTGAGAGTGAACTAATGCAATTTACGGATACTTTAAACAACAAATCTATCATACACAATTGGCATAGGTCTAAATATGAATTTTTGGACATACAGTACAGTATGTGCCGATGAGGACGGATCTATACAAACTGATCCTTTTTGCAAGGTGACATCAATCAATTCAATGCTCCATGCCTCATCAGAATACATCTATCCTGTTATTAAGACCATCCCCATTGGTCAGCTTAGGACCTGATTTAATTGTTCCACAAATGAGAAGATTAAACAATATTCTGTCATTCTTAGCGACACGTTCCAAGCTAGGAGCTATAGTGACAGATGCATAAAAAACAAATATAGGAGGGCTAATTCATCAAATCATGATGATCTTTTGGTACAATCTAGAAAAAAAGATTAAACATAACTTTGAGACTGTAATGAGCTCGGTTGCAATAGCTTTATTATATAATGGATTGCAACTGAACTCGGGGTCCGCGATGCAGTTTATGTTCACTGCTGCTGAACACCCCTAGAGTATGAGGGTCAAACTGACGACAGAAAACTAACATTAGATCTCGCCTGTGTTAATTCACACCAGGTGAGATGTAGAATTGGCACTATCTCCGTTAACGTCACGGGAGATGTGCTATCAACTGGCGTAGATATAGCCCTGTTAATGGCACAGAAGTCACTTGCCAGATATTAGGTTTGCACTATGTGCTGCAAGCTGGTATAGACGTAGCCATGTTGACTGCACAGAAGCTACGTGCCAGCCGCTAGGAAGTGCGTGTGACTGACGCCAGGTGTACGTGCTACCAGCCGGCGTTAGACCGGGCTGAGCAACTCTCTATTCAGCTTGGCAGGTGATGCCCAGGTTACGTGCCACGCAGTCTGCTCAGGGTGTATAGCTACCCTATATTCATAGCAGGACTACACCACGTTAACTACAGGTTACGCACCTCGCAGTCTGCTCAGGGTATATAGCTACCCTATATTCGTAGCAGGACTGCATCATGTTAGCTACAGGTTATGCGCCCCGCAGTCTGCTCAGGGTGTATAGCTACCCTATATTCGTAGCAGGACTGCATCATGTTAGCTTCAGGTTACGCACCCCGCAGTCTGCTCAGGGTGTATAGCTACCCTATATTCATAGCAGGACTGCACCACATTGGCTACCTGCCTGGCATAGGCTGAACCTGCCTAAAGGACCTGTGATAATAAGCCGAGCATACTCTGGCATCAGCAGGTCCCGGAGAGAAAAGCTAGAGAACACATGGAGCCCAGATTCTGGGACGTCCACACATGAGCACTGCCTATTTTAGTATGATGTGACCGCGCCGCGGACAGACAAGCTATTTAAGGGCTAAGCTCTGCCCCAGCCATCTCGTCAATTGCATCACCGATGACATCATCCGCGACCATTCCGGCGATGCCAGGCCAGAGGATCAGCTGACATTAAGCACCAATCATGGCTCGCCATGTCATGTACATGCTCAGTGCAGGCATTTCTGGACTTAGGCTTACAACAGCCTTTTTCTGTTCTGTAACCTAGGTTTAAGGCTACTATGAACAAAGACCCAAGTAACTATTTGAGCCTCTTGGGTATTGGCTAGGCATTGGGAGTGATAGTGAAGCTGAGCAGCATCTGCCTTGCCTGAGTCTGGATGGGAGACCACAGATTCCTCAGATCCAGGTTGACATCCTGCTGTCAACCGATGCCTAACAGAGACCCTGGAAATTGCTCCACAAAATGAAGTATTTCTTCTAGATAATTATTGCAATTACATGTTTTGTTATACACGTTTATTTCCTTTATGTGTATTGGAAAAACAAAAAAAAATGAAAAAATAAGGCAAATTGGACATAATTTCACACAAAACCCCCAAAAAGGGTGGGACAAAATTGATGGCACCTTTCCAATATTGTGGGTAAACAACTTTGTTTCAAGCATGTGATGCTCGTTCACTCAAAAAAAGATAATTAGGAAATAATAATTTATTGCGTGCACATATATTCCCGTAAAAAATACTTTATTATCAAATGATTTAAAATATACCAACCCAGTGAAAAAATGGGTATATCCCCAGATATAACGAGATAAGACTAACCTAGCAGATACCCTACAATATTCCTACAATGATTCCTGCCTAACTGTGGACGTTGGCACCCTAAAAGTACGATTTTAGTGCCCCCACTCAGCGTAGGCTATCCCTCACTCCCCTATTACACCCTCCCAAAATAGGTGGGAAAAAAATTCAAATGAAATGAGTAAGAGATGAAGAGAGTCTTTGAGCTAACAGGGTATCAGGTAAAAAATATTAACACAGAACCTGATTCATGACATTAAATAAATAGATGATTGCATTCTGAAAACTGAGGTAAATACCCCCACAAAATATTGCTTATTGATAACTAGTCCAGTGTTGCAGCCAGACATTTAAAGATAAACCAGGATGGATGGTCACTAGAGAAAATGGCAATAGAAATGTATGAAACACTAGGCCTCAGATGTAACCTGTGTTCAACAGTAGTCCATCCAACTATGCAATGAACCTAATAGGCATGCTGACAACACATATACAAAGGTAATGCAGACAGACAGTAAATTCATGTCAGAATGCAATCATCTATTTGTTATTTAATGTCATGAATCAGATTCTGTGTCAATATTTTTTACCTGATATCCTGTTAGCTCAAAGACTCTCTTCATCTCTTACTCATTTGCATTGTTTTCCCACCTATTTTGGGAGGGTGTAACAGGGGAGTGATATATAGCCTATGCTGAGTGGGGGCGCCAAAATCATACTTTTAGGGTGCCAATCTCCACAGTTAGGCAGAAATCATTGTAGGAATATTGTAGGGTATCTGCTAGGTTAGTCTTATCTCGGTATATCTGGGGATATACCCATTTTTTCACTGGGTTGGTGTATTTTAAATCATTTGATAATAAAGTATTTTTTAAGGGAATATATGTGCACGCATGATGGTCGTTCACACTTACCTGTGGCAAGTAACAGCTGTGGGCAATGTGAAAATCACACCTAAAACCTGAGTAAGCCCAAATCCTTTTGGGAAAGTGTCTTGTGGATATATGAGCCCAAACAGAGCTTTCAGGGAAAGCACATCATTATACTGTTTACTGAAAACGGAATGAAGCCTACAAAGAAGACAGTACCTACAGTAAAATATGGTGGAGGTTCAAACATTTTTTTGGGTTGATTTGCTGCCTATGGCACTGAGTGCCTTGACTGTGATAAAGGCATCATGAAATCTAAACCTTACTGAAGGATTTTTTTTGTCTCCTTGAACATTTTTCTTCTCTGTCTTATACTGCAGCATGCCATACAGTTAGGCACTCAAAAATATTATCAGTGTTACCAGTTCTTTATAATAAATCATTGGTCATCTTTTGTGATTTGTTCTTCGCCTAGTAATCATTCTCCTCTGATGTATAGATTAGGATGGTCTGTATAAAGGAAGGGCATGGTTTGTTTTACTAATTGGGATACGACTTTTAAAAATTGATGTCCTTTCTAGTTAATACATAATATTTATCAGCGGATTGGACCATCTTTTTCAATTGTATGATGTTTTAAAGTTTTATTTTTTAAATTACACACGCCCTTTAATTTTTCAAACAAAAACGGATATAGCAGATCTAAAAAAGGTACCTACTCTAAACATGTTATCAGCACCCACATAAACCTCATTCTAAATAGAATTTAAATATTTATTGGCTTGACTGTAATCATATGAAAAAAATTATATGCAGAATTAATGAAAATGTAAACATAAATACTATGACTGATGGTGGCTAGAATATTAGAAAGATCATTTTATAAACATATTTGTTTAGTTCAGCTCAAGTAGAGACACATGCATTATTCCAGGAACCAGCTTCATTTTGAATTACAACACAGAGGTCATCATAACATTCAGGCTAAGTGCACACGTCAGCAATTTTCGCGTTTTTTTCGTGTTTTTTCCCGCGGCAAAAACACGAAAAAAAACGCAAGCATTAAGCATCCTATTCATTTAAATGGATTCCGCAATTTTTGTGCACATGCAGCGTTTTTTTTTCCGCGAAAAAAAAGCTTTGCGGAAAAAAAAGGAACATGTTCATTAATTTTGCGTAATCTCCGTGCAATGTAAGTGGTTCATGTGCGGATGGTACCCAGTGTCTGGAGGAGAGGAGACTCTCCTCCAGGCCCTGGGTACCATATCCCTGGTAAAACAATAATGAAAATAAAAAATAATGATATTCTCACCTTCCGGCAGCCCCCGCAGCCTTCCCGCCTCTCAGCGACGCTCCCGTTCCCAGTAATGCATTGCGAGAATCACCCAGATGACGTAGCGGTCTCACGTGATGTTACGTCATCTGGGGTCTGTCGCAATGCATCCCTGGGAACGCGATTGGCCGGGAGCGTCGCTGAGAGGCGGGAACGCTGCGGGGGCCGCCGGAAGGTGAGAATATCACGATTTATTATTTTTTTTATTATTTTTACATTAGATCTTTTTACTATTGATGCTGCACAGGCGGCATCATTAGTAAAAAGTTGGTCACACGTGTCAAACACTATGTTTGACTCGTATGACCAACCTGTCAATCAGTTTTCCAAGCGATGCTACAGATCGCTAGGAAAACGCTAGCATTCTGCAAGCTAATTACGCTTGCAAAACACTAGTTTCTGGCGGGAATACGCATACCAATAAAATGCGTATTTCCCGCGGCAGGGAAGTGCGGGATTGCCGAGGAAATTTCCGCGGCAATTCCGCAACGTGTGAACTTAGCCTTGAATTTAAGTTTGTAGCCCTTGATCAATACCTCCCTATAGCCCTTATACATTATAGATAGCTGTCAGCCAAATGATACTTCAGATGATTGTCCGGCTGGCAGCTATCTTTTCACATACATGGGCGTGCTTGTCCAGCCAATTGCTCCTGTTTTGTCTATGAAAGAGTTGCCACTAGTGTTGAGCGATATTGCTCGATATCTAAAAATATCGTATCGAAATTGTATCGCCGATAGCACTAAATATCGTCGATATCCGATTTCGATACCGGAAGTCCCATGTAAGTCTATGGGAACAAAATATCGCAACAAAAAAAACCCTTTCTTTCGTTGTAAACACAAAATATACACACATAGAATACATATATATATATATACATGTCATTGTGACATATATATACATATATTTATAGTTTATACACTTCTACATAGTAAAATCGACTCTAATTCAATTGCCGGGTAAAGACGTGACATACCCCATAGAAGTCGACGGGCTCGGTGCCGAGTACCCCGAAAACCTCTGGCTCTGTGCGACTCAACTTGGGCGTCACAAACAGGATTCTGTAGCTCGCTATAAGCAAGTCCTGTGTGCCTGAATTGCACTGGTTTTGTGCTTGAGAATTGCTAAAATCATCAGAGAATGTATTTGCCATTTTTCCGCCATATCTGCGTCACGACGAGGCACTGGTGAAGAAGAAGGGCGTGCTCTTCGTGGGTGTCACTCACTCAGTGGCGTGAAAACGATGGCCGCCCACTGTAAATGGTACTGCAATGTAACATTGTGCCCCACAGCTCTGGAGTTCCGCCTCCTCATCCTCCTCAGTGTGCGGAAACTAACACGAAGGTCCCGCCTCCCTACAAAAGAGGGGCCCTCTCCAGATATGACACATGTGACTTGGCAGAGATGGCTAATGGACACGACGAGCAGAAGTGGGAAGGGATGGAGCAGTCAGAGCTCTCCCCCCACGGAAGCGACCCGATCGCCACAGAATCACCGTTGGGCACCCGGCCTGTAAACCCTCCTACGCTGCAAGAAGCGGCGGATACCCTAAGAGGCCTGGCCCGGCACCGGGAGGAGGTCGCCAGGATGGAAGCCAGCTGGCGTGCCCTAAAAATAAACTTGGAGCGGCGCCAATCCCTCTTACCTGAAGTGTCTGTACCGGAAGGTGAGGCACCCGTTCTAGTAGAGTAGTCCTTGCAATGTGATCCGGTTGACGTTGTCGCAGTGGAGGCACCCGTTCCTGCAAAAACCGCAGCACCATCAGCAGCACCCCAGATCCCGCTGTCTTCCCCCGTCGCTGAGACAGAAGAAGCGACACCCGTCCTCATGGAGGAGGCCGCGCAGGCACCAGAGCACTACCTGCCTGTACCGGAGCCCCGACTGTCATCTGATTTAGAGCCGTCTGCTTCCTCCGCAGGGGAGCGCCGCCAGGACTGGGGGGCGACAGGAGAGCTGCCGCAAACCGGACACTGTAAGCTGCAGTGGAGTAGTGGAGACATGGAGCAGCTGGTGGAGGAGAATTTCAACCGGCGTCAGGAGGAAGAGTGGAGACGTTGGGAGCGGGAAGCAGAGCGACAAAGGGAGCAGCGAGAAACCCTAAAACTTCGCCAACGTCACCTGGAGAAGGACCGGGCAGATAAGGACCGGATGAGAAAGGATAAAGGAACCCTGAGTGAGCCGCGGCGTAAGGGTGCAGTACGGAGCTTTAAATTGAAAGGTGGTTGGGGCTTCATCAAGGAGCCTGGACTTTATTTAGAAGTCTTTGTGACCCGGCAGGACGTGGAGGCTCACCTCCCAGAAGGACACCCGGGGAGGGACCTGTTGTCAGGAGACTTGGTGACTTACACCCGACACTGGGGTTACAATGGGTGGTACGCCCTAAATGTTACCAGGTGCGACCCCTACTCCCCAGTGTGTCAGGAACCTGTGAGACCCTCGAAGCCTTCAGCCTCCCACATCCAGGCCTCTGCAAAAGTGCCCACCCCACGCCGTAAATCTCCCCAGCCTCCCTCAGTGGTCTCCTCAGCAGCCCCAGCTATGGACATGATAAGTATAGCTGGCCCTACCCGGCGCCTGTTAGGCACCCTGGGGTTCGTACAGTCGGGACATAGGGCTCCAGACCCGGAGGGAGATGAAAGAGGTGGCCACACAGACCCAGATAGCGGGTCACGACGTCACTGTACAGGCCACACGACGTCATCAGGTCCTGGTGGTACCTGGAAGAGGCCAGCCAAAGAAGTCTAAATAACCCGGACAGGGTCCCTGTATGTAAATAGTTAACTTGTTTATGTACCCGGACGGGTGAATGTTCCTAAAAAAGTTTTTTAATTTAATAAAAAAAAAAAAAACACAGTTTTCATTTCTTTTATTACTGTCTCATCCTGCGACGCCATCGATCTCCTGTAAAAAAATGAAAAAAAAAAATAAAAAAAAGTATACCACCTGACCGACGCAGTCCATAGTAACGAGTGTCCCACGACGATCCAGCTCTGCTACATCAGAATGACAGGCAGAGCCTGTCATCCCGGCGCAGCACAGCTGATTACCTGCTTCCCCGGCGGTGACGTCATCGGACTGACTGCTTTACGGCCGGGATTACCCTGCAGTCACTGCAGTTATCGCGAAAAAACTGCATGTGACCGCCAAGGAGAAGATAATGGTGGCCATCAAGCAGTCCAGGACGTGACCGCCGGAGATCTTCTGCCAGGTAAGTGCCGCTGACTCCTGACAGACCCGACCGACGGACACTCACAGTGACAGTGACAAATCCGATTCCGGTATTCGATAAGACGAAAATATCGAAACGAATTATCGAAAGGCCGATAGAGCTAATATCGGCCGATAGCCGATATTTGCATTATCGTATCGCTCAACACTAGTTGCCACACATCTTTTGTGTCAGCTTATGTTTAAGAGAAAAAAGGATCAGAAGTCCAAAATTGAACATGCCCGATCATTATCTTCCCTGACCTGTGTCAGACTGTCGGCTGAACCCATCAAAATTGACGGCTTCAGCCACCATTTGTTTAATGTGTATGGGGACCTTATCTCTATCTCTGCTCTTTCTTTCCCTCACAGCCAGACATATTATGGCTTATCCTTATTCAGCTACTGTGCACCAAACAAATTAATAATTTTGTAGAAATTTGTCATGAATAGCTAACCTTACTTATTTTTCAAGATACCATATCAATATATATCAATATATATCAACAGGTATTTTGGCCCACTCCCCAAGAGCAAACTGCTCCAGTTGTCTTGTGTTTGAAGGTTACCTTTTCCAGACAGCATA
Source organism: Oophaga sylvatica (assembly GCA_033576555.1). NCBI lineage: Eukaryota > Metazoa > Chordata > Amphibia > Anura > Dendrobatidae > Oophaga > Oophaga sylvatica. The sequence continues at coordinate 302,034,118 of JARQOD010000004.1, read as the reverse complement.
TTTCAGCTCTATCCAAAGATGCTCAATAAGATTTAGGTCAGGGCTCATAGAAGGACACTTCAGAATAGTCCAATGTTTTACTCTTAGCCATTCTTGGGTGTTTTTAGATGTGTGTTTTGGGTCATTATCCTGTTGCAAGACCCATTACCTGCAACTGAGACAAAGCTTTCTGACACAGGGCAGCACATTTCTCTCTTGAATCCCTTGATAGTCTTGAGATTTCATTGTATCCTGCACAGATTCTGGATACCCTGTGCCAGATGCAGCAAAGCAGCCCCAGAAGATAACAGAGCCCCCTCCATGTTTCACAGTAGGAACAGTGTTCTTTTGATCTTTTGATATGCTTCATTTTTCCATCTGTGAACTAAGAGCTGATATGCCTAGCCAAAAAGTTCAATTTTTGTCTCATCTGTCCATAGGACATTCTCCCACAAGCTTTGTGGCTTGTCAACAGTAGTTTGTCAAATTTCAGTCTGGCTTTATGTTTTTCAACAATGGTGTCCTTCTTGGTCGTCTCCAATGAAGTCCACTTTGGCATACAGCGACGGATGGTGTGATCTGACACTGATGTTCCTTGAGTTTGAAGTTCACCTTTAATCTGCTTAGAAGTTTTCTGGGCTCTTTTACCTTTCGTATTATCCGTCTCCTTGATTTGTCATCAATTTTCCTCCTGCAGCCAGGTCCAGGGAGGTTGGCTACAGTCCCATGGAGCTTAAATTTCATAATAATATGTGTAACTGTAGTCACAGGAACATCAAGCTGCTTGGAGATTGTCTTATAACTTTTACCTTTAACATGTTTGTCTATAATTTTCTTTCTAATCTCCTGAGACAACGCTTTCCTATGCTTAAGGGTATGCCACACTGAACAATATCGCTAACGGGATCGCTAAAAAACGTCACTATTTAGCGATCCCGTTAGCGATGTTGTTCAGTGCGGCAGCTGCCAGCGACGAGCTTCCTGCTGTGATCTCGCTCGTCGCTGGAATCGTTCCGGACCCTATTTTCTCGTCGGCGCTCCCGCTGGGTAAGTATATATCGCTAGTGTGGCACCTTTTCTTAGCGATTCAGCGGTACTTTTGTACCGCTAAAGTCGTTAAGAAGATCGCTAACGGCGATAGCGTCGTTAACTATATCGCTAAATGTGGCCGCACTTAGCGATATAGAAACAATCCCGCTAGCGATCGCATTAGTATGCGTCGTTATCGTGATCGCTAGCGGGATTGTTTAGTGTGGCAGTACCTTTACTCTGGTCCATGTTGAGTGTGATACACACCATGTCACCAAACAGCACAGTATCTGTAGGCCTCTATTCAGGCCCACTCACTAATTCCAAGATTGTAGACACCTGTGATGCTAATTAGTGGACACACCTTGATTTATCATGTCCCTTTTGTAACATTATTTTCAGGGGTACCATCATTTCTGTCCAGGCCTATTTCATGAGTTTTATTTTTTTTTAAATTCTGTGGAAGCATGGTTGAAAAGCAATGTCTGACTTTTATTTGCTCGTTTTCATAGATTTTTGATTTATTATTACTTTTGTCAGATTCAAGTTATTTCTGTGACCATTGTAGGTTTTTCTGTCATTAAACGAGGGGTACCAACAATTTTGACCACGTGTGTATACATACATATATTCACTGTTTTACACGCATGTACTGGAGCTACTTGTACTGGGGAGGTTGACATGTCTGCTCACCTCCTGTGACCTTTGTTTCAGAGATGACAGTAGCAAATTATGAATAAAAAGCAGTGTAAAACCTCCTGCAAGTAAGCCGCTGCTACATGGCTGGCAAGTTCATCCTGCCCCTGCCTGGTCTCTGTTCATTGGTTGTCTGTATTTGCCTTCCCAGTCCTGGCATACTTTGTTGACAGAAGTGTCAGCATACAGTATTTGGCTGGCCAATAATGGCTAGTTCTGTTTCTGGCCATCCTCTTTTGTGACATCAGCTATGCTCTTTGACCCTTTCTCACCCGGCTAATAACCTACAATTTTGCTAATGAATGGGAACAATTAAATTTTTATTAATGAGGCCCAATGATTTGTATGTACAACCTGGTGTCATAGAAAGCTTGTTTTTTTAATGTACTTTCAGGAATAGATGACTACCACAAAAATAGTGCGAAAACATAAAGTCTCCAAATGTGAAAGATTTATTCTGTGGTCATATTTGAACCTTTAAGTGCTGTGAGGTAATCGTTCTTATCAATTATAACCTTTTAGCATCATCAAAAAAGACATTATAAAATTATGCTTTTTAATACATACGCTTTAAAATATGCAAAAAGAATAAACAAGAGCACAAATATAAAAATATACCATATATATCCACCTTGGCAAGCCCTAGGTAGCGCTAACCTCTGGGTCTATCTTGCAGCAGAGGTTAGCACCCTAAGTGATATGACAATTGGCATCCCCGCTCCTCGACGGCAGTCCCTGCAAGTCCCTGTATATCCAAATTCTTGGTTGCAAGGACAATTAACTTACAATTGTGTGAAAAAGTATTTACCCCTTCCTGATTTCCTATTCTTTTGCATGTTTGTCACACTTAAATGATTCAAATCACCAAACAAATTTAAATATTAGACAAAGATAACACAGATAAGCACAAAATGCAGTTTTGAAAAGAAGGTCTTTATTATTAAGGGAAAAGGAAATCTAAACCTACAGGGCCCTGTGTGAAAAATAATTGCACCCTTCTCAAGGTGGATATATATATATTTTTTTTTTAATATTTGTGTCCTTGTTTGTTCTTTTTGCATATTTTAAAGCATATCTAATAAAAATAATAATGTTATAAGGTATTTTTTGATAATACTTGAGTTTTAATGACCTTGGACTGTTTATACTTTACTGTTGATTAGAAAATATACTTTCATATCTTATACCTTACCATATAAGATCCTCTTTGATCCTATTCTGTCCCATTTTGCAATTATATGCTTGATCCATTAGAGCATAATGTTGCTCATCTGCATAGAGAGGCTAGATAAAGATCAATTCCTTTCTGTGAAACCCACACATTAGATTGCTAGCACAGTGGAGATTAGGAGCAGAAGTTGGCAAACGCTTTCTTTCCTTTCTTTTTTAAATTTTGTGTCCCACTAAAAGCAATCTGACCTTGGGTAGACCCCTTTTAATAAGACCACCAATAATATGCTTATTCTATTGTTCCTTAATTTGTTTGTCCTGGACTTTAACATGAATAACCTATCTTTACGATAGGTCATCAATGTCTGTTCGGTGGGGTGCGACACCCAGCACTTCAGACGAAAAGCTATTCCCGATGTCGGCGGCTGGAACCGCTCAGTTATGGAGCTGCACAGCTCTATTGACTATATAGTGGCTGTGGCACATCTATTCAAATCAATAGGGGTGGATATACAATACCCGCCACAGTCACTATTCCGTTGATGGAGCTGTGCAGAACCATAATTGAGCATTTGTGGCCACAGACAGCTAGAACTGTTGATTGTGGGAATAAGTTGCCGGGTGTCGCACTCTCACAATCAAACATTGGTGACCTATCCTACGGATAGGCCATCAATATTAAAGTCTCTGACAGCCACTTTAATGGATGCTATTTCACCCAGTAAATAGTACCCTAGACCCCAGTGACATATAATAATTACCCTGTCTCCTGACCTGATTGGCTGAGAGGCACTACATATGTGTGCTTAATATCAAAACTATTTCTTAATGTTTTTTATTACCAGGTTGCAGACATATCACATGCATGGCTATATATGTCAATGGATTCTATACAATTCTCTATTTCTGATGCAACATTTGTGGATGCTGGAAGAGGGCCCGATTGTAGATTATTTTGTTTAAGAGACTTACAGAGAAGTCAAACAGTAGAATGCCATAGCGGTTTGGGCACTCCATAGTTTCTGAAATCAGTTTATAAACTCCTGAGTATTCTCCTATGTCTCTATGACATTCCACATTGGAGAAAATGTCACTTTTACCATGCATATTTGTTGAACCCCTCTGGTGTGCAGATACAGTATTTCTTTTCTGCAAGCTTTGGTCAGCAAGTAAAGGATAAAACATACATTTTTGTAACTAAACATTTCCAGTTTTACTTATATTGACAATTTTGCACAGTAACTATATATGAAGCACAGACGAGTCAAAAACTGCCATGAGACATTTTGGATTTTACTTTGCTGTTTGTCAGCTCTAGAAGGAGTTTTTAGCTGCACTAAGCTCAATGCTTGCATCCATGAATGTCAATGCCAGTATTGATATTAGAGATGATGTGCACAGCTATTCAAAACCAAAATCCCAACAGATCTTAGAAATTTCAGTTAACATATGTACACCCTTACAGGTAGTCTGATAAAACAAAAGGAAAAGATGTGGGCTAAAAGCTCTAGCCAGCTCACCAACCACTCCTGAAGCACGGAACTTCGATCCCCTATGGCTGTGACAAAGATCCATAAGGGATCGAAACGTGTAGCTGTTCCTCATATGAGGAATTCAACTGAACATGATTTTTAAAATTTTGGAAAATAAAGGAAATTTTTAGAAGCTGGAACAATTGTTTTTTTTTTTCTTCAGTCGGATAAAAGGAATCATGGGAAATCCTCAGAAAAAAACAATATCGCATTATGTATTAAATACACATAATTTTGAGTCTTAGTTCATTTTAAATAAATAGCTACCAACCTGTTTTTATTTAAAAAAACAGATTTTTATAGTTTTTTAAACTGAAAATGTGAAAAAATAATCTGCATAGACAGTAACATTTTTAAAGTGCTCATAAAAGCCAAATGATCAACTTTAAAACAATGTTTTTCTGTACAACCCCCCAATAATTACTATACAAATAAAATTGTCATTGTTGTCATGTCCTTAAAAGGCCCTTAGCATATATCTATCCATAGTGCTGCACTTGGATATTTTTATCGGGCACAAATACATTAAATAGGGCAGTAATGCGCTTGTGTGACCATCACTGCGTTCAAGCAATTACAGCACAAAGGCTTGGATCTTCCCACCTAGAAATTGGTAAGAGTCCCATAGATCAGATCATCCGTGTTTACATAATGTAGTTAACACTTATCCTGTAAAGTGACAAGTCTTCATACACAGTATTTTTTTGTCTTTTGGTGGGGTTTTTTGGCTTGTAAAAAAAAAATTACGAAAATTACTTGAAACTCATGGCATTTAACCACTTTCTGACATCAGACGTAATAATCCGTCCATGTGACCTTTGACCACAGATTATTATGTCTGCGCAAACGCCTGCGTATATGGTTGGCGTGAGGGTGATCACCACCGGGTGTCAGCTGATTCTGACAGCTGACACCCGGCACTAAGTGCCAGGAGCGGTCACACATCGCTCCCGGCACTTTAACCCCCAAAATGCTGTGATCGAACATGATTGCAGTTTTCCATGAGCTGGTAGAGGGCTGTCAGCCCCTCTGCCTTTGTTTCTGAGACCCAACGGCGTGACGCGGGGTCCCAATTGTTGCCATGGTGACTGGATGTCGTCATGAATGATGTCATCCGGGTCACCAGAGCTAGGAAACTTGCTGATCATGCACAGCGCATGATAAGCAACTTTCTCTGTCAGTGCAGAGCTGTCCATTTCTACAACAGTATCCCCATGCTGTAGAAGCGATCAGCCTGCAAAAAATGATGGTCCCTTAGTCGGGCAAAGTAAAAAATTAGAAAAAGTGAAAACATTTTTTAATTTGAATCACGTCACTCAGAGATTTAGATGGAAACCCCAAAGTAAGTCCACAGCTTAAAGCGCCAGATAAATGTGATAATATGCAAAATATTCCCAATAAAAGTTTCAACTCAATCCACAAAAAAGCAAGCCCTCACTCTGGGTTTTCATCTGTTAACAGAAATATAGGTGGCTTCCACGTTACTGGTAGTACAAAGGCTCTGGAAAAGCGAAATGGCTCCATAACCCATCAAAAGAATTTCAGCAAATTCTGTGCTCCCAAATCCAAATGCCCCCTCCCTTCTGAGCCCCACAGTGTACCTAAACCACACATAGAGTCCACATGTTTGGCATTTTTGAAATGATGAGAGCCCACCTAACTTATGGGCACATGTCTCCAGAAGCACAGGCTGGGCATAACATACTGGTGACTGCAATGTACGGGTCACTACAACGTACTGGTCGCTACAACGGCAGTTTGCAATTTTCACTCAGTAACATTCATTGCTGCTTGTTTCTGGAAAATACCATGGAGTAAAAATTAGCTCTACACCTGTAGATAAATTTCCCAAGAGGCATAATTTTTAAAATGGGGTCACTTGGGGGGGATTCTGCTGTTCTAGCAATTAGGGGCTCTATATATGGAGGCCGCAAACTCTTCTTGGAAAATCTGCGCTCCAGGAGGCAAACAGCGCTCCGTTCCTCCCGAGTCTCTCCGTATGGCTAAGTAGTACTGTACAGCCATATATGGGGTTTTGCCACGTTCAGCAAAAATTGTGGAACAAATTTTGGTGCTATTTTTACACACTTCTTGTGTGAAAATGTAAAATATGGGGCTAAAATTAAATTTTGATGGTAAAAATGTAGTTATTTTTTCTTCACTGCTCAATGGTATAAAATTCTGTGACACACCTGTGATGTCAATAGGATCACTGCACCCCTAGGTGAATTTATTGAGGTATAGTTTGTAAAACTGGGTCACTTTATGGGGGTTTCTTCTGTTTTGGAACCTCATGTTCTCTCCCAGTGGGTCATGGCACCTGCAAACCATAACCGTAAAATTTGGAGCTTCTTGCCTTCTGAGCTTGCACTGTGCCTGAAAAATATTTCCTGATCACATGTAGGGTATTGGTGCACTCAGGTAAAAATGGACTTTAGTTTGTTGTAAAAAAAAATCCTTTTAGCCCTTAGAAAAATTAAAAACTTGGGGCTAAAGCAACATTTTTGTGAGGAAAATGTGATTTTATTTTCACGGCTCAATGTTATAAACTTCTGTGAAGCACCTGGTGGTTCAAAATGCTCACCACACATCTAGATGCATTCCTTGAGGGGTCTAGTTTCCAAAATAGGTAATTTTAGGCACTTCAGGGTCTCTACAAATGGGACGTGACGTTCGCTAATGATTCCAAGAAATTTCACATTCAAAACGTCAAATGACGCTCCTTCCCGTCTGAGCCCTGACGTGCACCCAAACAGTAGTTTTCTCCCTCACATTGGGTATCGGCATACTCAAGAGAAACTGTTATAAATGTGCTAGAGATGGTTTCTGAGCAGAGGCTCCCTCTGGTGGTTACAGACAGTACTGAACCTTTCAGCGAGGAATGGCAATCTGGGTTCACTGACTGGTCTGATATAAGGGAGGTTCCCTCCCATGATAGTTGCCGGTGATCAATTGTTCTTGTCTCAATTGTGGTTCCTGGTTCATTTGGAAAATTGCTGAGACTTGCCTGCATCTTCTGCTATCAGATAATATATTTTCTGCTTTTATTTTTGTGCTTGCTTTTTGCATTGTTCCCTGCACTTCTGTGGAGGTCAGCCAGGTCCCCTCCGGGGGGCTTGTGCTCCTCTCAGTTTATCTGAAGCCACTGTTATTTGTTCATTTTCTTTTTCCTGTTTTTTCAGTGGCTGCGGCTTGGTTTTGTTCACACTGAGATCTGATTTAGTGGGTGGCGAGATCGTGTAATCTCAGTATTTTTGTAATCAGAATTGTTGGATTTTTGTAGGGTTTTCTGGGTTGCAGAAAGTAATCTCTCATGTCCTATCCTATTTAGTCAGCTTGTGGCCCCAGCGTTTGCTCATTCTATTTTCTGTCTGTGTTCGTGCTTTCTTCTTGTCTAACCGCCATTACATGTTTGGGGGCTTCCTATTTTCTTTGGGGATCTGCTCCGGGGCAGATAGCTTTCATCTTTCTGCCTTTAGGTGTAGTTATCTCTCAGGCTGTGACGAGGTGTCTAGGATCAACGTAGGAACGCTCCACGGCTACCTCTAGTTGTGTGGTTAGTTTAGGAATCTGCAACCCATTAGTTACCAACATCTCAGGTGTTCGGCTGCCCGACTGTTGTTCCTGTCCTCCTCAGCTACCTAACATAACAAGAAACTGCACTACAAATTGTATGGTGCAATTTCTCCTGTTACCCTTCTGAAAATGAAAATGCAAAATTTGAGGCTAAAATAACATTTTTGTAAGGAAAATGTGATTTTATTATTTTCACGGCTCAACTTTATAAACTTCTGTAAAGCACATGGGGGTTCAAAGTGCTCACCACACATCTAAATACATTCATTGAAGGGTTTAGTTTCCAATATGAGGGTCACTTGTGGGAGGGTTTCCACTGTTTAGGCACATCGGGGGCTCTCCAAATGGGAGATGACGTCCGCTAATGATTCCAGGAAATTTTACATTCAAAAAGTCAAATGACACTCCTTTCCTTCCGAGCCCTGCCATGTGCCCAAAAAGTAGTTTTTTCCCTCATATTGGGTATCAGCGCACTCAGGAGAAATTGGACTACAAATTGTATAGTGCAATTTCTCCTGTTACTGTTAAGAAAATGCAATATTTTGGTCTAAAAACATATTTGTGGGGAAAATTTGATTTTTTTTATTTTTATAGCTCAACATTATAAACTTCTGTGAAGCACATGGGGGTTCAATGTGCTCACCACATATCTAGATCAGTTCCCTGCATGGTATAGTTTCCAAAATGGTGTCACTTATGGGGATTTTCACTGTTTAGGCACACTAGAGGCTCTCTAAACACGACATGGCGTCCGCCAATTGTTTCAGCAAATGTTGCATTTAAAAAATCAAATGGCGTTCATTCCCTTCCGAGTTCTGCCATGCACCCAAACAGTGGTTTCTCCCACATATGGGGTAAGAAATTACACAACAAATTTTTGGGGTCCATTTTTCCTGTTACCCTTGTCAAAATAAAAAAAATTGGATGTGAAGTAATTTTTTTTGTGAAAAAAAGTTAAATGCTAATGTTAAATTCTTGTGAAGCACCTGAAGGATTAATAGACTTCTTGAACATCATTGTGAGCATCTTGAGGGGTTCAGTTTTTATAATCGTGTCTCTTTTGGGTATCTTCTATCATATAGACCCCTCAAATTGACTTCAAATATGATGTGGTCCCGAAAAAATTAGTTTGCGAACTTTGTTGTAAAAATGAAAAATTGCTGGTCAACTTTTATCCCTTATAACTTCCTAAAAAAATTTTTTTTTTAAATAATTGGGCTGATGTTAAGTAGACATGTGGAAAATTTTATTTTTTTTAACTATTTTATGTGACATATCTGTGATTTAAGTGCACAAAGTGCCAAATTTCTGTTTTTTTCACAATTAAACGAAAGTCATACTAAAGAAATGTTACTACTGTCATGAAGTACAATATGTCACGTCCCATGACGATCTCCGGTATGGAACGCTGACATCGGATGATGTCAGCGCTCTACACCGCCCCTGCGATGCACTGTATCGCTCAGACGTCACCTCCGTTCATTCACTGGCAATGCTGGGTGAGAAAATTCCCACGCAGCATTGCCATAAAGTGAATGAACTCAGTGATGCACTGCAGGAGCCATTGTCTCCTGTCAGTGCATCACTGGGAGGCCCTACAGAGCAGTGGCATCACCTGTTGTCACTGTTCTATAGGGGAGATCGTCGTGGGACATTCGTTATTAATTGGACTGCGTCGGACAGAGAGTAAATGGTTGTTTTATATTTTTACGTTTTATTACAGGAGATCGACAGCGTTGCTTGGATCTGAGCGTGTAATAAAGATATGAAAACCGTGTTGTGTTTTATTTAATTAAATACTTTATTCTTATGCGTATGTTGTTTTTTAACCCTTTATTAATATAAGATTAATAATGGATAGGCGTCTTATTGACGCCTCTCTATTATTAACCGGGCTTAATGTCACCTTGCAATAGCAAGGTGATATTAACCCCTTATTACCCCATATCCCACCGCTACAGGGGAGTGGGAAGAGAGGGGCTAAGTGCCAGAATTGGTGCATCGTACAGATGTGCCAAATCTGGGGTGGCTGGGTGCTGGTATTTTTAGCCAGGGGGGTGAGCCAATATCCATGACCCCTTCCTAAGCTATGAATATCAGCCCGCAGCTGTCTGCGCAGCCTTTCTGGCTAGAAATTACTGGGGGACCCCACGTCATTTTTTTGGGGGTCCCCCTATTTTAATAGCCAGTAAAGGTTAGCTGCGTGCTGATATTCATAGCCTGGGAAGCTCCATGGGTATTAACCCTTTCCCAGGCTAGAAATATTGGCCCGAGCAGTCGGCTTTCCCCTCTGGCGCAGAAAATTGCGTGGGAGCTCACGCCATTTTGTTAAAAATTAATGCTATTGCGTGAAGATTTTGTATATGTGTGTGCGAGCGTGTCTTTAACTATTTATGTACCATTCTATCTATCATCTATCTATTTTCTATCTACTGTATCTATCTTCTATCTCCTTCTGACGTCACTGATGCTGTGCGGAGTCTCCGGCTGACCTGAAGTGAACTGATTAGCGTGGGAAGCAATCAATTAAGCTTCCCAGCTAATCACTTCATCTCCTGTCAGCAGGGAGATGAACGTATTCATTTGGGGGTTTACAGCGAGGCTGCCAGCATTAGCCGCGCTCCCCGCTGTAAAACTGTTAACTCTTTCAAAGATTGCAGAGGGGACCTGACTGAGCGCCGGAGAGGTAAGAATATGGTTGCTTTATTAATTTATTTTTATTACAGGAGAACAAGGGATTCGGAAGGATTACCAGAACAATAAAATATGGTCAAAAACTATGTGTATTTATTTCATTAAAATTATTTTTAATTAATGTGTGTGTGTTTTTTTAACCATTTAATACAATAGGATTAATAATGGAGAGTTGTCTAATTGACAACTCTCCATTATTAACCTGGCTTAAGGTCACCTTCCAATAGCAAGGTGGCCTTAACCCATTACTAACCCATAAGCCACCGCTACAGGGCAATGGGAATAGATGGGCTAAGTGCCAGAAAGGTGCATCTAATCATAGATGTGCCTTTTCTGGGGTGGCTGGGGCAGATGTTAGTAGCCGGGGGGGGGAGGGACAAAAAAATCCACCCTGTCTAGGCTATTACTATCTTCCCCCACTTACTGGCTTTCCCTGTCTGGTGGAGAAAATACCACGGGAGCCCATGCATTTTTTTTCTGCGAATTTACACATTAGCACCTAATGATGAATTTTGCACACTCACTAGTATTTTGTGATTAAAACATATATCAACTACATGAAATGAAATGTTTTGTAATAAACCATGGTCATTTATCGGATTCTGTATATTTACAAGCCAGCAATTGAATTGCGGTATTCTGTATGTAAAAGTGTATGAACTATTATATATTGATATATATGTATATATATTATACACTAGCTGAAGAGCCGGCGCTGCCGGCAATGTACCTAACTACGTTATTATAACAATTGTAATGATTATATCTATATACAAGTATTCAGCTTTCTCCCCATTATGTAATAGGCAATAGTTTACATAACTGCGGTGTAAAATTTCATTCTAACACATAGCTATGATCGGTAGATTGCATCCCGCCGCAGTTTATGGCCAAAATTATTTGCCGATTTGGAATGCGCGGGGTTAAAATTTCGACTCAAAACCTAGCCTATGACGCTCCCGGAGTCGAGACGTGCGGGTGTGCAAAATTTCATGCCCGTAAATGCAGATTCCTATGCCGGACATACACACAAGCATTCAGCTTTCTCCCCATTATGTAGATAGGGCCAAAATTGTTTGGTGATTTGGAACGTGCGGGGGTTAAAATTTCCATTCAACACATAGCCTATAATGCTCCTGGGGTTGAGATGTGCGGGCATGCAAAATTTCATGCCCGTAAGTACAACGGTGCAGATTCCTATCCCGGGCCAAAATTATTTGCCGATTTGGAATGCGCGGGGTTAAAATTTCGACTAAAAACCTAGCCTATGACGCTCCCGGGGTCGAGACGTGCGGGTGTGCAAAATTTCATGCCCGTAAATGCAGATTCCTATGCCGGACATACACACAAGCATTCAGCTTTCTTCCCATTATGTAGATAGGGCCAAAATTGTTTGGCGATTTGTAACGTGCGGGGGTTAAAATTTCCATTCAACACATAGCCTATAATGCTCCTGGGGTTGAGATGTGCGGGCATGCAAAATTTCATGCCCGTAAGTACAACGGTGCAGATTCCTATCCCGAGCCAAAATTATTTGCCGATTTGGAATGCGCGGGGTTAAAATTTCTACTCAAAACCTAGCCTATGACGCTCCCGGGGTCGAGACGTGCGGGTGTGCAAAATTTCATGCCTGTAAATGCAGATTCCTATGCCGGACATACACACAAGCATCCAGCTTTCTCCCCATTATGTAGATAGGGCCAAAATTGTTTGACAATTTGGAACGCGCGGGGTTAAAATTTCGATTCAAAACATAGCCTAGGACTCTTTCGGGGTCGAGACATGCGGGCGTGCAAATTTCATGCCCGTAAGTGCGACGGTGCGGATTCCAATCCCGGACAAACATACCCACATACATACACACATACATACATTCAGCTTTATATATTAGATATATATATAATATATAGGATTATTTGCTTTTTAAAATGATGTGTACAGTTTTTTTTACAATGTTATTTTAACATGAATTTTTACATAGAGAGAACTGCTCTATGAAAAACCTCATGTTAAAATCGCATTGCATACGGATGTAAAACGGATGTAAAACGGATGGTGCGATTAAAAATCACATACAAATCGCATAACAATCGCATGCCAATTGCATAGAATCTGACCGTTTTTTCCATCAAGAAAACGGACAGTTTTTTTTTCTCACAAATGGGTATGTACCCTATATATGTGTCACAATGACATGTATATATAATATATATATATATATATATATATATATATGTATTCTATGTGTATATATCTATTCTTTCTTTTGTGATTTTAAAACTGTCATTTGGATCCATTATATGTCATTTTTGCAAGCCGGCGAGAAAATCTCACCATGTGGATGCCATACGGATGACACACGGATTTATTGATGCGAGGAAATCGCATCCTCGCATTGCACACGGATGACATACGGATCACTGCGTATTACGGCCGTATAATACAGTCCGATTTTTATACGGTGTGTGTGACTCCGGCCATAAACAGATAGATAGACAGATAATAGATAGATAGCTAGATAATATATATATATATAGATAATAGATAAGATAGATAACAGATAAGATAATAGATATATAGATAGTTAATAGATAATAGATAAAGAATGATAGATAGATAGATAGATAGATAGATAGATAGATAGATAGAAAGATAGATAGATGACAGATAGATAATAGATAGACAGAAGATAAATGATAGATAGAATGGTACATAAATAGTTAAAGACACACACGCACACTGTTAGGGTTCGAGTTCCTGCTGCTGCACAAAGGGAGTCTTGAACCATTCCCGCTACGGTCCCCCATCCATCTACGGCCGCAGTGGAGCCTGTTCAGCAAAGACGTCGGTCCCAGCGTCTTGCCCAGTTTAACACTGTGCAGAGGCTTGTTGCAGTCTTTCCTGGTTCCTTATTATAACCAGTGCTGGAGCGGGCAGTTCGGGAACTAAGTCCCTGCTTTCTCCAACTGAGCATGCCCAGGGCAAGATCTCCCATTGGAGATCAGGGGTCACATGCTCGGTTACAGCAGTGACTCCCATTGGTCCTCCAGGAAGGTCCTGACCTACATGTGTTCTGGAATGGTTTCGCATTGGTCCTTTGGTAGGTCCTGCAGTTGCTACTATAAAAGGGTGGCATGGCTGGGCCGCCATGCGCTAGTATCAAATCCGTTACGTGCTTGCGCCAGAGTGGTCATGTATGCATGTGGTTAGGTCTGGCTGAAATAAGCCCCTAGAATACCGGCACCTCCGGTGAGGAGATTGTATGCACGTGTTCAGGGCTCGGCTGAACACGCCATTAGAATACCGGCTACTCCAGTGAGGAGATTATTTCTTGTGTTCTGACTGCATGATCACAGACTGTTATCCGCACAGCAGTTAACCGTGTACCTGTACCCAGTAGGGTTATTCAGCAACTCTGAGACGCAACAGGGTTCGCTTTAAAACACTAGTCTCTGCCCTAGTGTTTTACTTTGCGGCTCACTGAAGCTAAGTGAGTTCGCACTTATCGCCATATAGCGCTGTGGCATTCATGCTAGCGGCTCTGTGGATTAACCGAGTTCGCACTAACTGCCACAGCGCGCTACGGCGTTTATTTTAGCGACTCTGCGGGATAACAGAGTTCGCTACTCACGCCATCTTACTAGCAGCAGCTCTGCCTGCACGGTGGACCCCGGGATGCGAACGCACCTCTCCTTAATATCTATTAGGTGCGTTCCGCAGGCCCTTACCACACACACAAAATCTTCACGCAATAGCGTTAATTTTTAAAAAAATAGGAAAAAAGCACAATTTTCTGCGCCAGAGGGGGAAAAATTGACGCCTCACAGGTCCTCAACTGGCAGCTTCATTAAACAGTACACATTAAACGCCAGTGTCAACATCTACAGTGAAGAGGCGATTTGGGGATGCTGGCCTTCAGGGCAGATTGGCAAAACAAAAGCCAATATTCCTCTGTCCAATGTCTGTGTTCTTTTGCCCATATTAATCTTTTCCTTTCATTTAAGCCAGTCTTAAATATGGCTTTTGTTTTGCCAATCTGCCCTGAAGGCCAGCATCCCCAAATCGCCTCTTCACTGTAGATGTTGACACTGGCGTTTAATGTGTACTGTTTAATGAAGCTGCCAGTTGAGGACCTGTGAGGCGTCAATTTTTCAAACTAAAGACTCTAATGTACTTGTCTTGTTGCTCAGTTGTGCAGCGGGGCCTCCCACTTGTCTTTCTTCTCTGGTTAGAGCTTGTTTGTGCACTCCTCTAAAGGGAGTACTACACACCATTGTATGAATTCTTCAGTTTCTTGGTAATTTTTCGCATGGAATAGCCTTCATTTCTAAGAACAAGAATAGACTGTCGAGTTTCACAAGAAAGTTCTTTTTTTTTGGCCATTTTGAGAGTTTAATGGAACCAACAAATGTAATGCTCCAGATTGTCAACAAGCTCGAAGGAAGGTCAGGTTTATAGCTTCTCTAATCAACCAAACGGTTTTCAGCTGTGTTAACATACTTGCACAGGGGTTTTAAAGGGTATTTTAACCATCTATTAGCCTTCTTACACAGTTAGCAAACACAAAATACCATAAGTACACTGGAGTGATGGTTGTTGGAAATGGGCCTCTATACACCTATGAAGATATTGCATTACAAACTAGACGTTTGCCGCTAGAATAGTCATTTACCACATTAACACTGTATAGAGTGTATTTCTGAATCATTTAATGTTAGCTTCATTGGAAAAAAACTGCTTTTCTTTCAAAAATAAGGAAATTTCTAAGTGACCCTAAACTTTTGACCGGTAGTGTATGTTATGTGTATGTTCTGTGTTATGTGTTGTATGTTATGTGTATGTACTGTTTGTTATGTGTTGTATGTTATATGTATGTTATGTGTTGTATGTTATATGTATGTTACGTGTTGTATGTTATATGTATGTGCTGTATATTTTGTTATATGTATGTTACGTGTTGTATGTTATATGTATGTACTGCATGTTATGTGTTATCTGTATGTTCTGTATGTTGTGTTATATGTATGTTCTGTATGTTATGTGTTATATGTATGTTCTGTTTGTTATGTGTTGTATGCTTTATGTATGTTCTGTATGTTATGTGTTGTATGTTATATGTATGTTATGTGTTGCATGTTATATGTATGTACTGTATGTTATGTGTTATATGTATGCTCTTTATGTGTTATATGTATGTTCTGTATGTTATGTGTTATATGTATGTTATGTGTTGCCTGTTATATGTATGTTCTGTGTTATATGTATGCTCTGTATCTTATGTGTTGTATGTTATATGTATGTACTGTATGTTATGTGTTATATGTTATATGTATGTACTGTATGTTATGTGTTATATGTATGTACTGTATGTTATGTGTTATATGTATGTTATGTGTTGTATGTTATATGCATGTTCTGTATGTTATGTGTTATATGTATGCTCTACATGTTATGTGTTGTATGTTATATGTATGTTCTGTATGTTATGTGTTGTATGATATATGTATGTTATGTGTTGCATGTTATATGTATGTTATATGTTGTATGTTATATGTATGTTATGTGTTGTATGTTATAGGTATGTACTGTATGTTATGTGTTATATGTTATGTGTTGTATGTTATATGTATGTACTGTATGTTATGTGTTATATGTATGTACTGTATGTTATGTGTTATATGTATGTTCTGTATGTTATGTGTTGTATGTTATACGTATGTTCTGTGTTATGTGTTTTATGTTATATGCATGTTACGTGTTGTATGTTATATGTATGTTCTGTGTTATATGTTGTATGTTGTGTATGTAATGTATGTTTTTTTTTACATTCAACACATTAGCCGGATGATGGGACTACTACCGTCCCATCATTGGCTAATGTGTCACTGACAGTGTAGCAGGCATAGCCGGATGGGACTTGTAGTCCCATCGGATGATGTCTGCATACACACACACACACACACACAACCTCGCACACACACATACCAAAGCCGGACGGCACCGCTCAGCCAATGCGGGTGATTTGAATCCCATGCCACTCATTGGCTGAGCCGCCCGCCGGCTCTGCCAATGAGCGGTGCCGCAGGGTGGGGGATTTGAATCCCGCGCTGCTCCTTGGCTGAGACGGCGGGTGGCTCAGCCAATGAGCGGTGCCGGCGCGGCTTTGGCGGGGGATTTGAATCCCGCACCGCTCAAAGCCGCGCCGGCACCGCTCTTTGCCTAAGCCGCCCGCCGGCTCTGAAAATGGGCACTGTAGGTGTGTTTACTGTCCTCCACTCCCTGCCGACTTTGCTTCCTCAATGACTTGCATTGGGTTTCGTGTTTAGGCCGAACCGACTTTTTCCGATAGTGGGCCGATTTCACTCGACCCGACTTTTGCGAAAGTCGGGTTTCATGAAACCCGACTCAACCCGAAAAAAGGGAAAGTTGCTCATTTCTACTCACGGATAAGCCATGAGACTGGGAAGTCAAAAGGTCCGAGGTCAAAAGCCAAGAGAGTACATCATAGACAGAAGGGTGAGGCAAAGGCGTAGTCAGGAAACATTCTGAGTTCAGAATTTCAAGAAGGTAGCAGATCATGATAAAAAAGGGCTAGGCAAACAGATGATCAAAACAAATCCAAGATTGAGCAGCAAAGATCAGAATACGAGACAAGGAGCACAGAAAAAGTACATACCTCATGAGCAAAGCTACAACTGGAAGAAATCAAAGGCAAAGAGCTGTTTAAATAGCCAGGTAATTACTTTAAACAAGAGACATGTGGATAAAGCCCAGGCATACCCTGGCCCTGATTGGATGGCTAAACTGTCACTCCAGATGCTGACAGCTCATCATGCCCCAGTATTCGATTGACTGGCTGAGTTGTCCATCACCATACTGAAAGCTTAGCACACTCCATTCGTATATTGAATGGCAGTACTGTCATTCACTGCATCCAGACACTCGTAAGAGGAATCTTGACAGTACCCCCTCTTCTAGGGGGTCACAGGATCCCAAGATTTAATCGGAAACCTATGATGGAAGGCCCTTATCAGATGATCAGTCTTCATGGAATGAACAGGGACCCAGGATCTCTCTTCAAGTCTGTATCTCCTACAAGGAGCAAGATATTGAAGGGAATATTGTACTCTCCAAGAATCTAAATTCTTTGCACCCTTTACTCTAACCCTCCATCAATGGAAACTGGAGGCGGAGACTAGGGAGACAATACAAAATCAGTAAATTCTTTCAACAGGGACTTGTGAAAAACAATCAGAATACTAAATGAGGGAGGAAGCTTTAATCAACAGTAAAGGCAATTATACTGATTGCCTCCAGTATTTCATACGTGTCAATAAATTTAGGACATTGCTAAAGGTACCTGTCACGCTGTATAGCAGATATATATATATGAGATGTCTGTAATCTATATCAAAAAGGGCAACATACTATATAACATGCGCATAGATATATTATAACATGGATTTACCTGACAGAATGTCCACTGGGTCAAAACGGAATCCGTTATACGCTGTCTCCGGCTAGAGGGTGACCGGGGTCTAAGCTGACCCTGAACTGGGGTCCTAACTAATCCCTCAACCTGGAGGTACTGTTAAAGGTACAGAGGTCCAGGCCACCAGCGTAAACCCTGTCTCCTATCAATCCCTGCCAACTGTATTCTAGTCCTAAGAAGGACCCTGAATACCACCAAAGGGAATGAACAGGTAACGGATAATGAACAGAAAGACATACAAGAAAGAGAAGGAATAAAGTAAATAAAGTCTTACATACAACACTCACACACAGTAGGAACACCTAAGGTCTCAGAGATTTAACTATAAGCTATAAGAGTAAAAACACCTAATGAACTCTTAGCTTAAATATTCTCAGAACCGATCCAGTCTGCTGAACTACATGAATGCTTTCACCGGCGTCTAACACCCAGACTGGCAGAAATATAAAGGAAACTAATTAGAACATAAACAAAAGCAGCCGGGCGAGGCTGCACCTAGCCTTAGCAAAGAGCTAGGAAAAATTAACTCTCACATCACCAAAAAACAAAGAAACAGAAGCTCAGCTGTGAGAAGTCAGAATGTGCAATCGCGACGATCTTCGTGGCGATGCACCCATGACAGTACCCCCCCTTCTACGAGGGGCCTCCGGACCCTCATGACCAGGTCTGTCCGGGTGAGTTGTGTGAAAGGTCCGTCCACGTTATCATTGACCACCACTGAAGGAGGTAGAGGTGACGGTATGACTGGTGCCACATACTTTTTAAGTAATGACTTGTGAAACACATTATGAATTTTAAACGTAGGAGGGAGGTCCAGACGAAATGCCACAGGATTAATTATGGAGCTGATCCTGTACGGCCCGATGAATCTGGGACCCAACCTCCAGGAGGAAACTTTAAGTTTAATATTCCTGGTAGACAACCACACCAGATCATTCACCTTCAGATCTCGACCAGAAACTCTCCCCCTATCAGCCATCCGTTTGTAACGGTTCTCCGTAACCTTCAGTCTTAACTGATCTGGAACTATCAGTCTCCCTGGAAGTCCCACAGGGGCGTCCCCCTGAGCCCCCAATACCTCCCCCTCAAGCTCAGAGCATACAGCTGACACTACAACTCCCTCCTGAGGAATAGGAACCGGATCATCCATCCTCCCGGTCCCTGGGAAAGTACGAGATAAGGCATCAGGAAGCAACTTTATTGAGCAGTCATATGCGCGATGAGGAGGTAACTCTTTACACCCCTCCTCTGAGAACATCTCCCCAAAGTCCTCCAGAAAAGGAGGCAAAGTCCTAGGTACAACCGCACCGATGACCGTGCTCATGCAGTTATTCTTGCAAAATTCACCCCACTGGCTAATCTTTCTGGATTGCCAATCAATCACTGGGTTATGTTTAGCCAACCAAGGAAGTCCCAACACAATAGGAGTAGGTAGACCCTCCAACACATAACAAGACAATTGCTCTTTATGTATTGCCCCTACTCGAAGATCTATGTTATGAACAGCTTGAACCAAGCTACCTTGACCAAGAGGTCTAGAATCAATAGAGAGTATAGGGACCGGTTTGGCCAATACACTCAGTTGCATACCATGCACCTGGGCAAACCGAGCGTCCACAAGATTAGCCCCGGACCCACTATCAAGAAAAACAGAAATCCTCTCAGTTCTAGTACCAATCACCACCTCCGCAGGCACGATAAACTGAGAGGGATTTGGGGACGAAATACAGACTCCCAGGTTAACTCCTTGGGTCAAAGAGGTCCGGGATGGACAACCCCCAACAAAATGTCCCTCTCTCCCGCAAAAGAAACACCTTCTAGTCTTGCGGCGCACCGCCGATTCCCTCCTACAAAATGATGTCCCTCCCAACTGCATGGGTTCCTCAGAACAGACCAGGGGAACCTCAGTATAAGGGACTTTAGTAGTAGGTGGAGTCATCATGGGGGGCGGAGTTACCTCGCGTCTTCCCCGAAGTCGTCTATCAATGCGAATAGCGAGGGCCATAGCAGCCTCCAGTGATGGAGGAGAATCATACTGAGCCAACACATCTTTTAATTTGTCAGACAACCCTTGACAAAACTGGCTCCTAAGAGCTGGGTCATTCCACTGAGTATCTGTTGCCCATCTACGGAACTCAGAAGAATATTCCTCCGCTGGACGATTTCCTTGCCGTATTTTACGTAACTTTGTTTCAGCAAGGGAAACTCGATCCGGATCATCATATACCAGACCCAGGGCAGTAAAAAATCGATCCACTGACTGGAGATCTGGGGAACCTGGAGAAATAGAGAACGCCCAAGATTGAGGGTCCCCTTGTAAGAGCGAGATAACAATTCCCACCCTCTGCTCTTCACTCCCAGATGACCGAGGCCGCAGCCGAAAGTACAATTTACATGCCTCCCGGAAAGTAAAAAATTTGTCCCGCCCACCAGTGAACCTGTCCGGGAGAGCAACCTTAGGTTCAGATCTGGCTTGCTCTGGGAGGGACAAAACCTTGGACTTAATGTCTGCAAATTCCATGGACAACCCCTGCAACTGCCGGGCCAGCTGGGCTACTGGATCCATGACAGCTGGGGAGAATCTTTAGTTTGGGCCGGTGAAAATGTCACGCTGTATAGCAGATATATATATGAGATGTCTGTAATCTATATCAAAAAGGGCAACATACTATATAACATGCGCATAGATATATTATAACATGGATTTACCTGACAGAATGTCCACTGGGTCAAAACGGAATCCGTTATACGCTGTCTCCGGCTAGAGGGTGACCGGGGTCTAAGCTGACCCTGAACTGGGGTCCTAACTAATCCCTCAACCTGGAGGTACTGTTAAAGGTACAGAGGTCCAGGCCACCAGCGTAAACCCTGTCTCCTATCAATCCCTGCCAACTGTATTCTAGTCCTAAGAAGGACCCTGAATACCACCAAAGGGAATGAACAGGTAACGGATAATGAACAGAAAGACATACAAGAAAGAGAAGGAATAAAGTAAATAAAGTCTTACATACAACACTCACACACAGTAGGAACACCTAAGGTCTCAGAGATTTAACTATAAGCTATAAGAGTAAAAACACCTAATGAACTCTTAGCTTAAATATTCTCAGAACCGATCCAGTCTGCTGAACTACATGAATGCTTTCACCGGCGTCTAACACCCAGACTGGCAGAAATATAAAGGAAACTAATTAGAACATAAACAAAAGCAGCCGGGCGAGGCTGCACCTAGCCTTAGCAAAGAGCTAGGAAAAATTAACTCTCACATCACCAAAAAACAAAGAAACAGAAGCTCAGCTGTGAGAAGTCAGAATGTGCAATCGCGACGATCTTCGTGGCGATGCACCATGACAGTACCTTCCGCTTAATATTTTTTGATGATAACCACACTTTATCACCCCTAACCCTGAATGTGGGACCTGGCAAATGTTTGCTATCGGCCTTCTGTTTTTTGCGATGCTGAGCCACCCAATATACTTTAGACCGCCCTCCAGACATCCCCAAGTGTTTCTATGGCAACCTCTACTCTAGGACACATAGAACTCTGCTAAGCTGTAGCAAAACACCTTTAAATTTGTTCAAATAAGTGGTTTGTACTTTCTGTCTGACCGTTGGTTTCAGGGTGTCAAGCAGATGAAAATGACAAATCAATCCTCAATTTCTTACAAAAAGCTCTTCATAATTTGGACACAAATTACACTCTCTATCAAATACAATGTTCAGATAGTTTCTGTTCAATCTCACCACATTATTGATAAATAACCTGGAAAGTGTTTCAGCATTTGGTAACCCTGATAATAGAACAAAATGAGCCTTTTTACTGAATCAGTCAACTACCACGAAAATAAAAACTTTCCCTCTAGGCAAGGGCAAACCTATAATGAAATCCATGGACACATGAGTCCACGGTCTTTCTGGAATTGGCAGTGGAGCCAATTCCCCAGCCTGCCGGTTATGACAGATTTTAGTGCGTCTGTAAACTTCAAAAGTGGATGCAGAGTCCTAAATATCATAAATCATAGATGTCAGCCAAAAGAATCTAGTTTTCTGTGTAGCTGTGATACCAGGATGACCACTCAAGACAGAATCATGAAACTCCTGCAACAGACATAATCTTAAGTACACCAGTACAAATAATTTGGACCCTGTAGTAGCGCAAGGAGCCAATGAGTGGACTCTACGTATCTCCCCTTCCATCTCCGATGATACCATAGAAACCACAATACCCTGAGTAAGAAGAGAGGATGGTGGTTCTGGGGGAGAACCTGAATCAGGACTGCGTGATGAGGCATAAGCCCTCACATTCTTGGACTCTGGTCTCAACGTGATAGAAAAGTTGAATCTAGAAAAATTAAGAACCATCTGGTCTGTCTAGGAGTTATTCATTTTAGTTGATTTAATATGTCACATTTTTATTGTCTGTCAACACAGTGAAATGATGAATAGCTCCTTCCAAAAAATATCTCCATTCTTCAAAAGCTAATTTGACAGCGAGCAGCTCGCGTTCCCAACCATCAAAATATCTCTCAACAGATGAAAATGTCCTAGAGAAAAATGCACATAGCTGCAAGTTGGTAAACAGTTTTGGAATCTTGAGATAATGCAGCCCCTACCACAGCCTTCGAAGCATCCACTATCACAATTAACGGTCTCTGGAAATCTGGTTAGATTAAAACTGGAGCGGACATGAAACACTCTTTCATTTTGTTAAAGGCCCCAATAGCAGGCGATGACAAAACCTTAAAATCTGCACATTTACGTGTGAAATCAATAAGAGGTTTAACTATCTCTGAAAAACCCCATATAAACTTTCTGTAGTAATTGGCGAATTATTTGAAACATTGCAATGCTTTAAGATCATGAGGTTGAATCCAATCAATTATGGATTGCATCTTTCCAGGATCCATCTTAAACCCTTCAGCAGATAAAATAAACCCCAAGAACGATATTTCTTGAACAGACAAAAGTACATTTCTCCAATTTAGCAAACAAAGAATTTCCCCTAAGCTTTTGTAAAACAAAATGGACATGTTAATAGTGTGAAGCCAAATCAGGGGAAAAATTAGAATGCCATCCAGATATACCACAATAAACCTTACAATGCAATCAGAAAATATAAATAATTAAGTTTTGAAAAACTGTTGGGGCATCGGTTAACATAAAAGGTATGGCAAGATTTTCAAATAATAAAAAATGCAAGCGCACAATAGGGTTTTATCCACGATAGAGGGTTGATATCAATAAGTAGAACAGCTCTCCTTGTATGGTTGTGTGAGACACAACAGTTATAGAGCTTCAGAACCAGATGCAGCAGCTTCCATAGACAGTACAGTTAAATAGCACCGTGACTGAATCCAGAAAGAACAGAAATACTTTGTATCCTGCTATTTAATAAGATTTTCAAAAAGACCCTGAGACATTAAACATGTTTTCCACTCATCACCCTTACGGATGTGTATCAAATTATAAACTCATCTAATATCTAGTTTAGAAAACCATTTAGATCCAGTAAGCTGATTATATAGATTGTGTGGAAGTTGGTATGTATTTTTAACCGTAATTTTGTTTAACTCACAGAAATTGAGGCAAGGACGAAGACCACCATCTTACTTTTTAACAAAGAAAAACCCAGCAGCTACAGGAGTAGAAGAATGGTGGATATGACCCTTCTATATACTTTTGTTCCTATTCTGACAGTACGTTCAGAACCCGATAAATTATACAGGTGAGCTTTAGGTAATTTGGCATTAGGAATAAGATTAATAGTGCAGTCATTAGGACAAAGGGAAGGTAATATCTCTCTGCCTCTATATCTCAAGAACACATCTCCAAAGTTTTTCAGGACCCTCCAGACTTGTGGAGCAAATTTATATAGAACTAAGATATTTCTTATGATAATAGGGGCTCCACTTAACAAGATCTTTCTGGCACCAATCAACAACAGAATTGTAAATGCGTAGCTGTGTTTCGAAACCCCAATACTAATCTAGTAGGCAAATTATCGAAAACATAGCAGTAAATTAATTCAGAGTGAAGTTTTCTCACTTTAAGTGTGAATTCCACCGTTATCAGCTGGACAAAGTTCTGGAGTAAGTGTTCTGTTAATGGCAACAATTTGAATAGGTCTTTCCAACCTGTTTCTATTCCTAATCTCAGAACAAGTCCTGAATCAATGAAGTTGATAGCAGGGTCACAAACAATGAAACCTACCTCTGACAATAACTGATTCTGGAAAAGTAGTTCCACATTCAGCACTACTTTATCTGAGTAGTAAAAAGGTAACTGAATGTTAGGATGACCTTCTCAACAATCACCCATACTAAGATGTTTTTCTGATGACCTGCTTGCTTGAGATCATATCGAGCAATCCTTGAGAAGATGCCCCTCATGACCACAGTAGAAGCAGAGTCCAAGATCATGCCAGCATCTCCTCTCAATGGTCCAAGAGTTGGCACCTTCAACTTCCATTGGGTCTTCTTCTGGTAGGTGGACAGATTCAGCAGAAATCACTGAACCCTCCTTTGACTCATCATGCCGCCCCTTAATCCTGTGATCTAACCAAAAGGTCCTGAGTCATGGCCTTCCCTAAGGAACAGAGTGGGGTATGCAGAGCTTGGCGAAAGGCCTCGGCAAAACTAATACCTAAAAGCTCCATAATTTCATAGAATTTCAGTGGACCATTGCCAGAACTCAGAATTATAGTCCTCAGCGGTTTGGTCCTCCTGTGTAAGGTTCATAATCTTTGCCTCCTCAACCCAGACTGCCAGTTTTGTCATAGATTAACTTTAATGCTTCAAAAAAAGCCAACAGATGACAATTCTAAGGCTTGGGGTTCAAAGAAAATACCCAGGTTTGAGGACCCCCTCATCTTAAAAGCATGATTATTGCTACCTGCTGAAACGCATTCCCGATGACTGGAGTCATTTGGTAAAATAAAGCCTACAGCTCTCACTGAACAGCACTGTTTTTTCTCCCGCAAAAAATTTATCAAGGATGGCCATTACAGGTTCAGGACAAATTAAGTGTACAGCAGAAGATACATATTTCAAGTCTATGGTCACAACAGAGGGCCGTGGAGTGGGTGCTCTCATCCATGGGCCTGAGACCTCATGGACCAGGGTTCATCCCACTGAACACCCCCACTCCTTTCCCTTGGGCGTAATACTACTCAGATGATACATGGTGAGGTGTTATGTTTCGGTAGCTGAGGAGAAATTGCAAAAATATCCAAAGAAGCAATACACCATAGAGGCTGGAAACTATTGGATTGCAGGACCCTAAACTAACTGCAACACTAGAAGTAGCCATGGAGCGTACCTACGGTGATCCTAGACGCCTCATCAAAGCCGGAGAGATAGCTACACCTAAAGGCAGAAAGATGAATGCTATCTGCCCCGTAGCAGAATCCCCAAAGAAATAGGAAACCCCCAAACATGTAATGGCGATTAGACCAGAAGAAAATACGAACACAGACAGAAAATAGAATGAGCAAACGCTGGGGCCCAATCTGTCTAGATAGAAAAGTATAAGAAAGAATTCTGACTGCAACCCAAAAAAAACCCTGACAAAAATACCAACACTTCTGATTAACAAAAAAACCTGAGATCACACGATCTCTACCACCTAAATCAGATCTCTGGTGTAACACACAGCAATTCAGCAAATAAAAAGTGACATAGGAACAGAGCAAAAGTGCAAACACAAACTGAGCACAATTGCAGCGCCAGGCCCCAAAAGGGGACCAGGCTGAAGTCTACTGCTAAGCAGCAAAACCAGCAAGGAAAATCCAACCAGAGGGAAAAAAACAGCAAATCACTTTTCTGAATGAGAGCAGGAATGCAAACTGAGCTCCAAGCAAGACGTGGAAGAACAATTGATTACCGGCAAGGCTGAAGGGAGTTCAGGTCACTTATATCAGACCATTCAGAGCCAGCTGAAGGCCATTCAGCAATTGGTTCATTACCCTCAGCAACCACCGGAGGGAGCCCCACCCAGCTCCGAAGTCGCCTCCAGAGTATTCACAACACTGAGGGTAAAACAGAGTGGAAATACTTTATTTAACCACCAACAGAAAATAACATATAGAACAGTACTATCAAAATACCCAAGATGGTGTAAAATTACAGAGTCTCACCCTTCCGCTTAATCGCTGGGATTAGAGCAGTTGTGACGTCAGGGCTTCCAGGGCTGACTACCCCCACCAGTGGCACCACACTTTTGGAGGGCACCCACAGAGAGAAAGTAATGATAAGCTTAAGAAGCTGATAGTCTATTAAGGGATGTGAACAGATGACCGGAGAGTCCCAAACTGGCTTTTCTGAACTTCTCCAAGAAGTCAGGTTACTAGAAGGGCCCAACCTAGCTTCTCCAAATGTATCATTGGGGGTCATGTGACCGAAGGGTACCAACCTGGCTTCCCCAAATGTTTCCATGGGTCCAGTGATGGTCAATGCAGCAGATCTGCATTCTTCAAGCTAGGGCCGAGGTCCTTTAAGTTGGCATCCTATAGATGGTCAAATCTGTGTTCCTTTTGATGGTGCCATGGTGCCTTGGCTGTAGTTCTGTAGAGAGAGTCTTCTTTTTGGAGCCATGGTGTCCTGGTTGTGTTGCTGTAGAGTATTTTACTTTCTCTTTGCAGAAGACTAGATATCCCTTTTTATACCCACTTCTGTGGTCCAGGTCATCATCCACAGGTCAGGGGGAGATGGGCTCAATTTAACTCATTGTTTGAGTATTTAATCAATCTGCATAGTTGCTCCATCTGCAGGACAACAAACTAGCTAGACATATACAATGGGTAATCAACATATTAGCAAACATCTATTGTTCAATGACCCTGTGTCCCTGTCTTCCAAAGATAGTAATACAATAAACATTAGGAGCTGATGTAAAAGGTAAACAGCGCCATTCATCAATTTCAATAGTCAACTTTAAAACTCATATGACAAGGGACTATGGTTCTTTACCCACTTAAGAAAAACACATAAATTCAATAGTCAACGTTAAGACAATAGCATGTCTCCTGGGCTACTGAAAATAGACCTCTGGCATAACTAAGACTAAAGGCACTGCCACACTTAGCGATCGCACTAGCGATCACGACAATGACTTAACCTGGCGAGATAGCTAGTGCGATCGCTATGTGATCGCTAGTTAGATTCCAAACACAATTCATCAGCGATCTGTGATTCCAAACACATCTCATCAGCGATCTGTATAACGACCTCTGCGGTCGTTGGGAAAACCTAGTCCCACCTGCGATGCTGGTGAAGTCGTTCATAAAGGGTGTCATACTCAGCGATTCAGGCTCACCAGCGGGACACCAACGACCAAAAAATGGCTCAGAACGTTCATTAACGATCAACGACATCTCAGCAGGGGCCACATCACTGCTACATGTCACACACAGTTAAGTCGCTAAGGAGATCGCTACTGCGTCATAAATGGTGACGCAGTAGCGATCTCGTTAGCAATCTCGCTTGCAATCTCGCTTAGTGTGTCATACCCTTTAATGTTGTGTCATCACAAGGGCTTTTGGAAGCATTCATGACACTAGAAAACTGACCCTGCAACTTGGACTGTGACATTTCTAGCCCCTGGTGCTACCTGGCCAGATCATAAACCACTGGGTCAGATTTGTCACCTGATTGCACAGTGTACAAATAGGATCCATAATGGTGGAAAAAAATATCAGGCCAATTGTAATGTGAAGCTAATCACTACTCATGGATAAGCCATGAGGCTGAGTAGTCATGAGGTCCGAAGGCAAAACCTAAAAGAGTACGTCATAGACAGAGGGGTGAGACAAAGGCGTACTCATGAAATAAACCACACACCTAGGCCAAAAAATGAATTAGCCCAAGTAAAGAAAAGAACTATAATTAAAAGGTGAACAAATGTTTATTGGAATCAATATTACAAATACATTTTTTTTATATAAAATAGGGTTAAAAATACAGAGTGCTTCATATGATGGACGTCGCTGCGCCCCGACCAAGGAGACCACTGACTAAATATAATATATAACTTAGAAATGAGATTCTATATAGATCAAGTCAAGTGCTGGAGGGTTCTGAAGTTTCCAGCAATGAGTCCAGATCTAAATCTCATTGAACACCTGTGGAGAGATCTTAAAATTTCTTTTGGGAGAAGGCACCCTTTAAATATGAGAGACCTGGAGCAGTTTGTAAAAGAAGAGTGGTCCAAAATTCCAGTTGAGATGTGTAAGAGGCTTGTTGATGGTTCTAGGAAGCGATTAATTGCAGTTATTTTTTCCAAAGGATGTGCATCCAAATAAGTTATGTTCAGTTTGCCTTTTTTTCTCATTTTGTTTGTGTTGCTCCAATACACACAAAGGAAATAAATGAGTAATTGCAATAATTTTCTAGGAGAAATACTTCATTTTCTGGAACAATTTCAAGAGTGCCAACAGTTTTGGCCATTATTGTACCTTGTAAACTGAATAAAACCTTCAAGAACAAACCTCTGATGAAGCCCTGATGAAGAGGTCATGCGAGACCTCGAAACGCGTTGACTTTTAAACCTGTTCAAATAAATGTTTTGATCTTAAGGAGCATTCCATCTCATCAGCGCATAAGTGATACCTCCGTTCATTTTCCTTTATATCATGGATTAAGTAGTATTTCACACTTTAGCAGATTCACAATGAAGCTTTTTAGAAAGGAAATTTTAATTGTCAGTATTTTAGCCTGTTTCCTAATTGCTTACATGACAGAAATTATAGTGTGGACTGTATTATGTAGCAGTAATAGACATATTGGTGTAAAATTACATCTAGCAAATCAGCTTATTCAGCATGAGCTGCAAGGTATGGAAGAATGTTAATGTAAAAATGTAAATTTCTTTGCATTATAATGGTGGCTATGTGTGACAGAAACAAGTGAGACATACAAAGAAACATATCTAGGCAAGCCTAACAAGATAAGCAGGATCGGGTAAATCAGTTGTGATTGGAAAGGGTCATAATAAACTTTGACACTCTATCAAGCTGAAATATGACATCCTTAGAGAAGCGTAAAGTAAAGTGGGGCCCTCTCTTTAGCAGTTATATCAGCAGGTTATGAAAAACACCGAAAAACAGTTTTTGCCATCGTGTCACAGATAGAAATCATATTCATCTTTCTTTCCCAAGACACCCATTCTTTTATTCAGTTGGTAAAAATCTGAACCGGTTGCCAGTATCTCAGTGGAGGCACCCGTTCCAGTACAGAAGGCCGTGCGGGCATCCCAGCCCTTGCAATCTGAACCGGTTGCCAGTATCTCAGTGGAGGCACCCGTTCCAGTACAGAAGGCCGTGCGGGCATCCCAGCCCTTGCAATCTGAACCGGTTGCCAGTATCACAGTGGAGGCACCCGTTCTTGCAGAAAACGCCGCACCAGCACCCCAGATCCCGCTGTCTGCCCCCGTCGCTGAGGCAGAAGAAGCGACACCCGTCCTCATGGAGGAGGCCGCGCAGGCACCAGAGCACTACCTGCCTGTACCGGAGCCCCGACCGTCATCTGTTCCAGAGCCGGCTGCTTCCGCCACAGGTGAGCGCCGCCAGGACTGGGGGGCGCCAGGAGAGCTGCCGCAAACCGGACATCGTAAGCTGGCATTTGATGGTGGAGACATGGAGAAGCTGGTGGAGGAGAATTACAACCGGCGTCAGGAGGAAGAGTGGAGACGTCGGGAGCGGGAAGCAGAGCGACAAAGGGAGCAGCGAGAATCCCAAAAGCTTCGGCAACGTCACCTGGAGAAGGACCTGGCAGAGAAGGCACGTATGAGAAAGGATAAAAGTACGGTGAGGGAGCCGCGGCGTAAGGGTGCAGTACGGAACTTTAAGTTAAAAGGTGGTTGGGGCTTCATCCAGGAGCCTGGACTTTATTTAGAAGTTTTTGTAATGCGGCGGGACGTGGAGGCTCACCTCCCAGAAGGACACCCAGGGAGGGACCTGTTGCCAGGAGACTTGGTGACTTACACCCGACACTGGGGTTACAATGGATGGTACGCCCTAAATGTTACCAGGTGCGACCCCTACTCCCCAGAGTGTCAGGAAACTGACAGACCCTACGAGCCTTCAGCCTCCCCCAACCAGGCCTCTGCACAAGTGCCCACCCCACGCCGTAAATCTCTCCAGCCTCCCTCAGTGGTCTCCTCAGCAGCCCCAGCTATGGACATGATAATGATAGCTGGCCCGTACCCGGCGCCTGTTAGGCCCCCTGGGGTTCGTACAGTCCGGGACATAGGGTTCCAGACCCGGAGGGAGACGAAAGAGGTGGCCACACAGACCCAGATAGCGGGTCACGACGTCACTGTACACGCCACACGACGTCATCAGGTCTGGGTGGACCCTCCTGTCACGGATGTTTGGCAAGCTCCACAACAGTACCAGGTGGTACCTGGAAGAGGCCAGCCAAAGAAGTCTAAATAACCCGGACAGGGTCTCTGTATGTAAATAGTTAAATTATTGATGTACCCGGACGGGTGAATGTTCATAAAAAGAAGTTTATTGTTGCCTTAATATACCCATGTTGGGTAATGGTTTGATGTACCCGGACGGGTGAATGTTCAGAAGAACAAGTTTATTTTTGCCTTAATATACCCATGTTGGGTAATGGTTTGATGTACCCGGACGGGTGAATGTTCAGAAGAACAAGTTTATTGTTGCCTTAACATACCCAGGTTGGGTAATGGTGTTTCACTGTAATGAAAATGTTCAACTTTGAAGCCATGAACTGTAGTGGCTCACAAATTTTTCTGTAAATAGTTGGCACTTCGGTGCTCCATTTTGGTTTTACAAAAAACTTTACTGTGCACTATTTTCAACTACCTCAGAAACTAAAAACCCGTTTGGTGTGGCCGAAAGTGAGGTCTGCTCAAGGAAAGTCTTGCAGCCCACCCAAGACCACAGTTGGAGGTTTGGAGCGGGTCCTCCACAAGCACAAGTAAAGGACACTGTGAAGTTACCCCAGTGGGGTTGTAGTCCTAAGAAGTCTCCACGAACTTCGGCACTAATGCTATTTGCACTTTTGTTGAATATGTATTTATTAACACACATGTATAACACATATCAAGGGTATCAACAGTAACAAAACATGTCACATAATATAAGCCATTTGCACTTTTGTAATGTTATTATTAAAAATTTTATTATGCAACGTTTAACTTGAAGTGTTTCCTGCTTTCTTACTACGTCGCATAGTCCACTCTGCTACATCACTTTGCACCATTGCTCTATCTCACATCTATCTGCCCTGGAAGGATAGCGTGTTACCTGTAGAAGACTTTTCACCTACCTGCACTACACCATCCCTTCCAGAGGACCTGCACAGCAGCGCTGGACACCCTGACCAGGTACTACAGGTGGCGTCACGACAAACTACACGAACATTCTATCATCCCCTGGAAATATCCCACATTCCAGTGATCGCCCAGGTCATGGACCGAGCTGTGCTACTCGTGACATCCCCCATAGAAGTCGACGTGATCGGTGCCGAATACCCCCAAAACCCCTGTCTCTGTGCGACTCAACTTCCCTCACTGTGCTGGCACTTTACATTTACAATGCCTCTGGGTGTTTTTTTTGGGGGGTGGGGAACATTCAGACTTTTGCTATGGGGCCCCATGATTTATATGTATGCCCCTGCTGCTGAGGAATGGCATTTAAGGCTGTTAAGGAGCCAACATACATGGACCTTGCCAGCCTGATAATACCAGGCCACAGCAGTTTGCTTAGCTTGGTTAACAAAAATAGGGGATCCCCTCGAAAAAAAAAGGCATAGGGGTCCCCCTATTTGTGTTAACCAGCCAAGTAAAATGCAGACTGCTGCGGCCTGGTATTAAAAGACTGTCAAGGCCCATGGATTTTGGCCCTCAACAGCCTGATAATACCAGGCTACAGCAGCCCCACATTTGGCGCATCAAAAGATGTGCCAATTGTGGCACTTTACCCGGCTCTTCCCACTGCCCTGTAGCGGTGGCAAGTGGGGTAATAAGGGGTTAATGTCACCGTTGATTGCACGGTGAGAATAAGCCCGGTTAATAATGGAGAGGTGTCAATAAGACACCGATCCATTATTAATCCCAAAGTTTTTAAATGTATAAAAAAAAGACACAGCAAGAAAAAAGTATTTTAATGAAATAAAAGAGAACACAGTTTTCATTTCTTTTATTATACTCTCATTCCTGTGATGCCATCGATCTCCTGTAAAAAAAGAAAAAAAAAAAAAAACAACAGTATACCACCTGTCCGACGCAGTCCATAGTAACGACTGTCCCATGGCGATCCAGCTCTGCTACATCGCAATGACAGGCAGAGCCTGTCATCCCGGCGCAGCACAGCTGATTACCTGCTTCCCCGGCGGTGACGTCATCGGACTGACTGCTTTACGGCCGGGATTACCCAGCAGTCACTGCAGTTATCGCGAGAAACTGCATGTGACCGCCGGGGAAAGATGATGGCGGCCATGAAGCAGTCCAGCCCGTGACCGCCGGAGATCTTCTGCCAGGTAAGTGCCGCTGACTCCTGACAGACCCGACCGACGGACACTGACAGTGACAGTGACAATCCCGATTCCGGTATCCGATAAGACGAAAATATCTGAACTAAGTATCGAAAGGCCGATAGAGCTAATATCGGCCGATACCCGATACTTGCGGTATCGTATCGCTCAACACTAATCATTGCCAATTCCTGCCAGGCTGATCAAAATTACCTTGGTTATCCATAGCTCTACTTCTAATTCTGCTGTCCCTGACTTCACAACCTTCTTTAGATCTTCATATGTGGTGTACATTCTGGTTTGATTACTTTTTTAGGTAGCCAGGGTCTGACAAGCCTGCCAGAGGATTCTTCATTGGGCCATAATGAAGACACAATAATGGACCACCAATGCAGAGTACTCCAGTAGAAGACATTCCCATTTGGAGCTGGCACTGGAAACAATCTCCTACCACAATGGTCTTTCTCTTGGTCGATTTATAAATAACATACTCAGCCTTACTGATGATCAGTGCTATATGTGCAATAATAACAAAAGCAAAATTAA
This sequence comes from Oophaga sylvatica, assembly GCA_033576555.1. Taxonomy (NCBI): domain Eukaryota; kingdom Metazoa; phylum Chordata; class Amphibia; order Anura; family Dendrobatidae; genus Oophaga; species Oophaga sylvatica. Next base: position 302,000,903 of record JARQOD010000004.1, on the reverse strand, counting down.
AACTGATTATGCATATGTTCTGTGTGTAGAAAATAGACAGTAAGAGTGTGCCCATACCCCTATCTCTAATGCCTCCCTAAACACTGGGGTCACCTGAGCAATTATTTGTTTTCTATTGGGAAAGTGGAGTAAGCTTATCTGCTTGGAGAATAAAGGGATTTTTTGCTTAGATGCCTCTATATACTCTCTCTATCTTAACCCTGTAGGCCTCAATGAGCAGTGACTTTTTCTATTATTATAAGTCAATTTATTTTCTGTTTTTGCAATTTTACATCCGCTACATGTACTGTTTTCCTTAGTTGCAAACAAATGCGTAAGGTTGTTGCTTGATAAATAAAAAATGATTGTTATTATGTTAATGCTGCCAATGATGCACATTTGTAAGGTGATTAGTACTTATAGCACTGATATAGTTCAATGAGTACATAGTACTGATAGTACTGCTGTAGTACAAAGCCTAGTGACATCTTCATAAAAAGACCTGTCTTCTTTATCATTCACAAATAAGCTGAACATTAGAGGTCCCATTACGAACCTTAGAGTTCACCATTTTTAACTATGGACAGTTCAGATTGTGAATATCTGACTGCAAATCTCTGGATACTTGCTCAACCCAGTTTGTAATTAAATGAAAACTATATTTTTTAAATTGATATGCAAGAGGTCAATAACCAGTCTGATACACAGGCAAACGAAGAACTAGTATTAACTTCATCTGCTTCTTGAGAATACTGATTAAGTTAACAGATATATTGGGACTCAGGAGCTATTGTCTTCATACCTCTCTTGTTCACCCTGTTAGAAAAGAACACTTAAAGGGGTATTCTCATCTCCAAGATCATATCCCAAAATGTAGCAGGTGTAATAATAATATTAGAAAATACCTCCATTTAGAAACGTAGTATAGTTTTTCTGATTTGCTGTGTCTCTTTCCTCATGTGTAAGCATTGCATATCTCTTTCCTCATGTGTAAGCATTGCAGGACCTTATGTATCCATGGTTATGACCACTAGCAACTAGATACCTGTTTTTTTTATCAGTGGTCATAACCATGGATATCTGCATTTGCTTCCAAACTTCTGGAGCAGCACATCCATGCTGAACTTTCCTCCCACCTCTCATCTAACTTGTTCTTTGACAACCTACAATCTGGCTTCCATCACCATCATTCCACTGAGACTGGCTTGACCAAAATTACTAACGACCTACTTACAGCCAAAGCTAACAGACAATTCTCTATACTCCTCCTTCTAGACCTGTCCTCTGCTTTCGACACAGTTGACCACTCCCTCCTACTATAGATCCTCTTTTTCTTTGGCATCAAAGACTTTGCCCTATCCTGGATCATCTCATACCTTTCCAACTGCACATTCAGCATCTCTCACTCCCACACTACTTCCTCATCCATCCCTCTCTCTGTTGGAGTTCCCCAAGGACCTGTCCTAGGACCGCTACACTTCTCATTCTATAACTTTGGCTTGGGACAACTCATAAAGTCCCATGGCTTACAGTACCACCTTTATGCTGAAGACACTCAGATCAACCTCTCTGGCCCAGACGTCACCTCTCTCCTGTCCAGAAATCAGAGTGTCTATCAGCCATATCCTCCTTCTCCTCTCACTTCCTCAAACTCAATATGGACAAAATTGAACTCATCATCTTTCCTTCATCTCACTGATCTTCCTTAACTGATCTATCTATCACAATAAATGACATCACGCCTTCCCCGTAGCGAAAGTCTGTTGCCTCGGAGTAACCCTTGACTCTGCCTTGTCCTTCAAATCACACATCCAAGCTCTTTCCACCTTCTGTCACCTCCAGCTCAAAATATTTCTAGAATCCGTCCTTTCCTCAACCTTCAGTCTACTAAAATGCTTGTCATCATCATCTCCCCTTCGACTACTACAATATCCTTTTCTGTGGCCTCCCTGCTAACACTCTCGCACCTCTCTAGTCCATCCTCAACTCTGCTGCCTGACTAATTCATCTCTCTTCTCGCTACTCCCCCACTTCTTCCCTCTGCAAATCTCTTCATTGGCTCCCATTCCCTCTGCATATCCAATTCAAATTAGTAATACTGACCTACAAAGCCATTCATAACCTGTCTTCTCCATATATCAATGAACTAATCTCCCGATATCTTCCTTCATGTAATCTCCGGTCCTCCCAAGAACTCCTTTTCTCCACCACACTTATTTGTTCCTCACCCTAACACCTCCAAGACTTCTCCCGAATATCCCCCATGCTCTGAAATTCTGTGCCCCAACATGTCTGACTATCAACCACATTCGGCTCCTTCGGACAGAACTTGAAAACCCACCTCCTCACCACTACCTTAGCTACCACCTCACCAACACCGGAGCTGCTGCAACCCTCCAACCTACTGTCTCCTTCTCCACCATCCTGTAAAATGTAAGCCCGCAAGGGCAGGGTCCTCTCCCCTCTGTATCAGTCTGTCATTGTTCGTTTGTTTGCTGTAAGTGATATTTGTAATTTGTATGTAACCCCTTTTCCTGTACAGCACCATGGAATCAATAGTGCTATATATATATATAAATAAATAAAATAATAATAATAATAATAATAATAATATCTAAGGTCCTGCAATGCCTGCACATGAGGAAAGAGAATTAGAAAATCAGAAAATCTACACTACATTGGAGGTATTTGCTAATATTATTATTATTATTATTACACCTACTACATATTGGGCTAGGATCTTGGAGATGGAAATAAACTTTAAATAATGAGACCTAGGAAAGGACAGGTTTCAAGTATCCTGCAGACTTCCTAGGCTAAAGGCTGCATGCAGATGTGGGAATGAGAAAGGTCAGTATTTTTATTTTTTTATTTCGTACACAGGGTTGGACTTTCTTCTTCTGGGCTATGTAAGTGTAGTTTGGGAAACACATGGAGGTAATAAAAATTTGGGGGACGCTATGGGAAACTTCTACTTTGGCACCCTTTTTAATTCATACGCACTTAGGTTGTAGGCACTTTTAGAATTTTAAGCACCATAGGGGCAGTCTACATTGAAACATCATGTTAAAACTATTACCGACTCAGATCAATAACTCTTAACCACTGGGTTGCACTTTACTGTTGTTGACACAATATGCTTGGTAATATTTTTGTTGGCTATAATGTTAGAGGCACTATCTATTTATTTGCAAGCACAGTGTTTGTCACAATAAATGCTATCAAAGGCACTGTCTGTTCACAATATTTTGGGAGCACTTTGTGGCATTATTTTTCAGGAATTCTTTGTATAGCAGGAACTATATGCATGTTAATTAAGGCCCCTTTCACATATCAGTTCACTGCCATAAGTCACAATCCGTCGTTAGCACCGGTCCCTGTTGTAAACTAGTTAAGCCCTTGTGATGGATTGCAGCGGGGACTTGACTTAACAGCGGAGAGGTATGGATATTGTTTTTTTATTTTTTACAGGAGAACAAGGGTTTTAGTTGGATTGGTAGAATAATAAATTTGGTCAAAAACTTTGTGTAATTATTTCATTAAAAGAATTTTTAATTGTGTGTGTCTTTTTTAACCCTTTAATACTATAGGATTAATAATGAATAGTTGTCTTATTGACACCTCTCCATTATTAACCCGGATTAATGTCACTATTCAATAGCAAGGTGACATTAACCCCTTATTAGCCCATGAGCCACCGCAAAAGGCAATTGGAATAGAGAGGCTAAGTGCCAGAAAAGGCGCATCTTATAGATGTGCCTTTTCTGGGTGGCTGGGGCCAGATGTTTGTAGCGGGTGGACAAAAACAATTGTCTCAATGACATGTATATATATATATATGTGTGTATTCTATGTGTATAAATCTATTCTTATTAAACATGTCGGTGTGGTTTTATTGTACAGCGCACTGAATTGCCGGCTTTTAAAAACCTAGATTCACCAACTCATATACACTGACACAAAAAAGGCAGCACTCTGTAATGCCATAGCATGCAAATATGAAATATGAAATTTGAATTGCATTACTGCATTAGAAATATGAAAAACTGAGAATGCTTAGCACATAAATTGGCCAATTCATGTGTACCTGGAAGCCACATTAAAACGATTCTCATTTCAAAAAAAACTGTCACATCCAACTCCGCCTCTTATCCTCAGGTGTTTTTAATGACAGCAGGACCACTACCCCTCCACAGAGATATAGGTTTCAGTCTAAGAGAGGATTCACATTAGGTTCCCATACAGATGAAGACTTTAGTCTAAGAGAAGATTGGCATTGTTAGGTCCTGGAAACGAGAATCGCCTTAACGTGGCTTCCAGGTACACATGTTGTTATGGTCTGGGAACGCACCAATAGATAATGTAGAGAGGTGCGTTCGCAGCCCGGGGTCCACCGTGCAGGCAGAGCCTGCTGCTAGTAAGATGGCGTAAGTAGCGAACTCTGTTATCCGCAGAGTCACTAAAATAAACGCTGTAGCACACTGTTACAGTTAGTGCGAACTCTGTTAATCCACAGAGCCGCTAGTGGGAATGCACAGCGCTATATGGCGATAAGTGCGAACTCACTTAGCTTCAGTGAGCCGCAAAGTAAAACACTAGGGCGCAGACTAGCGTTTTAAAGCAACCCTGTTGCGTCACAGAGTCGCTGAGTACCCTACTGGGTCCAGGTACACAGTTAACTGCTGTGTGGATAGCAGTCCATGATCATGCAGTCAGAACACAAGCAATAATCTCCTCACCGAGAGTAGCCGGTATTCTAATGGCGTTTTCAGCGAGCCCTGAACACGTGCAATCTCCTCACCGGAGGTGCCAGTATTCTAGGGGTTTATTTCAGCCAGACCTAACCACATGCATACATGACCACACTGGTGCAAGCACGTAACGGATTTGATACTAGCTCACGGCCGTGCGGTAAGGACAGCCTTTTATAGCAGCCACGAGAAAAAGACCTTCCAGGAAGGACCAATGGGAAGCTGCTTCAGAACATCAACAGCCACAGTACCTTCCATGAAGGACCAATAGGAGTGGCAGCTGTATCTGTTATGTTTCGGTAACTGAGGAGAAATAGCAAAAAATAGCAAAAGCGGTAATACACCAGAGAGCCTATTGGATTGCAGTAACCTGAACTAACCACACAACTAGAAGTAGCCGTGGAGCATTCCTACGGTGATCCTAGACGCCTCGTCACAGCATGAGAGATAACTACATCTAAAGGCAGAAAGAAAGCTATCTGCCCGGAGCAGATCCCAAAGAAAATAGGAAGCCCCAAACATGTAATGGCGTTAGACAAGAAGAAAGCACGGACACAGACAGAAAATAGAATGAGCAAACGCTGGGGCCCAATCTGTCTAGACAGAAAAGTACAGGAAAGAATTCTGACTGGAATCCAAAAAAAAACCCTAACAAAAATACCAACACTTCTGATTGCCAAAAAACTGAGATCACACGATCTCATCCACCCAAATCAGATCTCTGGTGTAACAAAACACTATTCAGCAAATAAAAAGTAACAAAGGAGCAAAGCAAAGTGCAGACACAAACGGAGCACAACTGCAGCGCCAGACCCCCAAAAGGGGACAGGCTGCAGTCCACTGCAAGCAGCAAACCAGCAGAGAAAATCAAACAGAGGAAAAAAAACCAGCAAAGACTTATCTGAAGGAGAGCAGGAAACTAGCAGTGCTTCAAGCAAGACCAGCAGGAACAATTGATAACCGGCAAGGCTGCTGGAACTCAGGCCACTTATATCCTACAATTCAGCGCCAGCTGAAGGCCATTCGGTAATCAGTTCATTACCCTCAGCAACCACTGGAGGGAGTCCCAGCTCAGAAGCTGCCTCCAACATACTCACAACATGTAACTGAGCATGTGACTCCTGATCTCCAATGGGAGATCTTGCCCTGGGCATGCTCAGATGAAGCAACAAAGGACTTAGTCTTAAAGACGTCTGCTCGCTGCTGACCAGTACTGGCTACAATAGCAGAACCTGAAGAGGCAGCAGCAAGTCTCTGCACAGTATTATACCGGGCGAGACGCTGGGACCGACGTCTTTGCTGAGCAGGCTCCACTGCAGCCGCAGATGGATGGGGGACCGCAGTGGGACTGGTTCGAGACTCCCCTTGTGCAGCAGCGGGAACTCGAACCCTAACACATGTATTGGCCAATTTATGCGCTAAGCATTCTCAATTTTTCATATTTCTAATGCAGTAATGCAATTCAAATTTCATATTTGCATGCTAAGGTGCTACAGAGTGCTCCCTTTTTTGTTTGAGTGTCCACCTAAACTGACATCCCAAGAAAGGAGAGAGCTAATTAGACAAGAAGTCAAGAGGCCCATGGTCACTCTGGAGGAGCTGCAAAGATCTGAAACTCAGGTGGGAGAATCTGTCCACAGGACAACTATTTAGTTATGTACTCGACTAAGCAGTCCTTTATGGAAATGTGGTAAGAAGAAAGACATTTTTGAAGGGAAGCCATAGGAAGTTCTGTTTGTAGTTTGTAAAAAGCCATGCAGAGGACACAGCTAGCATGTGGAAAAGGGTACTCTGGTCAAATAAGACCAAAGTAGTACTTTTTAGGCTAAATGCAAAGAGCTATGTGTGACACTGCACATCATCCTGAACATACCATCCCTGTCAAACATGGTGGTCACAGCATCATGCTGTAGGGATGCTTTTCTTCGGCAAGGACAGGGAAGCTGGTCAGAGTTGATGGGAAAACGGAAAGAGCTAAATAGATGAAAACCTGTTAGATTATGCAAAAGACTGAGACTGGGACTTAGGTTCACCTTCCATCAGAACAACCCTGAACATACTGCCAGAACTACAATGGTACCATCCAAAAATGCTGAGCTAGTAGCTTCCAAACAGGAAGATCTCATAAACGACACATCAGCGATCAGCGATCTGTATAACGACCTCGGCGGTCTTTGGGACCTGTCACACAGCATGCATTGTTAACCCCTTCACCCCCAAGGGTGGTTTGCACGTTAATGACCGGGCCAATTTTTACAATTCTGACCACTGTCTCTTTATGAGGTTATAACTCTGGAACGCTTCAACGGATCTTCGCGATTCTGAGATTGTTTTCTCGTGACATATTGTACTTCACGTTAGAAGTAAAATTTTTCGATATAACTTGCGTTTATTTTTGAAAAAAATGCAAATATGGCGAAAATTTTTAAAATTTTGCAATTTTCAAACATTGAATTTTTATTCCCTTAAAACAGAGAAATATGTCACATAAAATAGTTAAGAAATAACATTTCCCACATGTCTACTTTATATCAGCACAATTTTGGAACCAACATTTTTTTTTGTTAGGAAGTTATAAGGGTTAAAAGTTGACCAGCGATTTCTCATTTTTACAACAAAATTTACAAAGCCATTTTTTTTAGGGACCACCTCTCATTTGAAGTCACTTTGAGGGGTCTATATGGCAGAAAATACCCAAAAGTGACACCATTCTAAAAACTGCACCCCTCAAGGTACTCAAAACCACATTCAAGAAGATTATTAACCCTTCAGGTGCTTCACAGGAACTAAAGCAACGTGGAAGGAAAAAATGAATATTTAACTTTTTAGCCACAAAAATGATCTTTTACAAACTTTTTTTTTATTTTCACAAGGGTAAAAAGAGAAAATGGGCAGATAAGGTTGTTATGCAATTTCTCCTGAGTACGCCAATACCCAATATGTGGGGGAAAACCACTGTTTGGGCACACGGCAGAGCTCGTAAGGGAAGGAGCGCCGTTTGACTTTTTCAAACTAAAGTTGGCTGGAATTGAGATTGGACGCCATGTCGTGTTTGGAGAGCCCCTGATGCGCCTAAACAGTGGAAACCCCCACAAGTGACAACATTTTGGAAACTAGACCCCCTAAGGTACTTATCTAGATCTGTTGTGAGCACTTTGAACTCCCAAGTGTTTCACAAAAGCTTATAATGCCTGGGTGTGAAAAAAAAAAAAAAAACAATTTTCCACAAAAATGATTTTTTAGTCCCAAATTTTTGAATTTTCCCAAGGAAATTGGACCCCAAAAGTTGTTGTCCAATTTGTCCTGAGTACGCTGATACCCCATATGGGGGGGGGGACTGTTTGGGTGCACGGCAGGGCTTGGAAAGGAAGTAGTAACGTTTTGGAATGCAGACGTTGATGGGGGTCATGTTCCGTTTGCAGTGCCCCAGATGAGCCTAAACAGTGGAAACCCCCCACAAGTGACCCCATTTTGGAAACTATACCCCCTAAGGAACTTATCTAGATCTTTGGTGAGCACTTTGAACCCCCAAGTGCTTCACACAAGTTTATAACGTAGAGCCGTAAAATTTAAAAATCATATTTTTTTCCACAAAAATGATCTTTTCACCCCAATTTTTATTTTTCCAAGGGTAACAAGACTCCAAAAGTTATTGTGCAATTTGTCCTGAGTGCGCTGATACCCCATATGTGGGGGTAAACCACTGTTTGGGTGCATGGCAGAGTTTGGAAGGGAAGGAGCGCCGTCTGACTTTTTCAACGCAGAATTGGCTGGACGCCATGTCGTGTTTGGAGAGCTCCTGATCTGCCTAAACAGTGGAAACCCCCATAAATGACGCCATTTTGGAAACTAGACCCCTCAAGGAACTTATCTAGATGTGTGGTGAGAACTTTTAACCCCCAGGTGTTTCACTAAAGTTTATAACGTACAGCCGTAAAATAAAAAATCCTTTTTTTTTTACAAAAATGATTTTTTCGTCCCCAATATTTTATTTTCACAAGGGTAACAGAAGAAATTGGAACCCAAAAGTTGTTGTCCAATTTGTCCTGAGTACGCTGATACCCAATATGTGGGAGAAAACTACTGTATGGGCGCACGTCAGGGCTCGGAAGGGAAGTAGTGATGTTTTGGATTGCAGACTTTGATGGAATGGTCTGGGGGCGTCATGTCACATTTGGAGAGCCCCTGATGCACCTATACAGTGGAAACCCCCCACAAGTGACCCCATTTTGGCAAATAGACCCCACAAGGAACTTATCTAGATGTGTGGTGAGCACTTTGAACCCCGAAGTGCTTCACAGAAGTTTATAACGTACAGCCGTAAAAATAAAAAATCTTTTTTTTTTTTTACAAAAATGATTTTTTCGCCCCCAATATTTTATTTTCACAAGGGTAACAGAAGAAATTGGAACCCAAAAGTTGTTGTCCAATTTGTCCTGAGTACGCTGATACCCAATATGTGGGAGAAAACTACTGTATGGGCGCACGTCAGGGCTCGGAAGGGAAGTAGTGACGTTTTGGATTGCAGACTTTGATGGAATGGTCTGGGGGCGTCATGTCGCATTTGGAGAGCCCCTGATGTGCCTAAACAGTGGAAACCCCCCACAAGTGACCCCATTTTGGAAAATAGACCCCACAAGGAACTTGTCTAGATGTGTGGTGAGCACTTTGAACCCCGAAGTGCTTCACAGAAGTTTATAACGCACAGCCGTAAAAATAAAAAATCCTTTTTTTTTTTTGCAAAAATGATTTTTTTGCCCCAATATTTATTTTTACAAGGGTAACAGGAGAAATTGGACCCCAAAAGTTGTTGTCCAATTTGTCCTGAGTACGCTGATATCCAATATGTGGGAGAAAACTACTGTATGGGTACACGTCGGGGCTCGGAAGGGAAGTAGTGACGTTTTGGATTGCAGACTTTGATGGAATGGTCTGGGGGCGTCATGTCGCATTTGGAGAGCCCCTGATGCGCCTAAACAGTGGAAATCCCCAACAAGTGACCCCATTTTGGAAAATAGACCCCACAAGGAACTTATCTAGATGTGTGGTGAGCGCTATGAAGCCCCTAGTGCTTCACAGAAGTTTATAATGTACAGCCGTAAAAACAAAAAAATATTTTTTTTTGTACAAAAATGATATTTTTGCCCCCAGTTTTTTATTTTCCCAAGGGTAGCAGAAGAAATAGGACAAATTGCACAATAACTCTTGGGGTCCAGAGTACGCTGATACCCCATATGTGGGGATAAACTACTGTTTGGACGCATGGCAGAGCTGAGAAGTGAAGGAGCACCGTTTGACTTTTTCAACGCAGAATTGGCTGGAATTGAGATCAGACGCCATGTCACATTTGGAGAGCCCCTGATGTGCCTAAACAGCTGAAACCCCCCAATTCTAACTCCAACCCTAACCCCAACACACCCCTAACCCTAGTCCCAACCCTAACCACAAACCTAACCCTAACACACCCCTAATCCCAACCCTAACCCTAATCCTAACTTTAGCGCCAACCCTAACCCTAACTTTAGCCGCAACCCTAACCCTAACCCTAATGGGAAAATGGAAATAAATACTTTTTTTTAATTTTATTATTTTTCCCTTACTAAGGGGGTGATAAATGGGGGTTTGATTTACTATTTATAGCGGGTTTTTATGATTGGCAGCTGTCACGCTAAAATACGCTTTTTATTGCAAAAATAGTTTTTGCATCATCACATTTTGAGAGCTATAATTTTTGCATATTTTGGCCCACAGAGTCATGTGAGGTCTTATTTTTTGCGGGACGAGTTGACGTTTTTATTGGTACCATTTTTGAGCATGTGACGTTTTTTGATCGCTTTTTATTTCGATTTTTGGGAGGTTAGAATGAACAAAAATCAGCAATTCATGAATTTCTTTTGGGGGAGGCGTTTATACCGTTCCACGTGTGGTAAAATTGATAAAGCAGTTTTATTCTTTGGGTCAGTACAATTATGGCGATACCTCATTTATATCATTTTTTCATGTTTTGGCGCTTCTATAGAATAAAAACAATTTTGTATAAAAAATAATTATTTTTGCATCGCTTTATTCTGCGAGCTATAACTTTTTTTTTTTTCGCTGATGATGCTTTATGATGGCTCGTTTTTTGCGGGACAAGATGACGTTTTCAGCGGTACCATGTTTTTTTATATCGGTCTTTTTGATCGCGTGTTATTCCACTTTTTGTTCGGCGGTATGATGATAAAGCATTGATTTTTTGCTTCGTTTTTTTTTTTTTTTTTTTTAAGGGGTTCACTAAAGGGGTTAACTAGTGGGAAAATTTTATAGGGGGGGTCATTACGGACGCGGCGATACCAAATATGTGTACTTTTATTGTTTTGTTTTTTTTATTTACAGGAAGAAGTGAATTTATTGGGGATATTTTTTTTTTTTTTTATTTATTTTGGATTTTTTTTTTACACATGTTTATTTTTACTTTTTTAACTTTTTTACTTTGTCCCAGGGTGGGACATCACAGTATTTTATCAGATCGCTGGTGTGACAGTGTGCACAGCACTCTGTCACACCAGCGATCGCACAGGCATAGATGCAGGCTTCTCAGTGCCTGCTCTCGGCAGGCACTGAGGTAGCCGCCTCCCTCCAGGACCCCGGCGCCATCTTGGATCCGGGTCCTGGGAGGGAGGAAGCCCTCAGAACAGCGCGATCACATCGCGCTGCTCTGAGGGTCTCAGGGGGGCGCGCAGGGAGCCCCCACCCTGCGCGATCCTCCCCTGTGCCCCCAGTACACCGCGATCATGTTTGATCGCGGTGTGCAAGGGGTTAATGTGCCGGGAGCGGTCCGTGACCGCTCCTGACACACAGTCATGGGTGTCAGCTGTGATAATCAGCTGACACCCGGCGGCGATTAGCTGCGCTCCCCTCAGGAGCGCAGCTGATCGCCTATGACGTACTATCCCGTCCCCGGTCATACGGGCCCAGGTACCATGGACGGGATAGTACGTCCGATGGCAGTAAGGGGTTAAAGATGAGCGCAACCTTTTCCACGCCCCTCAGCACAGATTGGTGGTCACTGTATGTCATATGTCACAGCTCTCGCTTAGTGATTGGTCCGCGTCATAAAAGATGACGCAAGTGGTTCAGTGGTTCATATGACTTTCCAGCATCGTTCCATACTGTGTCCTGCTAGCCTTCTGCTTTGCAGCTACTGTGATCCAGTTTGTGCCGCTATTGCGTTTGGACCGGATTCCTTTTTTTGAACCTGATGTTTTCCAAATAGATTAAAAATGCAATATCTATTTTCAATAAATACCCTTTTCTCATTTATTAACTCCTTCATGACCCAGCCTATTTTGACCTGAAAGGTCATTTTTTGCAATTCTGACCAGTCTGACCAGTGTCCCTTTATGAGGTAAAAACTCAGGAGCGCTTCAATGGATCCTAGCGATTCTGAGAATGTTTTTTCGTGACATATTGGGCTTCATGTTAGTGGTAAATTTAGGTTGATCAATTTTGCGTTTATTTGTGAAAAAAATGTAAATTTGGCGAAAATTTAGAAAATTTTGCAATTTTCAAATTTTTAATTTTTATTCTGTTAAACCAGAGAGTTATGTGACACAAATTAGTTAATAAATAACATTTCCCACAAGTCTACTTTACATCAGCATAATTTTGGAAACAAAATTTTATTTTGTTAGGAAGTTATAAGGGTTAAAAGTTGACAAGCGATTTCTCATTTTTACAAAAAAAATTAACAAAACCATTTTTTTTACGGACCACATTACATTTGAAGTCACTTTGAGGTGTCTATAAGGCAGAAAATACCCAAAAGTGACACCATTATAAAAACTGCACCCCTCAAGCTACTCAAAACTACATTAAAGAAGATTATTAACCCTTCAGGTGCTTCACAGGAGCTAAAGCAACATTGAAGGAAAAAATGGACATTTTAATTTTTCCAACAAAAATTTTCTTTTAGCATCAATTTTTTCATTTTTACATGGGCAACAGGATAAAATGGAATCTAAAATTTCTTGGGCAATTTCTCCTGAGTACTCAGATACATCATATGTGGTCATAAACCACTGTTTGGACTCACAGCAGGGCTCAGAAGGGAAGGAGCGCCATTTGACTTTTTGAATGGAAAATATGCTGGAATATTTAGCGGTTGGTTGCCATGTCGCATTTGGAGAGTCCCTGTGTGCCTAAACATTGGAGCTCCCCCACAAGTGACCCCATTTTGGAAACTAGACCCCCTAAGGAACTTATCTAGATGCATAGTGAGCACTTTGAACCCCCAGGTGCTTCACAAATTGATCCGTAAAAGAAAGTACTTTTTTGTCACAAAAATTTTCTTTTAGCCTCATGTTTTCATTCTCACATGGGCAACAGGATAAAATGTCTCCTAAAATTTGTTGGGCAATTTCTCCTGAGTACACAGATACCTCATATGTGGTCATAAACCACAGTTTGGGCGCACGGCAGGGCCCAGAAGGGAATGAGCACCATTTGAGTTTTTGAATGGAAAATTAGCTCCAATCGTTACCGACACCATGACACGTATGGAGAGCCCCTGTGTGCCTAAACAGTGAAAAACACCCATATGTGACACTATTTTGGAAACTAGACCCCTTATGGAGCTTATCTAGATGTGTTGTGAGCATTCTGAACCCCCAAGTGCTTCACAGAAGTTTATAACACAGAGTAGTGAAAATAAAAAAATCATTTTTTCCTCAAAAATCATTTTTTAGCCGCTATTTTTTATTTTCACAAGGGTAACAGGAGAAATTGGACCACAAAAGTTGTTGTGCAATTTGTCCTGAGTACACCAATAATATGTGGGGGGAACCACTGTTTTGGCGCATGGGAGAGCTCAGAAGGGAAGGAGCGCCACTTTGGAATGCAGACTTGATGGAATGTTCTGCGGGCGTCATGCTGCATTTGCAGAGCCCCTGATGTGCCTAAACAGTAGAAACCCCCCACAAGTGACCCCATTTTGGAAACTAGACCCCCCAAGGAGCTTATCTAGATGTGTAGTGAGCACTTTGAACAACCAAGTACTTAACAGAAGTTTATAAACGCAGAGCAGTGAAAATAAAAAAATCATTTTTGTTCCTCAAAAATCATTTTTTAGCCCACTATTTTGTATTTTCCCAAGGATAACAGTATAAATTGGACCCCGAAAGTTGTGGTACAGTTTTTCCTGAGTAAGCTGGTGCCCCATATGTGGGGGGGAACCACTGTTTGGGCGCACTGCAGGGCTCAGAAGGGAAGGAGCACCATTTGACTTTTTTAAAGGAAAATTAGCTCCAATCGTTAGCAGACACCATGTCGTGTTTGGAGAGCCCCTGTGTGCCTGAACTTTGGAGCTCCTCCACAAATTTTGGAAACTAGACCCTCTAAGGAACATCTCTAGATGCACAGTGAGCACTTTGAACCCCAAGGTGCTTCACAGAAGTTTATAACGCAGAGCCGTGAAAATAAAAAATCATTTTTTTTCTCAAAAAATGATTTTTTAGCCCATCTTTTTTTACAATGGTTACAGGAGAAATTGGACCCCAAAAATTGTTGTCCAGTTTGTCCTGAGTACGCTGGTACCCCATATGTGGGGGGGAACCACTGTTTGGGCACACATTGGGGCCCGGAAGTGAAGTAGTGACGTTTTGAAATGCCAACTTTGATGGAATAGTCTGCGTGAGTCGTTACGTTTGCAGAGCCCCTGTTGTGCCTAAACAGTAGAAACTCCCCACAAGTGACCCCGTTTTGGAAACTAGACCCCACAAGGAACTTATCTAGATGTGTGGTGAGCACTTTGAACACCCAAGGCCTACACAGAAGTTTATAACGCCCGGGCATGAAAATAAAAAAATCCTATTTTTTCCACAAACATGATCTTTTAGTCCCCAATTTTTTTATTTTCCCAATGGTAACAGGAGAAATTAGACCCCAAAAGTTGTCCAATTTGTCCTGAGTGCGCCGATATCCCATATGTGGGAGAAAACTACTGTATGGGCACACGTCGGGGCTCGGAAGGGAAGTAGTGACATTTTGTAATGCCGACTTGATGGAATGGTCTGCGGACGTCATGTTACGTTTGCAGAGCCCATGATGTGCCTAAACAGTAGAAACCCCCCAAGTCACCCCATTTTGGAAACTAGATCCCCCAAGGAACTCCTCTAGTTGTGTGGTGAGCACTTTGAATCTCCAAGTTATTCACAGAAGTTTATAACGCAGAGACGTGAAAATAAAAAATCATTTTTTTCCACAAAAATAACTTTTTTAATCCCAATTTTTTTTTTCCCAAGGTTAACTAACAGGAGAAATTAGACCTCCAAAGATGTTGTGCAATTTTTCCTGAGTATGCTGATACCCCATATGTGAGGGTAAACCACTGTTTGGGCACACGTCGGGGCTCGGAATAAAGGGAGCACTGTTTGACTTTTTGAACGCAAAATTTGCAGGAATCAATGGTGGGGCCATGTCGCATTTGGAGACCCCCCGATGTGCCTAAATAGTGGAAACCCCTCAATTCTAACTCCAACACTAACCCTAACACACCCCTAACCACAACCCTAACCCCTACACACCCCTAACCCTAATCCAAACCCTAACTATAACCCTAACCCCAACACACCCCTAACCCTAATCCCTACCCCAACCATAACCCTAACCACAACACTAACCACAAGCCTAACCCTAATCCCAAATCTAACCTCAAAACACCCCTAACACTATTACTAACTCTAACCCTAACCACAAGACTAACCTCAATCCCAACCCTAATTCCAACCCTAACTCTAATTCTAACCGTAATGCTAATTCCAATCCTAACCCAAATTCCAACTCTAAACCAAATTCCAACCCTAACCCAATTCTAACCATAACCCTAATTCTAACCGTAACCCTAATTCTAACCCAAACCCTAATTCTAACCCTAATGCTAAGGCTAGGTTCACATTACGTTTTACCAGCCCATTCAACACATAGCATTGACGGGCTGGTAACGGTATAGCATAAAGCGTTATGCTATACCCGCTAGCGCAGATGAATCAGCAGATGATTCATCTGTGCTAGCGGTGATGCAGCCAAGATGCTGCAGCCCATGTCCGAGGCTCCATCACTGAATGACGGCACATCACGAATGCATGCCGCTTTACGGCATGCAATGCGATGCGCCAGCAAATGGGGGTGAATGGCAGCGTTAACGGACTGCGTTACACCGCGTTCTACCGCGGTATAATGCAGTCTGTCTAATGAACTGCCATAACGCAATATGAACCCAGCCTAACCCTAATGCTAACCCTAACCCTAACCCTAGTCCTAACCCTAACTGTAATTCTAACCCTAATGGAAAAATAAAAATAAAAATAAACATTTTGGACCGGGCAGGAAAGACACCGGGAGGAAGACGGTGACTCCGGCGGTAACTGGGGGGAATCGGAGACCTGAGGAGGGGATCGGAGACCTGGGGGGGGATCTGAGGCCTGGAGGGACTGGAAAAAAGAGGAGGGGAGCAGATTGTGACGGCAGTGACCGATCGCCGCCGTCACTCAGTGTGGGGGGGGTTGGATCTCGGTCTCCAGCCATGGCAGATACTATTGCAGCATCGGCCATGGCTGGATTGTAATATTTCACCAAATTTCATTGGTGAAATATTACAAATCGCTGTGATTGGCTGTTTCACTTTTAACAGCCAATCACAGTGATCGTAGCACGGGGGGGGTTAAGCCAACCCACCTGTGGTGAAGCACAAAGGGTCTTGTGCCTGCAGGTCGGGTGACCTTTCAGTGAACCCGGTCACCTGACCCGCAGGAACGCGATCTCCCCATGACGCCACATATTCGTCACACGTCGGATTGGAACCGACTTTCATGACGCCTACGTGGCGTCACAGGTCGGGAAGGGGTTAATTTAAAAAAATCTGAAAAAAATCTGAAATGAGAAAAATATATATTACATTAGCTTTTTTTTAAAAAAAATTTAATTGTTTTTTTTGTGATCCTCTAAAAAATGGAGTAAAAAGCGATTACCGTTTATAAACGTATTTTGGCAAAATAGTGCAATATATACAACTAAAAAGTTATGGATCTTTGGATCCCTATAATGCTTTGATTCATGACAGTTTCATGATGCTGTCCATTTCTAGTCTTGTGGCCAGTCCAAGTATTGCGATCAGTATTCTAACCGCAAAACATGTACTGTATATGTGAATCCTGCCGCATCCTATCAGAAAGTCTAATTTTATACAGTTGACGTTAAGTGATGATAATTTTCTTTTGTTAATTTAGTATATTACATTTTTTCATATTTAATGATGCTTTTTTACAACCATATACTGTACTTCAAGAAAGGAACAAGCAGGCGTATGTATCAATAGACTGTCGTATTGGTAAGAGTTTGGTTATACTTTTTATAACCAAGTTGAGGAACGTACACGTATGCGTATATCTATGATACAAGTTGTGTTCAACTCTAGTTTTAAAAATGCAGTGAAAAAAGCAAGACACTGTTTTCTATGAAAATATACATGTGCATATAAGCAAATGAGTATTCCGCTCCTAGCACAGACTCCAACTACTTGACTGATGGCTCCTTTGTCTGAAGTCACCCAGCATGGAGACTGTCAATCATGCAGGAGGAGGTGATGCTGAACAGGAACTAGAGATGGAGTGACAGAGGCATCAAATCTTCAGTCTCATTTTGCATATCAGTTCAAATGATGATTTCTTAATAAATGGTTGAACGGATTGGCCATGTAAACCTATTGATGGACGAGCTACATGAGTATACAGCTCTGACAAAAATTAAGAAACCACTGTACAGTTTTAAAAAAAAAATCAGCTTCTCTACATGTCTGACAGCCATTCCATTCCAGTGTCAGTTGAATTCCAACCAGAGTACACCTCATTCTACTTAATGTGCTTCTGATTAGGTGATCACCTGAACCAAACCTTATTTAACGAAGGAAAGTATAAAAAACACTGCTGTGGGGTTCATAATCTTCTTGCAATAGGACAAGCTGGATGACAAAATAAGCACTAGTAATATCCCAAAAGTAATAGGAATGAAAAAATAACTTTTAACCATGTCAAAGGAGTTGAAAAGAAGAGCCTTGAGTGAGGAAAAGAAGGGCTCAATTCTGGCTTTACTAGCAGAGGGATACAGTGAGTGTCATGCTGCCTCCATCCTTAAAAATTTCTAAGATGGCAGTCCATTAGAACAAGGTCAAGCAGCAAAAATTGGGGACAACAAAGCTACAGACTGGCAGAGGGCGAAAACGACTCTCTACTGACCGGGATGACCGTCATCTTCATCGAATGTCAGTCAGCAACCGCAGGATGACATCAAGTGACCTACAAAAGGAATGGCAAATGGCAGCTGGGGTGAAGTGCAAGGCAAGAACAGTTCATAACAGGCTCCTAGAGGCAGGGCTCAAGTCATGTAAAGCTAGAAAAAGCCTTTCATCAGTGAGAAGCAAAGGAGAGCCAGGCTGAAGTTAGACAAAGACCATAAGGATTGGACCAAAGGGGACTGGAGTAAGGTAATCTTCTCTGATTAGTCTAATTTTCAGCTTTGCCCAGCACCTGGTCGTCTAATGGAAATACGGAGACCTGGAGAGGCATGCAAGCCACAGTGTCTTGCACCTACTGTTAAATTTGGTGGAGGATTGGTGATGATCTGGGGATGCTTCAGCAAGGCTGGAATTGGGCAGGTTAATCTTTGCGAATGACGTATGAATCAAACTGCATACAAGGTTATCCTGGAAAAACAGTTGATTCCTTCTTCTCAGGCAATGTTCCCCAACTCTCAGGACTGTTTTTTCCAGCAGAACAATGCGCCATGCCACACAGCTAGATCAATAAATGTGTGGATGAAGGACCACCACATCAAATCCCTGTCATGGCCAGCCCAATCTCCAGACCTGAACCCAATTGAAAACCTCTGGAATGTAATCAAGAGGAAGATGGATAGTCACAAGCCATCAAGCAAAGAAGAACTGCTTACATTTTTGTACCAGGAGTGGCATAAGCATAAGGTCACCCAAAAGCAGTGTGAAAGACTGGTGGAAAGCATGCCAAGACGCATGAAAGATGTGATTAAAAATCATGGTTATTCCACAAAATATTGATTTCTGAAGTCTGAGTTAAACCATTAGTATTGTTGTTTCTAAATTATTATGAACTTGTTTTCTTAGCATTATTTGAGGTCTGCAAGCACTGCATTTTTTTGTTATTTTGACCATTTCTCATTCTCTGAAAATAAATACAAAATTTATTGCTTGGAAATTTGGAGACATGTTGTCAGTAGTTTATAGAATAAAAGAGCAATTTACATTTTACTCAAAAACATACCTATAAAGAGAAAAAGCAGACAAACTGAAAATTTTGCAGTGGTCTCTTAATTTTTGCCAGAGCTGTATAATTTGAGAGTGAAATACTGGTGACTGATTCTCTTTAAACTACTGACATGAAAAGTGAATAACATTGATTGTTTTGTTACAATGACACTAGTCAAATGGGGAAATATATTACGCAGCAAATGATCGTCAAGCATCAGAAAGACAGTGGCATTCACTGATCAGTAAAACATTAATTCTTTATTCCATATGTTGAAAAACAGTGAAGACGTGGTCATTTCACACCAACTGATACTTTTTCCTAGTCCCTGTGTCCTGATCCAAATACACCCTCTTTATATGAATGGAGGATTACACACATCTCCATTACAGTACATCATTAAAAGCAAGCAATAAACATATATACTATACCACAGTATAGAGACATTTCATCATTTTCTTATCCAATAACAAAAATGCACTTAAATCATTGCACTCATTCATACCTAATGGGCCAAGACCATTTGTGCAATAATCCAGTGCGCTTTGTTCTGTTCAAATAGGGTATGTTTATCTATAGGGTATCTGTCAATCACTGACAGAGTGACTTACAGTTAGGTTCTGAAATTTTTGAATAGTGACCGAATCTTCATGATTTGGGTTCTGCCTGCCGCTATTTTTTATTTTAAATGAAATAACTGAGATGCAATTGAAGTGTAGACTTTCAAGTTTAATTAAAGGGGTTGAACAAAAATATTCTGTGAAACCAATCACTAGTCTTAAGCATGTGAAATGCATGCTCAATGAGGTAGAAATCAGGTGATTAACTTAAAAAACTCCTGACTTGCTTTTGCAGTTTTGAATAATTGTCCATCTGTACAATGAAGTGTCATCCAATCAACTTGCATTTGGTTAAATCTGAGAAGTATAGGCATGATCACTTCAGAATTCGTCCTGCTGCTTCTATCTTCAGTCACATCATCAATAAAAACTCCTGACCCAGTGCCATTGGGAGTTATGAATGAGCTTGCTATCATAGTGCTTCCACTATGTTTTACAAAGAATGTGATGTGCTTGCCTTCTACATACTTTTCTTTTTCCCATCAATTTCGTACAAGTTAATCTTAGTTGTATCTGTCCAAAGAATGCTTTTTCCAGAATTGGACTGGCTTCTTTAGATGCTTTTTGGCAAAGTCTAATCTGGCCTTTCTATTTCTAAGGTTAATTAATGGTTTGCACCTTGTGGTGAACCCTCTGAATTTGCTCTCATGAAGTCCTCTCTTTATGGTAGACTTAGATACTGAAATACACTCTTACTGGAGAGTGTTATTCACTTGGGTGGATGTTGGGAAGGGATTTTTCTTCATCATGAAAAGGATTCTGCAATCATCCACCACTGTTATTTTCTGTGGATGTCCAGGCCTGTATGATTTCCAAGTTTACCAGTGTATCCTTTTTTTCGGCAGAATGTACAAAACTGTTTATTTGGCACTCCCAACATTTCTGTTATTTTTCTGATGGATTTCTTTTTTTTTTTGACTAATGATGGACTGTTTCTCTTTCACTGATGGCTCCTTTGCCGTATGTTGTGGGTTCACAGCAAACGTAAATTCCACACTTGGAATCAGCTCCAGACCTTTTACCTGATTAACTGATAATGGATTAATGGATGAATAGCCCATGCAGCCCATTTTGCCCAACTACCTTTTGTCCCTTTAAAAATAGGCAGCTGTAATTAATAAACCCTTACTCCAATTAGGATGTGGATAAGCTCAAATTAAAGCAGAGAGACTTCACTTCAAGCCCATATTGAATATATAATTGTATCTTGAGTAGGTTTTGGTTAACTGCTAAAATGCCAAAACTTGCGTCACTGTCCAAATATTTCTGTACCGTACTGTAAACTGCACAATTGCTGGTGTGCATGTGCAATGGCTTCCATTTAGGATGCCAATGTTTTTCATGACATTGGTTTTCATGTAATAACATGTAGGCCCACCATAGTTGCCATATTAGTTCTAAGGATCTAAGCCAGAGATCCTAGATTTTACCAAGTTTGATCTCAGATATTAATTTATGTAACCGTATAGGAATCAGAAATTCAATTATTCCAAAATGCTTTCCAAAGAAATATTTCATGGTTGAGTTGGGTGACTGATAACATCAGTCTTCATGCCTATTCCAAAATGTTTGGATCTTTAGGTATACTTCCAAATAATGCACATATTTGTGGATGATGTCACTCAGACAATTTGCCAATAAGACTTTTTACCTTCTTTAATACTATCAATTCTGCTTCTGACACTTAGTACTGATAATTTAAGGGTTACTCTCTACATTTTGTGCCTATTAGACATTTAAAATTTTAGTTTTAGATCTATGAAAGATATTGTTTCACCATATATTTGGGATTGCTTTATAAAAAGGTTTTCAAAACAGTTACCGTATATACCCATGTATAAGCCGAGATTTTCAGCCCATTTTTTAGGGCTGAAAGTCCCCCTCTCGGCTTATACGCGGGTCATATACGGGGGTCGGCGGGGGAGGGGGAGCGGGGGTGTCAGATCATACTTACCCCTCCGCCGGCGCGGTCTCTGCAGCCCCCCTGCTTCTCCCACGATCTCCGGCTCCTTCCTGCAGCAGTCACATGGCACCGCTCATTAAAGTCATGAATATGCACATATTCATGACTTTAATGAGCGGTACCACGTGACCGCTGAAGCGCTGCGGAGAGCTCCGGGAGAAGAGGAGAGGCTGCAGGGATGCGCGGCGGAGGGGTGAGTATAGCGATATTTACCTGTCCCTCGGTCCACCGCAGCGCACTGCTCCCTCGGTCTGATTCCTCTGTGTGTGAATGATCAGGCAGAGGGCGCGATGACGTCGTTAGTGCGCGCCCCGCCCCCTGCCTGATCATTCACACACAGAGGAGTCAGACCGAGGGAGCAGCGCTGCGGTGGACCGAGGGACAGGTAAATATCTCAGGTGCTGGGGTCCTGAGCGAGCGGTGACACCGGCACCTGTCCCCCATAGCGCGCCGGTGTCACCGCCTACTCAGGACACCGGCACCTGGCCCCCAGCGACGAAAGGTGAGTATGTCATTATTTTTTTTTTTGCAGCAGCAGCATATGAGGCCTATACTATGGGGCATAATTGTGCAGCATATGTGGGCATAATCTGGAGCATATGGGGGCATAATATGGAGCATATGGGCGCATAATATGGAGCATATGGGGGCATAAGCTGTGGAACATATGGGGCATAATATGGAGCATATGGGGGCATAATATGGAGCATATGGGGGCATAAGCTGTGGAACATATGGGGCATAATCTGGAGCATATGGGGGCATAGTATGGAGCAGATGGGGGCATAAGCTGTGGAACATATGGGGCATAATCTGGAGCATATGGGGGCATAATATGGAGCATATGGGCATAATATGGAGCATATGGGGGCATAAGCTGTGGAACATATGGGGCATAATATGGAGCATATGGGGGCATAATATGGAGCATATGGGGGGCATAAGCTGTGGAACATATGGGGCATAATCTGGAGCATATGGGGGCATAATATGGAGCATATGGGGGCATAATCTGTGGAACATATGGGGGCATAATCTGGAGCATATGGGGCATAATCTGTGGAACATATGGGGCATAATTTGGAGCATATGGGGCATAATCTGTGGAACACATGGGGCATAATCTGGAGCATATGGGGGCATAATCTGTGGATCATACGGGGGCATAATCTGTGGAATATATGGGGGCATAATCTGTGGAGCATATTGGGCATAATCTGTGGAGCATATGGGGGCATAATCTGTGGAGCATCATATGGGGGCATAATCATTTTTCACCCTAGGCTTATACGCGAGTCAATAAGTTTTCCCAGTTTTTTGTGGCAAAATTAGGGGGGTCGGCTTATACACGGGTCGGCTTATACATGAGTATATACGGTATGTTAGGCAAAAACAGAGTGCAGCATGTGGATCTGTTGAATTGAAACAAGCAGCAAGAAGGGAGAGATGAACAGTTTTATATCTGAGTGTGATTAAAATTGTAATATTATAAGATAAAGAGTAACAGTTGTTTACTTTTTATTTCATTAATCAATAGTACACATAAAAATAAGCAACTTTGTAATATATTATCAGAGAAATTTGCTTTTTTCTCATATAGAACAGATCATTCATTTTCAAAATCCACTATTCTGGGGTAAAATCTGTATTTGGTGAAGACAGATTTTTCAGTTACTGAGATAGGAGATGATAACTGCAACTGATAATATTCTTTGGAAAAGGGAGTAGGTGGGAGGAGCTAGAGGCAGAGCTCCTCCTCCATCTCCTCTTTCCTATAAAGAATCCTATGAGGAGCAACTGTCATCTCCTATTAGTAATGTAACAATCTGTCTTCACTGAAAAAAGATTTGACCCCAGAATTGAAGACTTTGACAATGACTGATCAGAGAAAGAAGCAAATCTCTTATAATATATATTACAAAGTTACTTATTTTAAAGTGTACTATTGATTTATGAAATAAAAATGTAAGCAATAGTTACGCTTGAAACTTTGGTTTTAAAAGGAATCTGTCAGTAGGTTTTTGTTTAAATCTGATAGCAGCATTAGGTAAGGACAGAGATCCTGATCCAGCAATATGTCACTTAAGGCCCCGTCTCACATAGCGATATCGCTACCGAGATCGCTGCTGAGTCACTAGTTTTGTGACGCAGCACCGAGCTCACCAGCGATATCGCTGTGTGTGACATTCAGCGACGATCAGCCCCCCTGCCGGGTATCGCTGATTGTCGCTGAAATGTCAGGACCTTTTTTTGATCGCTGGTTTCCCGCTGACAGGCACGCATCGCTGCGTGTGACAGGCGGGAGACCAGCGATCCGCTGGTAACCAAGGTACACAGTGGGTTGCCAGGCGCGGGGCTGTGCCTGGAAACCCGCTGTGTACCTTGGATACCACGCCCGATGCGGAGCTGGTATCCAAGGAACAGGGTTCAGCACGCAGCTTGAACCGCGTGTACCTGAACCAGCTCCCTGTATCAGGCACTGATCCAACGTACACTGTGGGTAACTAAGCGATGTTACCCGCAGTGTCGCTGTCCCAGATCGCTGCCTGTTTGGCAGCTCAGCAGCGATCATGTAGCGATACACCAGCGATCCTGACAAGTGCATATCGTTGTCGGGATCGCTGGTGTATCGTTATGTGAGACCCAGCCTTTAGTTTACTGGGTGCAGAATTTACAATAGAGTCACAGTTTTCTCTGCTGTAGTTCAGGCAGATCTCAGATGTTGATTTGCCCACATAGCAGCTTTATGTGTACAATGTATAGTGACAGAGATCTGCTAATCAGTGCCGGGGGCATATTTGGACTAGGAAGCACAAGGCCAGTTGTCCTGTAGTGATAATCCTTTGCTGATAAAACACTGATTGTACTGAAACACCAAAACACAGCACGTTAAGTAGGGTCTCTGCTCCTACATTGTGATGATTTGTAACCAGGGTCTCTGCTCCTAGATTATGGTGCTGTCAAATTACAAAGCAAAACCCCACTGACAAACTCTCTTTAAGGCTTCTTTTACACTTGCCATGTTTTTTGCGGCCCGTTTTTGCGAGCTGTATTGCCGTAATTTTCACGGTCTGACGCAAAAACGGGCAGCAAAAAATCTTCTCGGATCTCCGTTTTTCTGGTGAACGAGAACGATGATTCTCTCCAGGTCCATCTCATGTCTCTGCAGGCCTTCGAAGGGAAACAGGAAGTACATGGGAGTGTCTTAGTAAAAATACGGCGTTCTGCAAATACGGTCTTCACGGTGTACAGCAAAATCAACACACTGGACAAGCTTGCGTTTTTTTGCGGCCCCATTGATTTCAATGGGGCCGTGTCCGTAAACCGGACAGGCTCGAAATTTTTTCACGGCTGTAAATACGGCCCTCGTGGCCATATGGAGTATGGCGCTCCGACGAACTTTTACGGCCCGTTTTTGCGGTTCCATAGAAATCTATTGGGGCTGCAAAAACGGCCGACAAAAACACGGCAAGTGTAAAAGAAGCCAAATTTGCCTTAATTAGATCAAAGAAAACCCAAAGTTTACTTCTGAGTAATATGTAGCTCAAATAAAAAGGAAGGAATATAAATAATTTGCGGAAAATTGACTTTATATCATTTGAAGGTCGAGTCCCTAGATTATTAGTAGCTAGATTGGGTTTTCGTTATCAGTTTGTGTACAGTATACTTTTCACGAAGACATATACGCACGATCATCATTTATATTGTACTATATAAAAATGTATTTGATATTAAATCAGTCATTTCAGCAATACAAGTCATGGCAGAACTTCTCGATTTTAGTGTTTGCAGCAGTTTTAGTGCAAGGGAGACAGTGCCAGAACAGATCTTGGATAGTATTTGAAATATCAGAAAAAAATATGGCATACAAAAGGGATAATAACCAGCTGTCATTTAAAAAAAAATGATCGGCAGCATATAATCTATTCTATATGTTGTAATCCATGTTTACAAGTAATAAATAAGGGTGGATGAGAGACCTTCTAACATTTAATGGAAACTCCAAGGTCTAGGAAGAAACATAATAATAAAACACACCAGAGATGATAGAGGGGGGCAAAATGCTTCATCACATAAAGTAAATGGTATATCACAATATGTGCAATATATATTTCATGCTAATTAACCCTATACACCATACAGCATCAGAATTACATGCTTAAATTATATTCATTTTGATGTAGCTCACCGAACCCCCCCCACACGTTAAAAAAAAAAAAAAGAATGACACAAAAATGTGAATATTCTATAGAGTAAATCAGTCCTTCATGGTGTTAAATATTTCACTTACATCCATTTGTAATTAGCTTTAAAAAAAAGCCCAAAGCAAAGAACATGTCTAATTGTGACCACATGTTTCCCCTTCAGGGACTGTCATTCCACAGTGCTGATCCTCTGTTACCTCTTTGTCTCTGCTTGAAGTCCCCCATGGGAACTGATGACAGCAAAGTCTTACTCCTGAGATAAAGTGTCTGGAGTTCATTCAACTGTGGTCACACTGCTTCAGTATACACACACAGTCACATTTTACTGAGCTGAGTGCCTCCCTAGATCTAAACATGATGAATTAGTCTCATGACCCAGCAATCCTCCATTAACAGATACCTTCCCTGTGAATGAGAGTTCTAAGGCTGGAGTCACACTAGCGACAAAATCGGACGACTGCAATGCGATGAAATATCGCATTGCAGTCGGACCAATGTTAATCTATGGAGCAGCTCCCACCATCAGATTTTTTGTGGTCCGTTTTAAAAGTCCGAGTCACCGATTGTGGGTCGACTATCGCCAATGCAAGTCTATGGGAGCGATGAAAAATCTGATTACAAACGGACCGCACGTGTGACTTGCGATTAAATCGCACCGGTATCCTTTAGAAAAGCCGGCAATTCATCCCCGGCTATACTGTAAAATCACACTGACAGCTTTATTAAAGAATAGAATCAATACATATACACACACAATATATATATATATATATATATATATATATAATATGTATTCTGTCATTGTGACATATATATATATACATCATACACTTCTACATACTGTAATAGCCGCTAATTCAATTGCCGGCTTTTGTGAAATCACAGAAGCCGACATGAAATGATACATTGTTTAGACACAGTTAACCATGTCATTTCCTGTATTTTGATATATGGTTTGAACTTACAATTACAGAAGTGTATGTGTACAAAATTTCAGACATGTAGGGGTTAATTAAAGCTGTAAATTCGTTGTAAAAAAAATGCGTGGGCTCCCGCTGTATTTTCTCCACCAGACAGACAAAGCAAGCGAGTGGGGGCAGATAATAGCCTAGGGAGGGTACATTTTTTTTGTGCCCCCCCTGGCTACTGACATCTGCCCCCAGACACCCCAGAAAGGGCAAATCTAATTAGAGATTTGACACTTTTTTTTTACAACGAATTTACATCTTTAATTAACCCCTACATGTCTGAAATTTTGTACACATACACTTATGTAATTGTAAGTTCAAACCATATATAAAAATACAGGAAATGACATGGTTAACTGTGTCTAAACAATGTATCATTTCATGTCGGCTTCTGTGATTTCACAAAAGCCGGTAATTGAATTAGCGGCTATTACAGTATGTAGAAGTCTAGGAACTATAAAATATATATATATACACATGTCACAATGACATGTGTATATATATATATATGTGTTCTATGTGTATATATCTATTCTTTCTATTGTGATTTAAATACTATTCTTTTGGATCCATTATATGTCAGTTTTGCAAGCCTGCGAGAAATTCTCGCAAGTCGGATGTAAATCGGATGTGACAACTACGGTCAGATGCGACTAAATCGCATCAACTACAAAAAATCGGATGCTAGTCGCATCAATGTTCATGAAATTTTAATCCGATTATCGACCGACTAAAACGGTCAGCTTTTTTAGTCGGTGTGTGTGAAACCAGCCTAATGGGAGAAGTGGCTATAGACAGAATGATTGTTTTATATCAAGAGATCAGTGAGAACAATGCTAGTAATCAGCAAATAACTAAATATCCAGTACAGATCAAAAGTTTGGACACATCTCATTCAAAGATTTTTCTGTATTTTCATGACTATGAAAATTGTACATTCACACTGAAAGCATCAAAACTATGAATTAACACATGTGGAATTATATACTTAACAAAAAAGTGTGAAACAACTGAAATTATGTCTTATATTCTAGGTTGTTCAAAGTAGCCACCTTTTGCTTTGATGACTGCTTTGCACACTCTTGGCATTCTCTTGATGAGCTTCAAAGGTAGTCACCGGAAATGGTCTTCCAACAGTCTTGAAGGAGTTCCCAGAGACGCCTAGCACTTGTTGGCCCTTTTGCCTTCACTCTGCGGTCCAGCTCACCCCAAACCATCTCGATTGGGTTCAGGTCTGGTGACTGTAGAGGCCAGGTCATCTGGCATAGCACCCCATCACTCTCCTTCTTGGTCAAAAGCCCTTACACAGCCTGGAGGTGTGTTTGGGGTCATTGTCCTGTTGAAAAATAAATGATGGTCCAACTAAACGCAAACCGGATGGAATAGCATGCCGCTGCAAGATGCTGTGGTAGACATGCTGGTTCACTATGCCTTCAATTTTGAATAAATCCCCAACAGTGTCACCAGCATAGCACTCTCACTCCATCACACCTCCTCCTCCATGCATCACGGTGGGAACCAGGCATGTAGAGTCCATCCGTTCAATTTTTCTGAGTCGCACAAAGACACGGTGGTTGGAGCCAAAGATCTCAAATTTGGACTCATCGGACTAAAGCACAGATTTCCACTGGTAGAATGTCCATTCCTTGTGTTCTTTAGCCCAAACAAGTCTCTTCTGCTTGATGCCTGTCCTTAGCAGTGGTTTCCTAGCAGCTATTTTACCATGAAGGCCTGCTGCACAAAGTCTACTCTTAACAGTTGTTGTAGAGATGTGTCCGCTGCTAGAACTCTGTGTGGCATTGACCTGGTCTGTAATCTGAGCTGCTGTTAACCTGCGATTTCTGAGGCTGGTGACTCGGATAAACTTATCCTCAGAAGCAGAGGTGACTCTTGATCTTCTTTTCCTGGTGCGGTCCTCATGTGAGCCAGTTTCCTTGTAGCTCTTGATGGTTTTTGCAACTGCACTTGGGGACACTTTCAAAGTTTTCCCAATTTTTCGGACTGACTGACTTTCATTTCTTAAAGTAATGATGGCCACTCGTTTTTCTTTACTTAGCTGCTTTTTTCTTGCCATAATACACATTTTAACAGTCTATTCAGTAGGACTATCAGCTGTGCATCCACCAGACTTCTGCACAACACAACTGATGGTCCCAACCCCATTTATAAGGCCAGAAATCCTACTTATTAAACCTGACAGGTAACACCTGTGAAGTGAAAACCATTTCCGGTGACTACTTCTTGAAGCTCATCAAGAGAATGCCAAGAGTGTGCAAAGCAGTAATTACAGCAAAAGGTGGCTTCTTTGAAGAACCTAGAATATAAGACATATTTTCAGTTGTTTCACACTTTTTTGTGAAGTATATAATTCCACATGTGTTAATTCATAGTTTTGATGCCTTCAGTGTGAATTTACAATTTTCATAGTCATGAAAATACAAAAAAATCTTTGAATGAGAAGGTGTGTCCAAACTTTTGGTCTGTACTGCATATATGTTTAGTCTACTGTATACAAATGATTGGAAACAAATATATTTCGAATTGTTTAACATAATACATCTATATTAATTTAATATATATTTATATTAAAATTGTGATATTGCATCAAGTTATTGACAATACAGAACAGGTTCTTTCTGGATTTTAGGAAGAGGATAAGGCATACAAAATAATTTGCCACCTTATTCTTATATCACCAGGAATTGGCTAAAGATCAACAGTCTCCTTTATAAGTAAGTCTGAAGATTGCATAACTGCTGTGATAGGCACTTGTGCTGCTTAATAGTAGTAATAATCCACGGCTTCATTAGCGGAAGAGGCTCTAACCAATGAGGCGGCGGCTTCACTTCAGGTCAATTACTACTTTCAACTATGTGAAATGTCTTCATTGTGAAGGTAACAGAATCCATCAGGCAGGAGACGCAGCGTGTATATAGGGATGAATGTACTGTGTATACAGATACTGCAGAACGGATGGTGTGAGAATATCATCCCTCAAGTCATTTCAACATCACCAAGTGTTATCTGTGGTTTCACATGGGACTGCAGAAGAAGAAACAGTATTCTGAATAAGACATTACCCCAAATAGCTGAGAAATAACCAGATCAACTCAGTTTGCCTCTTCTTCTATTATCTATGTATCTATCATCTATCTACCTAGCTCCATCTTTACCCCTCCAGGTCTCCATCAGTCTATTCATAAAACATATTAATTATAAAACACTGAAAAATAACAGTATTTCCACATATTGTAACGTAATATTAACTATTATAACATTTCATATAATAGTAAAGTGCAGCAGAAGGACACAGAGGTTCCATTACATTGTTACTGGTCTCTTATGCCTGTATGTAAAATGTTTTCATTTATGTGAAAATATCAGCTCCCCCCATCCAATCTGCTGCAGACAGTGAGGGTGCATGCTGCTGGCCATGGTCACACAAGCTCTGCTTACCTGCTGCAGACAGTGAGGGTGCGTGCTGCTGGCCATGGTCACACAAGCTTGCTTACCTGCTGCAGACAGTGAGGGTGCATGCTGCGGCCATGGTCACAAAAGCTCTGCTTACCTGCTGCAGACAGTGAGGGTGAATGCTGCTGGCCATGGTCACACAAGCTCTGCTTACCTGCTGCAGACAGTGAGGGTGCGTGCTGCTGGCCATGGTCACACAAGCTCTGCTACCTGCTGCAGACAGTGAGGGTGCATGCTGCTGGCCATGGTCACAAAAGCTCTGCTTACCTGCTGCAGACAGTGAGGGTGCATGCTGCTGGTCATGGTCACATAAGCTCTGCTTACCTGCTGCAGACAGTGAGGGTGCATGCTGCTGGTCATGGTCACACAAGCTCTGCTTACCTGCTGCAGACAGTGAGGGTGCATGCTGCTGGTCATGGTCACACAAGCTCTGCTTACCTGCTGCAGACAGTGAGAGTGAATGCTGCTGGTCATGGTCACACAAGCTCTGCTTACCTGCTGCAGACAGTGAGGGTGCATGCTGCTGGTCATGGTCACACAAGCTCTGCTTACCTGCTGCAGACAGTGAGGGTGCATGCTGCTAGCCATGGTCACACAAGCTCTGCTTACCTGCTGCAGACAGTGAGGGTGCATGCTGCTAGCCATGGTCACGCAAGCTCTACTTACCTGCTGCAGGCAGTGAGGATGAATGCTGCTGGTCATGGTCACACAAGCTCTGCTTACCTGCTGCAGACAGTGAGTGTGAATGCTGCTGCCCATGGTCACACAAGCTCTGCTTACCTGCTGCAGAGAGTGAGGGTGCATGCTGCTGGCCATGGTCACACAAGCTCTGCTTACCTGCTGCAGACAGTGAGGTGCATGCTGCTGGCCATGGTCACACAAGCTCTGCTTACCTGCTGCAGACAGTGAGGATGAATGCTGCTGGTCATGGTCACACAAACTCTGCTTACCTGCTGCAGACAGTGAGGGTGCGTGCTGCTGGCCATGGTCACACAAGATCTGCTTACCTGCTGCAGACAGTGAGTGTGCATGCTGCTAGCCATGGTCACACAAGCTCTGCTTACCTGCTGCAGACAGTGAGGGTGCGTGCTGCTGGTCATGGTCACACAAGCTCTGCTTACCTGCTGCAGACAGTGAGGGTGCGTGCTGCTGGTCATGGTCACACAAGCTCTGCTTACCTGCTGCAGACAGTGAGGGTGCGTGCTGCTGGTCATGGTCACACAAGCTCTGCTTACCTGCTGCAGACAGTGAGAGTGAATGCTGCTGGCCATGGTCACACAAGCTCTGCTTACCTGCTGCAGACAGTGAGTGTGCATGATGCTAGCCATGGTCACAAAAGCTCTGCTTACCTGCTGCAGACAGTGAGGGTGCATGCTGCTGGCCATGGTCACACAAGCTCTGCTTACCTGCTGCAGACAGTGAGGGTGCGTGCTGCTGGTCATGGTCACACAAGCTCTGCTTACCTGCTGCAGACAGTGAGTGTGCATGCTGCTAGCCATGGTCACACAAGCTCTGCTTACCTGCTGCAGACAGTGAGGGTGCATGCTGCTGGTCATGGTCACACAAGCTCTGCTTACCTGCTGCAGACAGTGAGGGTGCGTGCTGCTGGTCATGGTCACACAAGCTCTGCTTACCTGCTGCAGACAGTGAGGGTGCGTGCTGCTGGTCATGGTCACACAAGCTCTGCTTACCTGCTGCAGACAGTGAGGGTGCGTGCTGCTGGTCATGGTCACACAAGCTCTGCTTACCTGCTGCAGACAGTGAGGGTGCGTGCTGCTGGCCATGGTCACACAAGATCTGCTTACCTGCTGCAGACAGTGAGTGTGCATGCTGCTAGCCATGGTCACACAAGCTCTGCTTACCTGCTGCAGACAGTGAGAGTGAATGCTGCTGGCCATGGTCACACAAGCTCTGCTTACCTGCTGCAGACAGTGAGTGTGAATGCTGCTGGCCATGGTCACACAAGCTCTGCTTACCTGCTGCAGACAGTGAGTGTGAATGCTGCTGCACATGGTCACACAAGCTCTGCTTACCTGCTGCAGACAGTGAGAGTGAATGCTGCTGGCCATGGTCACACAAGCTCTGCTTACCTGCTGCAGACAGTGAGTGTGAATGCTGCTGCACATGGTCACACAAGCTCTGCTTACCTGCTGCAGGTGGTGCTGAGCTCACACGTCCCAGGCAGAGTCGTCCCGTCCATCCAGCCTCACACTGGGGCT
>JARQOD010000004.1:301958415-301963415 GCA_033576555.1 Oophaga sylvatica | reverse complement strand
TGCCCTCTCAGTTTAGTCCAGCCACTGTGTTTTGTACTTTTGCTTTTTGCAGTTTTTTCAGTGGCTGCTGTTTTTGTTACACCAGAGAACTAATTTAGGTGGTAGAGGTCGTGTGATCTCAGGTGATTTTGAAATTAGTATGTTGGTGTTTTTCAGGGTTTTCTGGGATTGCAGTAAGTACCCTTCCTGTCCTTTTCTATTTAGATAGTTTGGGCCCCAGCGTTTGCTCATACTATTTTCTTTCTGTGTCAGTATTTCCTCTTGTCTAACCGCCATTATATGTTTGGGGGCTTTCTATTATCTTTGGGGTTCTGCTCCGGGGCAGATAGCTTTCCTATTTCTATCTTTAGGTGTAGTTAGTTTCTCAGGCTGTGACGAGGCGTCTAGGACCATCGTAGGAACGCTCCACGGCTGCCTCTAGTTGTGGTGGTTAGTCAGGGTACTGCAATCTCATAGATTCCAACTGCTCTGGTGTATTGCCTTTTTTACCTGCACTCCTCAGCTACCGTAACATAACAGTATCACTGGCCATAAAAATTGTATGGTACTCACAGAAGGGAAAAAAAAAAAATATTTTGAAGGAAGAAAAGTTGTCAGAGATATTTTTCTGTTTGTTGCATTTTTTTTTTTTTCCCTCTGTATCTCTGGGTGCTGGGGAGGATCTTTTCTCCCAATGGAGTTTGCACAGTTGTCTGGCCGTGTGGATCAGCTTGCCACTGAGGTTCAGAGTATTGCTGCATATCTTGCTAGGTTGCCTGTTGTGGAACCTAGGATCCCCATGCCAGATTTGTTTTCAGGGGATCGAGCTAAGTTTCAGAATTTCAAAAATAATTGTAAATTGTTTCTTGCCTTAAAATCTAAGTCCTCAGGAAACGCAGCGCAGCAGGTTCAAATTGTCATCTCTCTCCTGCGCGGCGATCCTCAGGATTGGGCTTTTTCCCTGACACCTGGGGATCCTGTTTTGAGTGATGTTGATGTATTTTTTCAGGCTTTGGGGTTATTGTACGATGAGCCTAATATCACTGATCAAGCTGAAAAAGCCTTGTTGGCATTAAATCAGGGGCTTGATGACGCTGAGTTATACTGTCAGAGTTCCGTAGGTGGGCAGTCCTGACCAAATGGAATGACGACGCTTTGGCGGCCCTTTTCCGGAAGGGTCTGTCGGATAATGTAAAGGATGTTATGGTGGGATTCCCTGTCCCCTCTGGTCTCAATGATTCTATGTCATTAGCGATTCAAATTGACAGACGTTTGCGTGAGCGGGAGAAGTATGCGTGGAGTGGTGTTGCCTTGTGAGCCAGCTGCTGAGCCCATGCAGTGTGATGGAGTGGTGTCTGGGGCACAGCGTCATGAGTTTCGAAAGCGCAATGGGTTATGTTTCTACTGTGGTGATGCCTCTCATGCTATTTCAGTCTGCCCTAAGCGGGGAAGACGTTTTGCACGCTCAGTTGTCTTGGGTAGTGTTCAGACTAAGTTTTTATTAATGTCACTCTGTATGCTCCTGCCCCATTTTGCTCGGTTTCGTTGATTTGGAGCATTTTAAACCTGTGGATTATGATTTTCTAAACTTGGGTTTTCCCTTGATCCCCTACAGAAGTTTTTCCCCAAAAGGGGATCGATTCCCCCCCTTGGCTGAAAAAAAAACCCCTTTTCTACTCGGTGTAAGGGGGGTTGAACCTGACCCCCGGGGAGTGCTGAAAATTTTTTGGGTTTTCTATAAAATTCATGAATTATGGCGGGTTTCCCTTGGTTCAGTCTCAAACCTTTTTGGTTGGAAATCTGTGTTGAACCATTGGGGTTTGAAAGTGTAATCAACATCCTTTTTTTTTTCCCCTCCCCGGTGAGGAGTTCCTGTTTTTTTTTTTTGATTTTTTGATGTGTTTGGAAAGTAAATCTGACCCTTCCCCCCCAAGGAGCTATGACTGCCTATTGAATTAGGCCAGGTTAAATTCCTAACCCCCTTTTTAAAATTGTTTCAAAAACATGAGCTTGCTTTTATAAGGATATTGGGAAGGGTCTATCAGACCACCTCTTCCCCTTGGCCCCGGTTTTTTCTTGGGCCCAAAAAAGATTTTCATTGGGCCCCTGTTTGATTTCTCTCTTGAAAATTTTACTGAAAAATTCAATACCCTTCCCCTTGATTTCTGCCCTTTTTCCAGGGTGAAAAACGCACTTGGTTTCCATTTTTGCCTCGGGGGGCGTTAACCTTATTCGCTTAAGCCGGGGATGAATGGAAAGGCTTTAAAACACCCTAAGGGGGCATTTTGAAAACCTTGGATCCCTTTGGGCTCACAATGTCCTTCCGTTTCCCCACCCTTCATGAAAAATTTTTTCAGGGATTTTGGGAAAATTTTGATTGTTTATTTGGTAATCTTGATTTTTTTAAGACTGGGACTTCATGTGAAACATGTTCAAACTGTTTCCAGTTTTGAGACAAAAACTCTGTATTAAAGGGATCAAGTGTCTTTTTGGGACAGAAGATCTCTTTCGGGGTTCATTTTGTCCCCATTGTTATTAAAATGGCCCGGTAAGGGGTTCGGCCATCTGTGTTGGGGGTCCAACTACTTTTTAAAGGCTTCAGAGTTTTTTTGGGGTTTTTTGCCAATTTTTTTTCGAATTTTTTGGAAAATTTTTTGTTTTGTTAACCTTTTAATGATTGCCAAAAGGGTTTGATGTGGTAAATTGGCCTCCGGGCAGTCTCGGTTTGGGGGAATTAAGCAGAGATTCATTCCCCCGTTCTACGAAACCCTGATTTTTTCTGCCATTTCGGTGGGGTTGATGCTCAAAAAATTGGGGCATGCCTTTTTTTTCCCCAAAAAAAGATCCAGAGCCCTTTAAAAGAACCTTTGCCTTTTTCTCTAAATTTTTTCCTACAAAAACAATTATAGGGGTAATCGGGATTTAGGGGCATGAAGGGGTTTTGAAGGTGGGACTTGGTGGAGGGAAAAAACTGGTGGGGTTTTACGGCCTTTTAAATCTGGTCTTCTGGAATCTCCCAAGCGACTCAACCAACAGGCAGGGGGCCTTTTTTTCCCAATTTTAATTTTTTTGGTTTCCTTTTTTCGGACTAAGAAGTTAAAAGGGGAGCCCTTCGAGGAGTTTTCCCTTCGGACTTCCCGAGCATTGTCCTTGTTTTTTGAAGGGGGGGGGAGCTTTCCGCCATCCGCCTAATTTGGTTGCTTGGGGGGTGTAGGAGGAAAGGGGCCGAGCGCTGCCCTGTTTTGGAAAAATTTTTTTGTCCCCCCCCTGGAAAAAGAGTATGATGTCTGAATTCATTGTTCCCCATTGGCTGGGCTCCCCCGGTTTTTTTGGACAGGGACTTTTTAGTCGGTCCCTTTTTGGGGCCACCTTTTCTCGCGATGTCGGGATTTGTGCAGTTCCCCGGGGTTTCTCTCGCTCCAAGCCTTTCTCTCGCTCTGTGGTTTTTTGAGCCTTGCCTGTGCCCAAAAGGCCATGGCCCTTCTCTATGGATTTTATTTCCATTTCCTGTTTTCAGGAAGACCCCATCTGGGAATTTGTGAAGGTTTTCCAAAAAGATAATTTTGCCTTACCTAATTGCCTTCCCCCTCGATTTGGGCCGTTGTTCCCTTGCAGTGGTTCGTTACACGGCTTCTGGAACTTGTGTTGCAGAGGAGCCAGTTGTTCCATTTTTGGGGATTTTTTTTCTAAAAGGGTGCAAATTTTCTTTTCCCCCGGCATTTATCCCGCCTGTCAAAGGGGGAGAACAAACCGAATTTGGGACTTTAAAACTAAATGTTTTGTCTGGTTTAGGATGATGGGTCTTTTTTTTTGCCTTTGGCTGAGTTTCTCTAAAAATAGGGGTAGCTCTGCCACCCCTTTGATGTTTCGTTTTTCTGTAATTCTGGGTTTCACCCGATTTTCTTCGGACAGAGGGGTTTGTCTTCCGGGTTTTACCCGGGGTTTTGAGCGTATCAGCAGATTTTACCGGTATGGAGAGGTTTCCCTCCCTTAAAGGGAGGCCCCCCGGTTTTTCTAACCCCGGGAAGGACGAAAAGGGCCCGGTTTTAAAAGGGGGGGTTGGCTGGTTGGCCCCAAGAAAATTCCATGAGAGTACACCCTAAAATTTTAAACCTAGGTTTTTTTGGACCTTATAAAATCATGGAGAAAAATTTTAAACCGTTTCTTTTCGTTTGCTTCCCAGGGACATTTAAATTTTCCCTAATTTTTCCACAAGTCCTTGTTGAAAAGGGGTTGGTTTAACCGTGTTTTCCCGCTGCTGTTCCCCCCACCCTGTTTTGGTTTTAGGGGGAATTTTGGGGAGTGGTTTAGGGAAAAAATTGGGTTCTCCCTTTTTTTGCGAAAAACCCATTTTTGGGTTTAAAGGAGAGGTTATGGTCCGGGAATTTAAATTTTTGGGTGTTTGCTTGGACATCCATGCTGGAGACTTATCCCTGGGTATCCCAAAAACTAAACCTGCCACCCCGGTTGCTCAAATGAGGGGTTTGGGGACCCCCCCCTCAAGGGGGGGTTTCTGTTGTGAAAAAGGGTTTTAGATGGGTTTTTGGGGGGCCCTCTGGTGGGGTTTTCAAGCGGTGCTAGTGGGATTGGGAAATCAGGTGTTACGGGTTGGGGCTTATTTAAGGGGTTTATTTTCCCCCCGGGGTTTCCGGGGACAAATTTTTCTGGGCTTTTCCTTTTTTCCAGTTTCCCTTTTAGCCTTTCTGTGTCGGGTCTGCATCTCCTGGCTATCAGATTTAAAAAATTTCTTATTTTGTGTTTTTTCTATATTTTTTTGCATTTTTTCCTGCACTTCTGTGGGGGGCCCTTTTGGGTCCCCCCCGGGGGGGTTTTTTTTCCCCCTTTAGTTTATCCGCCACTTGGGGTTTTTTTTCTTTTGCTTTTTTCAGTTTTTTTTAGTGGGTGCTGTTTTGTTACACCAAGAAAAATAATTTTGGTGGGGTAGAGGTCGTGTGATCTCAGGTGATTTTGAAATTGTAAAGTTTTTTTTTTTCAGGGTTTTTTGGGGGTTTCAGTAATAC
>JARQOD010000004.1:301930120-301958315 GCA_033576555.1 Oophaga sylvatica | reverse complement strand
GGGATCAAAGTGTCTTTTTGGCGTACAGAGGATCTCATTTCTGGGATTCATTTTGTCCCCATCTGTTATTGAAATGGACCCGGTCAAGGTTCAGGCCATCTGTGATTGGGTCCAACCTACTTCATTAAAGGCTCTTCAAAGATTTTTGGGTTTTGCCAATTTTTATCGTAAATTTATTGGTAATTTCTCGGTTATTGTTAAACCATTGACTGATTTGACCAGAAAGGGTTCTGATGTGGTGAATTGGCCTCCTGAGGCAGTCTCTGCATTTCAGGAACTTAAGCAGAGATTCACTTCTGCTCCTGCTCTACAGCAGCCTGATGTTTCTCTGCCATTTCAGGTGGAGGTTGATGCCTCTGAAATTGGGGCAGGTGCCGTTTTGTCCCAAAAAGATCCAGAGACCTCTAAAAGTAACCCTTGTGCCTTTTTCTCTCGAAAATTTTCTCCTACTGAACGTAATTATGACGTGGGTAATCGGGAGTTACTGGCCATGAAGTGGGCTTTTGAAGAGTGGAGACATTGGCTGGAGGGAGCCAAACATCAGGTGGTGGTCCTTACGGACCATAAGAATCTGGTTTATCTGGAATCTGCCAAGCGACTCAATCCTAGACAGGCCAGGTGGGCCTTGTTTTTCACACGTTTTAATTTTGTGGTTTCCTTTCTTCCTGGCACTAAGAATGTTAAGGCGGATGCCCTCTCGAGGAGTTTCCTGGCGGACTCTCCTGAGTTATCTGATCCTGCTGTTATTTTGAAAGAGGGTGTAGTTCTTTCCGCCATCTCACCCAATTTGAGACTTGCTCTGGAAGGGTGTCAGGAGTATAGGCCCGAGCGCTGCCCTGTTGAAAAATTGTTTGTCCCGGACCGGTGGAAAAAGAGTGTGATGTCTGAGATTCATTGTTCCGCGTTGGCTGGGCATCCCGAAATTTTTGGTACCAGAGACTTGGTGAGTCGGTCCTTTTGGTTGCCTACCTTGTCTCGTGATGTCAGGGAATTTGTGCAGTCCTGCGGGACTTGCTCTCGCTCCAAGCCTTGCTCTCGCTCTAGTGGTTTGTTGATGCCATTGCCTGTGCCCAAGAGACCATGGACCCATATCTCTATGGATTTCATTTCCGACCTCCCTGTTTCTCAGAGAATGACCGTCATCTGGGTGATTTGTGATAGGTTTTCCAAGATGATACATCTTGTGCCATTACCTAAGTTGCCTTCCTCCTCTGAATTGGTGCCTTTGTTCCTTCAGCACGTGGTTCGTTTACACGGCATTCCTGAGAACATTGTGTCTGACAGAGGAGTCCAGTTTGTTTCCAGATTTTGGAGGACCTTTGTTCTAAACTTGGTGTTCAATTGTCTTTCTCCTCGGCGTTTCATCCTCAGACCAATGGTCAAACTGAGAGAACAAACCAGACATTGGAGACTTATCTAAGATGCTTTGTGTCTGCTGATCAGGATGACTGGGTCTCTTTTTTGCCTTTGGCTGAGTTTGCTCTTAATAATAGGGCTAGCTCTGCCACTTTGATGTCTCCATTTTTCTGTAATTCTGGGTTTCACCCTCGATTTTCTTCAGGACAGACGGAGGCTTCTGTCTGTCCAGGTGTTGACTCTGTTGTGGAGCGTATGCAACAGATTTGGGACCAGGTAGTGGAGAGGTTGTCCCTCTCTCAGGAGAGGGCCCAGCGGTTTGCTAACCGGCATAGAACTGATGGTCCTCGGTTTAAAGTGGGGGACTTGGTCTGGTTGTCCTCAAGAAATATTCCTATGAGAGTGGCATCTCCTAAATTTAAGCCTAGGTTCATTGGACCTTATAAGATCATGGAGATTCTTAATCCTGTTTCTTTTCGTTTGCTTCTTCCAGGGACATTTAAGATCCATAACGTGTTCCACAAGTCCTTGTTGAAGAGTTTTGTTGAGCCAGTGGTTCCTACTGCTTTGCCTCCTGACCCTGTTCTGGTTGAGGGCAATATGGAGTTTGTGGTTGAGAAAATATTGAATTCTCGTTTTTCTAGACGGAAACTCCAGTATTTGGTTAAGTGGAGAGGTTATGGTCAGGAAGACAATTCTTGGGTGTTTGCTTCGGACATCCATGCTAGGAGACTCATCCGTGCGTATCATAGAACTCATCCTGACCGACCTGGTTGCTCAAGTGAGGGTTCGGTGACCCCTCCTCAAGGGGGGGGTACTGTTGTGAATGGACTTGAAATGAGTTCTGAGCAGAGGCTCCCTCTGGTGGTTACAAGCGGTACTGGACTGTCCAGTGAAGATTGTGAGGAGTGGGAATCAGGTGTTACTGACTGGTCTTATATAAGGGAGTCGCCTTCCCATCAGGGTTGCCGGTGATCAATTGTTCTGGTCTCAATCCTTGAGTCCTGTTTCCTTTGTAGCCTGCTGTGTCGTGTCTGCATCTCCTGCTAACAGATAAGACATTTTCTTCTTTTTGTTTTTGTGCTTGATTTTTGCATTTTGTCCTGCACTTCTGTGGGGGCCTTCAGGGTCCCCTCCGGGGGCTTTTGCCCTCTCAGTTTAGTTCAGCCACTGATGTTTGTACTTTTGCTTTTTCCAGTTTTTTCAGTGGCTGCTGTTTTGATTTTGTTGCACCAGAGAACTAATTTAGGTGGTAGAGGTCGTGTGATCTCAGGTGATTTTGAAATTAGTAGAGTTGGTGCTTTTCAGGGTTTTTTGGGATTGCAGTAAGTGCCCTTCCTATCCTTTTCTATTTAGGAAGTTTGGGCCCCAACGTTTGCTCATACTATTTTCTGTCTGTGTCAGTATTTCATCTTGTCTAACCGCCATTACATGTTTGGGGGCTTTCTATGTTCTTTGGGGATCTGCTCCGGGCAGATAGCTTTCCTCTTTCTATCTTTAGGTGTAGTTAGTTTCTCAGGCTGTGACGAGGCGTCTAGGACCAACGTAGGAACGCTCCACTGCTGCCTCTAGTTGTGGTGGTTAGTCAGGGTACTGCAATCTCATAGATTCCAACTTCTCTGGTGTATTGCCTTTTTTACCTGCACTCCTCAGCTACCGAAACATAACAGAGATTCCCAAAAAATGTCTGGATAGTTGAAATCTCCCATGACAACTATGTCATATTTTTTGGAGAACTTGGCCATTTGATGCATAAAGAGTTCATCCATATCTTCAGCTTGCACAGGCGGCCTGTAGTAAATTCCTACAACGGAGTCCTTTCCATTGTTCTGTCCTTGTATTTTTATCCAGTTTCCACAGAACTCCCAGTCTCTGAAGCTTCAATCTCTATGCAGATATACGCTTTTCTAACATATAATGCAACACCTCCTCCTCGTTTATCAGGTCTGTTTCTTGCAAATAAGTTGTATCCTTCTAGCCTTGTATTCCAATCATGTGTATCATCCCACCAAGTTTCAGTGATTCCAATGATCACATTTATTTTCCTGCGTTAGTAGTTCCAATTCTCCTTGTTTGTTGCCCATGCTTTGTGCATTCGTATAGAAATATTTTAGTTTGTGATTGGTTTCTTTTTCTCCAATATTTTTATTATTTAGATTTTTTTGTCTTTGTTCTTCCCTTCCACTTCTAATAGCAGAATTATCAATAGTATTTTTCTGGTGTATGGCTTTTTCTGGCCTTTTGTTTCCCTTCTCACATTGTTCTAGTTTAAAGCTCTCCTTATGAGTGTAGCAAGGCGACTTCCAAATACTTGTTTTCCAGTCTTCGTAAGGTGCACCCCATCTCTAGCAAGTAGTCAATCGTGTAGGTAATTCATTCCGTGATCCAGAAATCCAAATCCTTGCTGATAGTACCATCGACGTAGCCAGTTGTTCACCTGCAAAATCTTATTCCACCTCCTTGTTCCATGGCCATCCAATGGAAGGATGGAAAAGAAGACCACCTGCGCTCCCAGTTATTTCACATTCTTATCTAAGTTTTCAAAGTGATTGCAGATGGTTTCCAGGTCGTTTCTCACAGTGTCATTTGTCCTCACATGTATTAGCAGGAATGGGTAGTCATCTGTAGGTCTGAAGAGTCCTGTTATCCTGTCAGACACATCTTTAATTTTTGCACCTGGAAGACAGCACATTTCTTTTTTGCGACATAATGTACATTATGGTAGTGGTAATATTTTCTTTGATACTTGAGAAAAAATCAGAAATGTGAAAATTTTTAGAATTTAGCAATTTTCAAACTTTAATTTTTTTTGTCTTTAATCCGTTTACCCCCGAGGGTAGTTTGCATGTTAAT
The DNA here is from genome assembly GCA_033576555.1 of Oophaga sylvatica. NCBI lineage: Eukaryota > Metazoa > Chordata > Amphibia > Anura > Dendrobatidae > Oophaga > Oophaga sylvatica. The sequence goes on along the minus strand of JARQOD010000004.1, from coordinate 301,954,106 downwards.
GACCAGGCCAATTTTTAAAATTATGACCACTGTCCCTTTATGAGGTAAGAACTCTGGAATGCTTCCATGGATCCCAGTGATTCAGATGTTGTCTTCTCGTGACATATTGTACTTCATGATATTGGTAAAATTACTTTGATATGATTTGCGTTTATTTGTGAAAAAAATGGAAATTTGGAGAAAATTTTGAAAATTTCTCAATTTTCCAATTTGAATTTTCATGCATTTAAATCACACAGATATATCACACAATATACTTAATAAGCAACATTTCACACATGTTTACTTTACATCAGCACAATTTTGGAACCCCAATTTTTTTTTTGTTAGGAAATTATAAGGGTTAAAAGTTAAACAGCGATTTCTAATTTTTACACCTTTATTTTTTAGGGACCACATTTGAAGTCACTTTGAGAGGTCTATATGATAGAAAATACTCAAAAGTGACACCATTCTAAAAACTGTACTGCTCAAGGTGCTCAAAACAACATTCAAGAAGTTTATTAACTCTTCTGGTGCTTCACAGGAATTTTTGGAATGTTTAAAAAAAATGAACATTTAACTTTTTTTCACAAAAAATTTAATTCAGATCCAATTTATTTATTTTTCCAAGGGTAAAAGGAGAAATTGGACCCCAAAAGTTATTGTGCAACTTGTCCTGAGTATGTTGATACCCCATATGTTGGGGTAAACCACTGTTCAGGCGCATGGCAGAGCTCGGAAAGGAAGGAGCGCCGTTTGACTTTTCAATGCAAAATTGGCTGAAAATGAGATCAGACACCATGTCGCATTTGGAGAGCTCCTGATGTGCCTAAACAGTGGAAACCCCCCACAAATGACACCATTTTGGAAACTAGATCCCCAAGGAACTTATCTAGATGTGTGGTGAGAACTTTGAACCCCCAAGTGTTTCACTAACGTTTATAATGCCCGGCCGTGAAAAAAAAGCAAAAAAACATTTTTTTTAGCCCCTAATTTTTTATTTTCCCAAGGGTAACAGAAGAAATTGGACCCCAAACGTTGTTATCCAATTTGTCCTGTGTACGCTGATACCCCATATGTGGGGAGGAACCACTGTTTGGGCGCATGGCAGAGCTTGGAAAGGAAGGAGCGCCGTTTGACTTTCTCAAACCAAAATTGGCTGGAATTGAGATTGGATGCATGTCACGTTTGGAGAGCCCCTGATGTGCCTAAACAGTGGAAACCCCCACAAGTGACCCCTTTTTGGTAACTAGTCCCTCTAAGGAACTTATCTAGATGTGTGGTGAGAACTTTGAACCCCCAAGTGTTTCACTAAAATTTATAATGTCCGGCCGTGAAAACAAAAAACATTTTTTGTTCCACAAAAATGATTTTTTAGCCCCCAATTTTTTATTTTCCCAAGGGTAACAGGAGAAATTGGACCCCAATAGTTGTTGTCCAATTTGCCCTGATTATGCTGGTTACCTATATGTGGAAGAAAACTACTGTTTGGGCACACGTCGTGGCGGTGATCTCACCGCAGCTCAGCCCGGCTGGGAACGGAGCCCAGTGACTAGAGGTAAACTCTATGATGTCACCCCCAGTTACTGACACTGCATTCCCAGCAGCTCATTCACTAGTGGTTCTCAGTGTGGACTGTCGCATCTTTTCACCGTCCAGGTTGAAACCTTATGTTTTTATGTTTGGCAGCTGTCACACGCTAAAAGACACTTTTTATTACAATAAATAGTTTTTGCATCACCACACATTTTAAGAGCTATAATTTTTCCATATATTGGACCACAGTCATGTGAGGTATTATTTTTTATGTTTTTGCGGGACAAGCTGACATTTTTATTGGTACCATTTTCGGGCACATGATATTTTTTGATCGCTTTCTATTCCGATTTTTGGGAGACAGAATGAGCAAAAACCTGCAATTCATGAATTTCTTTTTTGGGTTGGTTTATACCGTTCCGTGTGTGGTAAAATTGATATGGCAATTTTATTGTTCGGGTCAGTACGATTACAGCGATCCCTCATGTAGACATCCGGCTCACCATGGCAAGGATTGAGACCCCACGTCATGCCATGGGGTCTCCGATCCAAAGGCAGAGGGGTTGTCAGCCCCTGTGCCGGCTCCCGAATGCTGCGATCTTGTTAGATCGCAGTATTTTGGGGCTTAAAGAGTCTAGTGTCGGGTATCCACTCTCCCCGTGAGTGCAGCTGATCGCAATGACGTATTATAACGTCCATGGTCAAATTGTGCCAGGTCACATGGATGGTACAGTACGTCGGATGTCAGAAAGGGGCTAATTCAGAGAGTCTTGTCACTCAAAATAGTACATAAATAACATTTCCCATATGTCTATTTTATATCAGTGCAATTTTTTAAATATTTTTTTGTTGGGGGAAATTATAAGGGTTAAAAGTTGACCAGAGATTTCTCATTTTTAACAAAAAATTTACAAAACCATTTTTTTTAGGGACCAAATCCCATTTGAAGTTCCTTTGAAGGGCCTATATGACAGAAGATACCCAAAAGTGACACTATTCTAAAACCACATTCAAAAAGTTTATTAACCCTTCAGGTGCTTCATGGGAATTAATGGAATGTGGAAGGAAAAAATAAACATTTAATTTTTTAAACATTTTTTTTAGTTTACCAAGGATGACAGAGGAAAATAGACCATAAAGTTTATTGTGCAGTTTCTCCTGAACATTCTGATACCCCATATGTGTGGGAAAACCATTGTTTGCTGGCATAATTAGCTGACGCCATGTTGCATTTGGGGAGCCCCTGATGTGCCTAAACAGTGGAAACCCCCAAGTGACACCATTTTGGAAACTTGACACCTCAGGGAACTTATCTAGATATGTGGTGAACACCTTGAAATCACAGGTGCTTCACAGATGTTTATAATGTTGAGCCTTTAAAATTTAAAAAAATTCACATTCTTCCAACAAAAAAGTTTTTTAGCCCCAATTTTTTTTATTGCACAAGGATTACAGGAGAAAAGGAACCACCAAAATTTGTTGTGCAATTTTTCTTGAGTTCAAAGATACCCCGTATATGGTCGAAAAGCAATTTTGAGGCACAGTGCAAATCTCAGGAGGTAAGGAGCACCATTGATAAAGTGCAGAATTTTCTGCACTTGTTTGATGGTGCCCTATCACACTGTCAGAGCCCCTGAGGTGCAAGAAAAGCAGAAACCCCCCCATAAGTGACCCCATTTTGCAAAATGAACCTCTCGATTAATTATTTAGACTGCAGTGATCATATTGGGCAGTGAAGAAAACATAATTTACATTTTTACCACCAAAATTGTGTGTTAGCCCCAAATTTTACATTTTCATACTAGGAAATTGGTGAGAATGGCGCTAAAACTTGTCTCACTATTTCTGCTGAATGTAGAAATATCCCATATGTGGCTGTACCAGTGCAGCTTAGCCATACAGAGAGACTCGGGAGGGACAAAGTGCTGTTTGCCTCCTGGAGAGCAGATTTTCTTAGAATAGTTTGCTGACTCCATATACAGAACCCCAAAGTGCTAGAAAAGCAGAATCCCCCCTCAAGTGACCTCATTTGGAAATTTTAACCCTTTGGGATTTTATTTACAGGTGTAATGACGATTTTGCTAAATTTCTTTTGAAGATCAATGTGTATCTTCGTACCATGTTAGCCAGTAGATAGAAAAATATTTAGAATTGAGAGTAGAGTTGAGCGATACTTTCCGATATCCAAATGTATCGGATCGGAATGGTATCGCCGATACACACAAAATATCGGTGATACCCGATACCAATACCGGAAATCCAATGTAAGTCTATGGGAACAAAATATCGGAATTAAAAAAAAAACATTCTTGCCTTGTTGGATAATTGTACATGAAGGAAAACAACAAAGAGTAATGTAGAATGTATTGGGGGAGGTTGAGGAGACATTAAAGGCATAGATGTTTAACCCAATCCAACGGAATAGCATTAATATATTTTTTTTTTTAAATACGTTCGGATTGACGAAGAAATTGACAATGTTGTTAACCTTTTTTCTATTTTGGCAAATATGCATGTTTCAAAACTTCCATGCTCTTCACCTTTTTAACTTTTGCCACAATTTCTCCTTCATAATCTTCAGCAGCATCATCTTTGTCATCAAATTATTCTTCATCTTCACCTTCTTTATCTTCTTCTTAAACTTCTTGCTATTCATCTTTTTGTTAACATTACTCAGATTGTTCTTATTAAACTATTATTCTTCTTCATATTAACCCATAAAGTGTAAAGTATAACCTCTTTCTATGAATTTAATTTCCCTGAATTTAATTTCCATTTAATTTAATTTAATTTCTTAAATAATTCAGGGATGAGAAGAGAACAGGGTGGAGGCAGCAGGACTTTTTGCCGTACACACAGCAAGGGAACAGCTGACATTAGTGAACCCCAGTAACACAGGAGCAAGTGTTGACTGTGCTAACAGAACTTCCGAGCAACAACTGGCGGTGTTGGAGCCCAGGGTCAAGGAGGGTGTAGGCAGAGGCCTAATATGAGATGTTTGAAGTTAAATTTGGAGTTAGCAGCAAAAATTTTTGCCAGACACCCAGCAGGGGAACAGCAGGCGTTACTGAACCCCACAAACACATCAGCGATTGTTTTGATCTGTGCATCCAACACTTCTGATCAGCAACTGGCTTTGTTGAAGCCCAGGGTCAAGAAGGGTTTTAAATTTAAATATTGAGTTATTGCCTTGTTACGTGGCATTGCAAATGTATGTACTTCAAACTATAAAAAATGAAGTTTTACTAGGACAATAAAATTATGAATTTCAATTCCAAGAATAAAAATAAACACCCTTAAAATATAAACGCATATAAGCACATGGCAACAAGAAATGGAACAACACACCACCCAAAATTATTTTTACAAAATATAGTGATGTAAATTTAGGAATAAAAGTCCATTTTTGTATTTAGGAATGATGCGTAAGGAACGCTATGTTAAAGCATAACATAGTGAAGACAATGGATTTTGTAATAGTCACTCATCATCATCATTACAAGAAATCTGTGACAGTCACACAGATTTCAATTATTTCACTCACGAAAATTGTTATTTCGGACAGCATTTATTACATGTCCAGCATGGACTCATCAAAGTGATGAGATGACGCAATAATGTACGATAAAAAAAAAAAAAATTAAAAAAAAAAACATTGTCACAATTTAAGTGGGTGCTGCAAGTGGAGGTGAAACAAAGGCTACGGATAGCAAAGGTATATACTATGTCTGTTGTAGACAGTGGGCAGCCTCTGATGGGTAATGTCGATGTTATACTGTACGTCAATAAAGGCTGCGGCTGCAATCATGCATTTTTGGCTTGTAGAATGTTGAAGAGGGTAAAAGCATGTCTGGTTGCGCAAGGCTTTATCCTGTAACAATACCTTCCTTGCGTGACGGGTAGGGTAGCGTGTGTCTATTATATGAGTGTCTCTAAAATGTGACTTTACGCAGCCTTATTCTACCCTAGGGATGCAAAAAATAAGACAGCAGTAATCATTTACTGTATAAAACTCCACCTATGAGCAACAAAACAAGCACGTTCCCTCTTCCGGTTCCTGTGCTGACATGTGAGGAGGGAGTTTGGAGACGCTCCTGAATTTCTCCCAGGTGTCCAAGCATATCGGGCCGATAGGAGAGCATTAAAACCACCCCCGGTCGTGACTTAAATACGGTGAATCGAACCAGTGAAGAACTGTAGGTCGATGCGAACGAATGTGCGATCACATGACACACGTTTATAACCCTTGCTAGACACGAATAACTTTGTAGAATTTTGGAGACACCTGAACCCAGATGGCAGTGAATATTCCTTCTATTCGGCGCCACATGACTCTTGGTACAGAAGAGATAATATATTGCTATCACAGGAGCTAGTAAGGGAGTGGAAGAGGCAGATGTGCACAACGTAGCTATATCTGACCACGCGCCCGTATCAGTGACCCTGCCAGATATGGTTCAGATGGGGCCAGACCAAACTTGGCGCTTCCCTACCTATTTGTTAATGGATGAGAAGTTTCAACATCAGGTGAAGCAATGGTGTTTGGAATATGTAAGTGATAATGGAGATAGTAGGGATAGGCCGGAACTTTTATGGGCAGCAGGGAAGGCATTAATGCGCGTGAAACTAATAGGTTATCAGACAACGCTAAAAAAGAAGATAGCGACAAACTACTCGCAGGCTAGCAGGATATTACGCGATAGCTACACGGCAAACAAGACAACTTCATCAACACAGGATAAAAATAGATGTAAGCAGGCTAAGGCTGACTTGCACGTATGGGTATATCGACGCGAGAGAAGCAGTAATATGAATTATAGAGCCGATGTATATCGTTATGGTAGCAAATCAGGGAGACTATTAGCACGACTAGCGAAAGGAAATCACATTCGTCATCAACATATTACTGCGTTAACGAATAACCATGGGATCATGAACACAGACCCTTGAAGCATAATCACGATTCTACAAGAATACTACTCAGACTTATATAAGGTGGAACATACGGATAGTGGGAGGGTCAGACCTTTCTAGATGGAATACGGTTACCATCCTTCACAAACTATCAGCTTCTCCTTTTAAAAAAACCAATTGAGGTGACGGAAGTGACAGCGGCGATAAGTGACTTTAAATCCGGGAAAGCTCCAGGACCTGACGGGTTTACAGCCAAATTATTAAAATTATTGAGTGAGGATATCCCGTCCACATTGGTAGGCACCTTCAATCATATATTGGAGACAGGAGGGTTGCCCATCCATTCAAACATGGCACACATGAAGGTGCTACTAAAACCCAACAAACCTTCACATCTGGCTGGATCCTATCGTCCATTCTCACTCATTGACCAGGATATCAAGCTTTTGTCCAGGATCATGGCAGATCGTTTGAGTAGCATTCTTCCTACGCTGATAGGGCCATCACAAGTGGCCTTTGTTCGACCAAGATCGCCCATGAATAACATTAGGAAAGTAATAGCAGTTGTAGATAAATATCGTTGTCTGACAACATCGAGTCCTGTCATGCTATCCTTAGATGGCGATAAGGCATTTGATAGGGTGAGCTGAAGTTGGTTGCCAATGGTCCTGGACAAAATTGCCATGAAAGGCACGTTTATGACTTTCCTATCAGGTGTCTACGCCAACCCACAGGCACAAATACACAACACAGGTCACCTTTCGGCTACTTTCACAATACAGAGGGGAACTCCTCAGGGATGTCCATTATCACCTTTGCTCTTTGATATAGCCCTTGAGCCATTAGTTACACACGTGGAGGATAACACAGTATATGACGGTATAAAGGTAGGGGTCGGCAGATCAAACTCACATTGTTTGCAGACGATATACTCATTTATATGGCACATCCCCAAGACCATCTCAAAGGGCTATTAGACTGGATAAAAATTTTTAACTAGTTCTGGGATTTTGCTTCAAAGACTACAAGAGTGAAATTTTTCAATTGTTAAAGCCTAATCCTCGTGAGCTTTGGTGTGCTTACTGATGGGGGACAGAAGTAATTAAAACCTTTATTTATAACATATCTGTGAATCAAAATAGGACGAGATTCTAGTTTTCAAGACAAACTTAACTATGAACCCTAATTGGACAAGGTTGTACGTCAATTGGAGCCGTGGCATGATTTGCCCCTGTCTCTTCTGGGCCGTTGTCACCTTCTTAAGATGATTATTTTTGGAAGGCTGTTATACCCACTTCAGACTATTCCAATCCTGTTACGTAAAGATGATGTTTCACGGATAAAAAAAGCATTGACCAGATTCATCTTGAGGGAAAACGGCCCAGAATAGCAGTACAAAAAATTATGCGTGCAGTAAAAGATGGGGGCCTGGCCGTGCCAAACGTTAGGAGTTATAACTTTTCGTGCTTGATCAGAGTGGGGAGAGATTGGTTTAAGGGGACTTAGTCCTACTCAGATGTATTGCTGGAATCTGGACTGACAGAGGGTTGTATTTTGGTCTCATGTGTTGACACTGTGATTTGTAAACTCCCGGTCATAGTGATCAGCGCTACTGCGCGATACAGTAATTGCCTGTAAGGCAAGCAGACGAGCGCATGGGTTGTCTTCTCAGTTATCTAAACACATGCCTTTATGGGCTCACCCAGAATTCCCAGTGGCAGTGACAGACCGCGTTTTTGAGACGTGGCATACTAAAGGTATACATACAGTATTCCATCTCATGCACCTAAAAGAGTGTGAGGTGGCTGACATCCAAGGAGATTATGGAAAAATTAAATTAGCCCCCTTCTCACTTTATTGAAACTCTACAAGTGCATTATTTCTACAGAAATCGCCTGCGTAATATTATAGAAGAGGTGGTAGACAATTGATTTGACAAGATGGGAGATATATTTCTTCAACCAGACTGAAGTTTGCTCATGATTTTCCATGATTACTACGACCTGTGATGAGGTCATAGTCACGTGATCTGGTCAGCTGATGTGTACGTCACCTGATGGTGTTTTGTAGGCCTATAAAACAAGGAGCTGTTGTAGTTGTTGTGTGGAAGGAAGGAGTTTGGCTGGAGTAAGCCTGGAACATTGTTTTGTTACTGTGTGGCAGTGTGCACCAGGAAGCGAGTAACAGACCACCCGGAATGTGACCTGGCGGTCTCAGCTGACCTGCAGCCGCTTAGTTAAGCCCGTCACAAGCAAGGGTGAGTCTGTGACCAGTGGTTCTCCAAACTGGAGTGATTTATGTTCTGTTTTCATTTTGTTATATGGACTTTTTGTTGAACTCATGATTAAAATCACTGAACTTTGAAATAAAAGGCTGTGTGTTTGCCTCATTACTGCGGCCCAGCCCTGCCTACCACAGCGGTTCCCTACAATTGGTGGAGAATGCGGGCAACGCAGTGAGGTCAGGCTGTTTTTCATGCATGACAGTAAATGTCCTGGTTTTAGAAAGTGCACCAAAACCGGCTGGATAACTGTCCGAAGATGGAGAACAAAGTAAAAATGCTAGTGGAGGCCATGTGACAGCAACAGCAGGCTACACAGCAGCAACAGCAGGCTATGCAGCAGCAGCAGGCTATACAACAGCCGGCTATGTAGCGGCAGCAGGCTATACAGCAGCAGGCTATGTAGCAGCAGATATTTAATCGACAGCAACAGGAAACCAATAGTTTACTGATGCAGCACATCACAGCGCCGCAGACAGTAAGAGCTGCCCGGGGATGCCATGATGTCCGGAAAGCGGTGCGTACAGCGATCCGAAAGATGGAGCAATCAGATGACGTTGAGGTGTAGCTGGAGATGTTTGAAGGCGTGGCTAAAAGGGAGAGACTGCCCCGGGACCAGTGGGCGAGATCGTGGCTCCGTTTTTTACTTCAGGACCCGCTAAAGCCTATAGGGACCTACCCCCCCAGCAACAGGAGGACTATGAGAGCGTGAATGGTGAGATACTTGCACGTCTTGGGGTAAATGTTTTTTTCCTGGCCCAGCGTGTACAACAATGGAAGTTTTCCCCTTCCGAGCCAGCTCGGTCCCAGTATTATGACTTAATACACCTGATAGAAAAGTGCTTTCAGCCTGAGGTGTTGTCACCCCGCGATATGCTGGATCGTATAGTGACTGATAAATTCGGGCGAACTTTGCCCCACACCCTTCAAACATGGGTTGGACAGGCAGCCCCTACTGATGGTCTCCAAATGGTAGACCTCATTGAAAGATATGGGCCTACCAAGGAGATACAGGGAGAGACTACCCGGGAGCTACCAATTAAATTCACCAAACCTTCACCCACAGCTCGGCGAGCAGAGACTCTGAGGTCCGCCCAGGAAGGGTCGGGGAACGAAAGGGGCCCCATAATCTGTTGGCGGTGCCAAGAACTATGACATGTGAGATCTGATTGCCCCCACCTGACTGAGCCCATGGACAACAACTTTGGCTACTATCAGTCTCACTATGCATAACACATGTGTGCAGTGGTCAGTATTACCTTTGCCTTCGGTGGAGGAGGAAAACACCTCTCCTATAGAAGTGTTAGTTGGGGAGATGGAAGATTTGCCACCGGGACCAGAATTGTAATACTTAAATGTGTCAGGTGACAATTTTGGTACGGCGCAACTCCGTGACCCTACGTTGAGTCTATTTGTTGGGGATAACATTTTGTTTTGTAACTGATCATTCCCCTGTGACTGGCAGTGTTGTAGCCCAGGTGGTAGAAAGATGAACATAACAGGAGACATGGAAAACGTTGGCAAACAGTTATTTAATCTGAAAACGGGCAGGCAAATTCAGGTGAGATCCATGCCTTGTTCATTTTCAGAAAAGTAAGCCGGTCTACATTCTCTGAGGATAGTCGCATGCGACGGTCTGTTAGTACACCACCTGCAGCACTAAAGACGCGCTCAGATAATACACTGGCAGCAGGGCAAGCCAGCACCTCCAATGCATACTGGCTAAGCTCTGGCCATGTATCCAGCTTAGAGACCCAAAACTTGAAAGGGGAAGAGCCATCTGGGAGTACACTGAGAGGGAAAGACATGTAGTCTGTCACCATCTTACGTAAACGTTGCCTCATGGTGAGGGGAGTCGTCTCGGATGGTGTAGACATTGGTGGCGCTGACACAAAACTTCGCCACATTTGTAACATACTGCTCTTGCCCTGTGCAGAGGCGCTGCTTGTGCTCCCTCTTGTTGCAGAGGTGTCTCCACTGCCTCGACGCACAGAGATTCTTTGTAAAGCAGTAGCAGCAGCAGTGCTCTCGGCTGGAATGGAGAATATTATGGATTGCACCAGTCTGTCTTGGTACTCCCGCATTTTACGCTCCCGGTTCAACGGTGTGATGAGGCTTTGTAAGTTGTCCCGGTAGCGAGGGTCTAGGAGGGTGTACACCCAATAATCTGATGTGGTGAGAATGTGGGCGATGCGGCGGTCGTTTCTCAGGCACTGCAGCATGAAATCAACCATGTGCTGCAGACTCCCAACTGCCCAACAAACGCTGTCCTCTGGAAGAGGCGTCATCTCTGCCTGCTCTGCATCGCCCCACCCTCGCTCTACATACTGACTAGAGCGTTGTGTACCTCCCTCTGTAGGGATTTCTTCCTCATCCATTGACTCCTCCTAATCCTCCTCACAAAGTGAGCACTGCCCAGCCCTTTGTGAGGAACCAAGTTGCGCTGACTGTCCAGAAGGTGAGTGAATTTGTGACTCCTCATCCTCCACCTCTTCCAAAACCTCATCCTTTAGTGCTTGCAGTGATTTTTGAAGCAGGCAGATAAGGGGGACAGTCATGCTGACTAGTGCATCATCTGCACTCGCCATCCGCGTTGAGTCATCAAACGCACGCAAAACGTGGAAGATGTCCTTCATAGAGGCCCACTCAGTAGTGGTGAAGTGTGAACGGCGCAAATTGCGAGTTGATTGCGCCTGATGCAGCTGATACTCCATTACTGCTGGCTGTTGCTCACACAACCGCTCCAACATATGTAAGGTGGAATTCCACCTGGTGGGTACGTCACATATGATGCGATGTTCAGGAAGGCGAAATCTGCGTTGCAGAGCAGCAATGCGCGATCTGGCTATGCTGGAACGTCGCAAGTGAGCGCACTCTAGGCGGACCTTCTGCAGCAGTTCAGCAAGATCCGGATAGTCCCTCAAAAAACTCTGCACGACCAAGTTGAGCACATGTGCCAGACATGGTATGTGAGTGAGGTTGCCAAGGCCCAGAGCTGCCACCAGATTTCGGCCATTGTCACACACTACCAAGCCTGGCTGGAGATTCGCTGGCAAAAACCACACGTCGCTCTCCTGCTTGATGGCATTCCAGACCTCCTGCGCTGTGTGGCTTCGATTCCCCATTGAAATTAATTTCAGGACGGCCTGTTGACGTTTGGCCACGGCTGTGCTCATATCGTTCGCAACAGGTAAGCGTTCACAGGTCCATGTGGAGGTAGACCGTGACGGCTCCTGCAGCGATGATTCTGAGGAACTGGAGTAGGAGGAGGAGTCAATGTGTACAGACTGGATTCCTGCAATCCTTGGAGTTGGCAGAACACGTACAGCGCCACTCGCAAGATCTGTACCGGCTCCACAACATTGACCCAATGGGCAGTGAGGGAAAGGTATCGTCCCTGGCCATGGGTACTGGTCCACGCATCGGTGGTCAGGTGGACCTTGCTACAGACGGCATTTAGTAGCGCATGTTTAATGTTTCCCTCGACATGTTTTTGCAGACCAGGGACGGCTTGCCTGCTGAAATAAAATCGGCTTGGCACATTGTATTGTGGGACTGCCAATGCCATTAAGTTACGGAAACTGTCAGTCTCCACCAGCCTGAATGACAGCATTTCAAGGGACAGGAGTTTTGCAATGCCAGCATTCAGAGCCTGTGCTCGTGGATGGTTTGACGAGTATGTCCGTCTTTTATCCCATGCCTGTGGTACCGATGGCTGTTTTGTGGCCTGGGAGTGTGAAGATGACAGGGAACTTGCTGCTGTGGGTGGAATAACACTTTGTCTCTGGACAACAGTGACCGAGGTTCTTCCATGGCGATCCTGTGAGGAAGCAGAACCAGCTGTGTGTGAGCTGGAGGTAGAGGCTCCAACACGACCTGAAGATGTAGGTGCTGCTGTAGGTTGGCCTACATCTCCAGTGTGTCTTTGTAACTCAACTACGTGCTTTGTCCGCACATGTTTCCACATATTTGTGGTATTGAGGTTACTGCAATTTTTACCTCTTTTTACTTTTTGCTTACACAGCTTGCATTTAACATAGCAAATATCATCTGCAAGTCTGTCAAAAAAGGACCACGCAGTGCAAGTCCTGGGAGCGCCCATTTTGACTTTTGGAAGAGAACTGCTCCCAACAGGTGCCAAACTGGAGGCTAGAGGCAACCGAGTCTGCAGCCTACCTCTCCCTCCTGTTTGTACCGTTGGGACAATCTCATCCTCAGAGCTGCTCCCACCACCTTCCTGTCCCTCACGCCATGTTGGGTCTTGGACCTCATCATCTCCACTACCCTCTTCCAACACCTGCTGCTGTTGGGTGGTCTGGCCAGCACCATGCTCAACAGAAACTGGCACCTGAGTCTCATCATCATCAGATGCGTTCTGCGGTGTGCTGACCATCGGCACTGGCTCACCCGCCTCTTCTGATTCAGAGAGACACAGCTGTTGCGCATCACTGCATACTCCCTCTTCTTCACATTCCAGAATGCTGCTTGGCTGGGCCCCTGTTTGCAAGCCAACAGATTCTGAGAACAGAAGCAGAGACTCAGCTGGCTCCAGTTCAGAACTCTCTGACTGCCTGGGCAATTTGACAGGCGGTGAACAGACAGATGGTTGCTCAACAGTGTTGTGGTCCTGAGAGGAGGTGGAAGCAATTGAAGTCGATGCATTGGCTGCCATCCAACCAACAACGGCTTCAATTTGTTCTTCCCGCAGCAGGGGATACGCCGAGCTCCTACAAAACTGCACATAAAGGAACGCTCACGGGGAAAAATGGTGGATGCTGTGTCACTGGGGGCGGCAGCAGCCACAGAATCCCCACGTCCTCTCCCTGCTGAAACTCCACGGCCACGACCACGTGCCTTTCTCCCTGCCTTCTTCATCTTGGTAGATTGATAAAGAAAGTCAGAAAAGTTAAAAGGCCTAAGTGTTGTTATTCCGCAGAGACTGCAGTGAACACTGCAGACAACTGTTCACTAGCTGTGAAAGGCCCCTTTGTGTACTTCTATAGTGTTTGCAACCAATGTATTGTATACGGATGGAAGCGCGTCACACTAATAGATTGGAGTTATTTTAAATAGAATGGAGCAGCAACAATTATAGAAAAATGACAAGGATGAGGCAGTGACACACGTTCAGCAGACTATAACCAGCAGTGGTTTAAGAACTAACTGGAGCGTGATCTGCACTCAGCAAAAAAAAAAATAAACACAGACTAGAGTGAACACTGCAGTGCAAACAACTGGTCACTATCTGTGAAAGGCTCCTTTGTGGACTTCTATAGTGTTTGCAACCAATGTATTGGATACGGATGGAAGCGCGTCACACTAATAGATTGGAGTTATTTTAAATAGAATGGAGCAGCAACAATTATAGAAAAATGACAAGGATGAGGCAGTGACACACGTTCAGCAGACTATAACCAGCAGTGGTTTAAGAACTAACTGGAGCGTGATCTGCACTCAGCAAAAAAAAAAAATATCACAGACTAGAGTGAACACTGCAGTGCACACAACTGGTCACTATCTGTGAAAGGCTCCTTTGTGGACTTCTATAGTGTTTGCAACCAATGTATTGGATACGGATGGAAGCGCGTCACACTAATAGATTGGAGTTATTTTAAATAGAATGGAGCAGCAACAATTATAGAAAAATGACAAGGATGAGGCAGTGACACACGTTCAACAGACTATAACCAGCAGTGGTTTAAGAACTAACTGGAGCGTGATCTGCACTCAGCAAAAAAAAAAAATATCACAGACTAGAGTGAACACTGCAGTGCATACAACTGGTCACTATCTGTGAAAGGCTCCTTTGTGGACTTCTATAGTGTTTGCAACCAATGTATTGGATACGGATGGAAGCGCGTCACACTAATAGATTGGAGTTATTTTAAATAGAATGGAGCAGCAACAATTATAGAAAAATGACAAGGATGAGGCAGTGACACACGTTCAGCAGACTATAACCAGCAGTGGTTTAAGAACTAACTGGAGCGTGATCTGCACTCAGCAAAAAAAAAAAATATCACAGACTAGAGTGAACACTGCAGTGCACACAACTGGTCACTATCTGTGAAAGGCTCCTTTGTGGACTTCTATAGTGTTTGCAACCAATGTATTGGATACGGATGGAAGCGCGTCACACTAATAGATTGGAGTTATTTTAAATAGAATGGAGCAGCAACAATTATAGAAAAATGACAAGGATGAGGCAGTGACACACGTTCAGCAAACTATAACCAGCAGTGGTTTAAGAACTAACTGGAGCGTGATCTGCACTCAGCAAAAATAAAAAATATCACAGACTAGAGTGAACACTGCAGTGCACACAACTGGTCACTATCTGTGAAAGGCTCCTTTGTGGACTTCTATAGTGTTTGCAACCAATGTATTGGATACGGATGGAAGCGCGTCACACTAATAGATTGGAGTTATTTTAAATAGAATGGAGCAGCAACAATTATAGAAAAATGACAAGGATGAGGCAGTGACACACGTTCAGCAGACTATAACCAGCAGTGGTTTAAGAACTAACTGGAGCGTGATCTGCACTCAGCAAAAAAAAAAATATCACAGACTAGAGTGAACACTGCAGTGCACACAACTGGTCACTATCTGTGAAAGGCTCCTTTGTGGACTTCTATAGTGTTTGCAACCAATGTATTGGATACGGATGGAAGCGCGTCACACTAATAGATTGGAGTTATTTTAAATAGAATGGAGCAGCAACAATTATAGAAAAATGACAAGGATGAGGCAGTGACACACGTTCAGCAAACTATAACCAGCAGTGGTTTAAGAACTAACTGGAGCGTGATCTGCACTCAGCAAAAATAAAAAATATCACAGACTAGAGTGAACACTGCAGTGCACACAACTGGTCACTATCTGTGAAAGGCTCCTTTGTGGACTTCTATAGTGTTTGCAACCAATGTATTGGATACGGATGGAAGCGCGTCACACTAATAGATTGGAGTTATTTTAAATAGAATGGAGCAGCAACAATTATAGAAAAATTACAAGGATGAGGCAGTGACACACGTTCAGCAGACTATAACCAGCAGTGGTTTAAGAACTAACTGAAGCGTGATCTGCACTCACCAAAAAAAAAATATATCACAGACTAGAGTGAACAAACTGCAGTGCACACAACTGGTCACTATCTTTGAAAGGCTCCTTTGTGGACTTCTATAGTGTTTGCAACCAATGTATTGGATACGGATGGAAGCACGTCACACTATAATTTCAATTGAAAGGAGCTGCAAGAATTACACTAAAGAAAAAAAAAAAAAGAGTCTGTGAGTGACACGTGCAGATGCCTACAAACAGCGTTGGATGCAGAGCAAACTGCAGCGCGTCACCTGCACTCACACACAGACCTTGCAGAGCTGTGAAAACAACACTGCAAGGCTAAAGGAAGCTTTACACAGCGGTTGTTAAACTAGCCTGCCTAAAGCACAGTACACAAAATCGCAATCTCTAACTGTCCCTCAGAGTCAGCAGAGCAGCGTTCTGTCCCTAACTGAATTCACAGCACAGTGACGCTAAAATGGTGGCGGCGCCTTTTAAATTGCATTATGACATCATTTCAGCATCCAATCACAGCCATGCCATTAGTTAACATGACCGCAGCAGTACAGGATGTGCCTACACTTCTTAGAATTCCTCATTGGCTGACTAAAATCACATTGCCTCTCAAAGAATTATGGGAACTTCCGATTACGGTATACGATATATGGAAAATATCGGAACCAAGTATCTAAAGTCCGAAACAGCGAATATCGGCCGATACCCGATACTTGCGGTATCGGAATGCTCAACTCTAATTGAGAGTCCTCAGTGGTTGATACCTTTTAATGGCTAACTGTTAGCCATTAAAAGGTATCAACCACTGAGGACTCTCAATTCTAAATATTTTTGAGGACCGAAGAGCCATTTTGTTTTTCCAGTGCCTTTGTGGTACCAGTAACATGGAAGCCCCCTATATTTCCGTGAACCGATGATGGGCCTAAGTGTGGACTTGCTTTTTTTGTGGATTGAGTATAAGCTTTTATTAGGAACATTTTACATAACATTTAGGATCACACTTATCCTGTGCTCTAGGCTGAGCACTTACTTTGGAGTTTCCATCTAAAACTCTGAGTGACATTCAGATAAAACTCCTAAGGGAGCCATGCACTATAATGCAGCAGCAATTACTCTAGACTCTGTCTGGCCTCTGTTCAGTTTTCAGAAGTGCACAAAACTGTGGCAGACAGCACTTTTATGCTCACTTAAAAAGACGGACACTGCCGGATCACAGATCCTATGGCATCTACAGTGCCTCCATCTGCCCCATTATAGGGACTCTTCCACCAGGGATTCCGTCTGAATCATGTATTTCAGAGATTTACATGGAAACCCCGGTGAAAGAGCTTAGCGCAGAGTGTAGGATAAATGTGCGCCTGACTGCGATCTTCGGAAGACAGAATGAAAAAGTCATCATCAAGTGAATAATTCTTTTTATTTATTTTTTACGCCGTTCTTCATGAGATATTAGTGATTAGATGACTTTATTCTTCGGGTGCGTGCGATTGCAGCGATACCAGATTTATATCGGGTTTTTATGTTTTGCTGCTGTCACACACTAAAAGAAACTTTTAAACAAGTTTTTGCATCCCCATATTTTGAGAGCTACTGTATAATTTTTTCATATTTTGTCCAACAGTCATGTGATGGCTTGTTTTTTGTGGGACGAGTTGACGTTTTTATTGGTACCATATTTGGGCACATGACATTTTTTGATAGCTTTCTATTTCGATTTTTGGGGGGTTGAGTGAACAAAAACCAGCGATTCAAGAATTTTTTTTAAATTGATAAAGCAATTTAACCCCTCTCTGACATCTGACGTACTATCCCGTCCATAAAACCCGTGACAATCTGACCACGGACGGGATAGTACGTCATAGCGATCAGCTGCGCTCCTGGGGGGAGCGCAGCTGATCGCCGCCGGGTGTCAGCTGATTATCACAGCTGATACCCGGGACTGTGTGCCAGGAGTGGTCACTGACCGCTCCCGGCACATTAACCCCTTGCACACCGCGATCAAACATGATCGCGGTATACTGGGGGCACAGGGGAGCATCGCACAGGGAGGGGGATCCCTGCGCGCCCCCCTGAGACCCTCAGAACAGCGCGATGTGATCACGCTATTCTGAGGGCTTCCTTCCTCCCAGACCCGGATCCAAGATGGTGCCGGGGTCCTGGAGGGAGGCACTGAGAAGCCTGCAGCGCTGCCTGTGAGATCGCTGGTCTCACAGAGTGCTGTGCACACTGTGAGACCAGCGATCTGACATTTTACAGTGATGTCCCACCCTGGGACAATGTAAAAAAGTAAAAAAAATAAAAATAAACGTGTAAAAAAAAAATCCAAAATAAATAAAAAAATAAATAAATATTCCCCAATAAATTCATTTCTTCCTGTAAATAAAAAAAATAAAACAATAAAAGTACACATATTTGGTATCGCCGCGTCCATAACGACCCCCCCTATAAAACTGTCCCACTAGTTAACCCCTTTAGTGAACCCCTTAAAAAAAAAAAAATAAAAACAAAGCAAAAAATCAGTGCTTTATCATCATACCGCTGAACAAAAAGTGGAATAACACGCGATCAAAAAGACCGATATAAATAAACATGGCACCGCTGAAAACGTCATCTTGTCCCGCAAAAAACGAGCCATCACACAGCATCATGAGCGAAAAAATAAAAAAGTTATAATAAAGCGATGCAAAAATAATTATTTTTTATATAAAATTGTTTTTATTCTATAAAAGCGCCAAAACATAAAATAAATGATATAAATGAGGTATGGCCGTAATCGTACTGACCCGAAGAATAAAACTGCTTTATCAATTTTACCACACGCGGAACGGTATAAACGCCTCCCCCAAAAGAAATTCATGAATTGCTGATTTTTGTTCATTCTAACCTCCCAAAAATCTAAATAAAAAGCGTTAAAAAAATGTCACATGCTCAAAAATAGTACCAATAAAAACATCAACTCGTACCGCAAAAAATAAGACCTCACATGACTCTGTGGGCCAAAATATGCAAAAATTATAGCTCTCAAAATTGTGGTGATGCAAAAACTATTTTTTGCAATAAAAAGTGTCTTTTAGCGTGACAGCTGACAAACATAAAAACCCGCTATAAATAGTAAATCCAACCCCCCCTATATCCCCCCGTTAGTTAGGGAAAAATAATAAAATTACAAAAATGAATTTATTTCCATTTTCCCATTAGGGTTATGATTAAGGTTAGGGTTGCGGCTAAAGTTAGGGTTAGGGTTGGCGCTAAAGTTAGTATTAGGGTTATGGTTGGGATTAGGGATAGGGGTGTGTTAGGGTTAGGTTTGTGGTTAGGGTTGGGACTAGGGTTAGGGGTGTGTTGGGGTTAGGGTTGGAGTTAGAATTGGGGGGTTTCCGCTGTTTAGGCACATCAGGGGCTCTCCAAATGTGACATGACGTCTGATCTCAATTCCAGCCAATTCTGCGTTGAAAAAGTCAAACGGTGCTCCTTCCCTTCTGACCTCTGCCATGCGCCCAAACAGTAGTTTACTCCCACATGGGGTATCAGAGTACTCTGGACCCTAAGAGTTATTGTGCAATTTGTCCTATTTCTTCTGTTACCCTTGGGAAAATAAAAAACTGGGGGCAAAAATATCATTTTTTTTAAAAAAAAATGATTTTTTTTATTTTTACGGCTGTTCGTTATAAACTTCTGTGAAGCACTTAGGGGTTCAAAGTGCTCACCACACATCTAGATAAGTTCCTTGTGGGGTCTATTTTCCAAAATGGGGTCACTTGTGGGGGTTTCCACTGTTTAGGTGCATCAGGGGCTCTCCAAATGCGACATGACGCCCCCAGAGCATTCCATCAAAGTCTGCAATCCAAAACGTCACTACTTCCCTTTCGAGCCCCAACGTGTGCCCATACAGTAGTTTTCTCCCACATATTGGGTATCAGCGTACTCAGGACAAATTGGACAACAACTTTTGGGGTCCAATTTCTCCTGTTACCCTTGTGAAAATAAAATATTGGGGGCGAAAAAAAAAATTTTTGTAAAAAAAAAAATATTTTTTTGTTTTTACCGCTGTACGTTATAAACTTCTGTGAAGCACTTGGGGCTTCATAGCGCTCACCACACATCTAGATAAGTTCCTTGTGGGGTCTATTTTCCAAAATGGGGTCACTTGTGGGGGGTTTCCACTGTTTAGGCGCATCAGGGGCTCTCCAAATGCGACATGACGCCCCCAACACTTAGGTTCAAAGTGCTCACCACTAGAGTTGACGATACTTTTCCATATCCAAAATGTATCGGAATCGGAATGGATCGCCGAACCATTAAAATATCGGCGATTACCCATACGGAAATCCAAGTAATCTTGGGAACAAAAATATCGTAACTAAAAAAAACTCTTTCTTTTCTTGTAAACACTAAATTACACACATAGAATACAATGAATATATATATATATATTATATATATATATATACATGTCATTGTGACATATATATATACATATATTTATAGTTTATACACTTCTACATAGTAAAATAGCCTCTGATTCAATTGCCGGGTAAAGCCGGCTTTTGTGAAAAGACAGAAGCACCCGACATGAAATGACACTTGGTTTACATAGAGTTAACCATGTCTTTTCATGTAGTTTGATATCTGATTTGCACAAATGTAAGTGTGCAAAATTTCACACCTGTAGGGGTTAATTAAAGGTGTAAATTCGTTGTAAAAAAACTGACTTTTTTGCTACGAATTTACACCTTTAATTAACCCCTACAGGTGTGAAATGTTGCACACATACACTCATGTAATTGTTTGTGCAAATCAGATATCAAACTACATGAAAAGACATGGTTAACCCTATGTACACCAAGTGTCATTTCATGTCGGGCTCTGCATTTTCACAAAAGCCGGCAATTGAATTAGCGGCTATTATACTATGTAGAAGTGTATGAACTATAAATATAAATATATATATATGTGTCACAAATTCAATGACATGTATATATATATATGAGGTGTAAAATTGCTGAAAAAAAATGCGTGGGCTCCCGCCCTATTTTCGCAACCAGACAGACAAAGCCAGTGAGTGGGGGCAGATAATAATAGCCCAGAGAGGGACCATTATTTTTGGCCCCCCCTGGCTACTAACATCTGCCCCCAGACACCCCAGAAAAGACAAATCTATAATTAGATTCGCCCTTTTGGCACTTTGCCCGTCTATTCCCATTGCCCTGTAGCGGTGGCGAATGGGTTAATATGGGGTTAAAGCCACCTTGCTATTGAAAGGTGACCTTAAGCCAGGTTAATAATTGAGAGCTGTCAATTAGACAACTATCAATTATTAATCCTATTTCATGAAATAAAAATAAAACACACACACTTTAATTAAAAATCATTTTAATGAAATAAAGACACATGTTTTTGACCATCTTTTATTTTACTGCAAAAACCATTTCCTGTAATAAAAATAAAATAAAAAAGCAAAATTATTCTTACCTATCCCATGCACAGTCAGGTCCCACGGTGTAATCCTTCAGAAAGGGTTAATGTTTACTGCAGGGACCGCAGCTAATGCTGCAGCCTCACAGTAAACCCCCAAATGAATGAGTTCCTCTCCTGGCTCACAGGAGAGGAAGTGGAAAGCTTAATTGATTGCTTTCCACTTTCACTTCAGGTCAGCCAGGGACACAATCAGTGACGTCAGAGGGAACTGATTAACAAAAATAGGGGTTCCCTTCGAAAAAAAAATGGCGTGGGGTCCCTCCTATTTTTGTTAACCAGCCTGATGAAGCAGACTGCTGAGGCATGGTATTTAAGGCTGTTAGGGAGCCAATATCCATGGACCTTGCCAGCAGCGTCGGACTGGAGTACCTTGGGCCCACCAGAGAAAAATTATTCTTGGGGCCCACCATCATACTTCCCAACCTTTGAAGAAGGGAAAGAGGGACAAAGGCTGTGGCACGCTGTGCCTGCTGCAGCAAATTTTAGGCCATGCCACGTTGCACCACAGACTGTCCAGGAGTTGGTGGATGCTTTAGTCCAGGTGTGGGAGGAGATCCCTCAGGAGACCATCCGTCGTGCTCATCAGGAGCATGCCCAGAAGTTGTAGGGAGGTCATACAGCATACCTCCCAAATTTTGAAGACAGGAAAGAGGGTTAAAGGCTGCAAATTTTAGGCCACGCCCCGACCACACCCATTTCACAGCTAATCACACCATATCCTCGCCCCAAGCGTACCCATTTAGCACTGCTGATCACACTGACTGGTAATGAGGGCACAGTGGCTGGTACTGAGGAAAAGAAAGAAAGAGCAGCGAGAGAGAAAGAACAAGCAGAGAAAGAAAGAGAGGAAAGAGAGAAAGAAAGAACAGAGAGAAAAAAGAACAGAGAGCGAGAAGGAAAGAACAGAGAGCGAGAAAGACTAGAGAGAGAAAGAAAGACTAGAGAGAGAGCCAGAGGCGCAGCTAGGGTTTTGGTTTAGTGGGGGCGAAACTTCTGAGTGGGCCCCTAATCAGAGAACCTCAACAAATGACCGCGCTGTTGCCAAAAATGATCTATATATAAAAAGACCAATATTGATATTACCGCCATATGGTCTGTGGTAAATAATACCAGTCCTACAGAACATATAATACAGCACAGGTACAGATAATGACTTACCGCTGATGTTCTTTCTAATGGAATTGTTCACTTTTCATGTCTTTTCCATCTGGCCCAACCGACATGACGACTTCTCCAGCCAGGACTCGACTGCAGAGATTACAACAAAGACACATTTCACTTCTCATATTTTTAGCACTGTCACGGTCACCAATTGGACTATTCTCAACCTGCACAAATTCCTCATCCTGCTGATACCCCAATACTGAGCCGCTGCTGCCATATGTGTCCCTATTTCTGCACCTGATACCCCAATACTGAGCCGCTGCTGCCGTATGTGCCCCTATTACTACACCTGATACCCCAATACTGAGCCGCTGCTGCCGTATGTGTCCCTATTACTGCACCTGATACCCCAATACTGAGCCGCTGCTGCCATATGTGTCCCTATTTCTGCACCTGATACCCCAATACTGAGCCGCTGCTGCCGTATGTGTCCCTATTACTGCACCTGATACCCCAATACTGAACTGCTGCTGCCGTATGTGTCCCTATTACTGCACCTGCTGTGTGGTTCTGTGTGACCTCTAAATTTTAAAGCACCCCTCTAGAATATAGTAATGCCGGGTGCAAGTGCCCTAGAAACAGTGACCACATTTTGTCCCCTAGACTGTAATAATGCCCTGTGTGCCCCTTTGACAGTCACAGTAACCCGAGTTCCCCTATAACAATAAGTGTCCACTTTACATTTAATAATGTCCCAAGTCTCCCCCTGTACATCTCCCCTATACACAGAATAATGCCCCTCACTGGATATATACTGACCCCTTAATGTCCCCAAACTATTTAATGGGTCCAACACTGTATGATGGCCCCTAGATAGCATCCATACAGCATAATACACCAGATAGTCCTCAATATAGTATAATGCACCCCCATAGGCAGCCTCTATATTATAATAAACCCCCATAGGCAGAGTCTATAATATAATGCACCACCATAGGCAGCCGCTATATTATAATGCACCCCCATAGGCAGCCTCTGTAGTATAATGCATCCCCATAGGGAGTCTCTGTAGTATAATGCACCCCAATATGGAGCCTCTGTAGTATAATGCACCCCCATATACAGCCTCTGTAGTATAATGCACCCCCATTAAAAAAAAAAAAAAAACAATACTCACCTCCTGGCTCCTGTGCTGCTCACTGTTCTCCCTCTCTGCGTCTGACAGCGG
Source organism: Oophaga sylvatica (assembly GCA_033576555.1). Taxonomy (NCBI): domain Eukaryota; kingdom Metazoa; phylum Chordata; class Amphibia; order Anura; family Dendrobatidae; genus Oophaga; species Oophaga sylvatica. Next base: position 301,930,503 of record JARQOD010000004.1, on the reverse strand, counting down.
GCGCCGGCAGGTGATGTCATCACGCCCGCTGTCAGACGCTGAGAGGGGGATTATGGGAGAGAAGGAGCGCTCGCTCCTTCTCTCTCTATGCGGTCAGCTGTATCGGCTGGATGCCGATACAGCTGACCCTCCGATGACGGGTGGGGGGCCCACTACTGGCACCGGGCCCCCCCACTGCCTGTTCAGGCCCCATAGCTTCCGGGCGGCAGAGAAGGGAGAGCGATTCTCCCTGCTCTGCCGCAGAATGTAACTGTATCGGCGTGCTGTGCACGCCGACACAGTTACTGTAGCGTAGCTCCGGGTGGGCCCCCTCAGAGCGCGGGGCCTGGGGCCACCGCCCCCTCTGCCCCACGACCTATCCTTTCAAATCAGGGCCCACCACG
>JARQOD010000004.1:301892438-301930020 GCA_033576555.1 Oophaga sylvatica | reverse complement strand
GAGGACGTGTGGTTTTTGTCACTAATCTCCAACCAGGCTTGGTAGGTGTGACAAGGGCTGAAATCTGGTGGCACTTGGGCCTTGGCATCCACTCAAATCCATGTCTGGCACAAGTGCTCAACTTGGTCGTGCAGAGTTTTTTGGGGACTATCGGATCTTGATGCCTGCTGCAAAAAGGTCCGCCTAGAGTGCCTCACTTGCGACGTTCCAGCAGGGCCAGATCCCCATTGCAGCTCCCCAAGCAGATTTCGCCTTCCTGAACACGCATATATGTGACTACCCACCGGGGAATTCCACGTTACATATGTTGGAGGGGGTTGTGTGAGCAGCAGCCAGCAGTAATGGAGTATCAGCTGCAACAGCTCAATCAACTCGCAATTTGCGCCGTTCACACTTCACCACACGAGTGGGCCTCTATGAAGGACATCTGCACGTTTTGCGTGCGTTTGATGCTCAACGCGGATGGCGAGTGCAGATGATGCACTAGTTCAGCATGACTGTCCCCTTATCTGCCTGCTTCAGAAATCACTGAAAGCACTAAAGAAGAGGTTTCGGAAGAGGTGGAGGATTGAGGAGTCACAAATTCAATTACCTTCAGGACAGTCAGCGCAACGTGGTTCCTCACAAAGGGCTGGGCAGGGCTCACTTTGTGAGGAGGATGGAGGGAGGAGTCAATGGAGGAGGAAGAAATCCGTACAGAGGGAGGTACACAACGCTCTAGTCAGTATGTAGAGCAAGGGTGGGGTGATGCAGAGGAGGCAGAGATGACGCCTCTTCCAGAGGACAGCCTTTGTTGGCCAGTTGGAGTCTGCAGCACATGGTTGATTTCATGCTTCAGTGCCTGAAAACGACCGCCGCATCGCCCACAATTCTCAACCACGTCCAGATTATTGGGTGTACACCCTCCTAGACCCTCGCTACCCGGGACAACTTACAAACCCTCATCACACCGGTGACCGGGACCTAAAATGCAGGAGTACCAAGACACACTGGTGCAATCCATACTGTTGTACATTCCAGCCGAGAGAGCTGCTGCTGCTGCTGCTACTGCTTTACAAAGCAGCTCTGTGCGTTGAGGCAGTGTAGACACCTTTACAACAAGAGGGAGCAGAAGCAGCGCCTCTGCACAGGGCAAGAGCTGTATGTTACAAATGTGGAAAAGTTTTGTGACAGCGCCAGCAAGGTCTACACCATCCGAGACGGCTCCAGTCACCAGGAAGAAACGTTTCCGTAAGATGGTGACAGACTACTTGGCTTTCCCTCTAAGTGTACTCCCAGATGCCTCTTCCCCTTTCAATTTTGGGTCCTAAGTTGGAACTGGCCAGAGCTTAGCCAGTATGCATTGGAGGTGCTGGCTTGCCCTGCTGCCATGTATTATCTGAGCGTGTCTTTAGTGCTGCAGGTGGTGTAGTAACAGACCGTCGCATGCGACATCCTCAGAGAATGTAGACCCGCTCTTACTTTTTCTGAAAAGGAACAAGGCATGGAATCCACCTGAATTTGCCTGTCCATTTTCAGATTAAATAACTGTTTGGCAACGTTTTCCATGTCTCCTGTTATGTTCATCTTTCTACCACCTAAACTCTCTCCCTGGGCTACAACACCGCCATTTGTTGCTCGTAAGTAATTGGCAGGGTACTGACTCATGGCCAGCCTGGTTACAGCACGGACAGCTGTTTCCTGGCAGTGTGAACGTCAATTATCCTCCAATAAGTTGTGCTGTCGTGTTGCATTCGGGTTAGCCGACTCTATGGTGCCTGCAGTTTAGGTGATTCCTATGTGTGCTGTGTGATATGTAAATAAAGGCGGTTTCCATTGTGACAATAGGAACAAGCACCACTGTAGACTGTGTGATTCGGTAAACTGCGGACGGCTTGCGTCCTGTCAATTACATTTTCATGGGTGCGTTCTTCTACCCATCCGGGGTCCAGTACCGTCAACTGGTTCTCCCCCATGCCTTTGGCCTAGGTGCCCTCCATCTCCGTATCCGAGTTCCACCAACGTCTGCTGGTCCTTGGTAGTGCTTTGGAGCACAGGTACCTCCTGCTTAGTAACCGTGTCACAGTAACGTCGCTGGTACTCGGTTGTGACATTGCCTCCTTTTCCTTCTGCTACCCGTCCGGGGTCCAGTTACCGTCAACTGGTTCTCCCCAGTGCCTTTGGCCTAGGTGCCCTCCATCTCCGTATCCGAGTTCCACCAACGTCTGCTGGTCCTTGGTAGTGCTTTGGAGCACAGTACCTCCTGCTTAGTAACCGTGTCACAGTAACGTCAGCTGGTACTCGGTTGTGACATTGCCTCTTTTCCTTCTGCTGCCCCTCGGGTTCCAGCACAGTCAGCTGGTTCTCGTTACTTCCATTGTCTCTTGCTCCATCTGATACCCGTCAGGGTTCCAGTAACGTCAGCTGGTTCTCGGAAATTAGACGACCTTAAAGACCACCCAGAAGAAATGACGACAACAAGGACGACGAGCATGAAGCCAACTAGCTGAAACCATCACAAAGAAAAATAAAAGATTACCCAGAAGAAGATCACCAACAGGACAAAGAAGGTTAAACAAACACAAGATACAGAACAAGAGACAGAAAGAACAATAAGCAGAAGATCAAAAAGCGAAGAACATGAAGTATAAGACCAAAATGAAGCGCAAATATATGCTCTAAATTCTAAGCAGAAGAAGACTAAACAGTGTATGGGGGTGAGTCCGTTCCTCCTCGTGGTGCCCCTGAAAATGCCTGCTGCTGCAGGCTAAACTGAACACGGACAAATACTGTTGTAATTTAAATCTTTTGTGACAGCAAGAACGGAAGGATGAACAATTCATACTTTTACAGATTACAAAGTACAGGAATCTCTGTCACAAATAAGAATAGATGAAGAAGATGAAGGAAGAAGATGAAGAATTTGAATATGAAGAAGATTAATTAGCTTAATAATAACAATATGAGTAATTTAAACAAAAACATGAATAGCAAGAAGTTTAAGAAGAAGATTAAGAAGGTGAAGATGAAGAATAATTTTGATGAGAAAGATGATGCTGCTGCTGAAGATTATGAAGGAGAAAGTGTGCACTGGCAAAAGTTAAAAAAGGTGAAGACATGGAAGTTGTGAAACATACATATTTTCCAAATAGAAAAAAGGTTAACAACATTGTCAATTTGTTAGTCAATCCAAACGTATTTCCAAAAAAAATATATTATATGCTATTCCAATGCATTGGGTTAAACATGTATGCCTTTATTGTCTCCTCAACCTCCCCCAATAATTCTACATTAGTCTTTGTTGTTTTCCTTCATGTACAATTTAACCAACAAGGCAAGAATGGTTTTTTTTAATGTCGATATTTGGTTCCCATAGACTACATTTGGACTTCCGGTATCGGAATCGGATATCGATGATATTTTAGTGATATCGGCGATACCATTCCGATCCGATATTTTAGATATGAGCAGTATGCTCAACACTTTCATTACCCTCAGCAACCACCGGAGGAAGCCCCAGCTCAGAAGCCGCCTCCAGCATATTCACAACAGTACCCCCCCTTGAGGAGGGGTCACCGAACCCTCACCTGTGCAACCAGGCCGATCAAGATGGGCTCGATGTAGGCACGGATAAGTCTCCCAACATGAATGTCCGAAGCAAACATCCAAGAATTGTCCTCCTGACCATAACCTCTCCACTTAACCAAATACTGGGTTTCCGTCTAGCAAATCGAGAATCCAATATCTTCTCAACCACATACCCAAATTGCCCTCAACCAAAACAGGGTTGGGAGGTGCAGCCATAGGAATCACGGGTTCGACAAACCTCTTCAATAAGGATTTGTGGAACAAGTTATGGATCTTAAATATCCCTAGAAGAAGCAAACAGAAGGAAACAGGATTAATAATTTCCATGATCTTATAAGGTCCAATGAACCTTGGTTTAAAATTTTTTGGAGATGCAACCTTCATAGGGATATTCCTTGATGACAACCAAACCAAGTCCCACACTTTAAAACGAGGACCATCAGCCTATCCCGGGTTGGCAAACCGCTGGGACTTCTCCTGAGAGAGAGACAACCTCTCCACCACCTGGTCCCAAATCTGCTGCATACGCTGCACAATAGAGTCAACCCCCGGACAGAAAGAAGCCTCCGCCTGTCCTGAAGAAAATCGAGGGTGAAACCCAGAATTGCAGAAAAATGGAGACATCAAGGTGGCAGAGCTAGCTCTATTATTAAGAGCAAACTCAGCCAAAGGCAAAAAAAGAGACCCAGTCATCTTGATCAGCAGACACAAAACATCTCAAATAAGTCTCCAAGGTCTGGTTTGTTCTCTCGGTTTGTCCATTGGTCTGAGGGTGAAATGCAGAGGAGAAAGACAACTGAACACCAAGTTTAGAACAAAATGTCCTCCAAACTCTGGAAACAAACTGGACTCCTCTGTCAGACACAATGTTCTCCGGAATGCCATGTAACCGAACCACATGCTGAAAGAACAAAGGCACCAACTCAAGAGGAGAGGCAACTTAGGTAATGGCACAAGATGTATCATCTTGGAAAACCTATCACAGATTACCCAGATAAGGTCATTCTCTGAGAGACAGGAAGGTCAGAAATAAAATCAATAGAAATATGGGTCCATGGCCTCTTGGGTACAGGTAATGGCAATTAAACAAACCACTAAACGAGAGCAAGGCTTGTAACGAGAGCAAGTCCCACAGGACTGCACAAAGTCCCTGACGTCACAAGACAAAGTAGGCCACCAAAAGGAGCGACTCACCAAGTCTCTGGTACCAAAAATGCCGGGATGACCAACCAACGCGGAACAATGAATCTCAGACATCACACTCTTTATCCACTGGTCTGGAACAAACAACTTCCCAACCGGGCAGCGCTCAGGTTTATCCCTCCCTGACACCCTTCCAGAGCCAGTCTCAAATTGGGCGAAATGACGGAAAGAACCACACCCTCTTTCAAAAATAACAGCAGGATCAGATAACTCAGGTGTATCTGCAAAGAAACTCCTCGAGAGGGCATCCGCCTTGACATTCTTAGTGCCAGGAAGAAAAGAAACCACAAAATTAAAACGTGTGAAAAACAAGGCCCACCTGGCCTGTCTAGGATTAAGTCGCTTGGCTGGTTCGAGATAAACCAGGTTCTTATGGTCCGTGAGGACCACCACCTGTTGTTTGGCTCCTTCCAGCCAATGTCTCCACTCTTCAAAGGCCCACTTCATGGCCAATAACTCCCGATTACCCATGTCATAATTACGTTCAGTTTGAGAAAATTTTCGAGAGAAAAAGGCACAAGGGTTTCTCTTAGAGGTCTCTGGATCCCTTTGGGACAAAACGGCACCTGCCCCAATCTCAGAGGCATCAACCTCCACCTGAAACGTCAGAGAAACATCATGCTGCCGTAGAACAGGAGCAGAAATGAATCTCTGCTTAAGTTCCTGAAACGCAGAAACTGCCTCAGGAGGCCAATTCACCACATCGGAACCCTTTTTGGTCAAATCAGTCAATGGTTTAACAATACCAGAGAAATTACCAATAAATTTACGATAAAAATTGGCAAAACCCAAAAATCTCTGAAGAGCCTTCAATGAAGTAGGTTGAACCCAATCACAGATGGCCTGAACCTTGACCGGGTCCATTTCAATAACAGACGGAGACAAAATGAATCCAGAAATTAGATCTTCTGTACGCCAAAAAGACACTTTGATCCCTTCACATACAGTGCATTCTCTCTCAAAATCTGGAACACAGTCCGAACAAGTTTCACATGAGAGTCCCAGTCATTGAAAAAATCAAGATATCATCCAAATAAACAATCAGAAATTTATCCACAAAATCCCTGAAAATATCATTCATGAAGGATTGGAAAATGGAAGGGGCATTAGTAAGCCCAAAAGGAATCACTAGGTACTCAAAATGCCCCTCTGGGGTATTAAACGCCGTCTTCCATTCATTCCCGTGCTTAATGCGAATAAGGTTATACGCCCCCTGAGGTCAAGCTTGGTAAACCAACTAACACTTTTCATTCTGGAAAATAGGTCAGAAATCAAAGGTAACGGATATTGATATTTAACTGTGATCTTATTCAGAGGCGATAATCAATACACGGCCTCAATAAGCCATCCTTTTTGGCCACAAAGAAAAAACCGGCGCCCAAGGGTGAAGAGGATGGTCTGATATACCCTTCTCCAATGACTCCTGATATAAGATCGCATAGCATCGTGTTCAGGTACAGATAAATTAAAAAGGTGACCTTTAGGAAATTTACCACCAGGCACTAATTCAATAGCGCAATCATAGCTCCTGTGAGGGGGCAAGGATGCAGATTTAATTTCACTAAACACATCAGAAAAATCATTCAAAAGTCAGGGACATCCTGAGCCTGGGGAGAGGCAGAAAAACAGGAGTGTCAGTATTAACACATTGGCAGCCCCAACTGGTCACAGACACAGATTTCCAATCCAAAACAGGATTATGAGACTGCAACCAAGGGAAACCTAGTACAATAATGTCATGCAGATTATGCAGCACCAGAAATTTGCAACTCTCCTGATGATCTAGTTCAACCCTCATTATCACCTGAGTAGAAAAACTGGGGTTTATTCTCCGCCAAAGGGGTAGAATCAATGCCCAGTAGGGGAATAGACTTCCGCAGGGTATCATGGGAAACCCACAACGTTTGGCACAGTCAAAATCCATCAGGTTAATAGCTGCTCCTGAATCAACAAAAGCCTAAACAGAAAATGTGGACAGGGAGCAAATCAGGGTAACAGTCAACAGAAATTTAGTCTGAACACTACCCAAGACAACTGAGCGTGCAAAACATCTTCCCCGCTTAGGGCAGACAGAAATAGAATGGGAAGCGTCACCACAGTAGAAACATAACCCATTGCATTTACGATACTCATGACGCTGAGCCCCAGAAGACACTCCATCACTCTGCATGGGCTCAGGAGCTGCTCACAAGGCAACACTATCTCACGCATACCTCTGCGCTCACGCAAACGTCTGTCAATTTGAATAGCCAAAGACATAGAATCACTGAGACCAGAGGGAACAGGAATCCCACCATAACGTCCTTTACTTTTTCTGATAGACCCTTTCGAAAAAGGGCTGCCAAAGCATCATCATTCCATTTGGTCAGGACTGCCCACTTTCAAAATTTCTGACAGTACAACTCAGCGTCTTCAAGACCCTGATTTAATGCCAACAAGATCTTTTCAGCTTGATCAGTGACATTAGGTTCATCGTACAATAACACCAGAGCCTGAAAAAATACATCATATCATTCAAAACAGGATCCCCAGGAGTCAGGGAAAAAGCCCAATCCTGAGGGTCGCCCGCAGCAGGGAGATGACAATTCAAACCTGCTGTGCCGCGTTCCTGAGGACTTAGGCCTTAAGGCAAAAAACAACTTACAGTTTATTTTTGAAATTCAGAAATTTAGATCGATCCCCCAAAAACAAATCTGGCATGGGGATCCTAGGTTCCACAACTGGCAACCCAGCAAGATAGGTAGCAATACTCCGAACCTCAGTGGCAAGCTGATCCACACGGCCAGACAACTGTGCAAACTCCAATGAGAGAAAAAAAAAATTCCTACTCAGCACCCAGAGAAAAGAGGGGAAAAATGCAACAAACAGAGTTTCCTTATTACATTTCCCCTTCTGTGAGTACCATACAATTTTCAGTTTTTTGGCCGGTTATACTGTTATGTTTCGGTAACTGAGGAGAAATAGCAAATAATAGCAAAAGCGGTAGTACACCAGAGAGGCTGGAACCTTTTGGATTGCAGTAACCTGAACTAACCACACAACTAGAGGTAGCCGTTTAGCGTTCCTACGGTGATCCTAGACGCCTCGTCACAGTCTGAGCGATAACTACACCTAAAGGCAGAAAGATGAAAGCTATCTGCCCCGGAGTAGATCCCCAAAGAAAATAGGAAGCCCTCAAACATGTAATGGCGGTTAGACAAGAAGAAAGCACGGACACAGACAGAAATAGAATGAGCAAACGCTGGGGCCCAATCTGTCTAGACAGAAAAGTACAGGAAAGAATTCTGACTGCAATCCAACAAAACCCTAACAAAAATACCAACACGTCTGATTGCCAAAAAACCTGAGATAACGCGATCTCATCCACCTATATCAGATCTCTGGTGTAACAAAACGCTATTCAGCAAATAAAAAGTAACAAAAGAGCAAAGCTAAAGTGCAGACACAAACGGAGCACAATTGCAGCGCCAGACCCCCAAAAGGGGACAGGCTGCAGTCCACTGCAGGCAGCAAACCATCAGAGAAAATCAAACAGAGAAAAAAAACAGCAAACACTTATCTGAAGGAGAGCAGGGAACTAGCAGAGCTTCAAGCAAGACCAGAAGGAACAATTGATAACCGGCAAGGCTGCTGGGAACTCAGGCCACTTATATCCTACCATTCAGCGCCAGCTGAAGGCCATTCAGTAATCAGTTCATTACCCTCAGCAACCACCAGAGGGAGCCCCAGCTCAGAAGCCGCCTCCAGCATATTCACAACACTTACCATTGTCTAAACTCTCAGTACATTGCAGCTAGCGGGTCCGATAAAATTTCTACAGACCTGGTCTTGACTAGCCTCCTTTTATCTTTCAACCAGCCTAGGCTCACAGTCCACTCACCAGTTACTGGATCCTGGCTCTTCTGTTCGTAGTCCTCAAGAACCCCAGCAAAAAAGATGCTGCCTTGTTTCGGGCCTTGGTGGTTCCTGGAAATCGGCCGAATCCAGACCACAGACTTCTGCCACTTCTACTGTTGAACCACCTTCCTCTGGCTCCAATATTCCTCCCATCACTCCCTTGGGAGTCTTGCGAGGTTCTGCCAGCTTTGTCACCCAGTAAGCACATTACACAGTATGGATGACTAATTGAATACATTTTAACACTTTTTTTGAAGTGTTATATACCACAGAAATGCACCCAACACCACAGAATACTGTATCCCAGAGACATTTGCCCTTTCTTTAAGTGTTATATATAATAAAAGTGTACCCTAGACAAAGGAATACTATATGGGTGAGAAATATAACTCAACAACATTTTTTTTTTTTTTGACAGTTAGATATCATAATAATGTACTGCAGACTGTGGAATACTGTACAGTCATGGCCAAAAGTTTTGAGAATGACACAAATATTAATTTTTACAAAGTCTACTGCTTCACTTTTTCTAATGGCAATTTGCATATACTCCAGAATGTTATAAAGAGTGATCAGCTTAACAGCAATTACTTGCAAAGTCAATATTTGGCTAGAAAATGAACTTTATCCCCAAAACACATTTCAACATCATTGCAGCCCTGCCTTAAAAGGACCAGCTAACCTCTTTCAGTGATTGCTCCATTAACACAGGTGTGGGTGTTGATGAGGACATGGCTGGAGATCAATCTGTCATGATTAAGTAAGAATGACACCACTGGACACTTTAAAAGGAGGCTGGTGCTTGGCATCATTGTTTCTCTTCTGTTAACCATGGTTATCTCTAAAGAAACACGTGCAGTCATCATTGCAATTCACAAAAATGGCCTAACAGGGAAGAGTATCGCAGCTAGAAAGATTGCAGCTCAGTCAACAATCTATCGCATCATCAAGAACTTCAAGGAGAGAGGTTCCATTGTTGCCAAAAAGGCTCCAGGGCGCCTAAGAAAGACCAGCAAGCGCCAGGACCGTCTCTTAAAAGTGTTTCAGCTGCGGGATCGGGCTACCAGCAGTGCAGAGCTTGCTCAGGAATGGCAGCAGGCGGGTGTGTGAGTGCATCTGCACTCACTGTGAGGCGGAGACTCTTGGAGCAAGGCCTGGTCTCAAGGAGGGCAGCAAAGAAGCCACTTCTCTCCAGAAAAAACATCATGGACAGACTGATATTCTGCAAAAGGTACAGGCAGTGGACTGCTGAGGACTGGGGTAAAGTTATTTTCTCTGATGAATCCCCTTTTTGATTGTTTGGGACATCAGGAAAACGCCTCATTCGGAGAAGACAAGGTGAGCGCTACCACCAGTCTTGTCTCATGCCAACTGTTAAGCATCCTAAAACCATTCCTGTGTTGGGTTGCTTCTCAGCCAAGGGAATCGGCTCTCTCACAGTCTTGCCTAAAAACACAGCCATGAATAAAGAATGGTACCAGAATGTCCTCCAAGAAGAACTTCTCCCAACCCTCTAAGAGCAGTTTGGCGATCAACAATGCCTTTTCCAGCATGATGGAGCACCTTGCTATAAAGCAAAGGTGATAACTAAATGCTCAGGGAACAAAACATAGAGATTTTGGGTCTATGGCCTGGAAACTCCCCAAATCTTAATCCCATTGAGAACTTGTGGTCAATCATCAAGAGACGGGTGGACAAACAAAAACCTAAAAATTCTGACAAAATGAAAGCATTGATTGTGCAAGAATGGACTGCTATCAATCAAGATTTGGTCCAGAAGTTGATTGAGAGCATGCCAGGGAGAATTGCAGAGGTCCTGAAGAAGAAGGGTCAACACTGCAAATATTGACTTGCTGCATTAACTCATTCTGTCAATTTAAGCTTTTGTTACTCATATGTTTGCAATTATATTTCTGTCTGTGATAAAAACATCTGTCAAACACACATAAAAAACCAGAGGGCAGCAGATCATGTGAAAAATTAATATTTGCGTCATTCTCAAAACTTTTGGCCATGACTGTACGGCTGAGGAATTTAACCAAGCAAAACTTTTAAATGCTTATTAGATATGACAGAAATGTAACCCATTCCACGGGATGCTGCATGAGTGAGTAATTGATCCAAGAAACATTTTTAAATGTTTTTTTGTAATGTTAGATCTCACGTAAATGTACAGCACATCACGGAAAACTGTAAAGGCTGAGAAATATAACCCAGCTAATTTTTATAACACTTTTTGTGAGTGTTATATATCACAGAAATGTATGTCAGACAATGGAATAGTGTATGGGTGAAAAATTTACCCCAACAAAATTTTGAAACTCTGTTTATGAGAATTAGATATCACATAAATATACCCCACGCCATAGAATACTGTATAGTTTTAGCGCAAACAAAGCCTTTTTAAGGTCAACTCAACCTATTTGGTAAGGTGAAAAGGATGGTAACCGGTGAAATACATGTGGTCAAAATTGTTAATAACCCCTCGTGTAATGACAGAAAAACCCACAATAGTCACAGAAATAACTTGAATCTGACAAAGTAATAATAAATCAAAAATCTATGAAAATGAACAAATGAAAGTCAGACATTGCTTTTCAACCATGATTTCACAGAATTTTTTTTAAAAAACCCATGGAATAGGCCTGGACAGAAATGATGGTACCCTTAACTTAGTATTTTGTTGCACAACCTTTTGAGGAAATCACTGCATTCAAACAGTTCCTGTAACTGTCAATGAGACTTCTGCATCTCTCGACAGGTATTTTGGCCCACTCCTCAAGAGCAAACTGCTCCAGTTGTCTTGTGTTTGAAGGTTGCCTTTTCCAGAAGGCATGTTTGAGCTCTTTCCAAAGATGCTCAATAAGATTTAGGTCAGAGCTCATAGAAGGCCATTTTAGAATAGTCCAATGTTTTCCTCTTAGCCATTCTTGGGTGTTTTTAGCTGTGTGTTTTGGGTCATTATTCCGTTGCAAGACCCATGACCTGTGACTGAGACCAAGCTTTCTGACAATGGGCAGCACATTTGTCTCTAGAATCCCTTGATAGTCTTGAGATTTCATTGTACCCTGCACAGATTCTAGACATCCTGTGCCAGATGCAGCAAAGCAGCCCCAGAATATAACAGAGCCTCCTCAATGTTTCACAGTAGGGACAGTGTTCTTTTCTTGACATGCTTAATTTTTCCGTTTGTGAACATAGAGCAGATGTGCCTTGCCAAAAAGTTCTATTTTTGTCTCATCTGTCCACAGGACATTCTCCCAGAAGCTTTGTGGCTTGTCAACATGTAGTTTGGCAAATTCCAGTCTGGCATTTTTATGATTTTTTTTCAACAATGGTGTCCTCCTTGGTCATCTCCCATGAAGTACACTTTGGCTCATACAATGATGAATAGTGTAATCTGACACTGATGTTCCTTGGGCTTGAAGTTCACCTTTAATCTGTTTAGAAGTTTTCTGGGGCTCTTTTGTTACCATTCATATTATCTGTCTCTTTGATTTGTCATCAATTTTCCTCCTGCGGCCACATCCAAGGAGGTTGGCTACAGTATCATGGAGCTTAAATTTTGAATAATATGCGCAACTGTAGCCACAGGAACATCAAGCTGCTTGGAGATGGTCTTATAACTTTTATCTTTAACATGCTTGTCCATAATTTTCTTTCTAATCTACTGAGATACACACCATGTCACCGAACAGCACAATGAGTATCTGTAGCTCTCTATACAGGCCCACTCACTGATTCCAGCTAATTTTGTGAAAGGTTTGTTGACAAAAAAATGATTGCTTCTAACCAAACAAGTTTGTTACTGCCTTGTGTTGTTAAATAGCATGATATTTATACACGTGGTCAAAATTGTCACAGAAATATCTTGAATCTGACAAAAGTATAATAATAAATCATAAATCTATGAAAATGAACAAATGAAAGTGAGACATTGCATTTCAACCATGCTTCCACAGAATTAAAAAAAAAATAAAACTCATGAAATAGGCCTGGACAGAAATTATGGTACCCCTGAAAATAGTGTGACAAAAGGGACATGTTAAATCAAGGTGTGTCCACTAATTAGAATCAGGGGTGTCTACAATCATGGAATCAGTGATTGGGTCTGAAGAGGGCTACAGATACTCACTGTGCTATTTGGTGACATGGTGTGCATCACACTCAACATGGACCACAGGAAGCAAAGGAAAGATTTGTCTCAGGATTTTAGAAAGAAAATTATAGACAAACATGTCAACCACTTAACCCCCAAGGGTGGTTTGCACGTTAATGACCGGGCCAATTTTTACAATTCTGACCACTGTCTCTTTATGAGGTTTAAGTGTGGAACTCTTCAACGGATCTTCGTGATTCTGAGACTGTTTTCTCGTGACATACTGTATTTCACGTTAGAGGTAAAATTTCTTCGATATAACTTGCGGTTATTTTTGAAAAAACGCAAATATGGCGAAAATTTAGAAAATTTTGCAATTTTCAAATTTTAATTTTTATTCCCTTAAAACAGAGAAATATGTCACACAAAACAGTTAAGAAATAACATTTCCCACATGTCTACTTTACATCAGCACAATTTTGGAACCAAAATTTTTTTTGTTAGGAAATTATAAGGGTTAAAAGTTGACCAGCAATTTCTCATTTTTACAACACAATTTACAAAGCCATTTTTTTAGGGACCACCTCACATTTGAAGTCACTTTGAGGGGTCAATATGGTAGAAAATACCCAAAAGTGACACCATTCTTAAAACTGCACCCCTCAAGGTACTCAAAACCACATTCAAGAAGCTTATTAAGCCTTCAGGTGCTTCACAGGAGCTGAAGCAACATGGAGGGAAAAAATGAATATTTAACTTTTTAGTGACAAAAATGATCTTTTACAAACTTTTTTTTTATTTTTACAAGCTTAAAAGGAGAAAATGGACAAATAAAGTTGTTGTGCAATTTCTCCTGAGTACGCCAATACCCCATATGTGGGGAAAAACCACTGTTTAGGCACACGGCAGAGCTCGTAAGGGAAGGACCGCTGTTTGACTTTTTCAAACCAAAATTGGCTGGAATTGAGATTGGACGCCATGTCGCGTTTGGAGAGCCTCTGATGCGCTTAAACAGTGGAAACCCCCCACAAGTGACACCATTTTGGAAACTAGACCCCCTATGGAACTTATTTCGATCTGTTGTGAGCACTTTGAACCCCTAAGTGTTTCACAAAAGTTTATAATGCCTGGGTGTGAAAAAAAAAATAATTTTCCACAAAAATTATTTTTTAGTGCAAAATTTTAGATTTTTCCCAAGAAAATTGGACCCCAAAAGTTGTTGTCCAATTTGTCCTGAGTACGCTTATACCCCTTATGTGGGGGGGGTACTGTTTGGGGGCACGGCAGGGCTTGGAATAACGTTTTGGAATGCAGACATTGATGGGGGTCATGTTCCGTTGGAAGTGCCCCAGATGAGCCTAAACAGTGAAAACCCCCCCAAGTGACCCCATTTTGGAAACTAGACCCCCTAAGGAACTTATCTAGATCTGTCGTGAGCACTTTGAACCCCCAAGTGCTTCACACAAGTTTATAATGCCCGGGCATGAAAATAATAATCCTATTTTAATTATCTTTTAGTCACCAATTTTTTATTTTCCCAAGGGTAACAGGAGAAATTGGACCACAATAGTTGTTGTCCTGAGTACACTGATACCCCTTATGTGGGTGGAACCACTGTTTGGGCGCACGGCAGAGCTCGAAATGGAAGGAGCACCATTTGACTTTTTCCAACCAAAATTGGCTGGAATTGAGATTGGATGCCATGTTGCATTTGGAGAGACCCTGATGTGCCTAAACAGTGGAAACCCCCCCACAAGTGACCCCATTTTGGAAACTAGACCCCCTAAGCAACTTATCTAGATCTGTGGTGAGCAATTTGAACCCCCAAATGCTTCACACTAGTTTATAACGTAGAGCCGTAAAATTAAAAAATCATATTTTTTCCACAAAAATGATCTTTTCACCCTAATTTTTATTTTCCCAAGGGTAACAAGACTCCAAAAGTTATTGTGCAATTTGTCCTGAGTACGCGGATACCCCATATGTGGGGGTAAACACTGTTTGGATGCATGGCAGAGCTCGGAAGGTAAGGAGTGCCGTTTGACTTTTTCAACGCAGAATTGGCTGGACACCATGTCGTGCTTGAAGAGCTCCTGAACTGCCTAAACAGAGGAAACCCCTGACAAATGACACCATTTTGGAAACTAGACCCCTCAAGGAACTTTTCTAGATGTGTGGTGAGAACTTTGAAGCCCCAGGTGTTTCACTAAAGTTTATAACTCCCGAGCATGAAAATAAAAAAAATCATATTTTTTCCACAAACATGATCTTTCAGTCCCCAACTTTTTATTTTCCGAAGGGTAACAGGAGAAATTGGACCACAAATGTTGTTGTCCAATTTGTCCTGAGTATGCTGACACCCAATATGTGGGAGAAAACTACTGTATGGGCACACATCGGGGCTCGGAAGGGAAGTAGTGACGTTTTGGATTGCAGACTTTGATGGAATGGTCTGCGGGCTTCATGTCGCATTTGGAGAGCCCCTGATGTGCCTAAACAGTGGAAACCCCACACAAGTGACCCCATTTTTGAAAATAGACCCCACAAGGAACTTATCTAGATGTGTGGTGAGCACTTTGAACCTCGAAGTGCTTCACAGAAGTTTATAACGTACAGCCGTAAAAATAAAAAAATCTTTTTTTTTTACAAAAATGATTTTTTTCGCCCCAATATTTATTTTCACAAGGGAAAGAGGAGAAATTGGACCCCAAAAGTTGTTGTTCTAATTGTCCTGAGTACGCTGATACCCAATATGTGGGAGAAAACTACTGTATGGGCACACGTCGGGGCTCGGAAGGGAAGTAGTGACGTTTTGGATTGCAGACTTTGATTGAATGGTCTGCGGGCATCATGTCGCATTTGGAGAGCCCCTGATGTGCCTAAACAGTGGAAACCCCCAACAAGAGACCCCATTTTTGAAAATAGACCCCACAAGGAACTTATCTAGATGTGTGGTGAGCGCTATGAAGCCCCAAGTGCTTCACAGAAGTTTAAAACGCACAGCCGTAAAAACAAAAAAATATATTTTTTTTACAAAAATGATATTTTCGCCCCCAATTTTTATTTTCCCAAGAGTAGAAGAAGAAATTGGACCCCAAGAGTTATTGTGCAATTTGTCCTGAGTACGCTGATATCCCATATGTGGGGGTAAACTACTGTTTGGGCCATGGCAGAGCTCAGAAGTGAAGGAGCACCGTTTGACTTTTTCAACGCAGAATTGGCTGGAATTGAGGTCAGACGCCATGTCACATTTGGAGAGCCCCTGATGTGCCTAAACAGCGGAAACCCCCCAATTCTAACTCCAACCCTAACCCCAACACACCCCAAAACCTTGTCCCAACCCTAACCACAAACCTAACCCTAACACACCCCTAACCCTAATCCCAACCCTAACCCTAATCCTAACTTTAGCTTCAACCCTTACCCTAACTTTATCCACAACCCTAACCCTAACCCTAACGGGAAAATGGAAATAAATACATTTTTTTAATTTTATTATTTTCCCCTAACTAAGGGGGTGATAAAGGGGGATTTGATTTACTATTTATAGTGGGTTTTTATGATTGGCAGCTGTCACGCTAAAAGATGCTTTTTTTTCAAAAAATAGTTTTTTGTATCTCCACATATTGAGAGCTATAATTTTTGCATATTTTGGCCCACAGAGTCATGTGAGGTCTTATTTTTTGCAGTACGAGTTGACATTTTTATTGGTACCTTTTTTGGAACAGATGACATTTTTTGATCGCTTTTATTTCTGTGAGGTTAGAATGAACAAAAATCAGCAATTCATGAATTTCTTTTGGGGGGGCGTTTATACCGTTCAGCGTGTGGTAAAATTGATAAAGCAGTTTTATTCTTCGGGTCAGTATGAATTACAGCAATACCTCATTTATATCATTTTTTTATGTTTTGGCGCTTTTATACAATAAAAACAATTTGATATAAAAAATAATTATTTTTGCATCGCTTTATTCTGCGAGCTATAACTTTTTTGTTTTTCATTGATGATGCTGTATGGCAGCTCGTTTTTTGCGGGACAAGATGATGTTTTCATCGGTACCATGTTTATTTATATCGGTCTTTTTGATCGCGTTTTATTCCACTTTTTGTTTGGCGGTATGATGATAAAGCATTGATAAAGCATTTTTGCTTTTTTTTTTTCAAGGAGTTCACTAAAGGGGTTTAACTAATGGGACAGTTTAATAGGGGGGCTTGTTACGGACGCGGAGATACCAAATATGCGTACTTTTATTGTTTTGTTTTTTTTATTTACAGGAAGAAATAAATTTATTGGGGAATATTTTATTTTTTTCCTTTATTTTGGATTTTTTTTTTTTACACTTCTGATTTTCATTTTTTTAACTTTTTTACTTTGTCCCAGGGTGGGACATCACTGTATTTTATCAGATCGCTGGTCTCACAGTGTGCACAGCACTCTGTGAGACCAGCGATCTCACAGGCAGTGCTGCAGCCTTCCTGCAGGCCCCAGCGGCCATCTTGGATCCGGGGTCCTGCAGGGAGGAAGGCCTGAGAACAGCGCGATCACATCGCGCTGTTCTGAGGGCCTCAGGGGAGCGCGCAGGGAGTCCCCTGTGCCCCCGGTACACCGTGATCATGTTTGAGGCGGTGTGCCAGGGGTTAATGTTCCGGGAGCGGTCCGTGACCACTCCTGGCACATAGTGCTGGGTGTCAGCTTTGATAATCAGCTGACACCCGGGGGCGATCAGCTGTGCTTCCCCCGGGAGCGCAGCTGATCTCCTTGGACATACTATCCCGTCCCTGGGAATTAAGTCCCAGGTCACATGGACGGGATAGTACATCCGATGACAAAAACGGGTTAAAGGTAAAAGTTATTAGACCATCTCCAAGCAGCTTGATGTTCCTGTGCCTACAGTTATCACATATTATTCAGAAATGTAAGCTCCAAGGGACTGTAGCCAACCTCCCTGGACGTGGCTGCAGGAGGAAAATGGATGACAAATCAAAGAGATGGATCATACGAATGGTAACAAAAGAGCCCAGAAAAACTTCTGTGAAGAAACCAGATTGTATCTTAATTTCCCAGACAAACATGTTTTCGTAAACCCACAAGAATTGACTTTCTATCTGTATATTGGCTTGTGGATTTAAATGGTTTTGTCTGGTGGGTCAAGAAGACAGACTTGCATACGATTTAACATACTATGTAAGTCTGTAACAGTGACTTGTACATCGTGTGTGTTTATCTGTGTTTATTGTGAGCTGATATGCTAATTGTGTAATATATTCTATAACCAGTTTGTTGCCTTCGAAGGTAGATAGGGAAAGGCTGTGAGGATGAACTGAAGAACACTGGGTAAATCCTGAAATAGCTTACATGCCTCGGGTATAAAAATATTCAAGAGACAGAGAGAGCAAATGTGATCTCATCACCCAGAGCTACCAGTCGTAAATTCTGCAAAACACTCAACAAATGAGAGGACTGCAGCCAATTCATCATGGCACCATCACGAGGGACATGGATCTATGATTCTATGGGAAACAACCTAGGGGTTTTTGTCTCCGGTTGGAAGGACACAGATCTGATCCGGTGACCATCTCTAAACCATGGATATGTTTGGAGAAAGCCAGGCTTTGGGACCCGCTGGTCGCCTTGTTCCATGGAGATGGTCTGATAAGCCAGGTGGTGACTCTTGTGTCAACTGGCTTTGGACCTTGTATGGACACTATGGACTGTCATCTCCCTACGCTTTGTTATCTCTTCTCTGTGTGTATATCACAGGTGGAATAGCGACCCTGGGAGCTCTGACGTTGTGTCAACTGGCTTTGGATCTTCTACGGACTCTATGGACTGTTCTCGGTCATCTCCCTATGCTTGTCAATGTCTCTTCTCTGTGTGTATATCACAGGTGGAATATCGACTCTGGAGTAGTGTTGAGCGATACTGCTCGATATCTAAAAATATCGGATCGGAATGGTATCGCCGATATCACTAAATATCGGCGATATCCAATTCCGATACGGAAGTCCCATGTAAGTCTATGGGAACAAAATATCGCAACTAAAAAAAACCTTTATTTCCTTGTAAACACTAAATATACACACATAGAATACATATATATATATACATGTCATTGTGACATATATATATACATATATGTATAGTTTATACACTTCTACATAGTAAAATATCCTCTGATTCAATTGCCAGGTAAAGCCGGCTTCTGTGAAAAGACAGCAGAAGCATCGACATGAAATGACACTTGGTGTACATAGGGTTAACCATGTCTTTTCATGTCGTTTGCAATCTGATTTGCACAAACAATTACATCAGTCTATGTGTGCAAAATTTCACACCTGTAGGGGTTAATTAAAGGTGTAAATTCGTTGTAAAAAAACCAGACTTTTTTGCTACGAATTTACACCTTTAATTAACCCCTACAGGTGTGAAATTTTGCACACATAGACTGATGTAATTGTTTGTGCAAATCAGATAGCAAAGGATGAAAAGACATGGTTAATCTATGTACACCAAGTGTCATTTCATGTCGGGTTCTGCATTTTCACAAAAGCCGTCAATTGAATTAGCGGCTATTATACTATGTAGAAGTGTATGAACTATAAATATAAATATATATATATGTGTCACAAATTCAATGACATGTATATATTTTATATATATATATATATATATATATATGAGGTGTAAAATTGTTTAAAAAAAATGCGTGGGCTCCCGCCCTATTTTCGCAACCAGACAGACAAAGCCAGCGAATGGGGGGAGATAATAATAGCCCAGAGAGGGACCATTATTTTTGCCCCCCCCTGGCTACTAACATCTGCCCCCAGACACCCCAGAAAAGACAAATCTATAATTAGATTCGCCCTTTCTGGCACTTTGCCCGTCTATTCCCATTGCCCTGTACGGTGGCGAATGGGTTAATATGGGGTTAAAGCCACATTGCAATTGAAAGGTGACCTTAAGCCAGGTTAATAATTGAGAGCTGTCAATTAGACAACTATCAATTATTAATCCTATTGCATGAAATAAAAATAAAACACACACACTTTAATTAAAAATCATTTTAATGAAATAAAGACACATGTTTTTGACCATCTTTTATTTGACTGCAAAAACCATTTCCTGTAATAAAAATAAAATAAAAAAGCAAAATTATTCTTACCTATCCCATGCACAGTCAGGTCCCACGGTGTAATCCTTCAGAAAGGGTTAATGTTTACTGCAGGGACCGCAGCTAATGCTGCAGCCTCACAGTAAACGCCCAAATGAATGAGCTCCTCTCCTGGCTGACAGGAGAGGAAGTGGAAAGCTTAATTGATTGCTTTCCACTTTCACTTCAGGTCAGCCAGGGACACAATCAGTGACGTCAGAGGGAACTGATTAACAAAAATAGGGGTTCCCTTCGAATAAAAAATGGCGTCGGGTCCCCCCTATTTTTGTTAACCAGCCAGATGAAGCAGACCGCTGAGGCCTGGATTTTCAGGCTGTTAAGGAGCCAAGATCCATGGACCTTGCCAGCCTGATAATACCAGGCCACAGCAGTCTGCATATCTTGGCTGATTAACAAAAATAGGGGATCCCCTCGAAAAAAATTGGCGTGGGGTCCCCCCTATTTTTGTTAACCAGCCAGATGAAACAGACCGCTGAGGCCTGGATTTTCAGGCTGTTAAGGAGCCAAGATCCATGGACCTTGCCAGCCTGATAATACCAGGCCACAGCAGTCTGCATATCTTGGCTGATTAACAAAAATAGGTGATCCCCTCGAAAAAAATTGGCGTGGGGTCCCCCCTATTTTTGTTAACCAGCCAGATGAAGCAGACCGCTGAGGCCTGGTTTTTCAGGCTGGTAAGGAACCAATATCCATGGACCTTGCAAGCCTGATAATACCAGGCCACAGCAGTCTGCTTAGCTTGGCTGGTTAACAAAAATAGGGGATCCCCTCGAAAAAAAACGGCGTAGGGGTCCCCCTATTTTTGTTAACCAGCCAAGTAAAATGCAGACTGCTGCGGCCTGGTATTAAAAGACTGTCAAGGCCCATGGATTTTGGCCCTCAACAGCCTGATAATACCAGGCTACAGCAGCCCCACATTTGGCGCATCAAAAGATGTGCCAATTGTGGCACTTTACCCAGCTCTTCCCACTGCCCTGTAGCGGTGGCAAGTGGGGTAATAAGGGGTTAATGTCACCGTTGATTGCACGGTGACAATAAGCCCGGTTAATAATGGAGAGGTGTCAATAAGACACCGATCCATTATTAATCCCAAAGTTATTAAATGTATAAAAAAAAGACAAAGCAAGAAAAAAGTCTTTTAATGAAATAAAAGAGACAACACAGTTTTCATTAATTTTATTATACACTCATTCCTGCGACGCCATCGATCTCCTGTAAAAAAAAAGAAAAAAAACAAACCAACAGTATACCACCTGTCCGACGCAGTCCATAGTAACGACAGTCCCACGACGATCCAGCTCTGCTACATCGCAATGACAGGCAGAGCCTGTCATCGCAACGCAGCACAGCTGATTACCTGCTTCCCCGGCGGTGACGTCATCGGACTGACTGCTTTACGGCCGGGATTACCCAGCAGTCACTGCAGTTATCGCGAGAAACTGCATGTGACCGCCGGGGAAAGATGATGGCGGCCATGAAGCAGTCCAGCCCATGACCGCCGGAGATCTTCTGCCAGGTAAGTGCCGCTGACTCCTGACAGACCCGACCGACGGACACTGACAGTGACAGTGACAATCCCGATTCCGGTATCTGATATGACGAAAATATCGGAACTAAGTATCGAAAGGCCGATAGAGCTAATATCGGCCGATACCCGATACTTGCGGTATCGTATCGCTCAACACTACTCTGGAGCTGAGACCTAACATCTACCGTTATCCAGGTGAGTCAGCGGAAGGGTTAGGCCCTGTAATGTGCACCATGTTGGGGGTAATTGCTAGGATTGTTTTGTTTGCTATTGGGTGTTGTGGTTCAAAAAAGTATTGCCACACTATTTTACCGTAGCCCTGTGTTGTCTGTGTAGTGTTATGCCCACGTTTAACAAGAGAGCGGGTGTTAGGCGGGACAATCCCTGGTTCATGCAGTTTCGGCTAGTAGACTTGGGCACCCACCAACCCCCCATTTCTCCACAACTTCTAAGCAAATTAAAGGTGAACTTCAAGCTCAAGGCACATCAGTGTTAGATTGCACCATCCGTCGTTGTATGAGCCAAAGTGGACGTCATGGGAGACGACCAAGGAGGACACCATTGTTGAGAAAAATCATAAAAAATCCAGACTGAAATATGCAAAACTACATATTGACAAGCCATAAAGCTTCTGAGAGAATGTCCTTTGGACCGATGAGACAAAAATGGAACTTTTTGGTAAGGCACATCAGCTCTATGTTCACACATGGAAAAATGAAGCATATAAAGAAAAGAACACTGTCCCTACTGTGAAACATGGAGGAGGCTCTGTTATGTTCTGGGGCTGCTTTGCTGCATCTGGCACAGGATGTCTAGAATCTGTGCAGGGTACAAAGTAATCTCAAGACTATCAAGGGATTCTAGTTAGAAATGGGCTGCCCAGTGTCAGGAAGCTTGGTCTCAGCCGCAGGTCATGGGTCTTGCGGATAATGACCCAAATCACACAGCTAAAAACATTCAAGAATGGCTAAGAGGAAAACATTGGACTATTCTGAAATGGTCTTCTATGAGCTCTGACCTAAATCCTATTGAGCATCTTTGGAAAGAGCTGAAACATGCCGTCTGGAAAAGGCAACCTTCAACCACGAGACAACTGGAGCAGTTTGCTCATGAGGAGTGGGCCAAAATACCTGTCAAGAGATGCAGAAGTCTCATTGATAGTTACAGGAATCGTTTGATTGCAGTGATTGCCTCAAAAGGTTGTGAAGCAAAATATTAAGTTAAGGGTACCGTCATTTCTGTCCAGGCCTATTTCATGAGTTTTATTTTTTTTTAATTCTGTGGAAGCATGGTTTAAAAACAATGTATGACTTTCATTTGTTTATTTTCATAGATGTTTTATTTATTATTACTTTTGTCAGATTCAAGTTATTTCTGTGACCATTGTGGGGTTTTCTGTCAACGAGGGGTATCAACAATTTTGACCACGTGTGTATGGCAGCTCCATAATGCAGAGATTGAGGTTGATGCATTGTACCTGCATACGAGGTTGCTGTAAATATTGGCTCACATGTTTAGTAATTGTGAAACCAATTAAAAAATTTAATGAGAACAAGTTGCCTGGTTTAATTGCTTAGTAATGCATGGCATGTTTCTTACGTATAGGGGTGATGTAAGATTGTTCTCTTATGAATCTCTTAAAATGTTGGCAAGCTTCATAAAGGATCATTCATAGCTCCCAGCTAGTGAACAAGCCAAGCAGTTCAGGATACTGCTGTCAGGAGCAGTGACACGTTGAAGTGTTTCCTTTGTAATCTTACAGCATCCATGACCTACCACATACAGGGTAAGGCAAAAGATCTACATTTTCCCATTAATTTGAGGTGGAGAAATTGAAGGAGCCTGTAAATGAGTGTACTCAGAATGTCTTGCCCAAGGCTTTGCAGCCATTGCATGCCACTTATCTCTTTATTTTGTTAAGCTTGACTTGAACTTGTTCCAGTTTTCTATTATGTTGAAATCCATCTAAAGAAGATTGTGAATGTGCTGGTGACATTTTTGCTTTTTGTATTTTTAGAGAAAACAAAAGAGTCAACAAAGAAATCTCTCTGTACTACATTAAAAAGAACACACTTTATGAATGAGTGAGTGCATTTCTTTGACATTTTATACTAAAGTGCTTGTGGAAATATGTAAGCTGTACACAATAATATGAGTGAAAATAAAAATGAATAGACCTGAGCTTACAAACATATTTCCATATGAATGCCACATGATCCAGAAATAAGAAAATTAACTCCATACTGATCAGAAATGGTAACCTCCCCATTTTTATCTATATATCTTAAAGAGATTGTTTGTTTTTTTCATAAATCTTACTACTATGTGCATCTCTGTAACCCCTGTGTCTCTGCACTCTGCCTCCCTCCCCCGGGCATAGTTGCGGACTCTCTCTCCGCCGCTGCCCTGCACTCTATCCTCTGTCCCCTCTGCCACTGCCTGGGGTCTGCGCACTGCTCACAGATCCCAAGGCACTGAGGACCCTGTGCAATGTGTTAGTTTGGTCTTGCAAGCTTGGTAGTACTCAGGTCCCCAGTGCTCATATTCCATTATACCTGCCCTGTATAACACATCTGCCGTTCCTACCTGTGTAACAATCATTTCTTCCAGAGCACCTGTCTATCAGCCGTGTCCTCTTGCCTGCCTATGAGCTGTGCCCACCTACCTCTTTATCAGCCTTGCCTGCTTGCCTGTCTATCAGCCGGGTCCTCCTACCTGTCTATCAGCCGGGTCCGCCTGCCTGTCAATCGTACATACCTTCCTGCCTGTCTATCAGCTGTGCCCACCTGCCTGTACACTGGCCATGCCAGCCAGTACTTGCCAAGTCTATCATTCCTGGTTGTTGCTGCCTCCTGTCCTTTGTGAAGAAAAAGGATGGCTCTCTTCGCCCCTATATTGATTATAGGAGATTCTACCAAGTTAAGATCAAGAATAAATACCCTCTGTTTCTCATCTCTGAGCTGTTTGATCATCTTAAGGGTTCAAAAGTCTTCACAAAACTCAACCTGCTGTGGTCGATCCACAGGGATACCTCTCAACAGATCTATACACCAAACCAACAGATTGCAAGAGTCTTCTATTCTGCTCAAGTTGCCACCTGAAACCCACCAGAGATAGCCTACAGAGATCACAATTTCAGAGAGTTTCAAGGATAATGAGTGACAAATCCATCCTTCCCACTCGGCTCGATGAAATAGCTGAGAGATTTAAGGAAAGAAATTACCCTTCCGACCTTCTCAAATATGAGACACAAAGAGCACTTAACCCATCACCACCTGACACTCCTACATACAAACCAGAATTCATCCCATTTGTTCACACATACCACCTATTTATGCCGAAAATCCATGCTGCAATCCACAAACATTGGCCACTCCTCAATAAAGCATTCCCAAGAATAGAAGCTTTTAAATCTCAATTTATTATGTGCAGCAGAAGGCCCTAGAACATAATGGATGAACTTATTAGAGTCGACATTGGCAGCACTCAGGGGTACCCATCCAATAATTTCTTAACAACCTTTGCCTCAATTGTGCTGTATTTTCCAATGTTACCAAGTCTAACATGGGTACATACTCCAGAATGGGTAAATCTCACCCTATTAAGGGCTATTACACCTGTAACTCCAATTTTGTAATATACATCATTAAGTGTCCTTGCTGTCATACATACATAGGTGAGACCACTAGAGTTGAGCGAAACGTTCGGTTAGATTCAAAAATCGCCGACTTTTGCCAAAGTCGGGTTTCGCCAAGTGAAACCCGACCATAGCGTGAGGTCGGCCATGCGGTCGTCGACCCGAATGCCAAAGTCGGTTTTCACATAATGCTTTCAGACGCCTTTTCTCAGCCAATGGCCAATGAGCAAGGACGTACACTGTGTGCAACGAGATGACATGGGCAGCGGCCACCACCATCTTAGAGAAGGGCATTGCAGTGATTGGCTTGCTTTGTGTAGCGTCACAGTGGCTATAAAAGCCCTGACCGCTCACCGCCATTTTACTTCTGCCGATTTTAGCGTAGTGAGAGGTTGCTGACGCTGTTTATCAGTAGGGAAAGAGTTAGGCAGGAAAGAAAAGTTATTCTGTGCTTGTGCTGATAGCAATTGTGCTGTACAGTTAGTGTGCAGTGACAGGGAGGATTTTGTTGTGTGCAGCAGCGCTGGTTATTAGGCTGCCTGCCAGTGACAGGGGAGGATTTTCTTGTGTGCAGCAGCGGTGCTTAATAGGCTGCCTGCTAGCTGTATTGCTGTGTGTACACTGCGCTGCAGACTGCTTTTTACACAGCACATTTATTCTTTTTTTTCTGCAGTTACCGAGCGTTAATTTTTTCCCACACCGTATAGAGCTGAAAGCTCCTCACACACTACCGTGTACGGGCTAGTATCACGGACAAAAACATGCTGACTATCTGTGTGTGACTCCGGAAATATATACGGAGATTAACAATTACCCCTAGACTGTATACAGCTGTATGCTTGTGATACAGTACCCTTTTTCTGCTTCTTATATTCTGGTGTAATCCATACTGAGCCTGTGAGAGTCTGTGTTTGACTCTGGAAATATATATGGAGATTTACAATTACCCCACACTGTATACAGCTGTACGCTTCTGATACATTACCCTTTTTCTGCTTTTTATATTCTGGTCTAATCCATACTGAGCCTGTGAGCAGCTGTGTGTTAATCGGGAAATATATATGGAGATTTAAAATTAACCCAACACTATATACACCTGGTATCTTCTAATACAGTACCTTTTTCTGCTTTTATATTCTGGTCTAATCAGGGCCGGCTCCAGGTTTTTATGGGCCCCGGGCGAAAGAGTCTCAGTGGGCCCCTTTAACACAGACCACGATTCATGATGCACAGATACTGCAGAGAAATATGGGTATAGCACAAAGCCAAACACTTCTCTTCTTCCATTACATGACTGATACCTATTGTAAATTATACAATAGCTCAAAAAACCGCCAAATCCTCACAGCGCACAGTACAGACTGGACAGTACAGTCCTCCATACAATATTATGGGCACCACATAGTCTCCCCCTCATCATCCATATAATACCCCATGCAGGATGTCACCCCGCCATCCCCCATATAATGCTCCATACAGAATACTGGACCCAATATAATGCTCCATACAGAATACTGGACCACATATAATGCTCCATACAAAATATGGAGCTCTCCTCTACACTGTGCTGCGCTCTGCACTGTTACGGCTCAGGAAAGGGCGCTGTGGAAAGACTCCCCATTATCATCATCATTGCCTGCCCATTATCATCATCATTGCCTCCCCATCATCATCATTGCCTGCCCATAATCATCATCATTGACTCCCTATTATCATCATTGCCTCCCCATTAATATCAGCATCATCATGCCTTCCCATTATCATTGCCTCCCCATCATCATCATTATCATTGCCTCCCCATTAATATCATCATCATTGCCTTCCCATTATCATTGCCTCCCCATCATCATCATCATCATTGCCTCCCCATTAATATCATCATCATCATCATTGCCTTCCCATTATCATTGCCTCCCCATCATCATCATTATCATTGCCTCCCCATTAATATCATCATCATCATTGCCTTCCCATTATCATTGCCTCCCCATCATCATCATCATTGCCTCCCCATTAATATCATCATCATCATTGCCTTCCCATTATCATTGCCTCCCCATCATCATTGCCTCCTCACCACCATCACTGCCTCCCCCCACCACCATCACACATACAGCACCGCAGGCAGCACTCTCTCACATACACACACGCAGCAGGCACACACACACAGACACACACGCCTCACCTGTCCGGCGTCCGCGCGTTCTCTGCCACAGCCGGCCGCTGAATGATGATGTCATTCAGCGGCGCTGCTGTAAGAGAGGAAGCACCAGCGCAGGCGCCCCCTGGAGCTCGGAGCTGCGGCAGCGGAGGCACGGGGAGAGGTGAGCATTGCGCCGGCTGCTGCCGGGGCCCTGAGCAAGCACGGGGGGGCCCAGTGGCGGCGCTGACACTGCTAACGGGCACCGGGGTGCCCGACGGCGAGTGGGCCTCCCCCGCCTGCTCAGGGCCCCGGCACTTGCCCGGGTGTGCCGGGTGCTGACGCCGGCCCTGGGTCTAATCCATACTGAGCCTGTGAGCGACTGTGTGTTACTCCGGAAACATATACGGAGATTTAAAATTACCCCAACACTGTATACAGCTGTATGCTTCTGATACAGTACCCTTTTTCTGCTTTTTATATTCTGGTCTAATCCATACGGAGCCTGTGAGCGTGTGTGTACTACTCCGGAAGTATATACGTAGATTTTAAATTACCCCAACTCTATATACACCTGGTATTTTCTGATACAGTACCCTTTTTCTTCTTTTTATATTCTAGTCTAATCCATACTGAACCTGTGAGCGTCTGTGTGTTATTCCGGAAATATATACAGAGATTTAAAATTACCCCAACACTATATACACCTAGTATCTTCTGATACAGTACCCTTTTTCTGCTATTTATATTCTGGTCTAATCCATACTGAGCCTGTGAGCGTTTGTGTGTTACTCTCGAAATATAGATGGAGATTTAGAATTTTCCCCTTCACCGTATACAGCTGTATGCTTCTGATACAGTACCATATATCTGCTGGTATTTTGGGTACATTTTCCAAAACATGAGGAAGTATGGTGGAAGAGGCCGTGGACGTGGGCGTGGGGGGCCAGCTGGTACTGATGGTGGTGGTAGTGCATCTACTGGAAGTGCCAAAAGCACAATAGCACCTAAGGCAGGAGGTGTTGAGCCTGCATCATCGTCTGGCTGCAGAAGGCCTGGAAGACTCCCTTTTCTGGGAGTAGGTAAACCGCTTTTAAAGCCGGAGCATCAGGAACAGGTTTTGTCTTACATTGCCGAAACAGTCTCCTGCTCTATCGCCTCCTCTTCTGAAGTTTCAAAAAATGCAAGCACTGAGTTGTCAGTGCAGGCTCCTGGTCAGGAACAATACCTTTCCTTGTGTCCTTCACCCCCACCAAAAGTGAAGGATGTGGCAGGCCACACTTCAGATTACTCCATGGAGCTCTTTTCACATATCATGCCTGGGTTATCAAGTCAAATCCTGAATTCCCCAGTCCAACATGAATCTGAAATGGAGTGCACCGATGCACAGCCACTGCTAGATAATTCCTCTGGTACATTCAGCCAGAGCACTACAATGTCCTCGCAGTCTGCTGAGCCAGAATCTGACCCTGATGAAATTCAGGTGCCCCTTCTGGCATACTATACCACCTTACACGGTGACACAGAGGACGGTGCAGATGAAATTGAAGAGGAGGTGATGGATGACCCAGTTGTTGACCCGGATTGGCATACATTGGGGAAGAGGGTGCCACTAGTAATACCAAAAAAAGCAGCAAAACTCACTTGACCAGATCTCAGAACAAATGCACTACAGGGTGCAGCCAGCCCATAAAGCAAGATGTTAACAGCACAGGTGCAAAATACCAGATTAAACAGCCACTCTCCACATACCCATTCAAGGAGGGGGTAACTGCTCAGTATACAATTACACAATAGAGTCCCGCATAGGGTGCCGTTCACACAAGGATACTGCACAGTGTCCGGTTCACAGCCTATTAATTACGCCCCTACTATTCGACTAGGCGGGCTGGCCAGTACACTCTCAATGCGCACCAGTGTGAACACCCCTTATGCGAGACCAAACGTGCCTGGGCTCGACTGCACCCTGAAAAATAAAGTGCAAAAAATAGTGGGGTATTAGTTAATATTTTGGCCAAAATACGTAAGCTTGTAACCTGCGCCAAAGGTCCCCACGCTTACAAGTACCTACACTACACTACACTAGCCACTAAGGAGACTCAAGGTCTCCAAAAATTCAATATAAACAGCACAAAAAGGCAGCAAAACTCACCTGCCCAGATCTCAGAACAAATGCACTACAGGATACAGCCAGCCCATAAAGCAAGATGTTAGCAGCACAGGTGCAAAATACCAGATTAAACAGCCACTCTCCACATACCCATTCAAGGAGGGGGTGACTGCTCAGTATACAATTTCACAATAGAGGCCCGCATAGGGTGTCGTTCACACAAGGATACTGCACACTGTCCGGTTCACAGCCTATTAATTACGCCCCTACTGTTCGACTAGGAGTGCATTACATGCATTAATAAGTTTGTCTAACCAAGACTCATATCTAGGTTGCATGTGACAAAATGTAAACATTCACATATAATTTACAAGTTAGAAGGATAGCTGCAATTGCAAGCTAAAGTCCATATTGCGCATGCCTCATAATCCATGAGGATTAACCATTATACATTCAAATGCATGATATCACAATCGGTATTAATTACCTGCTAGGAGCCAAAGAAGACCACCCAGTGCGTCCACCCCCGGAGTTGTCGGGTGTGCAGTGGTCAAAGCTGAAAGACCTCTGTAAAGTCCTTCAGTGTTTTGAGGAATGCACACGGCTGGTAAGCGCAGACGACACCATCATAAGCATGAGCATCCCACTTATGCGTCTGCTCATGCAATCTTTGACGCACATTAAGGATCAGGCGTCTGCAGCGGAGGAGGAGGAGGGAAGCCTTGATGACAGTCAGGTATTGTCTGCTCAGGGAACTGTCTTGGACGAGGTGGAGGAAGAAGAGGAGGAGGAGGGTGATGATTATTTTGGGGAGGATGATGCTTCTCAAGGGGCAAGAGAAAATGTTGGCTTGCCAAAGTCAGGTACAGGGTTTGTGCGTGACTGGAGCGATGTGGATTTGGCAGAAAGTGCTCCTCCACCCACCACTGTCAGTACATCATTGACACCTGGAACATTGGCCCACATGTGTGATTATGTCTTGCGGATTCTAAAAAGGGACCCCCACATTGCCAAAATTATGAAGGATGACAACTACTGGTTGGCCAGCATCCTCGATCCACGCTATAAAGGCAAATCACAGAACATCATGCCACAAGAGAACCTACTCTAGAGCTAATATTGGCGAACAAACAACCAACTCTGGTAAACCGTTTGTTAGAGGCATTACCAGCACACAGCAGCGGTGCAGGTTCTACCACGAGCCGTACTGGGCCAAATCGAAGAGGTGTTCGTGGTGCACACAGCCGAAGTGGCGTTGGAGACAGGGGTTTC
Source organism: Oophaga sylvatica (assembly GCA_033576555.1). Taxonomy (NCBI): domain Eukaryota; kingdom Metazoa; phylum Chordata; class Amphibia; order Anura; family Dendrobatidae; genus Oophaga; species Oophaga sylvatica. The sequence continues at coordinate 301,899,395 of JARQOD010000004.1, read as the reverse complement.
ATGACCATGTTGTGGACTGATTTCTCGAGTAACGCTCACACGACTGGTAATACTGAATTGATTGCAACAGACAGTAGACAGCAGTTGTCAACTATGGTTCAAAATTACCTCCCCTCCCCTATCAATGTTCTCCCTCACAGTTCATTCCCCTTTGATGACTGGGCCTGTAAACTGGACACCTGGCTGGAATTGGCACAATATGCCTTACAGGAGCTCGCTTGCCCTGCTGGTAGTGTGCTATCAGAGTCTTCAGTGCAGCTGGATCAATCCTGACAGAAAGAAGGACCCGGCTGTCGACCCAAAATGTTGGTGATCTCACCTTCATTAAAATGAACCATGCCTGGGTTTCAAAGGATTTTGTACTACCGTCCCCTGATGACACTTAGGTTGCCAGCAAAATGGCTCGCTTTGTCCTCCTCTTCCTCCGACTGCTCCAATTCCTCCATTTGCAGCTGCTAAACGTCCAGCCTACACCTCAACATATGCCAGTTTTTTCACCTCCCTAACTGGGCTGTACCCTCCCAAGGCCGGCGTCAGCACCTGGTGCACCCGGGCAAGTGCCGGTGCTCTGAGCAGGTGGGGGGGCCCACTCGTGGGCGACGGCACTGGCACAGGGCCCCTCATAGTACGCCGGTGTCTCTAATGTTGAGGGGGCCCACTCGGCGTCAGACACACCGGATTACTATGAGGGGCCCTGTGCCTGTGCCAACGCCCACAAGTGGGCCCCCCTGCCTGCTCAGGGCCCCAGCACTTGCAATACTTACCTCTCCCTGCTCCACCGCTGTGACGTCTTCCGCGTTTCCTGACAGTGACATTCAGGTCAGAGAGTGTCATGGTGTCACGTCTGTACACCCTCTGCCTGAACAGTCCAAGTGCAGAGAGCTGGAAGATTGCGACGCTGAGGAGTCCAGAGTAGAGCTGTGCCCAGTGAGGAGAGGTATTTCATATTTTTAATGTTTGGAGCAATATATGGGGAGCATTATACACTGGAGAATTATATATTGGGCCCAGCATACACTTGAGCATCATAGATAGGGACCATCATACACTGGAGCATCATATACGGGGCCCATTACACACTGGAGCATTATAAATTGGGCCCATTTTATATGGAGCATTATATAGGCCCATCATACACTGGAGCATCATGCATGGGGCCCATCATACACTGGAACATTATAAATGTGGCCCATCATACACTGGAGCATCATCCATGGGGCCCATCATATACTGGAACATCATATGGGGCCCATAATATATGGATCATTATATAGGCCCATCATACACTGGAGCATAACAATGGGGCCCATCATACACATGAGCATTAGAAATGGGGCCCATTATATATGGAGAATTATATAGGCGCATCATACACTGGAGCATCATGCATGGGGCCCATCATATACTGGAGCATTATAAATGTGGCCCATCAAACACTGCAGCATCATCCATGGGGCCCATCACATACTGGAGCATCATATGGGGCCCATTATATATGGAGCATTATATAGTCCCATCATACACTGGAGCATCATCCATGGGGCCCATCATACACTGAAGCATCATCCATGGGGCCCATCATACACTGGAGCATCATATGGGGCCCATTATATCTGGAGCATTATATAGGCCCATCATACACTGGAGCATCATCCATGGGGCCCATCATATACTAGGGCATAATATGGGGCCCATTATATATGGAGCATTATATAGTCCCATCATACACTGGAGCATCATCCATGGGGCCCATCATTCACTGGAGCATTATAAATGGGGCCCATCATACACTGGAGCATCATCCATGGGGCCCATCATATACTGGAGCATCATATGGGGTTCATTATTTATGGGGCATCATATAGGGTATGGAGCATCATATGGAGCACATGGGGCCTATTCTGTATGGAGCATTATATGGAGCCAATTCTGTATGGAGCAATATATGGGGCCCATCATATACTGTATGGAGCTTTATATGCGACTCATTATACTGTATGGAGCAATATGTGGGGCTCATTATACTCTATGGGGACCATCCTATACTGTATGGCACATTATATAGGGACCATCATATACTGGAGCATTATGTGGAGCTCTTCATATACTGTATGGAACATTATATGGGACCAATTATTCTGTATGGAGCAATATATGGGCAGGGTCGGCTCCAGGTTTTTGAGGGCCCCGGGCAAAAGAGTCTCAGTGGGCCCCCCACCCCCCTTTTAACACATACTATGTCTGCAGGAGATCCATAACCACAAAAGTGGAGATGCCATATGGGAGCAATTGGCAGTGTGGACCTACGGCGCATCTCCTGCTCGGCCATAGCACTGTGCTGTGAGTCTTCAGAAGGCGCTGTAGTGCTCCTCAGATCTTTCATGCTACCAACTGGTGAAGGTTTCTGCTAATCAGTGAGCAGGTGCACATGCTAGAGACCTGCAGTCACATTCATTGGCTGAGACGCCCTATAAGACCGGCGTCACACTGGCGAGTTTGATGCGAGTTAGTCGCACGACTTGCTCGCATCAACACCCGGCACGGCCGCCCGCTCTCGGACAAGAGTGTACGGCTGCATGTATTATTATGCCGCCGCGCACTCTGGTCCGAGAGCGGGCGGCCGTACCGGGTGTTGATGCGAGAAAGTCGTGCGACTAACTCGCATCAAACTCGCTAGTGTGACGCTGGCCTAAAGAAGATAATCTGTCATGTAAACTGATAACCCGGTGATGAAGCATGACATTATTTACATTACTAATTGTGCACCCTATAAACGGATCAGGTTTCCACTGTTAATTCCACACCATAAACTCATCATATATGGTCAGCACTTAGAGGAGCAGCGTTTTGTAGATTTTACAGCAGTTCTTAGATTTCATCCTGCAAAGACCAGACCCACTGCTTGTGACCCCCGCCAGCAGCTAATATACTGTAGTGTTACGTTCCTAAAGGAGCTGATTAATGCTTTCCTCCTGTGTTATTCCAGGGGAAAGGTTACGTACACTAGTAGTGCAGGCAACCTTTCCCCTGGAATAACACAGGACGAAAGCATTAATCAGCTCCTTCAGGAACGACACGTCTGTACTCACTCACTGTCACTGCCGCAGGACTCAGGTCAGGAACCTCAGCGAGTGCCGGGAATCAGTGCAGACTGCAGTGATGGGAGTCGGGACCATTTCGCTTTCTCAATGCTGTCTGCAGCCTGCACACAAACTTGCTTCTGTCCTCAGGCTCTGCCACTCGCCTCTTCCTGTCTCCCTCGGCACTTCCTCCCTGGTTGCGGCACACGTGAGAAGAGATAGGGGGGGGAGCTCTACTAGACTCCACCAATCCTGACCGTCTGGAGTGTCTGGACTCAGTCTGATTGGCTGGTCCAAATTCCAATAGAAGCGTGTCTGCTGCCGTGAGTGAGCGTGAGTGGGCCCCCCTGTCTCGCCAGGGCCCCGGCACTTGCCCGGGTGTGCCGGGTGCTGACGCCGGCCCTGTATATGGGGCTCATTATTCTGCATGGCGCACTATGTGGTGGCCATAATACTGTATGGAGGAATATACTGTCCGATTTTTGAGCTATTGTAGAATTTAAAATAGATATCAGTCATGTAATGTAAGAAGTGAAGTATTTGTCATTGTACTATACCTATATTTCTTTGCCGTATCGGAGCATCATGAAGTATGTGTTAAAGGGGTCCACTGACACTATTTCGCCCGTGGCAGACGAAAACCTGGAGCCAGCCCTAACCCCCACAACTTTAGCCAAATAACCTTCAGTTTTCAATGCGTAACTATTATTATAAAGTAAATGAAGGTTGCCAAGCTTAAGTAATAAGAATTGATGTCGTTGGCATTGAAATGGGCACTGTAGGTGTGTTTACTGTCCTCCACTCCCTGCCGACTTTGCTTCCCCATTGACTTGCATTGGGTTTCGTGTTTCAGTCGGACCTCCACCTTTTCCCGATAGTCGGCCGATTTCGTTCTTTTGAGAAAGACGGGTTTCACGAAACCCGACTCGGCCCTCCATAAAGTAAAGTCGCTCATCTCTAGAGACCACCCAATACATCAAAGACAGAATTGCTAGCCATCAGTACACTATTCAGTGTGGTAACACATGTTTACCATTAGCGCAACATTTTTCTAATGCTAAACATGCAGTATCTCAACTCAGATTCCAGGTTATTGAAGAGGTGCCCATTTCTGGTGCCACTGAGGGCTGATTTTAGCCTGGGAACATTTAGGGCTAATGGCCACTTTCCCAGTTTATTAATATCAGCTTCCAGCGGTCTTCATTCCCTCTACTGGTTTTGAAAATTATGAGGGAGCCAAAGCAGTTTTATTTAAAAATGTTTTTATTATTTAAAAAAAATAAGAAAAAAACACACAAAGCACTGATTATGCAGCACACTGACAAATGGAGATCACACTGATGTCACACACGTACACAGGGATGGCACACAGAGACAGACCACGGATCTCACCAGTACTGTTTTTTCCTGTACAGGAATAGAATATCATCAAAAAGTTAATTTATTTCAGTTCTTCAACACAAAAAGTGAAACTCATATTATATAAAGTCATTGCAAACAGAGTGATGTATTTCAAGTGTTTATTTCTGTTAATGTTGATGATTATGGCTTACAGTCAATGAAAAACCAAAAGTCATTATCTCATTAAATTAAAATACTTTAGAACACCAGCTTGAAAAATTTTTTTAAAATCTGGAATATTGGCCTACTGAATTGTATGTTCAGTAAATGCACTCAATACTTGGTCGACCAATTGTTTCGGGGATAGGGGGCTTGTATGAGAGACCTTGTGCTTACCTTGATTATTTTTTATAGCCTCTTGTTTATAAGTTGGATTCTTATTTACGCGACTCTTCTCACCTTATTCAACTTCTGGATGGTCTGGACTTGTCAGAAGAGGTTTCACTTGCTACCCTGGATGTGGAGGCGTTACATACTAACATTGAACACAATTTAGGTATTTCTGCTGTTTCTAATTTTTTGGAACAGTATACCACCAATTCTTACGTCTTAGGAGGAATTGTAGTCGATCTGAGGACTTTAAGTGTGAATCACGCTTGTTGACAAATAGATTACTGAACGAGGATATCCGCGAAAAATTGTGTCAAAGGTGTTTGAATACTCCCATCATATTTCTAGGACTGATGCCCTAAAACCACGGGTAAGGACACCAATCAGTAAAGTTAATCTTATAACCCAATTTAACAACCAATGGGGAGATGTATATCATGTCCTGAGGAGGAATTGGGGGATCCTTGAGTGACCCCAAGCTGAGACTTTTTATTGATGAGAACCCCAGGGTTGTTGCTAGAAGGGCCGGAACCTCAAGGACCATTTGACTAACAGTCATAATAGACGACCCACAAATAAACTGAGGGTGGACAATATTAATAAAGGGTCCTTCCCTTGTGGGGGTGTTCTATCTGCCCTTTGATGATTTCTAATACGAGTGTCTCACTACAGCACCTCCCTACTCCGATTCGATCAAGAGCGTTTTTCAACTGTCGCTCACGTAAGGTCTATGCCTTAATTTGTGGGTGTGAAAAACTCTATATAGGACAAACTAGCCAGGAATTGCGCCGCAGAGTTCAACAACACCTTTCAAATATTGCCACCACTAGAAAGGATAGATCAGTTGGTAAATCTATCACCTCTGTGGCTGCACACTTCTTGGATGTCCATGGAGGTTCTCATACCACAATGCGAGTTATGGAGCTTGAGGGGGTACAAACTAACATTAGGGGAGGGAATGTTACAGATGCCCTTCTGAGGCAGGAAGCTAAATGGATTTTTGATCTTGACAGCCTCTCACCTAAGGGTTAAATGAGGAGTTATTATATACGGGATTTTACAGGAAAACTTAGTCTGGTCTTAGACTGTTGTTTCCAGCATGTCCATTATATGCATTTACTTCAGACTCCCCTTTAATCCCTTTTTTCTTTTTCTTTTCCTCTCCCTTTCCTCTACAATCACTGTGGGCTGCCCTCACTCTGGATGGACCTTTGGAGAATTTTGGACTTGACATTTGGAAAATTATGGATTTACCCTTGTCTGGCTGCTATATAAAAAAGCTTCCCCCCACTCGTGTTGTCGTCATCATCATGTTTTTGATTGGGTCTTCATATACCATCTGTGTTTATACAAGATTGTTTATGAATTTTCTGTATATGAAATATTCTTATAACATGTATAGTATATACTTCTGTCTTGCTATATATAGAGCTCTTTTGAGCTTCAAAACCCCCTTTTTTTCTCAAATATGTGGGTGTTAAATGTGGAACCATCAATATGGATACCGTTTTTATGCATGTATGCACACATTTGTGGATACTGTTTTATGCATTTATGTACATTCACACGCCTAAAACAACAAATTCCCTCTATATATTATAGTGTAGATATATACGTATTGTTTCTTCCCAATGGTCCCATAATATTGTACCTTTGTTGCAATCTTTTTGCATTCTCTTACTTACATATTATATCTACGAAGTCTTGATTTGGGCTTTAGGTAATTTGCAAGGCCTACTTATTATTTGTGTGGGCGCATTGGGGCTCTCTCAATTTCCCTTTATTGGATCTTATCACCACTATTTATATTCTAGTATGTGTGTGCATGCGCCTTGACCCTTTTTGATCCCTTTTATTGATTGTTGATATTGTTCGGTTATATACTATTATTCTATCGAGACATGCCTTGTGGTCTTTCTAGTTTTATATTGTATATAGCGGAGAATGCTTATCTTTTTATCTGGTGCTTGTGGGGTCTATTAAATAATATCCTTTGGTACTTGAAACACCTCTATACCGATTGTTGCATAATTAAGCCCGGGCACTGCTGAAGTGTTGTGAAAGCCCAATTTCTTGATAGCAGCCCTTTAGCTCGTTTTCATTGTTGGGGCTGGTGCCCCCATCTTCCCCTTGACATCCCCTAGAG
>JARQOD010000004.1:301849476-301892338 GCA_033576555.1 Oophaga sylvatica | reverse complement strand
ATCTGTACCTGTGCTGTAATCTATTATATGTTCTGTAGGACTGGTATTATTTACCACAGACCATATGGCGGTAATATCAATATTGGTCTTTTTATATATAGATTATTTTTGGCAACAGCGCGGTCATTTGTTGAGGTTCTCTGATTAGGGGCCCACTCAGAAGTTTTGCCCCCACTAAACCAAAACCCTAGCTACGCCTCTGGCTCTCTCTCTAGTCTTTCTTTCTCTCTCTAGTCTTTCTCGCTCTCTGTTCTTTCCTTCTCGCTCTCTGTTCTTTTTTCTCTCTGTTCTTTCTTTCTCTCTCTCTTTCTTTCTTTCCTCTCTTTCTTTCTCTGCTTGTTCTTTCTCTCTCGCTGCTCTTTCTTTCTTTTCCTCAGTACCAGCCACTGTGCCCTCATTACCAGTCAGTGTGATCAGCAGTGCTAAATGGGTACGCTTGGGGCGAGGATATGGGTGTGATTAGCTGTGAAATGGGTGTGGTCGGGGCGTGGCCTAAAATTTGCAGCGGCCGCAGCCTTTACCCCTCTTTCCTGTCTTCAAAATTTGGGAGGTATGCTGTATGACCTCCCTACAACTTCTGGGCATGCTCCTGATGAGCACGACGGAGGGTCTCCTGAGGGATCTCCTCCCACACCTGGACTAAAGCATCCACCAACTCCTGGACAGTCTGTGGTGCAACGTGGCATGGCCTAAAATTTGCTGCAGCAGGCACAGCGTGCCACAGCCTTTGTCCCTCTTTCCCTTCTTCAAAGGTTGGGAAGTATGATGGTGGGCCCAAGAATAATTTTTCTCTGGTGGGCCCAAGGTACTCCAGTCCGACGCTGCTGGCAAGGTCCATGGATATTGGCTCCCTAACAGCCTTAAATACCATGCCTTAGCAGTCTGCTTCATCAGGCTGGTTAACAAAAATAGGGGGGACCCCACGCCATTTTTTTTTCGAAGGGAACCCCTATTTTTGTTAATCAGTTCCCTCTGATGTCACTGATTGTGTCCCTGGCTGACCTGAAGTGAAAGTGGAAAGCAATCAATTAAGCTTTCCACTTCCTCTCCTGTGAGCCAGGAGAGGAACTCATTCATTTGGGGGTTTACTGTGAGGCTGCAGCATTAGCTACGGTCCCTGCAGTAAACATTAACCCTTTCTGAAGGATTACACCGTGGGACCTGACTGTGCATGGGATAGGTAAGAATAATTTTGCTTTTCTATTTTATTTTTATTACAGGAAATGGTTTTTGCAGTAAAATAAAAGATGGTCAAAAACATGTGTCTTTATTTCATTAAAATTATTTTTAATTAAAGTGTGTGTGTTTTATTTTTATTTCATGCAATAGGATTAATAATTGATAGTTGTCTAATTGACAGCTCTCAATTATTAACCTGGCTTAAGGTCACCTTTCAATAGCAAGGTGGCTTTAACCCCATATTAACCCATTCGCCACCGCTACAGGGCAATGGGAATAGACGGGCAAAGTGCCAGAAAGGGCGAATCTAATTATAGATTTGTCTTTTCTGGGGTGTCTGGGGGCAGATGTTAGTAGCCAGGGGGGGCCAAAAATGATGGTCCCTCTCTGGGCTATTATTATCTGCCCCCACTCACTGGCTTTGTCTGTCTGGTTGCGAAAATAGGGCGGGAGCCCACGCATTTTTTCAGCAATTTTACACCTCATATATATATATATATATATATATATATATATACATGTCATTGAATTTGTGACACATATATATATTTATATTTAAAGTTCATACACTTCTACATAGTATAATAGCCGCTAATTCAATTGCCGGCTTTTGTGAAAATGCAGAACCCGACATGAAATGACACTTGGTTTACATAGAGTTAACCATGTCTTTTCATGTAGTTTGATATCTGATTTGCACAAACAATTACATGAGTGTAAGTGTGCAAAATTTCACACCTGTAGGGGTTAATTAAAGGTGTAAATTCGTAGCAAAAAAGTCCGTTTTTTTTACAACGAATTTACACCTTTAATTAACCCCTACTGGTGTGAAATTTTGCACACTTACACTCATGTAATTGTTTGTGCAAATCAGATATCAAACTACATGAAAAGACATGGTTAACTCTATGTAAACCAAGTGTCATTTCATGTCGGGTGCTTCTGTCTTTTCACAAAAGCCTGCTTTACCCGGCAATTGAATCAGAGGCTATTTTACTATGTAGAAGTGTATAAACTATAAATATATGTATATATATATGTCACAATGACATGTATATATATATATATATGTATTCTATGTGTGTATATTTAGTGTTTACAAGGAAAGAAAGAGGTTTTTTTAGTTACGATATTTTGTTCCCATAGACTTACATTGGATTTCCGGTATCGGTATCGGGTATCGCCGATATTTTAATGGTATCGCCGATATTTTAATGGTATCGGCGATACCATTCCGATTCCGATACTTTTGGATATCGGAAAGTATCGCTCAACTCTAGTAAACAGTCAAGGAACGACTTAGTTTCCTTCGATATATTGGGAATTCACAGTGGTTAGGGAACAGTTAGTATGAAACAGTGTAAACAGCAGTAAACTATATGACAATAAACATACCATGAATTTTAGGATACAATTAGAAAAATGAAAAAGTCTCTCAAGAATTCTATATGTGTCCTTTCTGCAAGCGTGGTACTCCCATTCCTGGGAGCTACTATGTTTGCTCTTCCTGCAACAATAGCCTAGCGGGGGTCTTCAGGTTCTTGTGCTAGGCCGTAAGTCCTCCTGACAAATTCTATCAAGGAACCTTGAGATTCCTGTGTACCAACCGGCCCCCACCCCACCTGTTGTCCTAACCCAGGCCTAACCCAGGCCGATCTTTGTACCATATGATATGGCTGGAAGTGATGGCCCGGCTTACTGTAACTGCAGACATACTTATCTGGTCAACATTTCTTCACTGATCTTTGGTGCTTTACTGATGATGGGTGTTTCCTAGTCCTGGGGAATATAGGACTGGGTCCCAGCTCTCAACAATCGTCGTCTGTGTTCTGGATCTTGGTGTAAGGCAAAGGTTCTGATCTTTAGTGGCACAGTCTGTGCTCTGGGTCTTGACCAGCACAGGTTGAGTCTTCGGGTCTTGACTGGCGTAGTCAGGTCTTTGGATTTCACTGGTCATCGTCAGGTCCATGTCTGATGGTGGCCGGAACTCTGCTGGCACACACTCTCTGCTGAAGCTTGTCACACTGGCTTCAGTGTCATCTCTTGCCAATGTCCGCACTGCTCCTCTACTTGGTGCCAAATCTTTTCGTGGTTTGGGGAGCAGGACTTTTATATCCTGGAACTCCATCATCCAAGGCACCTAACCATGTCCAACACATGAACTTAATTCCCCTGCAACTCATCTGATGCTGGTTGGTTCCATATGGTTTTGTCCAGCCAGCAAATGGCAGTCGTTCCTCACTAATGCCACATCACACAGGGTCTCATCAGGGGTACCATCGCTTCCTCTTATACTTGCACCAGAAATTTTTAGGGGCTTCATCGCAAAAGAGATTAATACATATGCACATACTAATTTTTAGTTATTTGATGCCATAAATGTATTTATTGCTATATTTAGACATCCACTTTGCAAACTTAGACTATTTAGTGCTAAAGCATCCCACACAAGTTGCATTACAAAAATATTTAAATACAGGTTATAAAGAAACAAAATAGGTAAAAACTTGAAGGAAAGAGGGGGTGAATACTTTTGAAAGCCACTGTGTAGATATATACCTGGTTGGGTACAGGATGAGAGACATATTATATATATATATATATATATATATATATATATATATATATAATATACAGTACAGACCAAAAGTTTGGACACACCTTCTCATTTAAAGATTTTTCTATATTTTCATGACTATGAAAATTGTACATTCACACTGAAGGCATCAAAACTATGAATTAACACATGTGGAATTACAGTATATACTTAACAAAAATGTGTGTAACATAACAACTGAAATTATGTCTTATATTCTAGGTTCTTCAAAGTAGCCACCTTTTGCTTTGATGACTGCTTTGCACATTCTTGGCATTCTCTTGATGAGCTTCAAGAGGTAGTCACCGGAAATGGTTTTCACTTCACAGGTGTGCCCTGTCAAGTTTAATAAGTAGGATTTCTGGCCTTAAAAATGGGGTTGGGACCATCAGTTGTATTGTGCAGAAGTCTGGTGGATACACAGCTGATAGTCCCACTGAATAGACTGTTAGAATTTGTATTATGGCAAGAAAAAAGCAGCTAAGTAAAGAAAAACGAGTGGCCATCATTACTTTAAGAAATGAAGGTCAGTCAGTCCGAAAAATTGGGAAAACTTTGAAAGTGTCCCCAAGTGCAGTTGCAAAAACAATCAAGCGCTACAAAGAAACTGGCTCACATGAGGACCGCCCCAGGAAAGGGAGATCAAGAGTCAACTCTGCTTCTGAGGATAAGTTTATCACCAGTCACCAGTTACCAGCCTCAGAAATTGCAGGTTTACAGCAGCTCAGATTAGACCAGGTCAATGCCACACAGAGTTCTAGCAGCAGACACATCTCTACAACAACTGTTAAGAGGAGACTTTGTGCAGCAGGCCTTCATGGTAAAATAGCTGCTAGGAAACCACTGCTAAGGAGAGGCAACAAGCAGAAGAGACTTGTTTGGGCTAAAGAACACAAGGAATGGACATTAGACCAGTGGAAATCTGTGCTTTGGTCTGATGAGTCCAAATTTGAGATCTTTGGTTCCAACCACCGTGTCTTTGTGCGACACAAAAAAGGTGAACGGATGGACTCTACATGCCTGGTTCCCATCGTGAAGCATGGAAGAGGAGGTGTGAGGTGTGGGGATGCTATCTGAGAAAATAAAGAACCTCATCAACAACTACCACAAAAGACTTCAAGCTGTCATTGATTTTAGAGGGGGCAATACATGGTATTAAGAAATGGGGTATGTGAACTTTTGATCAGGGTCATTTGGATGTTTTTGATTATCATTATGATTTAAAAAGAGAAAATGCAGTAGTTTGACAATAAATGGCTTCACCCAACCACTAACCATGAGTGGAGCAAAAGTTTTGGTGTTATCATTCATATTCTCTGAAAAAAAGACCAAGAAAGCAAAAATTCTACCAGGGTATGTAAACTGTTGAGCACAACTGAATATACTGACAGACCATGTGATACTTAAATTGCACACTGGTGTGTAACAAATGGAAGCAGAGGCACAGGTGTTGCAGTGCACATTCGTTTATTGCTATTTTTGTGGAACCATGGGACCATGGACCGGGGGGGCTCCAAAGGGGGCATTACTATTCGAGGCCCAGACACCTGTAGTAAGACCCCTTGCACAGGGTCAGATTGGAATGCTCAGGGGACACAGGTGCTACCTCCAGTTAGACCCCAGACACGTGGAAGCTGTCCCAGCAGAACAGGTGAACAGGCAGGGATAACAAGTAGCATTGAACTTGACTGGTGGGAAGCGGGAGCACGGGGCGGAGCTGGCACAGGAAGTACTGACGTCATCGTAGGTAACAAAGCGACGGACGGTTGAGCAGAATGGAACTTGCACAGGCAGCACTGGTGTTGTCCAGGGCATAGCGTAGTAAGCCGCAGGTAGTCTGAGAATATAAGACATATTTTCAGTTGTTTCACACTTTTTTGTAAAGTGTAATGTATAATTCCACATGTGTTAATTCATAGTTTTGATGCCTTCAGTGTGATTCTACAATTTTCATAGTCATGAAAATGCAGAAAAATCTTTAAATGAGGTGTGTCCAAACTTTTAGTCTCTACTGTATATTATATAATATATATATATATATATATATATATATAATATATATATTGCATATATACAGTACAGACCAAAAGTTTGGAAACACCTTCTCATTCAATGATTTTTTTGTATTTTCATGACTATGAAAATTGTAGAATCACACTGAAGACATCAAAACTATGAATTAACACATGTGGAATTATACATTACACTTTACAAAAAAGTGTGAAACAACTAAAAATATGTCTTATATTCTAGGTTCTTCAAAGTAGCCACCTTTTGCTTTGATTACTGCTTTGCACGCAGAAAAGGTGAACGGATGGACTCTACATGCCTGGTTCCCACCGTGAAGCATGGAGGAGGTGGTGTGATCATGTGGGGGTGCTTTGCTGGTGACACTGTTGGGGATTTATTCAAAATTGAAGGCATACTGAACCAGCATGGCTACCACAGCAACGTGCAGCAGCATGCTATTCCATCCGGTTTGCGTTTAGTTGGACCATCATTTATTTTTCAACAGGACAATGACCCCAAACACACCTCCAGGCTGTGTAAGGGCTATTTGACAAAGCAGGAGAGTGTTGGGGTGCTACGCTAGATGACCTGGCCTCCACAGTCACCAGACCTGAACCTAATCGAGATGGTTTGCGGTGAGCTGGACCGCTCACCGCTTCAATTTTGAATAAATCCCTAACAGTGTCACCAGCAAAGCACCCCCACACCATCACACCACCTCCTTCATGCTTCATGGTGGGAACCAGGCATGTAGAGTCCATCAGTTCACCTTTTATGCGTGCAAAGCAGTAATCAAAACAAAAGGTGGCTACTTTGAAGAACCTAGAATATAAGACATATCTTCAGTTGTTTCACACTTTTTTGTAAAGTGTAATGAGGCTGGCCTGTGTGTAATAACCCTGTATGGTTCCTTGCTCAATCTCATTATGCTTCACCAGCAATCCATACTCTTTGACTGTGAGCAGAGAGCTTTTAGCGCTCTATTCATTGTCCTCCCCCACACTCAACTTTCCCCTCTCCAGTCCATCCTTAATGCAGCAGCCAGGGTCTTCCATCAGGCTAATCAGTACTTGGACATGTCCGCTCTTCTCCAGTCATTACACTGGCTGCCCATTCATCATAGGATCCAATTCAAGGAAGTTGTTCTCATCCGCAAAGCTCTCCACAGTGTGGCACCCCTCACATCTCTTCCCTCATTTCTGTCTATTGGCCTAGCCGATCGCTACGCTATGCAAACGACTTTCGACTAACCTCTGCACTAATCCGTTCCTCCCGACTCAACGTGTGCGCCCTCGTTACACCTATCCTCTGGAATGCTCTACCCCAAGAAAATAGGACAGCCACAACTTTCACAGTTTTAGGTGCTCCCTCAAAACACATTTGTACACAGCAGTCTATCACTAATTCCCTAATCAAAGTAGTTTGTTTAAGTGTGTGTGTAGCCCATTCACCATCTCTATCTATCCCCCACTCCCTCAAGATGGCTGGACCATCATTGTAAATACATCATTGCAAATGCACACCTGTATTTTGTATCTCTCCCACCTCATTGTAGATTGTAAGCTCTCATGAGCAGGGTCGTTTTATTTAGCTTTAATTATTGTATTATTGCTAACGTTTTTACTTATGACTATTGTGTTTCAAACTGTTAAACTGTAAAGCGCTGCATAATATGTTGGCGCTATATATATAACGATCAATATTATTATTATTATTATTAGAACACAGAGAAGTGTCCACTCATGAGGTCTTATGTGTAGAGTCTGAACTGAATACCGACAGCCTTGTTGATGCTGGTTGGCAACAACTGCCCTCTTCTGCTCACAAATCATTTTCAACATATGCAGTGGAGAGTTCCAATGTGTGGGGAAATCACACAACAGTGATGCTTAAGCCGCAAATGCTGCTGAAGCACTGCAGGGGTGGCTGAAGCTGTAAAAGTGGCACACAGGTGGCGTACTTTCCCAAACAGATCCGACAGCTCTGGGTAGCTGTGGAGAAAATGTTGAACAACAAGGTTAAGCACATGGGCCAGGCATGGTACGTGTGTGAGCTTGTCTTGCCTCAGAGCCATCACCAGGTTCTGGCCATTGTCACACACAACCATGCCTGGCTATAGGTTCAGCGGGGTCAGCCCCAGATCTGCCTGCTCTTTCAGAGCTGTCCACAACTCTTCAGAATTGTGCGGTTTGTCACTTAAGCATATTAGCTTCAGCACAGCCTGTTGCCGCTTGGCGAAGGTAGTACTGCAGTGCTTCCAGCTTGTGATTGATGTTGTCATTTGGGAGAGGAAGGCTGAAGAGGAGGAGGAGGAGGAGGAGATGCAGGAGCTGTAGACTGTGGGGAAAACCCAGAGTTACTTATGGCCCACAATCCTCGGTATCGAGAGGACTTGTTCCATCCCAAGTACCATTATTCCACAGCCTCTCCTTTCTGCCAGGCCCTTCACTGGCTTCCTATTGCCCAGAGGCTACAGTTCAAAACCCTAACTGTGACATACAAAGCCATCCACAATCTTTCTCTTCCATACATCTGTGACATGGTCCCACGAGGTCCGACTGGGTCCCAGCTTCATTATGTTAACCCAGTGTGCCATCTGCGAGATCTACCATCCCTGCCCACAAGCACTTGTCCACGTGTCCGCGGTTAGGTGGACTTTCTCAGTAACAGCATTTTTGAGGACAAGGGTAATGTTGTGGAACACGTGCTTATGTAATGCCGGTACGGCACAACGGAAGAAATAGTGGTGGCTGGAGAGAGAGTACCTTGGGACGGCCACAGCCATCAGGTTGAGGAAAGATTCCATCTCCTCAAGCCTAAAAAGCAACATTTCAAGCGCAAGCAGATGAGAAATGTGTAAATTTAGTAGTGTCGCCTATGTGGCGTTGGCTGCGTATATCCGCTTGCGTTCAATGACTGGGTATGGACAACTGAAGGCTGCGCTGGGACAAGGACATGGACGTGCTTGATGATGGTGCTAGTTGAGTGTGGCCAATGAGAGGTGCAGGGCAGGAGGCATCTTCGCATGCACCGTGGACAGGGGATTAGCTTGCACTCACAACAATGGATAAAGCAGTGATGTCACCCGAAGACACTGTTCCTGGAGCCTGGGATTCGGCCCACAAAGACGGGTGCTTTGCTGCCATGTGCCTGATCATGCTGGTGGTGGTCAGGCTGCTAGTTTTGCTACCCCTGCTGATGCGGGCATGGCAGGTGGTGCAAATAGCCTGTTTGGGGTTATCATCATAGTATATAAAAAACAACCAGACTAGTGAAGATCTAACAGTTGTAATGCCAACTTGCGTCGTGTTGGTGTTACGAGGAACGGTTGCCCGCCTGCTGTCTGCGGCCACCATACTGCTTCTTCCTGCCTGTTGGGGTGCTACGCCTCCCTCCCCCTGTGTGCTGCTGTCCTCATTCTGCATGTCCTCCTGCCAGGTTGGGTGAGTTACTATATCATCCACTGATCCACACATCATCCATCTGATCCACACATCTTTCAAATTACATATTTCAAAGTACAGGTTTCGAAGTACAATATATTGAAGTAGAATAGAATTGCACTGAAATTGACTGTAAGGTAATAGGATAGAGCACCACTATAATGTTTCAGTTTCTTTTTACTTTCACCCCTATACTACTTTCTTTCTATCTCCTGTAATCCCTCCACCTAGTAAGGAAGTTTTCATTTCTCCCTCCATCCTCCCCAGCTATCTCACCTTCTCCTCAAAACTGTTCCCCCACATACAATCCTTTTTCTCCAGACACACATGGCCAACCTCATACCCATTCATCCAGCCCCCACTCCCCGATCCCACTACCTGGAGCACTACAGAACACACACTCTGTCTGCACCAAACTGTCGTATATACATGACCTCTTTAGCACCAACAAACTCTCCTTCCTTGGCATCACTGAAACTTGGCTCACCCCCTCTGACTCAGCCTCTCCAGCTGCACTTTATTATGGCGGATTCATTCTCTCTCAACCCCTCGCCCCAGCAGCAAATGTGGCAAAGGAGTTGGCTTGCTCATGTCCGATACCTGCTCCTTCACCACAATTCTGCTACCACCCTCCGCTACTCTTCCCTTGTTTGAGGTGCACTCCATCCGCATCTATTCCCTTCCAACCTCCAGCTGGCTATCATCTACCCCCACCAAGAACTAGCCATCTCAACCTTTCCTAACCATTTCACCACCCGGCTACTTCATTTCCTTTCTGCTGACATCCCCTCTATCATCATGGGTGACTTCAATATCCCCATTGACACTTCCACCTCAGCTGCCTCTAAACTTTTATCAAAGACTGCCTCCTTCGGCCTTACTCAATGGTCCTTCGTGGCCACTCACAAAGATGGTCACACACTGGACCTTATTTTCACCCGGCTCTGTTCCCTTACTAATCTCACTAACTCACCCCTCTCTGAGTCCCTTCTCCCTCTTAGGATAATTTCACATTTGTGTCGTTTTGTGCAGCGCAACGTGCGCAACTGAAAACGCGTGCAAAAATGCATACAAGCGCTTGCAAGCGCATGGTTTTTTTAACAACAAAAAAACGTAGCGTTTGCATGAGTTTATCTAGCGTTTTGCATGCGTTTGCGTTTTTTAAGTGCATGAGTGACACATTTCACAGGAGGAAAATCCTTGAAACAGACTCCACCAATGGGACACCAGTGGGCGAGTGTCATGGGACTTCTTTAAATAGATCCTGTTCAGCTGAATTCTTCAGATTTTGCTGCTATTTCCAAGTTCGCTTCAACTTGGATCTGGACATCGCGCTGTTTCTGGCTTTTGCTTGTCAGCAACAAAGGGAGAGAGACAGCAAAGATGGCAGCACGGCATTTTTGGAGACATCCCATTATTGAAGTCCGGGAGAGCCGTGGAGCGTACCACAACCTCTTCAGCGAGCTCCAGGCAAACCCGGCGAAATTTTCGGACTATACACGGATGTCCCAAGAAAGTTTCATGTCTTTGCTTGGTCGTGTTGAAGGAGCCATCCGGAGACAGGACACACAGATCCGTCGTGCGATTCCTCCTGAGGAACAGCTCCTCGACACATTATGGTACTTAATATTAAACCAATGCGTGTATTGTTTTTTTCTGCCATTTACTAAAAGCCTGCAGAATTATAGTTCTGCCATTTACAGATTTATTTTTCATGTCAGTGTTTTGCCAAAACCTAGACAATCACAATTTTTCTTAATGTGTTTGCAGATTCCTGGCTTCTGGCGAGACCCTCTCTTCACTCCCCTTCCAGTACCGGCTTAGAATCTCCACCTTGTCGGGAATAGTTGCAGACACCTGCCGGGATTTGTAGGACGTTCTCTGTCCTGAATTTATGCCCCTGCCCACCGCGGAAAAGTGGATGGATATTGCTGAAAAATTCTGGACAGTCTGCAATTTCCCCAACTGTTTTGGAGCGGTGGATGGGAAACACATCAGGATAACAAAACCCTCAAGAAGTGGCTCTGAGTACTATAATTATAAAAAGTACTTTTCTACGGTACTCATGGCCATTGCCGATTCAGACTGCAGGTTTATTGCGGTGGACATTGGGGCATTTGGCCGGGGCAATGACTCTCAGACCTTTAAGAACTCGGACATGGGCCGTAGGTTGTATGTCAACCATTTTAATTTCCCCCTGCCACGGCCTCTTCCCCACACCGAAGGTCCGCCACTGACATTTGTAATGGTTGGTGATGAGGCCTTTCAAATGTGTACAAACCTGTTGAAACCGTACTCTAGCCAGGACTTGGACCACACAAAAAAAATCTTTAATTACAGACTGACCAGGGCCAGAAGAACTGTAGAGTGTGCCTTTGGGATTCTTGTGTCCAGATGGCGCATTCTAGGCACAGCCATTAATCTGAAACTTGAAACTATGGATGAGGTGGTGAAAGTCTGTGTGGTTCTTCACAATTTTGTGATGGCTAAAGAGCACCATACCTTTGAACTAGATGAACCACCTGACAACCCATTGGCTGAATTCACTCAGCACCCTCTCAGGTCATCAGTTGAAGTTGGCCAAATGAGGGACCAATTTGCGGCCTACTTTATATCTGATATGGGACTTGTGGAATGGCAAGAACAAATGGTGTAATAAAATTGTTTTCTTGTGTTTGTGTAAATAAAAAACCTGTTTTGATACCTGTACCGAGTGCACTCTATTTTTATACACTCAAATACAATAATCACCTGCCCAGGTGTCCCAGTGAAGTCAGGGTGCTGTGTTTTGTGCATCCTGACTTTTATAGGACTCCTACCAGGTGAGTCTACAGAGAAAAGTTGTATGACCTTCATCATCTCTCCAGTCTGTGTTCAAAAAGATTGCAGTGCCGATGGAGATACTTCAGCAACGGTGGAGATACCACAAATATTTTACACCTGGCCTGATGTTAAAAATAGTGATTTTGTGATGCAATAGCTTCCTTCACTCATTATGACACCTGACCATAACAGTATAGATATTCTTTGTAGTGTCTCCACTGTGGCTTCAGTATGCACACACACTGGAGAGATGATAAAGTACCGTATATACTCGAGTATAAGCCGACCCGAGTATAAGCCGACCCCCCTAATTTTGCCACAATAAACTGGGAAAACTTACTGACTCGAGTATAAGCCTGGGGTGAAAAATGAGATTATGCCCTATATGCTGCCCCATGTATTATGCCCCCATAGATGCTCCATAGATTATGCCCCCATAGATGCTCCATAGATTATGCCCCCATAGATGCTCCATAGATTGTGCCCCCATAGATGCTCCATAGATTGTGCCCCCATAAATGATCCATAGATTGTGCCCCCATAGATGATCCATAGATTGTACCCCCATAGATGATCCATAGATTGTGCCCCCATAGATGCTCCATAGATTGTGCCCAATAGATGATCCACAGATTGTGCCCCATAGATGCTCCACAGATTGTGCCCCCATAGATGATCCATAGATTTTGCCCCCATAGATGATCCATAGATTGTGCCCCATAGATGCTCCACAGATTGTGTCCCCATAGATACTCCATAGATTGTGCCCCCATAGATGATCCACAGATTGTGCCCCCATAGATGCTCCATAGATTGTGCCCCATAGATGCTCCATAGATTGTGCCCCCATAGATGCTCCATAGATTGTGCCCCCATAGATGATCCACAGATTGTGCCCCCATAGATGCTCCATAGACTGTGCCCCCATAGATGATCCATAGATTGTGCCCCATAGATGCTCCACAGATTGTGCCCCCATAGATGCTCCATAGATTGTGCCCCATAGATGATCCACAGATTGTGCCCCCATAGATGCTCCATAGATTGTGCCCCCATAGATGCTCCATAGATTGTGCCCCCATAGATGCCCCATAGATTGTGCCCCCATTGATGCTCCATAGATTGTGCCCCCATAGATTATGCCCCCATAGATGATCCATAGATTATGCCCCCATAGATGATCCATAGATTGTGCCCCCATAGATTATGCTCCATAGTATAGGCCTCAATTGCTGCCGCTGCTGCTGCAACCGAAAAAAAAAAAAAAAGACATACTCACCTCTCGTTGCTGGGGGCCAGGTGCCGGTGTCCTGAGCAGGCGGGGACACCGACGCGCTATGGGGACAGGTGTCGGTGTCACCGCTCGCTCAGGCCCGGCACCTGAGACATTTACCTGTCACCGCTGCTCGCCGGTGTCTTCCGGGTCCTCCAGCAGTGAATGATCATGCAGGGGCGCGGCGCACAGTAACCACGTCATTGCGCCCTGTGCCTGAACATCGCAGAAAGAGGACCCGAGGACAAAGCGGAACGGGACAGGTAAATATCGCTTATACTTACCCTTCCGCCGGCGCGTCTCTGCCCTGCTCTTCTCCCACGGTCCCGGCGCCAGTGTTCAGCGGTCACGTGTTACCGCTCATTAAAGTCATGAATATGTGCATATTCATGACTTTAATGAGCGGTACCAGCTGACCGCTGAACACTGGCGCCGGACCGTGGGAGAAGAGCAGGGGCTGCAGAGACCGCGCCGGCGGAGGGGTGAGTATGTAGAACAGTTGCGTTCCCCATCCCCCGCCGACCCCCTGGTATATGACTCGAATATAAGCCGAGAGGTGGGACTTTCAGCCCTAAAAAATGGGCTGAAAATCTCAGCTTATATTCGAGTATATACGGTATATACAACTTCTACAATCCCCTAGCCTGGTGTCATGCTGAAGTGAGGATGCCAAAAAAAAGCATCCTGACTTCAGAATTGAATGACACCTGGGCAGGTGAATACACATAAGAGTTAACCACCAGCATCTCTCCAGTCTGCGTGCAATAGATAATGCAGACTGAAGCGATGCTGCAAATGACAACTCATAGGTATAAGTCACCTGGCCAGGTGTGATAAATAGTTATGATACCAGGCCAGGGGATTGTAGATATGATGTGTATTTTCTCCATCATCTCTTCAGTTTATTCACCACACACTGAATAGAGGATGTGGTTAATTACAAGGTATATCTACAATCACCTGGCCTTGTGTCACAAAGAGTGAAAAGTTGATGGGCAAAACACACCATCCCCAATTCACTGTTTATGATACCTGGCAAGGTGATAATAGATATGCCTTGCACTCATCAAATCCTGTATTCAATTAACTAATATTTGTAGACTGAAGAGACTGGTGGTGAAAATACAAGTCATATATTTGTGTTTTTGACAACACATAGCTCCAGGACTGACACAAGAAGCATATGTCGGTACTGGAGCTCTGTGGTGGCAAAATCACAAAGTGTACAGTGCAGTGTATGTATGGCGCTGTGTGTGTAGGCGGCAAAAGACACAATTAAACCAAACAGTTGGAAAAAAAAAGGTACATTTATTTGACAAGACAGACTGACAAAAAAAAATTAATGGGGCCGACGCTTAGGGTGTGGAGGGACGAGGATTGACTTTGTGTGGGCGACGAAGGGGTTCAAGAGGAAGGGGCAACGAAAGTGTTGGGGGAAGGCAGCGGGTCAGCCGCAGTGGGAGGTGAGGGGGGAGGGAGGACAAAAGTCTTTAATTTTTTGTGGACTCTTCGTCCAATCTTTGTACTTTTTTTGGAGCTCCTTTGGCTTTGGGACCTAGTGCTTGAGGACCTCCTGGTGCTTGTAGAGTTCCTTTGGCTTGGGGACCTGGTGCTTGGGGACCTGTTGCTTGGGGTCCTCCTGTGGCTTGGGGACCTCCTGGTTCTTGTGGAGCTCCTTTGGCTTTCAGGACCTGGTGCTTGGTGACCTCCTGTGGCTTGGGGACCTCCTGGTGCTTGTGGAGCTCCTAGTGTTTGGGGACCACCGTGTGCTGCTGGACCTCCGTGGGCTGGTGGACCTCCTGCCAGGGTCCATGGCCCTGAATAGAGAATGAAGGTCCCCCAGCTGCTGCTCGGTGGTGGTGGCGTCCTTGGAGGTGGTTGCGGTCCAAGCAGGGTGGAGGTCCAAGCAGGGGTGGAGGAAGTCCAAACAGGAGCAGTGCTTGGCATGATGGTGGCGGGGGGAGTGTCCAGCTGCACTGTGACTTTGTGTGGTGTAGTGTGGTCCAGCATGACTTGGAATGCTGGTGGCCGTGCAGTGGTATGCAGCAGAAGTCGGTAGAGAGGTGAAGTGAGTCAGTGGTGGCATGGGTGGGAAAGGCACCACTGGCTGCTGCTGCTGCACGTACTGACTCTGCTGCATAGCCTGCGTGTAAGCATTGTTGCATGCATGCATCACAGTCAGCTGGAGATCAGTACTAAGGTGTTCGGCCTTGCCCCGTTCAATTTGTTGAAAAAAATGGTGCGCTTGTCTGTTGAGGTCGGCTTCAAGATGGTCAAGGCGACGCTCGACAGACTGAAAGCGTTGTTCCATTAGTGCAAAACCACTATCCACTCTGTCGCCCATCGCCTTGAGGCCATTTTGGAAAACCGTGCTCAAGTGAATGAACTCAGGCATGAGATTCCTGTCAGAGGAAGTGCCCGCAAAACCAGTGGCAGAGACCTGTGACAGGGGAACACCTGATAGACCAGCTTCCTGTTCTCCAGCTGGCTGTGATGCTGACCCACAAGGTGCTTCTTGGCTGGTGGATGGCTGGGATGGGTCCGAGGCAGCTCTCTGAAAGACCGCTCCAGGACCAGGTTGCAGGGTGCTGCTCCAGGTGCTGTGAAAAAAAACAAAAAAGAAAAAAAATTAGTATCATGCATTTACAATAGTAAAAGCGCCAACTCCTGTGGAATAGAAAGGATCATGCATTTACAATAGTAAAAGCGCCAGCTCCTGTGGAATAGAAAAACACAGAGTAAACACAATACAATACAACAACATAATACTTACGCTCTGGTGGCAAGGACTGGTCTTAAGAAAGCCAAAGCCCGATGGTAACGGTACTTTCTTGTGGTCTTTGCCGCAGCACCACTATAAACCTGGTTCTCCAGCCTCAGGTCCCTGTTGAATCGGTCCTTCATCGAGCGCCAACGAGTACTGACCTTGTTCACTGTGGAAAATAAAAAATAAAATTTAGACAATGGACTGTAGGCCGGGATCACACAACTGTGTGTGATGCTAGAAACTCACAGGAGTTACTAGCATCACACACAGTTGTGTGATCCCGGCCAAGGTCACTGCAGCATCACACACCATGGAAATACTTACGAAAATCCTTGTGGACCCGGGGAGAGGCGTTGTCCCAGCCATCCATCAGCGCTGCGGCCACCTCATTCCAGAGCCGCCGGATCACCACGTTGTCACAGTGCAATGGATCACGGCTGTTCCACAACGGGACTCGCTCCTGGACCAACCCTATCAGCGCATCATTGTCCAGGGCGAGTTCCTCATCCTGTTGTGAAACCTAGAAAAGAAAGCAAAACATTAATCTTGGAAAGATTTGGAAATAAAAAAAATGGAAAACAAGACAGAATAGAAGAAAGATTGAGAATAGAAGCAAGATTGAATAGGAAAAACAATAAAAAAGTCATGTGCAAAAAAAAAAAAAAGAGTACAATCTGTCAGTCTATACTTACTAGCCGCCTCCCCGCCTGCACCCGGACTGACTGCTCCCGCTCTTCCTACGCTGCCGTGGACGATGTGGACTGAAAAAGAAAAAAATTTTCCACATGTGTCCATGCAACAGCAAATACTTACCAATCTGTATGGAAGGAAGGTACTCACTTCACCCTCTGTTTGGGCCAGTTCACCAGGGGCCGGCTGATACTCATCTCCTGAAGACATGCTGCAATAAAAAAAAAGAGACATTAGTACTTAATAAATTGAGAAAAAAGGAAAGAAAGACATTAGATTTCATACTCACATTATCCAAGTTTTCTTTCTTGTGCAATGCAGTAGCTGCTGTGTCTGTGTCTGGAGCTGCTGTCTCTCTGGCTGGCTGTCTGTAGAGTAGTGGACAGAAGTTCCAACACCTTCTTTTATATACAATACCCCCATACAATGTTTCTTTGTTTAGTGGGTGGTTTAAACCAGTGTCTAGACATGTTTATCTCAACGTTTGCGTAGTAGAATGCTGATGTGCGCATGTCCCAGCGCATGTCAGCGATCACATAGACTGTAATGTGTTTTGGCGCATTCCGTGCGCGTTGTGAGCGCATGCACCTTTTTAAAGACTTTGGGCGGACCCAAAAATGCAACATGTTGTGTTGTGCGGTCCAAAACCCTCACGTCGAAATAATGCAAGAGCACGAAAACGCTGATGATCGCATGATAACGCTAAACCATGCACCCCCCATGTTAAAGACAGGGACGCATGGCGCATGCGATCGGATGAGCACGATGCGCTGCGCTGAAAAGCACCAATGTGAAACTAGCCTTACAGATAAAGCTTTCTTAAATGACACAGATACTGCTGCCACTTTATATTACACCACAATAACAGCAGCACTCGATTTGGCCATCCCCTCATGCCCAGTAAAACTCGCACAATCAACAGATAACCCTGGCTGACCAGCCTGACCAAAGAACTGAGATGAGCTTCAAAGGTCGCTGAGCAGAGATGGAAGCGATCCCGTTCTGCCGAGCACTTTATAGCATACAACCAGTCCCTCGACAGCTTCAAATCCACGCTCACTGACACAAAACAAACTTACTTCTCATCTCTCATATCCTTCCTGTCTCACAACCCTAAACAGCTTTTTAAAACTTAATTCTCTACTCCAGTGGTCCCCAACCTTTTTTGCACCAGGGACCGGCTTCAAGAAAGACCATTCTTCCAGGGCCCGGCAGGGTGGGGATGGAGGTGTGGCAGGGGTGGGGCTTTGGTCATAAGGGGGTGGGGCTATGGACAGGGTTGTAGTTTAGTAGTAGTGCATACTCATCATTTAATTATAACATTTATAATGTGAATGTGACTCCCTTGTATACAAGGCTCCGCTCCCACCCTTGTATGCGTGGCTCCGCTCCCACCCTTGTTTATATGGCTCCGCTCCCACCCTCCCATCCTGTATACATGGCTCCGCTCCCACCATCCCATCCTGAACACATGGCTCCGCTCCCAACCTCCCATCCTGTATACATGGCTCCGCTCCCCCTCCCATCCTGTATACATGGCTCCGCTCCCAACCTCCCATCCTGTATACATGACTCCGCTCCCAACCTCCCATCCTGTTTACATGGCTCCGCTCCCCCTCCCATCCTGTATATATGGCTCCGCTCCCCCTCCCATCCTGTATATATGGCTCCGCTCCCATCCTCCCATCCTGTATACATGGCTCCGCTCCCATCCTCCCATCCTGTATATATGGCTCCGTTCCACCCTCCCATCCTGTATATATGGCTCCGCTCCACCCTCCCATCCTGTATACATGGCTCCGCTCCACCCTCCCATCCTGTATATATGTCTCTGCTCCACCCTCCCATCCTGTATATATGGCTCCGCTCCCCCGTCCTCCCCCTGTATACATGGCTCCACTCCCCCTCCCATCCTGTATATATGGCTCCGCTCCACCCTCCCATCCTGTATATATGTCTCTGCTCCACCCTCCCATCCTGTATATATGGCTCCGCTCCCCCGTCCTCCCCCCTGTATACATGGTTCCACTCCCCCTCCCATCCTGTATATATGGCTCCGCTCCACCCTCCCATCCTGTATACATGGCTCCGCTCCACCCTCCCATCCTGTATATATGGCTCTGCTCCACCCTCCCATCCTGTATATATGGCTCCGCTCCCCCGTCCTCCCCCCCGTATATATGGCTCCACTCCCCCTCCCATCCTGTATATATGGCTCTGCTCCACCCTCCCATCCTGTATATATGGCTCCTCTCCCCCGTCTTCCCCCTCTGTATACATGGCTCCGCTCCACCCTCCCATTCTGTATATATGGCCCGGCTCCACCCTCCCATCCTGTATATATGGCTCCGCTCCCCTCTCCCATCCTGTATACATGGCTC
Source organism: Oophaga sylvatica (assembly GCA_033576555.1). Classification (NCBI taxonomy): domain Eukaryota; kingdom Metazoa; phylum Chordata; class Amphibia; order Anura; family Dendrobatidae; genus Oophaga; species Oophaga sylvatica. The sequence goes on along the minus strand of JARQOD010000004.1, from coordinate 301,873,176 downwards.
CGCTCCCCCGTCCTCCCCCCTGTATACATGGCTCCACTCCCCCTCCCATCCTGTATATATGGCTCTGCTCCACCCTCCCATCCTGTATACATGGCTCCGCTCCACCCTCCCATCCTGTATATATGGCTCCGCTCCCATCCTGTATATATGGCTCCGCTCCCCTGTCCTCCCCCCCTGTATACATGGCTCCGCTCCACCCTCCCATTCTGTATATATGGCTCCGCTCAACCCTCCCATCCTGTATATATGGCTCCGCTCCCCCCTCCCCCCTGTATACATGGCTCCGCTCCACCCTCCCATCCTGTATACATGGCTCCACTCCCCCTCCCATCCTGTATATATGGCTCCGCTCCCCCCTCCCATCCTGTATACATGGCTCCGCTCCCCCGTCCTCCCCCCTGTGTACATGGCTCCATTCCCCCTCCCATCCTGTATACATGGCTCCGCTCCACCCTCCCATCCTGTATACATGGCTCTGCTCCACCCTCCCATCCTGTATATATGGCTCCGCTCCCCCCTCCCATCCTGTATATATGGCTCCGCTCCCCCGTCCTCCCCCCCTGTATACATGGCTCTGCTCCACCCTCCCATCATGTATATATGGCTCCGCTCCACCCTCCCATCCTGTATATATGGCTCCGCTCCCCCGTCCTCCCCCCCTGTATACATGGCTCCGCTCCACCCTCCCATCATACTTACCCTCCTCGCTCCGTCGCTGAACTTCCCTGCGTCCCTGTCGGCCGCTTCCTCCTGTGCGCAGCGGTGGCGTAACACCGCTCATTAAGGGCATGAATATGGACGCCACGCCTATGGGAGTGGCGTCACGTCCATATTCATTACCTTAATGAGCGGTACTACGTCACCGCTGTGCACAGGAGGAAGCTGCCGCGGCCGACAGGGATGCAGCGACGGAAGGTAAGTATCGATGTCTTCTTGAAGCCGGCGGCTGCAGCTGTCACTACAGTGCTGCAGCCGCCGGCTCCAGGTGTGTACAGCGTTCTGTGCCGTGGCTCCACGGCCCGGCAACAGAACTGCTACGGTCCTGTAATGGGCCGCGGACCGGCGGTTGGGGACCCCTGCTCTACTCCATCCCCCAGCACCTCCTCCCTCTCTTCTCATTTCTGCTGAATACTTTTCCTCTTTCTTTTCTCAGCAGAGTTCACCTATCGTTTCTTGTGTCCCCCCCAATGAGGAGTTCAAAAAAATATCAATTTAAAAAAAATTATTGAGTTGTAAAGGAAGAGCAAATAGATAGTCGTGGTATGACCCTGCGACCTGCCAACATTAGAGTTTTTTTTTTTTTTATTACCACCATTGAATAAAAATTTTGAAATGCAGATAAAGTGGATAGAAAACCACAATCTGTGTCCTCCCAGCTTTCCTCTGTACACTTCTCAGTATTTATAGCACTATTACCATAATCTATTTCCCTTCAGCATTTCTTGGTCTTCAGATCACAGATATCACAACATGCTTCAGCCGCAGGGCAATAAGTATTGCCTATGATTGAACAGTTCTGGTAACATTTTTACAGTGTGAAACATTAATTAGGCATAAAGTTACTTGTCTACAACACAGTCGGTGGACACTAAGAAATTCCCCCCATTTACTGGAATATGAAGGTTTTGAGATTCATTTGTAGGAATCAACGTATTAAAACTACAAAACAACAAAGATTATCTTTTAAGTAGAAACAGATTATTGAAGAAATTTAAACAAGATATTCAACATGTATTTAGCCTCCCTTGACAGAACAGTAGAACCATAATCGTGCTGTATCACAATACTAGAGCAAGGGGAAAAACGGAAATTCTTGATGCAATAACGCAACTGCCCCACAACTAAGTTGAACTCACTGTGCTGGAACAGGATTAATTGTCCAATGTCTGATGCCAGACTCCTTCAAACATCAACTACTGTACATGCTAGTGATCATCAGCGATAAACAAAAATCAAGAAGAAAAATTAAGATTTTTTTCTCTGTGCCCATATGTGAATTGTGAATCTCTTTTATTACAGTCTCCAAGTTGTGTAGGTGTCATCAGAGCTTAAACTTAAATACAGGTGGTTGGATGACTGCTAATGACCCTGGGGATTTAAAGAGTGCTTTTAAGATAGTATCAGGATCAACTTCAGCTGGAGGATTTTAAGCAACACTGGAGGAGGAGGTTGTGTTTCTTCTAGATTCACCTTCCTTCTTTGATGGGGTGTCACTTAATCTTTGAAGTATGGGCTGGTCTGATGTTATCACATTACCATTCAAAGGAAGATTACATTTCATTGGTTGTCCATCTAGGTATCTGTTGTTGTATTTTTTGTAGGTGCCAACTGCATCTTCCTTTCTTACAAACACAACCTCTGCAACTCCGGAACTCAACAAGCAGGTGCGCTTCAAGGCACGGCATACACAGAAAAGCTCCACGATATCTTCCTCAGTGACTCTTGGATGCAAATTATTCATGCTAATTTTTGTGACTTCGAAAGGGCGAAAGTCAGACTCTTTTGGAGTGGGCCCTACTGATTAACTGGCCTCCTTTGTGACAAGTGTCCGTGACTAGAGTTGAGCGATACTTTCCGATATCCAAAAGTATCGGAATCGGAATGGTATCGCCGATACCATTAAAATATCGGCGATACCCGATACCGATACCGGAAGTCCCATGTAAGTCTATGGGAACAAAATATCGAAATTAAAAAAAAAACCATTCTTGCCTTGTTGGTTAATTGTACATGAAGGAAAACAAGAAAGAGTAATGTAGAATGTATTGGGGAAGGTTGAGGAGACATTAAAGGCATAGATGTTTAACCCAATCAAATGGAATAGCATAAATATTTTTTTTTTTAAAGATGTTCGGATTGACGAAGAAATTGACAATGTTGTTAACGTTTTTTCTATTTTGGCAAATATGTATATTACACAACTTCCATGCTCTTCATCTTCACCTTTTTAACTTTTCACACACTTTCTCCTTCATAATCTTCTGCAGCATCATCTTTTTCATCAAATTATTCTTCATCTTCACCTTCTTTATCTTCTTCTTAAACTTCTTGCTATTCATCTTTGTTAACATTACTCATATTCTTCTTATTAAACTATTATTCTTATTCATATTCTGCTTCATCTTCTTCATCATATTCTTATTTGTGACAGAGAATCCTGTACTTGTAATCTGTCAAAGTATGAATTTTTCATCCTTCCGTTCTTGCTGTCACAAAAGATTTAAATTACAACAGTATTTGTCCGTGTTCAGTTTAGCCTGCAGCAGCAGGCATTTTCCAGGGGCACCACGAGGAGGAACGGACTCACCCCCATACACTGCTTAGTCTTCTTCTGCTTAGAATTTAGAGCATATATTTTGCTCTTCATTTTGGTCTTATACTTCATGTTCTTCTGCTTTTAGATCTTCTGCTTATTGTTCTTGTGTCTCTTGTTCCGTATCTTGTATTTGTAGCACAATCTTGTACCAGCTGATGTTACTGGGACACGGTTACTAAGCAGGAGGTACCTGTGCTCCAAAGCACTACCAAGGACCAGCAGACGTTGCTGGAACTCGGATACCGAGATGGAGGCACCTAGGCCAAAGCACTGCGGAGAACCAGCTGACGGTACTGGAACCCGGAGGGGCAGCAGAAGGAAAAGAGCCAATGGCACAACCGAGGACCAGCTGACGTTACTGGGACACGGTTACTAAGCAGGAGGTACCTGTGCTCCAAAGCACTACCAAGGACCAGCAGACGTTGCTGGAACTCGGATACCGAGATGGAGGCACCTAGGCCAAAGGCACTGCGGAGAACCAGCTGACGGTACTGGAACCCGGAGGGGCAGCAGAAGGAAAAGAGCCAATGGCACAACCGAGGACCAGCTGACGTTACTGAACCCCAGTAACACAGGAGCAAGTGTTGACTGTGGTAACAGCACTTCCGAGCAACAACTGGCGGTGTTGGAGCCCAGGGTCAAGGAGGATGTTTAAATACTAGATCAAGTAATTTCCTTGTTACCTGTCAATTTTAAATGTCTATACTTCAAACAAGAGAAAGATAACCTTTACTACCATAAGATGATGATTTCATTTAAACTAATATCTAGATAAATAAAGAATTGACAAACATAAACACATACATTAACATGTTGAACAGCAATGCAAACCACAAAATAAATTAGTTAAGGAATCTGCTATACGGTTGTACATAAAAGCATACAAGTACATATCTGAATCCATTAATGATGGATAAGTAACAGTATGTACACCATTTTTATTGTATAGACAATGAATGTCTGACTTCAAAACATCATCAGCATTACAAGTTATCTGTGATATTACTAAAATGTTCAATTTGCTGAATAATGTCACTAAATAGTTTATACAAAATTATACAATTTCCATCATGTAATACTCATAATATGTGGCAATAATCATTTTTATTAACAAACATAACCTTTAAATAGTGCATAGTGAAAATTGCTATTTATGGCTGACTGTCGACTTGGAAGCATGACAACAGATAGATAAGGTATATATAGATGAGACTGCATAGCCACAGATGGTGAATGGCGATGTAATACTGTACCTCAATAAAGTGTGCGTCACTACTACATAATTTTTTTATATAGCTTTATAAACAGGGTACATGGATGTATGCTTGTGCCTTTGTTTTGACGCACAGACTGCCTTCCTGCTGAGACGCATTGGGTAGTGAACAGTTGTGTGCAGTGTTCACTGCAGTCTCTGCGGAATAACCACACTTAGACCTTATAACTTTTCAGACTTTCTTTATCAATCTACCAAGATGAAGAAGGCAGGGAGTAAGGCACGTGGTCGTGGAGTTTCTTCAGGGAGAGGACGTGGGATTCTGTGGCTGCTGCGGCCCCCAGTGACACAGCATCCACCAGTTTTCCCCGTGAGCGTTCCTTTATGCGCACTTTTGTAGGAGCTCGGAGTACCCCCCTGCTGCGGGAAGAACAAATTGAAGCCGTTGTTGTTTGGATGTCAGCCAATGCATCGACTTCAATTGCTTCCACCTCCTCTCAGGACCACAGCACTGTTGGGCAACCATCTGTCTCTTCACCGCCTGGCAAATTGCCCAGGCAGTCAGAGAGTTCTGTACAGGAGCCAGCTGAGTGTCTGCTTCTGTTCTCAGAATCTATTGGCTTGCAAACAGGGGCCCAGCCAAGCAGCATTCTGTGATGTGAAGAGGGAGTATGCAGTGATGCGCAACAGCTGTGTCTCTCTGAATCTGAAGAGGCGGGTGAGACAGTGCCGATGGTCAGCACACCGCAGAACGCATCTGATGATGATGAGACCCAGGTGCCAGTTTCTGTTGAGCATGGTGCTGGCCAGACCACCCAACAGCAGGTGTTGGAAGAGGGTAGTGGAGATGATGAGGTCCAAGACCCAACATGGCATGAGGAACAGGAAGGTGGTGGGAGCAGCTCAGAGGAATAATAATAATATTTATTTATATAGCGCCATCATATTCCGCAGCGCTTTACAGTTTAGCAGTTTCAGAACACAAGTCATAAGTAACAACGTTAACAATAAAATAATTTAAGCTAAATAAGTTGCCCCTGCTCGTGACAGCTTACAATGTACAATGAGATGGGGGAGATACAAAGTATAGGTGTTTATATACAATGGTGCATTTACAATGATGTTCCAGCCATCTTAAGGGACTGAGGGATGGAGATAGTGAATGGGCTAGAGACACACACACACTTACACAGAATACATAGAATGACTTTGATTAGTGAATGTGATAGGCCGCTCTGAACAAATGTGTTTTGAGGGAGCGCCTGAAACCATGCAAATTGTGGATAGTCCTAATTTCTAGGGGTACAGCATTCCAGAGGATTGGCGTAGAGCGGGAGAAGTCTTGGAGTCGGGAGTGGGAGGTACGTATTAGTGCAGAGGTTAGTCGAAAGTCGTTTGCAGAGCGCAGCAGTCGGTTAGGCCGATAGATAGAAATGAGGGAGGAGATGTAGGAGGGGTGCTGCACTGTGGATAGATTTGTGGCTGAGAACCAGTACTTTGGTTGAAAGCTGGGAGAGGCCTAGAGAAATGGTTAGTGATAGAAGGAAGATAGAGGAAGACATTGCCCCAACGGTACAAACAGGAGGGAGAGTTAGGCTGCAGACTCGGTTGCCTGTAGCCTCCAGTTTGGCACCTGTTCGGAGCAGTTGTCTTCCAAAAGTCAAAACGTGCGCTCCCAGGACTTGCACTGCGTGGTCCTTTTTTCACACACTTGCACATGATATTTGCTATGTGAAATGCAAGCTGTGTAATCAAAAATTAAAAATAGCTAAAAGTGTCAGTCACCTCAATACCACAAATATGTGGAAACATGTGCGGACAAAGCACGTAGTTGAGTTACAAAGACACACTGGAGATGTAGGCCAACCTACAGCAGCACCTACATCTTCAGGTTGTGTTGAAGCCTCTTCACCGAGCTCACACACAGCTGGTTCTGCTTCCTCACAGGATCGCCATGGAAGAACCTCGGCCACTGTTGTCCAGAGACAAACTGTTATTCCACACACAGCAGCAAGTTCCCTGTCATCCTCACACTCCCAGGCCACAAAACAGCCATCGGTAGCACAGGCATGGGATAAAAGACGGCCATACTCCGCAAACCATGCACGAGCACAGGCTCTGAATGCTGGCATTGCAAAACTCCTGTCCCTTGAAATGCTGTGATTCAGGCTGGTGGAGACAGACAGTTTCCGTAACTGAATATCATTGTCAGTCCCACAATACAATGTGCCAAGCCGATTTCATTTCAGCAGGCAAGCCGTCCCTGGTCTGCAAAAGCATGTTGAGGGAAAAATTAAACATGCGCTACTAAAAGCCCTCAGTAGCAAGGTCCACCTGACCACCGATGCGTGGACCAGTACCCATTGTTATGATCTGCTACAACCAGTAAGGAAAGAAGGGAATTCTGTCCCTACAATACAACTAAGCTGAATCCCTACGATGTAACGGGGAACCTGATCCTGCGACCAGACCCGCTAAAGTCCTCATCTAGTGTGAACGAAGACCTATAGTTGCGAGGGAGTAATCCCTACAAGATCTAGGGACTGGGAGAAAAGGTGGACACCTCCTAACATAAATTGTAGCATGGATAATTAAACAGAAAAATAAATACTTTGTGATCCTAACATCAAGCAAAACTGACAGATTAAGGCACCTAAGCACCCGGCTAGCTTAACAGTAGATAATACAATGAAGTCAAGCAAAGCCAGAAGGGCGGAGCCAGACTAAATAGGGAAAAAAGGTCATGTGACCAGCAAACTGAAACAAAACCTAACAAGAGGGTTCTAACACCCATGGCCAGAGACAATACCTTTCCCTCACTGCCCATTGGGTCAATGTTGTGCAGCCGGGTACTGATCTTGCGAGTGGCGCTGTACGTGTTCTGCCAACTCCAAGGATTGCAGGAATCAAGTCTGTACACATTGATTCCTCCTCCTACTCCAGTTCCTCAGAATCATCGCTGCAGGAGCCGTCACGGTCTACCTCCACATGGACCCGTGAACGTTTACCTGTTGCGACCGATATGAGCACAGCCGTGTCCAAATGTCAACAGGCCGTCCTGAAATTAATTTCCATGGGGAATCTTAGCCACACAGCGCAGGAGCTCTGTAATGCCATAAAGCAGGAGAGCGACGTGTGGTTTTTGGAAGAGAATCTACAGGCAGGCTTGGTAGTGTGTGACAATGGCCGAAATCTGGTGTCAGCTCTGGGCCTTGGCAACCTCACTCACATACCATGTCTGTCATATGTGCTCAACTTGGTTGTGCAGAGTTTTTTGAGGGACTATCCGGATCTTGATGCACTGCTGCACAAGGTCCGCCTAGAGTGCGCTCACTTGCGACGTTCCAGCATGGCCAGATCGCTGATTGCAGCTCTGCAACGCAGATTTCACCTTCATGAACATCGCATCATATGTGACGTACCCACCAGGTGGAATTCCTCGTTACATATGTTGGAGCGGTTGTGTGAGCAGCAGCCAACAGTAATGGAGTATCAGCTGCATCAGGCGCAGTCAACTCGCAATTTGCGCCGTTCACACTTCACCACTACTGAGTGGGCCTCTATAATAAGAATAATAATAATATTATTTATTTATATAGCGCCATAATATTCCGCAGTGCTTTACAGTTTAACAGTTTCAAAACACAAGTCATAAGTAACAACGTTAACAATACAATAATTAAAGCAAAATCAGCCGCCCCTGCTGGTGAAAGCTTACAATCTACAATGAGGTGGGGGAGATACAAAGTACAGGTGTTTATATACAATGGTGTTTTTACAATGATGGTCCAGCCATTTTAAGGGAGTGAGGGATGCATGGAGATAGTGAATGGGCTACACACACAGAATTACACATAGAATGACTTTGATTAGTGAATGTGATAGGCCACTGTGAACAAATGTGTTTTGAGGGAGCGCCTGAAACCATCCAAATTGCGGATAGTCCTAATTTCTTGGGGTAGAGCATTCCAGAGGATTGGCGCAGCGCGGGAGAAGTCTTGGAGTTGGGAGTGGGAGGTACGGATTAGTGCAGAGGTTAGTCGAAGGTCGTTTGCAGAGTGCAGCAGTCGGTTAGGCCATAAATATAAATAAGGGAGGAGATGTAGGGGGGTGCTGCGCTGTGGAGAGCTTTGTTGGTGAGAACCAGTAATTAGAATTGGATCCTATAATGAATGGGCAGCCACTGCCAGTGTAATGAGTGGCGAAGGACTCTATGAAGGATATCTGCCACGTTTTGCGTGCGTTTGATGAGTCAACGCGGATGGCGAGTGCAGATGATGCACTAGTCAGCCTGACTGTCCCCCTTATCTGCCTGCTTCAAAAAACACTGCAAGCACTAAGGCATGAGGTTTCGGAAGAGGTGGAGGATGAGGAGTCACAAATTCCATCACCTTCTGGACAGTCAGCGCAACGTGGTTCCTCACAAAGGGCTGGAGGACTTTCAAAGTACCATGCTGTATCAACAATTGAACCTCCAGAGTCGCTGTCTATATTTTCATAACCATTACAAACTTTTAATGTATTTACAAAGCACATAATGTACAGTTTTTGTCTATCCTTTTGTAATGCTATTGTGTTTCCATAAACTGATGTTACAGAATTATGATACAAAGTTTTTAAATTTTGAGTTTTAAATTTTGTAAATTTTTATGTATTTGAAGGACTTTGTGAGGAGGATGAGGAGGAGTCAATGGAGGAGGAAGACATCGCTCCAGAGGGAGGTAGACAATGCTCTAGTCAGTATGTAGACCAAGGGTGGGGTGATGCACAGCAGGCAGAGATGACGCCTCTTGCAGGGGACAACGTTTCTTGGCCAGTTGGGAGTCTGCAGCACATGGTTGATTTCATGCTGCAGTGGCTGAGAAACGACCGCCGCATCGAACACATTCACACCACGTCTGATTATTGGGTGTACACCCTCCTAGACCCTCGCTACCGGGACAACTTACAAAGCCTCATCACACCGTTGAACCAGGAGCGTAAAATGCGGAAGTACCAAGACACACTGGTGCAATCCATAATGTTCTCCATTCCAGCCGAGAGCGCTGCTGCTACTGCTTTACAAAGCAGCTCTGTGCGTCGAGGCAGTGGAGACAGCTCTGCAACAAGAGGGAGCACAAGCAGCGCCTCTGCACAGGGCAAGAACAGTATGTTCCAAATGTGTCGAAGTTTTGTGGCAGCGCCACCAATGTCTACACCATCCGAGACGGCTCCAGTCAGCAGGAGGCAACATTTCCGTAAGATGGTGACAGACTACATGTCTTGCCCTCTCAGTGTACTCCCAGATGGCTCTTCCCCATTCAAGTTTTGTGTCTCTAAGCTGGATACATGGCCAGAGCTTAGCCAGTATGCATTGGAGGTGCTGGCTTGCCCTGCTGCCAGTGTATTATCGGAGCGCGTCTTTACTGCTGCAGGTGGTGTACTAACAGACCGTTGCATGCGACTATCCTCCGATAATGTAGAACGGCTTACTTTTCTGAAAATGAACTAGGCATGGATCTCGCCTGAATTTGCCTGTCCGGTTTCAGATTAACTAACTGGTTGGCAACGTTTTCCATGTCTCCTGTTATGTTCATCTTTCTACCACCTGAGCTATACTCCCTGGGCTACAACACTGCCAGTTGCTGCTCAGAAGTGTCGTGTCCACAGCCAATACACAAGCTATAGTGATAGTGGGGTTCAGTAACGCCTGCTGTTCCCCTGCTGCGTGTCTGACAAAAATTAATGCTGCTAACTCCAAATTAAAGTTCAAATTAAAGTTCAAACATCTCATACTAGGCCTCAGGCTACACCCTCCTTGACCCTGGGCTCAGAAGTGTTGGATGCACAGATCAAAACAATCGATGATGTGTTTGTGGGGTTCAGTAATGCCTGCTGTTCCCCTGCTGTGTGTCCGGCAAAAATTACTGCTACCTAGCTACACATGTTGAAAAAAACATGACATGTTAAAGTGGCTAGTGCTACACATAGATATCAGGCTACACCCTTATTTCTAAGCTGTAAACAAGTGAAACGTCAAATTTAAAACCATTCAATGATTAGTGTTGGTAACAAATCTGTAACTAAATAATTGTGACATATTATGGCAGATATCCACATGTCTAACACAAATGCTAACACAAAAGCATACTTATGCTATAGGGTACTGATGGTGAACCTTCTCACTCCATAACTTTGACAAATCCAACTCACATCATGCCTCAAATGCTGCAATGTTGGAAGTGCATAATGTGGGTTGAACTTTGACAACAGCTGCAGTGCGAAGGTTATCCTTCTGTGTTCTTGGCTTTTAAATAAAAGCATACAAGTAAATATAATAATACATTGTTGATTAAGGGACATGATGTACACCTGTAATATTGTGCAAACAATGGATGTAGGGTAGGACTATTCCTCTTCAACATTACTTATATTTGTGTCATTTGAAAAAATACATATTTTAGTTAAAAATTAAAAACCCATGTTCAGTAGCTGTGAAAGGCCCGTTTGTGTACTTCTATATTGTTTGCAACCAATGTATTGTATACGGATGGAAGCACGTCACTGTAATAGATTTGAATTATTTTAAATAGAATAAAGCAGCACCAATTCGAGAAAAATGTGAAGGATGAGGCAGTGAGACACGCTCAGCAGAGTACAAGCAACAGTGGTTGAAGAACTAACTGGAGCGGGATCTGCACTACAAAAATGAAAACCTCTGACTACAGTAAACAGTGCACACAACTGTTCAGTAGCTGTGAAAGGCCCGTTTGTGTACTACTATATTGTTTGCAACCAATGTATTGTATACGGATGGAAGCACGTCACTGTAATAGATTTGAATTATTTTAAATAGAATAAAGCAGCACCAATTTTAGAAAAATGACAAGGATGAGCCAGTGACAGACACTCAGCAGAGTACACGCAGCGGTGGTTGAAGAAGTAAATGAAGCGTGATCTGCATTTAAAAAAAAAAAAAAAAAAATACCTCACAGACTGCAGTGAACACTGAAACACAACTATTCACAATCTGTGAAAGGCTACTCCTTTGTCTACTTCTATAGTGTTTGCAACCAATGTATTGTATACGGATGGAAGCGCGTCACACTAATAGATTATATTTATTTTAAATGGAATGTAGCAGAACCAATTGGAGATAAATGAAAAGGATGAGCCACTGAGACACGCTCAGCAGAGTACAAGCAGCAGTGCTTGAACAAGTAACTGGAGCGTGATATGCACTCAAAAAATAAAAAACACAGACTGAAGTGAACACTGAAACACAACTGTCCACAATCTGGAAAGGCTACTCCTTTGTCTACTTCTATAGTGTTTGCAACCAATGTATTGTATACGGATGGAAGCGCGTCACACTAATAGATTAGATTTTTTTCAAATATAATGGAGAAGCACCAATTGGAGAAAAATGAAAAGGATGAGGCACTGAGACACGCTCAGCAGAGTACAAGCAGCAGTGCTTGAACAAGTAACTGGAGCGTGATATGCACTCAAAAAATAAAAAACACAGACTGAAGTGAACACTGAAACACAACTGTCCACAATCTGGGAAAGGCTACTCCTTTGTCTTCTTCTATAGTGTTTGCAACCAATGTATTGTATACGGATGGAAGCGCGTCACACTAATAGATTAGATTTTTTTCAAATATAATGGAGAAGCACCAATTGGAGAAAAATGAAAAGGATGAGGCACTGAGACACGCTCAGCAGAGTACAAGCAGCAGTGGTTGAACAAGTAACTGGAGCGTGATATGCACTCAAAAAATAAAAAACACAGACTGAAGTGAACACTGAAACACAACTGTCCACAATCTGTGAAAGGCTACTCCTTTGTCTACTTCTATAGTGTTTGCAACCAATGTATTGGATACGGATGGAAGCGCATCACACTATAATTTCTATTGAATGGAGCAGCTAGAATTACACTAAAGAAAAAAAAAAAGAGTCTGTGAGTGACACGTGCAGATGCCTACAGACAGCGTTGGATGCAGAGCAAACTGCAGCGTCACCTGCACTCACACACACCTTGCAGAGCTGTTAAAACAACACTGCAGGCAAAAGGAAGCTTTACACAGCGGTTGGTGATAGCCTGCCTACAGCACAGTACACTAAATCGCAATCTCTAACTGTCCCTCAGAGTCAGCAGAGCAGCGTTCTGTCCCTATCTGAATTCACAGCACAGTGACGCTAAAATGGCGGCGGCGCCTTTTATAGTGCATTCTGACATCATTTCAGCAGCCAATCACAGCCATGCCATTAGTTAAGATGACCGCAGCATTACAGGATGTGCCCACACTTCGTAGGATTCCTCATTGGCTGACTAAAATCACATTGCCTCTCAAAGAATTATGGGAACTTCCGATTCCGGTATACGATATTGAAAAAGTATCGGAATTAAGTATCGGAATTCCGATAACGCGAATATCGGCCGATACCCGATACTTGCGGTATCGGAATGCTCAACACTATCCGTGACACATTGGTTAGAGCCATTGTGTGCAATAAATGTGGCGAAGTCTCGTGCTGAGTAGACATGGGAGTTGTGTATGCATCATTCTGTACCACTTTACTAAGAAGCAAAGTTTGCCCAAGAGAAAATGAATTTCCAGACATTCATGGCCTTTTTTGCACATTGTTGGCAGTTGTGATCTTCATCTTATTGGTGGGAATGTGGGAAAGTTCCAAGTCGTCATCAAAACCATCATCGTCCATATCTTGTAAAGAGGAAATCTCGTTTCCTAGGTTCTTGGTTAACTATGTTTATTGGCATTCCTTTAATAGTGTTCATTACATCGGAACAAATATTTTTCGGCTGTGAAATTTGGATGTTCTTGGTAATATGTATGGGTGACGATTAAGAACCTTGTGCCACTGGTGTGTTGATAGTTACAGCCGGTGCACTCCTCTTTCAATTTAGTTTTGCACGAGCATCCATCAGTTTGTTTGGCTTTCCTCCAACATTGATTTGCTGCTTTCTAGAATTAAGCATCTCCCTATAAGGACACGTACGTCTTTGGCAACCTATTTCTCACGAGCATCTTTTATGCTCAGCTTCAGACGTGCATCTCTTACATCTATCTTCTGATGGGCATCAAACGCATTCTGATAATTGGTGGGTGGGTAAACGACTAATCATTGTAGGCTGGATTCTGGATCTCATACCTCCCATAAACCCCCTTTTATTAATCCTGTACCTTCCCATTCCTGCCATTACCATGCTCCTTTTCCTGATCACTTCATCCAATGACTCGTTCTGCTAAAAACCTGCACCTTCACAGCACCAACTGTGTAGGAAATCACGTTATTGTTTGCAAGGGTGTTTATCATGCCCGTAAAAAATATTTACACAGTAGGTTGATGTGTACTCCCCAAGGGGAAAAAGTTTTTCAGCCCATACACTTTGTGTATGGGCATTACAAGTATAGGAGACCCACTTCTTTAAACTGGGAAAAGATTTAGAGGAGGACATCCTCCATATTTCTTCAGACACCACCACTAGAACACGAGGGTGAATGTGTTCCGTGATGCAACAGCCACTATATTTTTTTAACAAAACAGAAGGAGCCAGCTTACCACAGTGGTAGACCTTTGCACCGACTCTCAGGTGGAGGAACCAGAGTGCACATAAAAAACCATGATGTGAGTCCAGCTGATTAAAAGACTGAATTTATTCAAAAATGGTAAAAACGTACCAAATTACATATGGCACCCAGTACACGCAGCAATGCGTTTCAAACAAATGCTGTGTTCTTTGTCAAAGCTTCTATGCAATGAAAAAAAAAAAAAAAACTATATTTTTTTGCAAGGGTGTTTATGATGGCCGTGAAAAAAATATTTATACAGTAGGTTGATGTGTACCCCGAAAGGGAAAATGTTTGTCAGCCCATACACTTAGTGTATGGACATTCCAAGTATAGAAGACCCACTCCTTTAAACTGGGAAGACATTTTTCTGAGGCCATCCTCCACGTATCTTCAGACACCACCACTAGAACACGAGGGTGAATATGTTTTGTGATGCAACAGACACTATATTTTATTGCAAGGGTGTTTATCATGCCCGTAAAAAATATTTACACAGTAGGTTGATGTGTACCGCCCACGGGGAAAATGTCAGCCCATACACATAGAGTATGGGCATTCCAAGTATAGGAGACCCACTCCTTTAAACTGGGAAGACATTTTTTGGAGGCCATTCTTCACGTCTCTTCCGACACCACTAGAAAACGAGGGTGAACGTGTTCCATGATGCAACAGCCACATAATTTTTTTTGAAGGGTGTTTATGATGCCCGTAACAAAAATGTTGACACAGTATGCTGATGTGTAATAGTTTGTCAGCCCACACACTTACAAGTATAGGAGACCCGCTCCTTTGTAATGGGAATAGATTTTTAGGATGCCTTCCTCCACATCTCTTCCAAGTGGTATTGAGGTACGTCCAAATTTGGGGCAGGCCTTGCATTCACTGCATAGGCAAACAATATGGGAGAGCCACTTCCTAATAATGTGAACTTTGTTGGTTGTTCATCTTCAACAATGCAATCCTGCACTGCCACTTCTTCAGCCTCAACACTGCAATGCTACAATGCAGGGTCTTCAGCCTCAACACTGCAATTCTCCACTGCTGGTCCTTCAGTCTCAACACTGAAATTCTCCACTGCTGGTCCTTCAGCCTCAACACTGACACTAAACAATGCAGGTTCTTTAGCCTCAACAATGAAATGCTCCACTGCCAGGTGTTCTTTAGCCTCAACATTGCAATGATCCACTGCCGGGTCTTCCGCCTCAACGCTACAATTCTCCACTGCAGTTTCTTCAGTCTCAACACTGAAATTCTCCACTGCAGGTTTTCCAGACTCAACACTAACATTCTCCAATGCAGGTTCTTCAGGCTCAACAATTCACTGCGTAGCCAAACAATATGGGGGTACTAAATTACTAGGAACAATGCTTTCAGGTGACCATCCAGCACATTGGTTCAAAGGGTTATTGGAGTACATGTAACATTGGGGCAGGGCCTGCATTAAATGCTTAGGCAAACAGTATACCAGTACCAAATAAATAAGAATGGGAAATTTTGGTTTAATGTGGCCATCCAGTACGTTGCTTCAAAGGGTTATTGGGGTGCGGGTAACATTGGGGCAGGGCAGGCCTTGCATTCAATGCATAGGCAAACAGTATGTCAGCACCAAATAAAGCTTAATGGGAACTTTGGTTTCATGTGGCAATCCAGTACATTACTTCAAAGCGTTATTGGGGTGCGGGTAACGTTGGGGCAGGGCAGGCCTTGCATTCAATGCATAAGCAAACAGTATGGGAGCACCAAATGAATACTTGGATTTTTGGTTGCATGTGGTCATCCATGATGTCTGTTCAAAGGGTTGTTGGGGTGAGTCCAAATTTTGGGTAGCCCTGCCACTCACTGAATACGCAATAACAGTATAAGGGACACACTGTTTAATAATGGGAACAACAAAGCAGAGCCGGCTGATGGCTCGCTAAGAAAAGTGAGGGCACACTGCTGGCACTATAAAAATAGACTGTGACTTTCAGAGTCCCTCCTTCATAAATTAAACAGAATGTGTCTGATGATGTGTCGCACACCACATGGCCAGATAAGGTTGTAAAATGTTAAAATGACATTTCCCAGTAAATGCATTTGTCTTGGTTGAAAGCAATGCTTAAAGTTGAAAAACGCATCAAAAACGCTACGTGTGAACATAGGCCAAGTGGTGGAGGAACATTTTTGTTTTGGGTTTTTTAACATATTTCCCAGGAAAATCTGTTTTGGTTTCGTTTTTGTATGTTTTAGTGTGAGCCTGTAAAAGTGGCGTAACACTCTGACAACATTGTTCACACCTGTAACCTGGGTGTCAGAAATGCTTCCAGGGGCTTCCAGGGGTATTCCCCATGATGTTCACATGTCATTTGACCACCATTTCCATCAATTTCAGATGTTTTTAGACCTTAAAAGGACTCCCGGGGGGGTCGCTGCAAAAATGCTCGGTTTTCACATAGACTTAAATTGAGCTCATTGCTCGGGTCGAGCGCCCGAGCATTCAAATTTGCTCGACCCAAGCAACGAGCACTTGAGCATTTTAGTGCTCGCTCATCACTACTAGTTATTTAACCATCAGAAAGAACATCATTTGTAAGTCACTTACACAATGGCATGAAAAAGTATTCATACAAATATTTTCTCAAGTCACTGTAACTGTACTGTAATCTTTTAATATGATCTGTAGAACTGTTATCAACCCCTATACAGTCACTGGATAGCAGTAATATTAGTCTTGATATATGTATAGTGAGTTTTTATTTTCAGTAATAGCATGATGGACTGCTGAAGTTTCCCTTTACCCTCTGTGACTAGGGTGCATCACTGTAGTTGTAAACCAGGTCATGTAGGTTAGGGACCCACACAAATGGGTTTTGTCTTCTGCACTACTTACTTGGGCTGAACCCCTAAATACACCACTGCCACTGATTGATTCTTTACAGAATTATGGCTAGTGAGAAATTGAAAACATCATGATTTGCTACCGTGTATAAAGGTAAAGAAAGAAAATTAGTTCAAAGCTCATATAACTTCATCTATGTGTTTTGTTCTCACATTTTTGTGGCTGCATATGCAAATAATAAAGTGGTTATCATTAAATGAAATTTGTTCAAGGTACAGGAAGCGTAAAGCTTGCTATAGGGAATTCGATGAACAGTGTTTTAAGTAATTATAAGATATGCAGGACAAGTATATTAATTTATGAATGCAATTTAAAAAAAATTCATTTCTATCAGATACCTTTCGGTTTTTTATGTTCACCTTATCATTCTCCATTATTTTATTTCTGTACAATGATCATTAAGGCATTATCTTCATAGTGCAGAATTGGGTTCTGGGGGGTAAGGTTTCTCCTTGTGGAGAGTGACATACCAGCTCTGGCGTGTCGAGGTAAGGAGGCTTATTCGCCGTGCAATGCTCCTCTGGGAAATTTTAATATGCAAATTGCCTCTTCAAACAAAGAGGACTTGTACTCTATAGCGCCACCTATTGGAAGTAGCGATCCTACAAGTCACAATCAACCCTTTAACGAGTCTTGTAATATGACTTAGGATAAAAGCCAAATCAGAATCTCCATTTGCAGACACGGTGTTTCGACTGTTGGTCCTCGTCAGTGCAAAGTAGGAGAGATCTGATTTGGCTAGCATTGCACGGCGAATAAGCCTCCTTACCTCGACACGCCAGAGCTGGTATGTCACTCTCCACAAGGAGTAACCTTACCCCCAGACCCCAGTCCAGAGCCTCTCATCTAGCCAAATCAGATCTCTCCTACTTTGCACTGACGAGGACCAACAGTCCGAAACACCGTGTCTGCAAATGGAGATTCTGATTTGGCTTTTATCCTAAGTCATATTACAAGACTCGTTAAAGGGTTGATTGTGACTTGTAGGATCGCTACTTCCAATAGGTGGCGCTATAGAGTACAAGTCCTCTTTGTTTGAAGAGGCAATTTGCATAGTGCAGAATTGGCATTTTTTACATTGCTTTCTAATCTGGTTATGGTTAACTATGTACATTTTAGGCCTGATTAATGAATTGGGACTTGAGACAGTAGCAATTTTACCGCTGTAGATGTGTAGAGTAATGGAAAGTGGAAAATATATTTTAGACAGAAGTTTTACCGAATTTATCAAACATCATGAAACACTTGTCTCAAAAAATGACAACACATCTTTCAGCAAAATAGATTTCACAAAAAATATTTCTCAAAAAAAAACAATTTTTTCAACACTTTACATGTACCCTTAAAGCACACTACCGTGCTGATTAGAAACACAACAATGAAAAATCCACATGCATTCTGAAGGGGTTAATCATGTATAAGGATGCAGTAAATAGTGTAATTAATACACTTGGAGGCAAACTTCTCTACAGTAAATAGTAGCTCTTAGGTAATATATAATACAAGCCTCTTACGCTTCTTGCTAAATATAACCCTGAAAAGGTCATTAATGTTTGATTGTTGATGGTGCAAGCTCTGTCTTCAGCATGTAAGGAGTGTACGAAGGCCAGTTTATGCCCCGCTTGCCTTGCACATGTTCCTATGTTAAAAGCTGATGTACCTCATATGTTTACAATGTTGGTATACTATATAATGCATTGTATAGATGTTTATGTGCTGAGGAGATATAAGGAAAGTGTAGGACTTAGATCAGTAAGGGGAGCAGAGTAGAATAGGATAGGAATTAGTTTGACCAATTGAATTCGGCTAATTAGGAGGGGCTAAGAGAGAGTAGTTTTGGGGAGCATCCTGGAGTGAGTCAGTAGAGTGTGAGCTGGGGCAAGTACAGGACAGTTGTGTCCAGAAACACTTAAGCCAAGGAGCACAGCAGTCCAGTGCCTCAGAGCTAACAGTCACACATAGTGGAGGAATACAGGGCAGCATCAAAATGGTAGCAGCTAACTTCGTGGGAACAACCCTTAATGTCTGAGCCTACGACTTGGTAAGGATGGGAAGCGCCATCCTTTGACTTCACCTTTGGAGGGGAGCTGGCGGGGAACTCCTGAAGCGGGTTAGTCTGACCAGTGAGGAAGCTGCGGTAGCGGAGGAGACGGTACGACCCTGCGATATTCCTGGAGGAGTGAGGGACAGTACAGGGAACAGGATGGTGATATTCTGAGAAGAATCTTGTGCTGTTAGTGTGACTCAATTGGACGAGCTGAGTAATGTTGTTTTGTTGAAAATGGACTTGGACTCTGCAGCCCGGAGTGGACCCTGATTTACAAGTAAGTGGACCTCCAGGTGCACAACAGAAGGGACATTGGGTTAATGTGGCGACTACAGCCCTGGCCCCCATTTCAAGCACAATGAAGGGGTCACAGAGTTCCGATGAAACAAGCTGATGTGCCAGGTATGGACAACTGTATAGGCAAACTACTCTGCTTGTGTGGACAATGAAGAGGATGCAGGGTCTCCACTGCCCCTGATCAAATTAATGTCACCTGTGAATATATTTTAATGCACACCTGAAACACACTGCTTCTTTGTGTAGCATCATCAGAAAGTCTAAAGAAATCAGCCAAAATATCACGAAGAATCACAGAGCTGTAGTAGAGATCAGCACAAAATTAGGGTCTTATCCAAGAGATATGACAGACGGTAAAATCAGAATACACTCAACTTCTAGACATTCAAAAAGCGTGTCAGATCAACGGGTCAGCAATTGACCATAAGACATGAAAGGATGGAAGAAAAGGTTTTTGGATGATTTCTGCGCTTATTGACAGTTAATGAGACTTATATCCCAGGAAATAAACAAAATAGTGGTTTACTCTACGCGTTTCAAAGTACAAATGACTTCTTCATCAGGAAATACCACTATTCCATGGTTTGGGGGACATTTCATGTTATCTATAAAACTGAAAAAAAGCATTAAAAAATTTAGCAGTCTTAAATTTATCAGCCATACAATGTTACATGGTCTGGGGTACATTTCTGTGATTTATAACATTCCAAAAAAGCATTAAAAATTAGCTGGTTTACATTTCTCACCCATACACTATTCTTTGTCATGGGGTAAATTTCTGTGATATTATCTAACACTATATAAAAAGTTAAAAAATATTATCTGGATTAGAGTTCTAATCCAAACACTATTCTGTGGTCTGGGGATATTTGCTGTGATCTATAAAACTGAAAAAAGGGTTGAAAAATGTAGTCTTAAATTTGTCAGCCATACAGTATTATGTGTCTGGGGTACATTTCTGCGATATATAACACTCCAAAAAGCATTTAAAAATGTTGTTGGATTATATTTCTCACCCATACAGTATTAAGTGCTTTGTGGTAAATTTCTGTGGCATATAACAATCCCAAAAAGCATTGAAACATTTTTTTGGATTGAATTTGATTGTCATCCATACAATTTTGATTTCTTTCTGTTATATTACGGTGGTATTAAACTCCAAAAAACCGCTTTGATTGGTGTACGTGCCCAATTTTTTTCTTTTGTTAAAAATAAGCTTGGTTTCAAGAGACTTAGCAATTGCAAAATGCTTAAGGCATGTGATAATCGACAAAGAACAGGAAGTGCTGATGATAGTGCACGAAGATACTGTACCAAGAACGTTGGGCATGTGCGACTACTCCTGTTGCTGGAGCACAAGAAACACGCCTATCCACAACTCATACGTTCCTCTCCTTCTTTGCAGGGATGCATGGTACACCCCTTCTAATGCCAGAATAGTGCGAACATGTAGTCGGGAGGATAACAGATAATGCTTCCAGTAGACTTGGAAGCACTTTCCAGTTTTTCATGTGGTCCATTCTCACCAGCTTACAGTCTGGATCACTTAATCTTCACTCTGTTGAGTCCCAGGAGACTGGTGATCCCACATTAGAACACTTCAAGAAGCTCTTTACAGCATCATTTCTTAATTGTGTCCTCTCAACCTTCATGGTACAAGGGTGACATGAGGACATGCCGTTTGGTGATGCACAAAACTTAGCACGTCCAAAAGAATATGACACTGGGGAAAGGAAAATTTCAGCTAAAGAGAAAGATGATGAGACACAATTGCCACTAAGTCTTGTTGTTGCTAAGTCACAAAGGCAGAAATACCAGGGTTCGTGGATGAAAATGATGTAGTGGATGATAAAGTCACCAACCCAACCTGGGACGCTGGTATGCAGAGCAAGGTCATGACATTTGAGGGGAGAGATTGGCAGCACTGAAACAAACATGAAGAGACCGTGGGGTGACCAGAGGGAGAAGGCAGGCTACTGTTCCACAGAGCACCGACAGTCCTGAATTTCTCCGTCAAAGAATTAGGTGTTACCCAGTCTAAGACTTTTTAAAGAGAGTTCTGAGACAAACAAAATGGCCATTTGCAACCTATGCCATGCCAAGATCAGCAGGGGCATGACCACTAAGAACCTAACCAACACCAGCATGATCTGGCACAAGTCATCTAAGCACCTAAATTGGTGGGTCGAACTCCTGGGTCCACGATTGGTGCTCAGGTGACACCACTGGCTCTTCACCTGTACTACCCAATTCCCTGTCTAAAACACTGGCGAATCTGTCTCCTGTCATGCACCTATCCTTGCACATTCTGACTTACCATCATCAGGCAATTCCGAATCCTTGTCCCAGTGCAGCACTCAGCTGTTGCTACCTCAGACCTTGGAACGAAAAAGAAGTTTGCAGCCAACCACCCACAAGCCTAAAGCCTAAACGGAAACATTTCCAGGCTACTTGCCTTGGAAATGTTGCCGTTTCAGCCTGTTGACACTGCGAATTTCCACCAAATCATGGCAGCTGCCGTAACTTGGTATTCGGTTCCCAGCAGCCACTTTTTGTCCCGGTGTGGCGTCACTGCCTTGTAACAGCACGTGTCCAGGAACATCACTCGTGCCTTTATCAATGAAGTTACTGGGATTGGCCACTTAACAACTGACACGTGGATAAGCGCTTGTGCCAGGGATGCTAAACTTACCTCATGGCACACTGGATGCTGGCGCTGAGTCACACCCTTGCATGGCACATGTGATCCAAACACCGAGGATTGC
Source organism: Oophaga sylvatica (assembly GCA_033576555.1). NCBI lineage: Eukaryota > Metazoa > Chordata > Amphibia > Anura > Dendrobatidae > Oophaga > Oophaga sylvatica. Next base: position 301,851,079 of record JARQOD010000004.1, on the reverse strand, counting down.
TGGCCCTACTTTGATAAGGGCGCACCACCTCCTGCTACTTCTCATCCTCCATCTCTGATGTGCTATGTCAGGGCACATCATCTACATCACCCGGTAGCTAGAAGCTATGCAGCACTGCCTCAGCAAAACAGGCTCTGCTGAAAATAGTTTGTCTAAGAGATAAACCACAAACCAGATCTCTGAGAACTGCACATGCGCCGGCCGCACCATCTTGGAATCTTGGAAGAGGAATTTCTTTTTCCTTCTCCAGTAAGGTGGCGCCGTAGCGCATGCACAGTAGCAGCTCTCAGAGATAGCCAAGAGCTGCTACTGCGCAAGGGCGAGTGGCGCAATCTTGGAGGAGGAATTTTTTTCCTTCTCCTGTAAGATGGCGCTGCCGGCGCAGTAGCAGTAGCAGCTATCGGATCACAGCTAGACACCGATAGCAGCTACTGCACAGGTGTGATGGGTGCCATTTTCTAATTGAGTTTTTTTTTTCTTTCCTATAGCGGAATAACTTGAATAAAATGTATTATTGACAGATAAAACATGTGATTTTGCTGCAGAGCAGATGCCACAGTTGGCACCTGCTTGCAGAAGGTTTTTTTTTTTAACATACCGTATATACTCGAGTATAAGCCGACCCGAGAATAAGCCGACCCCTAATTTTGCCACAAAAAACTGGGAAAAACTTATTGACTCGAGTATAAGCCTAGGGTGGGAAATGCAGCAGCTACTGGTAAATTTCAAAAATAAAAATAGATACCAATAAAAGTAAATTAATTGAGACTCAGTAGGTTAAATGTTTTTTAATACCAAAGAATCAGGGGCCCCACAGAAACCCCATAAGTTTTATGATGGGCCCCCCCAACTCCAACAAAAAACCCCCAATAATGCTGCACAAAGGGTTTAAAAATGGCCCCCAAAAATGCTCCAAGAATAGGCCCCATATGCTGCTCCATAAAGGTTAAAGGCCCCATAAGAGCTCCATAATTTGCTCCATAAAACTCCCTAATTTCCCCATATGATGCTCCGTTATTATGCCCCCAAACTGCCCCATAAGATGCTCCGTATATTTAAACCCCCAAAAATGCTCCGTAATTATGCCCCCTAGAGCTCCATTATTATGCCCCATAAACTATGTATTTATAAACCCCTAAGATGCCCTTATATATACCCCATAAGATGCCCACACATTTTGCCCCCTAAGATGCCCGCACATTAGCCCAAAAAATCTCTGCACTTAGCCCCATAAGATTCCGCACATTATCCCCATTTGATGCTCCCCACATTATGCCCCATAAGATGCCCTATTTATACCCCCTAAATCCCTAATTAGCCCCATAGATGCCCATATATTATCCCCCAAAAATGCTATTATTTATAACCCATAAGATGCCCTTTTAAATTTTACCCCCTAAGAAGCTCCACACTTATGCCCCTATGAGCTCCGCACATTTTGCTCCCTAAGATCCTGCACTTATGCCCCATAGATGCCCACACTTATGCCCCCTAAGACTCCGCACAATTGCCCCCTTTTTAGCTCCCACATTAGCCCCATAAGATGCTCCACCTAATGCCCCATATATGCTCCGCACATTATGCCCCAAAGATCTCCGCACTT
>JARQOD010000004.1:301771562-301849376 GCA_033576555.1 Oophaga sylvatica | reverse complement strand
TGCTGACCAGCCCGCCTTCCATCATAGGCGTTTAAAATAGGCTGTTATCCAGACACTGTGCATGACATTCATGTTTTAAGCAACTTGTATCTGTGTGTTTTTTCTCCCATAAGCAGTTAACACCTTCATCATCACTGTTTTTGTGATAGGGTGGCTGCCTTTATCAGTGGTTAAACACCTGTTGCTTCTCCAGCCTTTATCCATGGGAGCCTGCTGCATCCTGCTAGTGCATTTGGTCATTTGATCAGACTGGGTATGATTGTTTTTCATGATTTGCTTTTGCTAAAAATGTTTTTTTTTTGGATTTATGTCTAGTTAGTTACTCGCAATAAAATGAGGACCCTTGACGTTGGGTTGCGAGCTTATCTGCTTTGGCCAAAATAGTAACTAATACCTCATCTGATGCATTTATCATATGCATCATTTTTTGCACTTTTTATCATATTTTGCAGGGTGCACCCGGGCTCTTTTTGATGGCTTGGTTTTTTGTGTTGTGCACATTCAGTGCTGACCAGCCCGCCTTCCATCATAGGCGTTTAAAATAGGCTGTTATCCAGACACTGTGCATGACATTCTGTTTTAAGCAACTTGTATCTGTGTGTTTTTTTCCCATTAAGCAGTTAACACCTTCATCATCACTGTTTTTGTGATAGGGTGGCTGCCTTTATCAGTGGTTAAACACCTGTTGCTTCTCCAGCCTTTATCCATGGGAGCCTGCTGCATCCTGCTAGTGCATTTGGTCATTTGATCAGACTGGGTATGATTGTTTTTCATGATTTGCTTTTGCTAAAAATGTTTTTTTTTTGGATTTATGTCTAGTTAGTTACTCGCAATAAAATGAGGACCCTTGACGTTGGGTTGCGAGCTTATCTGCTTTGGCCAAAATAGTAACTAATACCTCATCTGATGCATTTATCATATGCATCATTTTTTGCACTTTTTATCATATTTTGCAGGGTGCACCCGGGCTCTTTTTGATGGCTTGGTTTTTTGTGTTGTGCACATTCAGTGCTGACCAGCCCGCCTTCCATCATAGGCGTTTAAAATAGGCTGTTATCCAGACACTGTGCATGACTTTCATGTTTTAAGCAACTTGTATCTGTGTGTTTTTTCTCCCACTAAGCAGTTAACACCTTCATCATCACTGTTTTTGTGATAGGGTGGCTGCCTTTATCAGTGGTTAAACACCTGTTGCTTCTCCAGCCTTTATCCATGGGAGCCTGCTGCATCCTGCTAGTGCATTTGGTCATTTGATCAGACTGGGTATGATTGTTTTTCATGATTTGCTTTTGCTAAAAATGTTTTTTTTTGGATTTATGTCTAGTTAGTTACTCGCAATAAAATGAGGACCCTTGACGTTGGGTTGCGAGCTTATCTGCTTTGGCCAAAATAGTAACTAATACCTCATCTGATGCATTTATCATATGCATCATTTTTTGCACTTTTTATCATATTTTGCAGGGTGCACCCGGGCTCTTTTTGATGGCTTGGTTTTTTGTGTTGTGCACATTCAGTGCTGACCAGCCCGCCTTCCATCATAGTCGTTTAAAATAGGCTGTTATCCAGACACTGTGCATGACATTTCATGTTTTAAGCAACTTGTATCTGTGTGTTTTTTCTCCCACTAAGCAGTTAACACCTTCATCATCACTGTTTTTGTGATAGGGTGGCTGCCTTTATCAGTGGTTAAACACCTGTTGCTTCTCCAGCCTTTATCCATGGGAGCCTGCTGCATCCTGCTAGTGCATTTGGTCATTTGATCAGACGGAGCATCTATGGGGGCATAATCTATGAAGCATATATGGGGGCACAATCTATGGAGCATCTATGGGGCACAATTATCACATGGGCACAATATGGGGTGGCACAATACGTGGGCAGCATATGGGGCACAATCTATGGAGCATCTTGTGGGGCATAATACATGGGGCATCATATGGGGCACAATACATGGAACATCTTATGGGGCATAATACATGGGGCAGCTTATGGGCATAATCTCATTTTCCACCCTAGGCTTATACTCGAGTCGATTAGTTTTCCCAGTTTTTTGTGGCAAAATTAGGGGGTCGGCTTATACTCTGGTCGGCTTATATTCGAGTATATACGGTAGTTTTTTCCAATATTGATGTTGAATAAGAAGATGAGTGTTTGCTCACCTGATTGTATTGCATTTGGAACAATCTCTAATCATACAGTATACCAGCTGCTGCAAACCACAGGTCATCGGGTCAAAGAATGAGCTATGTGAAAATCAGGCATTTTTTTCTGTGCTGCTGGTGGAATCCCACGGATGGACTCTGGAGATGGAAATTAATTAATTGCATTTTTTATTGAGTGTTTATAATATCTACATGTTTCGAAGTTATCCAACTTTTTTCTAATGTTATATCCACACTGAGGATCCGTTTACAGACAGACAGTTATATAGGATGCACTGTTGTTTGAAAAAAAGCACCAAAAGGACACATAATGTGTCAAAGTTCAACCACAGTCCATTGATACTCAGACCAAAGAATTTGTACAATAAGTAAGAATAAAAACATACAAACACATACATAAAGTGAATTATTATTTTGAAGTTAGAATGTTTAATGATACTTAAAATTATAGCAAATAAAATAAAAATGAATAATTGCTCAAAAATATGTGTCAAAATCCTTGTCCCTCAGCTTAACACATGTCAACCAATTCCCACCTATTTCCATCACACTATTAGACATCCATTTAAGATACCACACCATATAATATTTGTTCATCTCCATGAGAGAATCTAGCTACTAATATGAATATCATCACTGTGAATAGCACCACTGCAGAGAATTCAGCATCTGTGCCTTTTTTAAACTGGGCCAAATCCCCCTAAAAATATCTCATACACCGGTATTTATTTACCACAAAATCGAGAAAAAGAAAAAGCCCACTAGAGGAACAGGAGCAGGCAGAAAGGAAAAAGTGGCCTCTCTCCAACCCCACATCAATAGAACCCACTAACATATTCAATTTGTCTGAACATCACCTTTCAGAAACTGAAAATCCCTTTTTATCAAAGGGCCTTTCCTTTTTCCCAACTTAAAAACAAAAGATTTTGATCCTTTTCTTGACCTTCAAGTGTTCATCATGAAAATGACACTGAAGAGATTCTTCATCATTAATAAAGAAAAAATACAGTTCAATAATTCCACACCACAGACAGAAATCACCACACTGATCTTAAAACTACCTTATATACTCGTGTATAAGCCGAGTTTTTCAGCACATTTTTTTGAGCTGAAAACACCCCCCTCGGCTTATACACGAGTCAATTGTCCCAGAGGGCCTGCGGGGAGGGGGAGCAGTGGGTGACAGAGGCAGGAGCCGGTGGCTGTGGCTAAAGCCTGTGCTGCTGCTAAAGAGAAATTAATATTAATTTCTCTTCTTGCGTGCACAGTGACAGCCGCAGCCACCGGCTTTCAGAAGACATCCTAATCACCCTCAAGCACGCCCTCGCGGCATCTCGTTGGTCCCAGCGCCCTTGCAGCATCTAGTTGGTTCCGGCGCTGGCAGCTCTTCCTGTGCTGAGCGATCATGTGGCCCCGCTCATTAAGGTAATGAATATGCATGGCTCTCCACTCCCAGAAAACAAAGGACGTTATATCAGTACATGCAATGATCTAGTACTCAATAAATTCAGAGCTATCACAGATACAAAACAACAGCCTACTAGAAATTCACAAAACCTTACACACAATGATAAAAAAGCCCTTTGTGCCCTTCATAACAATAACAATATTATCATTAGATCAGCGACAAAGGGGAAGCATTGTGATACAGAACTACATTGAATATTGTAATGAAGCCAATAGAATCTTATCAGACACCACATGCGGTATTATCAAATGTTACAATCAGATCCTATTATTGATATAACTCCAAGATACATTCTTATCATTAAACAAGTGATCAAAGATTCTCTGCTAAATGCACAAGAGAAAAGATTCCTCACTGTAACATATCCCACTACTCCATTCCTTTGTCACCTTCCAAAATTCACAAAAACTAAATAAACCACCTGGTTGAACTTTGACACCTCATGTGTCCTTTGGCACTTTTTTTCAAACATCAGCGCATGCTATATAACTGTCTATCTGTAAACAGATCCTCACTGTGGTTGGATCCTGAGGAACAAGTTGGATAAATTCAAAATACGTATTGTAGATAATATAACCGCTAAATGAAAACCACAATTCATTCATCTCATCTTCTGGACCATCTGTGGGATTACATCAGCAGTGAAGAAAAAAAAAAGCCTCATTTCTACAAAGTTTATTTTTAATGTGGGCACAAGAGCTGAGCCTACATCTTTCCCCACTGCTGCTAACCACTTAAAATCCTCTGTCAATAATTTAAAATGCACATATGGGGGTAATGCCATCCCATCAGCCCCCTGTGACACTATCCCTCCTCAAAATGGCCATGACAGCACTCCTGTGAAGACCAGCCTGAGATTTTTTTGCAATGAACTTCAACATTGTTGTATTGCAGTATATACAGTAGTATAAGTGATTGGATGATTGCAAGTTCAAGTCCCCTAAGCAGGCTAAAAGAAAAGTAGCAAGTAATAAAAGAAGGTTTCTTAAAAAAAAACTATTAAATCTCATTTAAAATTTTATCCCATTAAATAATAATGAAATTAAATAAATAAATTTATTTGGTATTGCCTTTTCCATAAAAGTCCCGTCTATCAAAATAAGAAATGAGTTAACCTGATTGGCAAAGCAAAATTATTACACCACAATTCCTCTTTTTTGGCTATCCCAACTCTGTAAATTATTCAAGAAGCAATCAAAACATTGTTTCTACCAAAAAAATAAAATAAAAAATTAATCTTACAATTCAAAAAATAAGTATTAACACAACTCATGGAACGAAAAACTAAAATTAAAATTTAAATTGAAAACTTGTGACACAAGCTAATTTCTATTTTTTTTTTTACAAATTTCGCAATTTTTTTTCAACACTTAAATAAAATAAAAAGCACACTGTAATTGTACTTATCTGGAGAATCATCTTGAAAAGTAATTTTTACTATACAATGAATACCATAAAAAACAAAATCCAAAAAGCTATTGCTAAATTGCGGGGTTTTTTAATTCAATTTTACCGCATTTTGAATTTTTAACAAACTTTTTAAAGGAATTGTCTGGTCAAAACCGATAAGTTTGCAGTCACTCTGTGTGACTGTAGACACAGTAATCCCCCCAGTGCACGCATTATGTCCTGCGAGGAATCACCGGTTTCAAACCAGGGACCGAAGGGTATGTATGTTTTTTATAGATCCCCGCCAGTGGGGGTGGTCTTGCTGGATACACTTGTATTGAGCAAGACCACACCCCATGTAGTGATGCAGCCAGCCAGTTTGCGTGGCGAACTAGTGTATGGAGAGCAAGGTCGTAAGCATCCATACCCTCCAGTTCTGGCTCTGAAACCGAATAATCCCTCTAAAACCACATAGTGTGTGAACTGGGGTGATTCATAAGTCTACAGTCACACAGAGTGAAAATGGAAAATTGCCATGTCAGGAAAGGAAATATCCAAACAACTGAATTAAAAACAATTCCTAAACATTGTAGCATATTTCATGATTGCAATTGTAGGCTATTAATGTTCCAGGGTCTTGACAAGGTTTTTCTTGGCATGAGGGGCAGCGATTGGAAGAAAGTTGTGGCACAAAAAGAATGCTAGTGAATTATGACATAGAACACAATAAGGCTATGTATAGACAATGTCTCTTTTATAGTTCGTACCGCTTCTGTAAAATGCTGGTGATCTTTTTATTGAAGCGGTTTCGCTGACAGAATTTCTCTGTACTTTCCACCATAGTCATGAAGAGGTTCTTAGCCAAAGCCATGCAAAGAATAGACATGGTACTTATTTTAATGGATTCAAGGTTTCCTTACCCTTAAGCAATGCAAAGAGGTAACAAAAGGCAAAACATGTGCACAGAAATGACTTTTAAACATTGCGGAGCATTATATTCATTATTGCAGTTTTACAGGGCTTTTTGGTGAACTATGTGTTACTTAGTAATGTTTTTATTGTTTGTACTAGTCCACTGCTTAATTGTAAAGTGCTGCAAAATATGTTGGCGCTATATAAATCAAAGTATGATTTGATCCCAAGTCTCCAGGCTCCTCTCTTCTTCTCGTCCGACTCCATGCACTACCAGCCCCATTCCCTCACATCTACTCCAGTCTTTCTTTCCAGTCGTCACTACTCACCTAAGTACAATCTTCAATCTCTCCCTCTCCTCTGGCATTTTCCCCTCCTCCTTCAAACACGCTATCATTACTCCATTATTAAAAAAAAAACCCTCTCTCTACCCAGCCTTCACAAATAACTACCGACCAGTCTCCAATCTCCTCTTCATCTCTAAACACTTGGAGCGCCCTGGTCTACTCCCACCTTACCTGTTACCTTTCCACTCACTCTATCCTAGATCCATCAGAGTCTGGCTTCCTACATTTGACAAAAACTGCACTCATCAAAGTGACTAACAACCTTCTGACAGCAAAATGTAATGGTGACCACTTTCTGCTCATTCTTCTCGACCTCTCTGCAGCTTTCAACACTGTTGACCACCATCTCCTACTCTTTATGCTCCAGTCCATAGGCATAAAAGACACTGCCCCCTCCTGGTTCTCTACCTATCTTTCTGAACACTCCTTCAGTGTATTGTCCACTGGGTCCACTATGTCTCCTCTTCCTGTCACTGTTAGGGTTCCTCAGGGCTCAGTCCTTGGCCCCTTTCTCTTCTCCCTCTACACTGCCCCAATTGGACAGACCATTGGCAGTTTTGGCTTTCAGTACCATCTTTATGCTGATGCCACACAACTATACACGTCATCCCCTGACCTTACCACTGGTGTACTACAGAACACCAGTGACTGTCTGTCTGCCGTCTCCAACATAATCCAACACGATGTAACGTCCGCTCTCTATCTGAAATGCAACCTTTCCAAAACTGAATTACTTATACTCCCGCCATCTACTAACCTTCCTAAATCTGACATCTCTCTCCATGGGTGGCACCATAATAACGCCTAGGCAGCTGTCTGGGTGTTAAGTTTGGCCAAAATATCAACTAATACCCCACTATTTTTGTATTTTTTGTACTTTATTTTTCAGGGTGCAGCCAAGCCTAAGCACGTTTGGTCTCGCATGAGGGGTGTACACACTGGTGCGCATTGAGAGTGTACTGGCCAGCCCGCCTGTTCGAATAGTAGGGGCGTGACTAATAGGCTGTGAACCAGACACTATGCAGCATCCTTGTGTGAACAGCACCCTATGCGAGCCTTTATTGTGCAATTGTATACTGGGCAGTCACCCTCTCCCTGAATGGGTATGTGGAGAGTGGCTGTTCGATCTGGTATTTTGCACCTGTGCTGCTAACATCTTGCTTTATGGGCTGGCTGCACCCTGTAGTGCATTTGTTCTGAGATCTGGGCAGGTGAGTGTTGCTGCCTTTTTGTTTGCTGTTTATATTGAATTTTTGGAGACCTTGAGTCTCCTTTAGTGGCCTTGCTGTATAGTGTTATGTTTGACACCAATCTTTTCTTCACCTCCCATATCTAATCTCTTGCCCGCTCTTGTCCCTTGTACCTGAAGAACATCTCCAGAATCCACACCTTTCTCACCATGGAAACAACAAAAACCTTCAATGTTGCCCTGATCCACTCTCATCTGGATTACTGTAATGCTCTATTAAATTGGCCTCCCCCTCACTTGACTTTCCCCTCTCCAGTCCATCCTTAATGCAGCATCTAGGGTCATCCATCTCTCTAATTGGTACTTGGACACATCTGCTTTTTGCCAGTCACTGCACTGGCTGTCCATTCATTATATGATTCAATTCAAATAGCTTGTTCTCACTCGCAAAGCTCTTCATAGTGCAGCATCCCCTACATCTCTTCCCTCATTTCTGTTTATGTCCCTACCCGCTCTTTATGCTCTGCAAGCGACTTTCGACTAACCTCTGCACTAATCCATACCTCCCACTCCCGGCTCCAAAATTTCTCCCGCATTGCGCTAATCCTCAGGAATGCTTTTCCAAAAGAAATTAGGACTATCCAGAACTTATACAGTTTTAGGCGCTCCCTCAAAACACTTCTGTTCAGAGCAGCCTATTATGTTCCGTAATCAAAGTCCTTATGTGTGTGTGTGTGTGTGTGTGTGTGGCCCATTCACTATCTATCTGAGAATAACCCTCCATTAAACTCCACTGCACCCAAAAGCACCACAAATACTGGCTGGTGACTACCTCATGCAGCTTTTATCTATCCCCCACTCCCTCAAGATGGCTGGACCATCATTGTAAATAAGCACCTGTACTTTGTGTCTCTCCCCACCTCATTGGAGATTGAAGGCTCTCACGAGCAGGGTCATCTTATTTTTTAATTATTGTATTATTTTGAATGTTGTTACTTATGACTTGTGTATGAACTGTTAAACTGTAAAGCGCTGTGGAATATGTTAGCACTATATAAATAAAGATTATTATTATTATTTTATTAACCCCTTTCTAGCATTTGACGTACTATCCCGTCCATGTGCCCTGAGACTTAATACCCAAGGACGGAATAGTACGTCATAGTCAATCGGCCGATCGCATCCGGGTGTCAGCTGATTTTCACAGCTGACACCCGGCACTAAGTGCCAGGAGCGGTCACGGACCACAGCCAGCACTTTAACCACTGGCACACTACGATCAAACATGATAGCAGTGTTCCTGCAGCTGCAGAGGGGCTGACAGCCCCTCTGCTTTTGGATCAGAGACCCCATGGCTTGCCGTGGGGTCCCGATCGCTGCCATGGAGACTCGATGTCATCACGATGATATCGGGGTGTCCAGGCCTTAGGGACTTCCTGTCATGCGCAGTGATGACCAGGAAGTCTCTCAGGTCAGCATTATAGAAGCTGCAGTGCTGATAGCTATCAGCCTGCAGAAAATGAGAGTCCCATAGTGGGACAATGTGTAAAACTAAGAATTAAAGAAAAAAAATTTTGTTAAATAATTGTAAAAATGTTTTAAAAAATAATAAAAAATATTATTAAAAAAATATTTATTCTATCAATAAGTAAATATTTTGATAAAAAAATCTAAACAATAAAAGTACACATATTTGGTATCCTTGCTTCTGTTAAGACCCGCCCTATAAAACTGTCCCATTAGTTAACCCCCTTAGTGAACACCATAAAAAAATAAAAATAAGGCAAAAAACCAATGCTTTATCATCATACTGCGAGGAAAAAGTGGAAAAACACGTGATCAAAAAAACAGATATAAATAAAAGTGGTACTGCTGAAAACGTCAACTTGTCCCGCAAAAAACAAGCCCTTGGACAGAGTCATCAGCGAAAAAATAAAAAAAGTTATAGCTGTCAGAATAAAGCAATGCAAAAATAATTTTTTCTCTAAAATAGTTTTTATTGTATAAAAGTACACTATCAGGATGCAGTGGACCCACATAGTTAAGATGACGGCAACACAGGTGCAAGAATACCGATGAAGCAACCGCTCACAACCTACCAATACATGGAGGGGGCGGCTGCTTGGTATATTGATGCACAATATATAAAAGTGCCAAAACATTAAAAAATGATATAAATGAGGTATCGCTGAAATCGTACTGACCCGAAGAATAAAACTGCCTTATCAATTTTACCACACGTGGAACGGTGTTAAAGGCACCCCCAAAAGAAATTCATGAATTGCTGGTTTTTGTTCATTCTGTCTCCCGAAAAATCGGAATAAAAAGCGATTAAAAAATGTCATGTGCCCGACAATGGTACCAATAAAAATGTCACCTCATCCCGCAAAATCAAGACCTCACATGACTCTGTGGGCCAAAATATGGAAAAATTATAGCTCTCAAAATATGGTGATGCAAAAACTATTTTTTGCAATAGAAAGCGTTTTGCAGTGTGTGACAGCTGCCAAACATAATAAAATAAAAAAGTATTTATTTCCATTTTCCCATTAGGGTTGGCGTTAATGTTAGGGTTGGGGCTAAAGTTAGGGCTAGTGTTGGAGCTAAAGTTAGGGTTAGGGTTGCTGCTAAAGTTAAGATTAGGGTTGGGGCTAAAGTTAGTGTTAGGGTTGGGGCTAAAATTAGGATTGGGGCTAATGTTAGTGGTATGGTTGGGGCTAAAGTTAGTGTTAGGGTTGGAGCTAGAGTTGGTGTTAGAGTTGGGGCTAGAGTTGGGGTTAAAGTTTGAATTATGGTTAGGGTTGGGATTAGGGTTAACGTTGGGATTAGAGCTAGGGGTGTTTTGGGGTTAGGGTTAGGGGTGTGTTGGGGTAAGGGTTGAGATTAGGGTTAGGGGTGTGTTGGGGTTAGAGTTGGAGTTAGAATTGGGTGTTTTCCACTATTTAGGCTCATCAGTGGCTCTCCAAACGCGGCATGGAGTCCAATCTCAATTCCAACCAATTTTAATTTGAAAATGTCAAATGGTGCTCCTTCCTTTCCAAGCTCTGCCGTGTGCACAAACAGTGGTTCCCCCCACATATAGGGTATCAACATTCTCAGGACAAATTGAACAACTTTTGGGGTCAAATTTCTCCTCTTACCCTTGGGAAAATAAAAAATTGTGGACTAAATGATCATGTTTGTGAAAAAAATATGATTTTTTTTTCACGGCTCTACGTTATAAACTTGTGTGAAACACTTGGGGGTTCAAAGTGCTCACTACACATCTAGATAAGTTCCTTGGGGGTCTAATTTCCAAAATGGTGTCACTTGTAGGGGTTTTCCACTGTTTAGGCACATCAGGGGCTCTCCAAACGTGACATGGCGTCCGACCACAATTCCAGCCAATTTTGGTTTGAAAAAGTCAAACGGCGCTCCTTCCCTTCCAAGCCCTGCCGTACACCAAAATAGTGGTTTTCCCCCACATATGGGGTATCGGCGTTCACAGGAGAAATTGCACAAGAACTTTATCTTTCAGTTTTCTCCTTTTACCCTTGTGAAAATAAAAAACATTTTTGTAAAAGATAATTTTTGTGACTAAAAAGTTAAATGTTAATTTTTTTCTTCCACATTCCAAAAATTCCTGTGAAGCTCCTGAAGGGTTGATAAACTTCTTGAATGTGGTTTTGAGTACATTGAGGGGTGCAGTTTTTAGAATGGTGTCAATTTTGGGTATTTTCTGCCATATAGACCCCTCAAAGTGACTTCAAATGTGAGGTGGTCCCTAAAAAAAATGGTTTTGTAAATTTTGCTGTAAAAATGAGAAATTGCTGGTCAATTTTTAACCCTTATCACTTCCTAACAAATTAAAATGTTGTCACCACAATTGTGCTGATGTAAAGTAGATGTGGGAAATCTTATTTAGTAACTATTTTGTGTGACATATTTCTCTGTTTTAAGGGCATAAAAATTCAAAGGTTGAAAATCGCCATATTTCCATTTTTTTCATAAATAAATTCAAGTTATATCAAAGAAATGTTACCACTATCATGAAGTACAATATCTCACTAGAAAACATTCTCAGAATCGTCAAGATCTGTTGAAGCGTTCCAGAGTTATAACCTCATAAAGCGACAGTGGTCAGAATTGTAAAAATTGGCCCTGTCATTACCATGCAAACAACCCTCGGGAGTAATCGGGTTAAAGTATGATTATTATATTATTATTTTTCAGGTAGATTCTAGCCTGATAAAAACATTGTGTCCACATACTCTAAGACTGTAGAGTTTAAATGAAATGGTCAGTTTTGCAGCATTTGTTTGATTTTTATTGTGATGGGTCCTTCTCTTTTGACTCTATGTGTGCATTTGTTAGTTCATTGGTACATCTATGCTTATCTTTTTTCCCTGCTTTATAGGTTATTTGTCTGGATTATATGGATATTTTCAAAGGAAGATTGAAATTTTGGCTCTGAGGTTTGTCTACCAGCTGACCTCTTTTTTCGGGAATTAATAACCCATTTTTTACTCTGTTCTACATTAAGTGGATTTATTTTATATTCAAATTTTGTATTATCACTATTGATATTGATGGGCTTTTTAAACATTTGTTGTGGTTGTTTTTTTTTCTCTTTTACACATCAACAATCACATCTCATATTATCCTCAAAATGTCTTCATCACCATATAATTATTAAATATACCAGAAGTACCGTAAGAAGAATACCAGAAGAATATACCGTACCAGAAGTCCGCTGCCTCGGAGTAACCCTTGACTCTGCCCTGTCCTTCAAACCGCACATCCAAGCTCTTTCTACCTCCTGTCGCCTTCAGCTCAAAAATATTTCAAGAATCCGTCCTTTCCTCAACCCTCAATCTACTAAAATGATTGTGCACGCCCTCATCATCTCCCGCCTCGACTACTGCAACACCCTTTTCTCTGGCCTCCCTGCTAACACCCTCGCACCTCTCCAGTCCATCCTTAACTCTGCTGCACGACTTATTCACCTCTCTCCTCGCTACTACTCCGCTTCTCCCTTCTGCAAATCTCTTCACTGGCTCCCATTCCCTCAGCGTATCCAGTTCAAATTACTAATACTGACCTACAAGGCCATCTATAATCTGTCTCCTCCTTATATCTCTGAACTAATTTCCCGATATCTTCCCTCACGTAATCTCCGATCCTCCCAAGACATCCTTCTCTCCTCCACACTTATTCGCTCCTCACCCAACCGCCTCCAAGACTTCTCCCGAATATCCCCCATCCTCCGGAATTCTTTGCCTCAACACGTCCGACTATCAAACACATTCGGATCCTTCAGATGGAACCTGAAAACCCACCTCTTCAGGAAAGCCTACAGCCTGCAATGACCCTGCTATCTCCTCACCACTACCGGAGATATTGCCTCAACCAACACCGGAACTGCTGCAACCCCCCGACCTACTGTCTCCTGCCTCACAATCCTGTAGAATGTAAGCCCGAAAGGGCAGGGTCCTCTCCCCTCTGTATCAGTCTGTCATTGTTAGTTTACTGTAAGTGATATCTGTAATTTGTATGTAACCCCTTCTCATGTACAGCACCATGGAATCAATGGTGCTATAGAAATAAACAATAATAATAATAATAAAATAATAATAAATAAAGAATATACCGGTAGTTTCATATTCACATTATTATTTAACATTTTTGTATTATCTTTACCCACTTTTGTTTTTCTATGGAGGTCTATTTTCTTTTTCCCCCTTCTACACTTCAACACTCACAATTTTTTTACTGCATTCTTCATCACCGTAATATTGCAAAGCAAACAAATTATTTATATTTACATTCACAACAACATTTATTTTTGCTTGCTAACATCTGCACTTCAATATCAATTATAAAACCATCGTAATATGCAATTCCATATATTTATTTTATTTAATGAATTAATTTATCATTTATTTTTGCACTTGTAAATAATTAATAATAATAATAATAATAATAATTTTATTTCTATAGCGCCAACATATTCCGCAGCACTTTACATTTTAGAGGGGACTTGTACAGACAATAGACATTACAGCATAACAATAAACACAGATCAAAGTAGATACCACGAGAAATGAGGGCCCTGCTCGCAAGCTTACAATCTATTAATAATTACAATAATTAATGCTTTAGCAGAATATCTATCTAATATCTACAATATGTACACAATCTCATATGTATATACAGTTGAGTGAAAAAGTATTTGCCCCTTCCGATTTCCTATTCTTTTGCATGTTTGTCACACTTAAATGTTTCAGATCATCAAACAAATTTAAATATTGGACAAAGATAACACAATTAAACACAAAATGCAGTTTTTAAATGAAGATCTTTATTATTAAGTAAAAGAGAAATCCAAGCCTGCAGGGCTACTGCTACTGCTGAGCAATAAGAACATAAAGGCTCATCTCAGCTTTGCCAGAAAACATTTTGAAGATCCCCAAAAGTTTTGCGAGAATTCTCTGCGGACAGACGATACAAAAGTTTAAATTTTTGGAAGGTGTATGTCCCATTACAACTGGCGTAGAAGTAACACAGCATTTCAGAAAAGAAACATTATACCAACAGTAAAATATGGTGGTGGTTGGGTGTTGGTCAGGGGCTGTTTTGCAGCTTCAGGACCTGGAAGACTTGTTGTGGTAAATGGAACCATGAATTCTGCTGCCTACCAAAAAATCCTGAAGGAGAATGTCCAGCTATCTGTTCATGATCTCAAGCTGAAGCGCGCTTGGGTTATGCAGAAGGACAATGATCTAAAATATACTAGCAAGGCCACCTCTGAATGGTTTAAGAAAAACAAAACTAAGATTTTGGAGTGGCCTAGTCAAAGTCCGGACTTTAATCCAATTGAGATGCTGTGGCATCACCTTAAAAAGGCAGTGGATGCTCGGAAACCTTCCAATGTGGCTGAATTGCAACAATTCTGTAAGGATAGGTGGGCCAAAATTCCTCCAGAGAATTGTAAAAGACTCATTGCCATTTATTGCGAACGGTTGATTGCAATTGTTGCTGCTAAGGATGGCCCAACTAGTTATTGTGGTTAAGGCGGCAATCACTTTTTCACATGGTCTCCTGTAAGTTTGGATTTCCTTTTAGCATTTTAATCCACACAAAATATGGTGTATGCAAGCATGCTGGGGTGCTAATACCTGCAGTGATGTTTTTGTCTCTCTCTCTCATTGTCAGCACTCTGTTGTTATCTGGCTCTGCACTCATGTATAGCCTGATCCTCAGGAAGATGTCAATGGTTTGCAATGGTGATCATCAAATACATATGATTTATACAGGTAGGTCAGTATGTTCTATTTAAATCAGCTATTAATACTTGTTTCATCTCCTTCAAGACCTGCTCCTGCTAAGTCTTATCCAGTGACCAGGTGCCATTGTATTCATTTTGCAGGCAGCGCTGGTGATAGAGGGGACATTGCAACCAAAGCTCTAAGCAGTGCAGACGCTGTCCAGTTACAGGAACTAGGGTGGCTAGGACCAGTAGGGCCATCCAAGCTGCAGTATGGGTGTGTGTGCTGTCCAGCTGGAGTAATTATCTCCCTGCTTTGGTCAATGGGACAACACCACACCATACTAAAACACTAAGTTTACTACTGAGAGCTGCCAGATACAGTATAGTTCTTCTTGCCTAGTTTGCGCCTCTAGATTTCAGTTCCTGCTAAAGACTCTGCTGAGTATTCCTCTGCCTTATGATTATGTACCTTTTCCTTCAATCCTGGTTCTAACCTGGCTACCTAATCACTCCTGTCACCTTGCGTCAATAAGCTGCACCTGACTCTGTGGCCCTATCCAGAGACTTCTGTTAAATGTCACATCCCTATATAGGGGTTAAAAGGTGAAAACCAGGGCAACCCCTGTGATTTTGTAAACAGAGTGGCTTGTGCTAAGCCTTTCGGATGTAGACATTTTTAGAACTGCTTGCCCGGTGACCATTAAAAGATCCTCATTATAATACTGTAGCAGTGCCTCCTGGTGAGGCAATACACAAAATGCACATTGGGTGTTCTGATCAATGTGTTTAGTAGACATGGATCACCATTGGTATATGCTCTTATGTCTTTAATATGTAGTTGTACACAGGTCTGGAGAGATATACTATATGAATTTAGTTAGAATTTTTAATAATTCAGATATATCAGACATTGTGTTTATTGACTGGAGCGACTTCCAGGATAGTTATTTATCTTTTTAATGTGTGTATTATATGTATTATATAATTAAGTGAGTCTGTTCTTTTGAAATAATTTCCCACATTGTCTGAAATGTTTTAATGGATTATTTTAAAATCTTTTTCAGTACATTTCTTTTTCTTTTAGCAAT
The DNA here is from genome assembly GCA_033576555.1 of Oophaga sylvatica. NCBI lineage: Eukaryota > Metazoa > Chordata > Amphibia > Anura > Dendrobatidae > Oophaga > Oophaga sylvatica. The sequence goes on along the minus strand of JARQOD010000004.1, from coordinate 301,833,572 downwards.
ATTGTTGGTTTGATTCTGAATGAAGACAAAAAAAGTCACTATAATGACTAAGATCATCCACTTTTGCCAGTTCCCCTATCTTTCCCTCTCTCCAAGAATTTCTGCATTATTGTCTTTTCCTCTCTGTCTATGCAGTAATCTTTTCTACTCCTCTATTTAGACCTGTAATTTTCCTTCAACACAGTCGACTACTCCCTCCAACAAATCTTCAATTGCCATCAAAGACCATGCCCTCGCCTTGATCTCCTGATTCCATTCTAATCACACATTTAGCATCTCCGACTTCCATAATACCTTCTCATCCCACCCTCTCTCTGTTGGTGTCCCTCAAGGCTCTGTCCTGGGATCCTTAATCTTCTCAATCTATACATTTGGCCTGCAGCAACTCATAAAGTTCCATAGATTGATGTACCATCTATACGCTATACACTCAGATTTACCTCTCTGATGCAGATGTCACCTCTCTGATGTCCAGAATCCCAGAGTGTCTATCAGACAAATCCTCCTTCTTCTCCTATTGCTTCCTAAATCTCAATGTAGAAAAAGACATACTCTTTATCTTTCTCCTACCCGATCTATCTATCACAATAAGTGACGGCATGCTTTTCCTTGTACCAGAAGTCCACTGCCATGTAGTAACCCTCAACTTTGCCCTATCAAAACCGCACATCCAAGCTCTTATCACAGCCTGCCGACTCCAACTCAAATTTTTTTCCAGAATCCATCCTTTCCTCAATCTTCAACCTACTAAAATGTTAGTCCATGCCCTCATCATCTTCTGTCTCGACTACTGCAATGTCCTCCTCTGTGGCCTACCTGCTAACACTATCATACTGCTCCAGTCAATCCTTAACTCTTTTGCCCAAGTAACCTACCTCTCTCCTTGAGACTTCTCTGCTTTTCCTCTCTGCAAATCCCTTCATTGGTGCTAAATTTACCAACGAATCCAGTTCCAACTACTAGCATTGAATTACAAAGCCATCCATAATGTGTATTAGCAGTATATCTCCAAAATAATCTCCCTATAACTTTCAAGACGTAGTCTCCAGTCCTCCCAAGACCTTCTTCTTTCCTCCACATTTATACGTTCCTCTCCAATTCCCCTCCAAAACATCTCCAGAATATCAGTCATTCTTTGCAATTCTGTGCCCCAACATGTCTGATTATTATCCACTACACTTTGAATTACAGAAGGAACTTGAAAATGCATATCTGCAAGAAAGCTTACAGCCTGCAATAACCCATCTGCCTCCTTACCACCACAACCGAAGTAGCTGTAATCCACCAACATAATGTCTCCTTCCCCATTACACTGCAGACTGTAAGTCCGCAAGAGCAAGGCCCTCTCCCTTTTGGACCAGTCTGTCATTGTTAGTTTCTTAACTAAGTTATATTTGTGGTTTGTATGTAACCCTGTCTCATGTAAAGCACAATGGAATCAAAAGTGCTCTAAAAATAATAATATTAATAATACATTAAATTTGTAGGTAGACAGATTCTCTCCAAATTAAAATTAACACTTATTTATACCTTTACCTTTAAGTATATTTCATTCCCCTAGAAATTTGTAGGTATTTAATTTAAAACACCACTGTGTTTATTTTTGATGTGCATGGCATGTAGGTGTGTAAACTGCTTTTGTTTTTATTTATAAATGTACTAGGTTTTCTTTTTTCTTTTATTCTTTGGTGAGCTTGTAGGCTTTGTAGGTACTCAATTTGCAGGAAAGGGCTTGGTTGCTCAAATATTAATCCTGACCACACGGCTTCAACCACATTCTTCTGTTCTGTAGCAGTCAGTAACACATGACCCATTGACACAATAATAATTTAGTCTCTTTGAATAAGTTCTTGATTTTTCTTCCAACATTCTTTTTAACATCAAATAATATATACTGTACCATTTTCATCAGCTGGACATCTTTATTTATTATGGTATCCCATGTTTTGCCATCTGTTCTTGCGTCTTCACAATGTATCTTGCTGTCTTTCTGGCAGAACACCTTTCCTACTTTAAACATTGCTGTTTTCAAGCAAAACACACATGCATTCTTTCTGTATCTTTGATGTGTTCAGTGTTTATATTATTCATAAGCTGACCTAAACCTCTTCTATTATTTGCTTTTATTTAGTACTTGTTTTAAAGGGGCTGTCTAGACTTATGATATTGATTAAATTAGCAATGGATGACCTATACATAGGGTAGGTCATCAATATCAAATCAGTGTATCAGTGTGTATCAAATATGTAGACTCTCTTTTGTTTAAATATACCAAAACTGTGATATATATTGTATATACCATATATTCAATTTTTACGTTCTTCTTCCTGGCAATAAAATATGCAAAAATAAAAACTCACCAATACCTATGATGTGGTATAAGTGTCCTATTTTTTATTTTTGCTTGACCTGACCTGTCACACTAGTTAACCCCTTCAGTGAACAATGTAAAAAAGTGTAAAAAAGCTATGTTTTTGATGATATTGGCGAGCAAAAAGTGGAACAAAACGCTATCAAAATGTCAAATTAAAATACAAATGTTATTGTAATTTTGTCCCAAAAAAAAATAAGCTCCCATACAGCTCAATTAGCGGAGAAATAAAAAAGCTATACTGTAGTTCTCAGAATACATTGCTGCAAAAACAATTCTTTTTTCTCTAAAATTGTTTTTATTGTGTAAAAGGAGGAAAACTTGGGGCTTTAAAGCGCATCATAATGACTGCTGTTTATTCCACCCAATAGCTTCTGAAGGGTTAATAAACTGCTTGAATGTGTTTTTTTTAGTTTGAGGTGTGTAATTTTTAAAATAGTGTCATTTTTGGGTATTTTCTGTCACTTAGACCCCTCAAAGTCACTTCAAATGGGATGTGGTCCCTTAAAAATTGGTTTTGTAAATTTTGTTAGAAAAATGAGAAATTGCTGATAACATTTTAACCCTTCTAACTTCATAACAAAATAAATAAAAATTATATCCACCAAGATTTACCATTAACATGAAGTACAAGTCATGAAAAAAACAATCTCAGAATCAGTGGGATATGTTGCAGCATTCAAGAGTTGTAACCTCATAAATTGACTTTGGTCATAATTGAAAAAATTGATCTGGTGGGGAAGGTGAAACATGCTGGTGAGGAAGGGTGTCCCACTAAATGAGGTGTCCCATACCTATACTGCCCTATAAAAATACTTGTCTTTCAGCACTAACACCTTTTGTAATTTAATTTATTATAAAATTCCCTACCGTTCTCCCTAAACAGTTAATCCCTATATGTGCTTTTTTTTCTTTACTTCCTGTGATGTTTCATTTGAGAGGCATCTCAAATGGTATGTCACAAGAGGATGGCCCTACATTCACTTCTCTACAGCTTCTATCACTTCCCCCGAAATGGGATGATATTGGGAGCAGCACTGCGGTCACTTACCACATCTCCTGTCATTACTGTACCCTCCCTGATGACATTCTTCTTTCAGTGGGTGATTGAAAAGTGACTTTAGTTACTGTCCCCACCTTCCACACCATCCGTCACCACAGCCTGCATCTTCAGTTTCTTGCCCCCACATTGCTGCCACTGCCGACACAGTCGCTGCTTCTGACGCTGATGCTTTTTCTCTGAAATGAGATGCTATCAGGGGCAGCAGTTGAAATTGTGAGTAAAAGCAGCACCATCCAACAGCTCCTATCACATCATGAAACAAATTATTATGGGGCAGTGACAGAAGTAGGGTGAGTGACACCAGTGCTGCAGCTGATGACGATTTGCTGCAGTCACTTACCCTGCTTCTTAGTTGCTCTTGTTGTGTGTTTTGGGTCATTGTCATGCTGCATGCTGGAAGACCCAGCTACCACCCAATGCTCTTACTGAGGGAAGGAGGTTGTTGGCCAAAATCTCACGATGCATGACCTCATCCATCCTCCCTTCAATACAATGCAGTAGTCTTGTCCTGTCCCCTTTGCAGACAAGCATCCCCAAAGTATGATGCTTTTTCCTCTATGCTTCATGGTTGGGCGGGTGTTCTTGGAGTTGTACTCATCCTTCTTCCTCCAAACACGGCGAGTGGAGTTGATACCAAAAAGTTCTATTTTGGTCTCATTGACAACATGATCTTCTCCCATGCATCCTCTGGATCACCCAGAAGGTCATTGGCGAAGGTCAAATGGGCCTGGACATGTCCTGGTGTGATCAGGGGGACCTTGAGTGCCCTACAGGATGTTAATCCATGACAGCGTAGTGTGTTATTAATATTAATGGAAATATTTGAAACTGTGGTCCCAGCTCTCTTCAGGTCATTGACCAGGTGCTCCCATGTAGTTCTGGGCTGATTGTTAACTTTTCTCAGAATCATCCTTACCCCACGAAGCAAGATCTCGCATGGAGCCTCAGACCAAGATTGACAGTCATCTTTTGTTTCTTCCAAATTCTAATACTTGTGCCAACAGTTGTTGCCTTCTCACCAACCTGCTTGCCTGTTGTCCTGTATCCCATCCCTGCCTTGTGCAGTTCTACAATTTCATCTATGGTGTCCTTAGGCAGCTCTTTGGTCTTGGCCATGGTGGAGAGGTTGTAGTGTGATTGAGTCTGTGGACAGGTGTCTTTTATACAGGTAATGAGTTCAAACAGGTGCAATTAATACAGGGAATGAATGCAGACTAGGGGGTCTTCTTAAAGAAAAACTAAAAGGTCTGTGAGAGCCAGAATTCTTGCTAGTTGGTAAATGATCAAATACTTATTTCATGCAATAAAATGCAATTTAATTATTTAAAAATCATACAAGGGGATTTTCTGGATTTTATTTTTAGATTCCGTCTCTCACAGTTGAAGTGTAGCTACGTTAAAAAATATAGACCTCTCCATTCTGTGTAGGAGGGAAAGCTTGCAAATTTTTTTCCTCACTTTATTTACAGCATTCTGCAGCATAGTTCTTTGCAGCGCTAACACTCTTATTTATATCTACACTGCATAAAGTTGTTTTGATACTGCATGGTGCTGTTATAGTATTGTGACAGTGTCTGTTCCCTTTATATATTATTATCTTGGTAATGTACAAAATGATCAGGTGGTGTATTAATGAGTTACTTTGTATGGATAACATGTAAACATACACATGAATAACAGTTGCCTGGCATTCATAAACTTTTACATAAGTAGAAAATAATTAAAAAGCTATATACTAGCAGCAAGTACATGTGTGCATTAGCTACTGGATATATAGGATTTTGTACAGAAATATAATGTTTCAATGGTAAATGTGCATAGCTCACTAAGAGAAGCTGGAAAAATATTTAGACTTGAGAGTCTTCAGTGGTTGATACCTTTTAATGGCTAACTGAAAAGATGGTAACAAATTGCAAGCTTTCGCGACTACTCAGGTCTCTTCATCAGGCTAGACTAATACAAAATCTGAAGAATCACATATTTTTACACAATATGAATATATTCTTCAGTTTTTGTTTTAGTCCTTGCCTGATGAAGAGACCTGAGTAGTCTCGAAAGCTTGCAATTTGTTATCTTTTCAGTTAGCCATTAAAATGTATCAACCACTGAGGACTCTCAACTCTATATATTTTTCTATCTACTGGCTAACACAGTACGAAGATACACATCTTTCCTATAAGAGAAGTTGTAATTATGTTTTATATTTAATGCATGTATTTTTCATGGTACACTTATTAATTTCTTAGCACATTGCCCTTAGGACTTGGGCTCTGCTTCCCTTATGCAGTGCTCCAAATATCCTGTTCCTTTGTACAGAAGGCATTTTAAATGTTAAAATTCTAACTGCGACTACTAGAGAGAACAGAAAGCAAAACACACATATGATGATGATCAGTGAAAATTTATTAAATAAAAATACCACTCTAATTCCAAAAGAGTTGGAAATAAGTATAAATTATATGGGAATGTTGTGTATGCCAGTATAGTTATAAATGGTGATTTTGCTGGGCTCACCGTGTGAATGGGCCGGCGGTAACTGCCCTCCCGGTAACCACACTATAGCTGGCAGCTCTTCTGGGGCCCTTGCCCAGTTTATCCCCCTTTAATACCAATCCTGTTTATTATTTAGGGCTTGCCTAGATTTGTGAAGTTTGTCGAATAGTGTAGTATATGAGTTGGTTATCTTTTGTTAGTATTGTTTACAAAAATATTTTGTTGCCCAGTGTACACGTTATTATTTTATTGGATATACTTTTAAACCTTTTTTTAACTTTTTCAAATATTTATTATTGCAATATAATATTTAAACTGTGGATTCCACAAAATAATTTACTGACTCATTGTAAAAACTAAACTTTATGTGCTTTATTTTTTTTATTTTTTGACAAAGCATGGAGTGAAGGAACACATTTCAAGTAACATATGTCTCTTTAAAGATTAGATCTGTAAATTTACATAAACATTTGAATATCTCTTGTTTCATGACTGTTTTATGTATCAAAAATCCTTTAACTCAGATGCAGAATACAGAATTACACTGGCTAATCTGTTAACAAAGCTGTTGCTTACCAATATATTCTTATGAAATACACATCTGTTGTGTGCTGGTAATTAAAACATTATTTAATTTACATTCAAGTATACCAAAAATGTTACTAATTTATTGTGAAATTAGTAAGAATAAGCTAAAAACATATTTGATCCATTCATCTGACCTATACAGGTCTACCGATCTGACTCCATTAAACTTTTATCTTTGGGGTAATCTGAAGGCAATTGTCTATGCTGTGTGTTAGGGTTCGAGTTCCCAATGCTGCACAAGGGGAATCTCGAGCCATTCCCGCTGTGGTTCCCCATCCGTCTCCAGCCGCAGTGGAACCTGCTCAGCAGAGACGTCTGTCCCAGCGTCTTGCCAGGTCTAATACTGTGCAGAGACTTGCTGCTGCCTCTCCTTGATCTTTGGTTATAACCAGTGCTGGAGCAGGCAGATTTGGGAAAAAGTCCTCTGTTTCTTCTGCTGAGCATGCCCAGGGCAAGATCTCCCATTGGAGATCAGGGGTCACTTGCTCAGATACAGCTACGACTCCTATTGGTCCTCCAGGAAGGTCCTGTAGCTGTTTGTGATCTGAAGCAGCTTTCTATTGGTCCTTTCTGGAAGGTCTTCTAGTCATAGCTGCTATAAAAGGTTGTCCTGACCGCACGGCCGTGCGCTAGTATCAAACCTTTATGTGCTTTGCGCCAGTATGGTCATGCGTGTGTGTGGTTAGGGCGGCTGAAATACGCCATTACAATACCTACAGAATCGGTGAGGAGCTTGGTATGCTAGCTGGTCAGGGTCTGTGTCTTAGATGCCTTTAGAATACCGGCATAACCGGTGAAGAGTTTGGTTGCCATATTCAGGACCTGGTGTACAGATGCCATACATAGCGCATGACCACTTCCTATGTTCGCTTAGCAGTCAACTGTGTACCTGGACACAGTGGGGTTTCTCAGCGGCTCTGTGACGCAACAGGGTTTGCTTTAAAACCTAGTCAGCGCCCTAGCGTTTTACTTTGCGGCTCACTGAAGCTAAGTGAGTTCGCACTTATCGCCATATAGCGCTGCGGCATTCCCGCTAGCGGCTCTGTGGATTAACAGAGTGCGCACTATCTGCCACAGCGCGCTACGGCGTTTATTTTAGCGACTCTGCGGGATAACAGTGTTCGCTACTTACGCCATCTTACTAGCAGCAGGCTCTGCCTGCACGGTGGACCCGGGCTGCGAACGCACCTCTCTACATTATTTATTAGGTGCGTTCCGCAGACCCTAACACTGTGAAGATACAAGATGTGCAGCATCTGAAACAATGGATACTGGAAGCCTGTGCTAGCATTTCTTCTGTGGTGTTGCTATCAGTGTGTCAAGAGTGGGAGAAAAGGCTTGCATTGACAATCCAACACAATGGGCAGCACTATGAAAACATTTTATAAGTGGTCACAAACTTGTAAATAACTCATGAAAGAATAAAGTTACTTTAAAACTAAACACACCATTGTTTTTCTTGTGAAATTTTCAATAAGTTTGATGTCTCACATGACCCTCTTCCCATTGAAAAAATAAAGTTGGATCTAAAATGGCTGACTTCAAAAGGGCCACCATAGTCACCACCCATCTTGAAAAGTTTTCCCCTTCCCATATACTAATGTGCCACAAACAGGAAGTTGATATCACCAACCATTACTTTTTATTTAGGTGTATCTATTTAAATGGCCCACCCTGTATTTTAAGCATTCGTGCATAATGTTTGAATTAGGCCGGGGTCACACTTGCGAGTACAATGCAAGAAAATCGAGAGAGTCTCTCGCCTCAATACCCGGCACTGCCTCAGGCAAAAAGGGGATAGGTATTTCTCACAGTTATCTTATTTAGTTCCCGAAAATCGAGGCAAGGGCGTAAACCACCTTCTTTCTTTTTAACAAAAAAGAATCCAGCAGCCACAGGAGAGACAGAGGGACTGATGTGACCTTTGTTTAAACTTTCTGAGATATAATCTTTCATAGTGGTGCGTTTTGGGCCAGAAAGATTGTACAAATGGGCCTTGGGCAATTTAGCACTTGGAATCAGACAAACAGTACAATCATGAGGGAGATGTGGTGGCAAGACCTCAGCCTTTTTTTCAGAAAACACATCTCCAAAATCTTTCAGTAACTCCGGAATACCCTCCAGAGTAACAGAAGGCACCAGAACAGCAGAAAGACAACCATTAGAACAATTAGGACCCCATTTAACAATATCACGACATTCCCAGTCAATAACAGGATTATGCAACTGTAACCAGAGTCAATAAAATTCATGGATGATATTATATGTTTAATATTATTATTAAGCATAAAAACATTTGTTTATTAATAGACAGTGCTACAAAAGTGCATAGTGACATAGAAAAAGACAACAACAGTAATAACAAAACAAAGAGAAGACTGTCCCAAATGTGATGTTGCAAAAAAGGACATAATTCATTAAGGATAGTCCTATTCCAAGACATTTTAAGATAATATAGTTGACTGTAAGGCAATGTTGGATGTCTCAAAAGGCCCAAAGCAAATAGATGGATAGAAATATTAATCCTAATAAAAAGAAAATAAAAACAATTAAAAACAAGCCAGAATAAAAACAACAGAAGACATCATTAACCCCTTATTGACCGCCGATACGCCTTTTAACGGCGGTCATTAAGGGTACTTAAACCACAGCGCCGTTAATTAACGGCGCTGTGGAAAAAGTGAATAGTGCGTCCTGAAGCACATTTTCTCCGGGGTCTTGGCTCCTGAGACCCCAGAGAACATGAATCGGGTCGGTTTTTACCGATCTGATGTTGCGATCGCCGTTATTAACCCTATAATGGCGATCGCAACCCCAATATGCTCCTTGTGGCCCCCGGGCCTACTGCCTCCTCCGGTGGGCGCCGCCATCTTGAATGGCGGGCGCATGCTCAGTGCGCACGCCGCGATCTGCCGGGGGGGTGGGCATATTCTCTGGGGTCTCGGCTGCCGAGGGTAGCCGAGACCCCAGAGAACATGATCCAGGTCGGTAGTTACCGACCCGGTGTCACGAAGAAAAAAAAAAATGATTTCTCTCCCTCTGATGTGATAGCACATCAGAGGGAGAGAATTAGGGTCCCCAGGTCCCCCAACCCCCCCTGTACCTCCGGTGTTCCCGTCCTCCGGCCGAGACCCCAGGGAACATGATCCGGGTCGGTAGTTACCGACCCCGGTTATTATTATTAAGGTTGAAGGAAGACTTTAAGTCCATCTAGTTCAACCATATCCTATCCTAACCTGCCCTAACATGTTGATCCAGAGGAAGGCAAAAAAAACCCAAGTGGCAAACAGTAAGCTTCACATTGGGGAAAAAAATTCCTTCCCGACTCCACATACGGCAATCAGACTAGCCCCTGGATCAACGCTGTATCTAGGAAACTAGTGAATATAGCCTGTAATATTATACTTTTCAAGAAAGGCATCCAGTCCCAGGAAAAAAAAAAAGATTTCTCTCCCCTCTGATGTGATCGCACATCAGAGGGGAGAGAATTAGGGTCCCCAGGTCCCCCGATCCCCCCCCTGTACCTCCCGGTGTTCCCCGTCCTCCGGAAGGTCCCAGGCTCCCGGGTCTTCTTCCTGTAAAAAAAAATGGCAGGCGCATGCGCAGTGCGCCCGCCGAATCTGCCTGGCGGCAGATTCAAAAAAATTTTCATTCATTCTCCTAAAAGTACATTTTGATCACTATAAACTATCACAGCGATCAAAATAAAAAAAACAGTACATTACCCCCCCTTTATCACCCCCTTAGTTAGGGACATATAATAAAATATAGAAATTATATTTATTTTCCTTTTTCCGTTAGGGTTAGGGTTAGGGCTAGGGTTAGGGTTAGGGCTAGGGTTAGGGTTATAATTAGGGTTAGGCTGGGTTCATACTGCGTTATGGCAGTCCGTTAAACGGACTGCATTACACCGCGGTATAACGTGGTATAACGCAGTCCGTTAACGCTGCCATTCACCCCCATTTGAGGGCGCATCGCGATGCATGCCATAAAGCGGCATGCGTTCGCGACGTGCCATCATTCAGTGATGGAGCGCCTGTGCTCCGTCACCGCTAGCGCAGATGAATCATCTGCTGATTCCTCTGCGCTAGCGGGTATAGCATAACGCGATCGCGTTATGCTATACCGTTACCAGCCCATCAACGCTATGTGTTGAACGGGCTGGTAAAGCGCAAAATGAACCTAGCCTTAGAGTTAGGGTTATAATTAGGGTTAGGGTTAAAATTAGGGTTAGGGCTACAATTAGGAATGGAATTAGGGTTGGGATTAGGGTTAGGATTAGGGTTAGGGTTGGGAGTAGGTTTAGGAGTGTGTTGGGGTTAGGGTTGGAGCTAGAATTGAGGGGTTTCCACTATTTAGGCACATCAGGGGGTATCCAAACACGACGTGGCGTTCAAAAAGTCAAATGGTGCTCCCTCCCTTCCGAGCCCTGCCATGCGCCCAAACAGTGGTTTACCCCAACATATACTCAGGACAAATTGCACACCAATTTTGGGGTTCTAATTTCTCTTGTTACCCTTGGGAAAATAAAAAATAGCTGGCTAAAAAAATCATTTTTGAGGAAAAAAAATTTTATTTTCACGCCTCTGCGTTTATAAATTTCTATGAAGCACTTTGGGGTTCAAAGTGCTCACCACACATCTAGGTAAGTTCCTTAGGGGGTCTAGTTTCCAAAATGGGTTCACTTGTGGGGGTTTTCCACTGTTTAGGCACATCTGGGGCACTGCAAACGGAACATGACCCACATCAACGTCTGCATTCCAAAATGTTATTACTTCCTTTCCAAGCCCTGCTGTGCACCCAAACAGTTCCCCCCACATATTTGGTGTCAGCGTACTCAGGATAAATTGGACAACAACTTATGGGGTCCAATTTCCTTGTGAAAAATCAAAAATTTGGGTCTAAAAAATCATTTTTGTGGAAAATTGTTTTTTTTTTTCACACCCAGGCATTAGAAACTTTTGTGAAACACTTGGGGGTTCAAAGTGCTCACCACAGATCTAGATAAGTTACTTAGGGGTCTAGTTTCCAAAATGGGTCACTTGTGGGGGTTTTCCACTGTTTAGGCACATCTGAAGCACTGCAAATGGAACATGACCCACATCAACGTCTGCATTCCAAAACTTTATTACTTCCTTTCCAAGCCCTGCCGTGCACCCAAACAGTTTCCCCCCAACATATTTGGTATCAGCGTACTCAGGACAAATTGGACAACAACATATAGGGTCCAATTTCCTTGTAAAAAATAAAAAATTTGGGACTAAAAAATCATTTTTGTGGAAAATTGTTTTGTTTTTTTTTCACACCCAAGCATTATAAACTTTTGAGAAACACTTGGGGTTCAAAGTGCTCACAACAGATCTAGATAAGTTCCATAGGGGGTCTAGTTTCCAAAATGGTGTTCCTTGTGGGGGGTTTCCACTGTTTAGGCACATCAGGGGCTCTCCAAACGCGACATGGTGTCCAATCTCAATTCCAGCCAATTTTGGTTTGAAAAAGTCAAACGGCGCTGCTTCCCTTCCAAGCCCTGCCGTGCGCCCAAACAGTGGTCCCCCCTATATATGGGGTATCAGCGTACTCTGGACAAATTGGACAACAACTTTTGTGGTCTAATTTCTCCTTTTACCCTTGGGAAAATAAAAAATTGGGGACTAAACGATCAGGTTTGTGGAAAAAATATGATTTTTTATTTTCACGCCAGGCCGTTATAATCTTCTGTGAAGCACTTGGGGGTTCAAAGTGCTCACCACACATCTAGATAAGTTCCTTAGGGGTCGAGTTTCCAAAATGGGGTCAATTGTGGGGGGTTTCCACTGTTTAGACACATCAGGGCCTCTACAAATGCGACATGGCGTCCAGCCAATTCTGCGTTGAAAAAGTCAAACGGCGCTCCTTCCCTTGTGACCTCTGCCGTGCGCCCAAAAAGTGGTTTACCCCCACATATAGGGTATCGGCATGCTCAGGACAAATTGCACAAAAACTTTTGTGGTCTTGTTAACCCTGTTGTAAAATAAAATTTAGGGTGAAAAGATCATTTTTGTGGAAAAAATATGATTTTTTATTTTCAGGGCTCTACGTTTTTAACTTGTGTGAAGCACTTGAAGGTTCAAAGTGCTCACCACACATCTAGATAAGTTTCTTAAGGGGTCTAGTTTCTGAAATGGGGTCACTTGTTGGGGGTTTCCACTGTTTAGGCACATCAGGGGCTCTCTAAACGCGACATGGCATCCAGCCAATTCTGCGTTAAAAAAGTCAAACGGCGCTCCTTCCCTTGCGACCTCTGCCGGTGCCCCAAAAAGTGGTTTACCCCCACATATAGGGTATCGCATGCTCAGGACAAATTGCACAAAAAGTTTTGTGGTCTTGTTACCCTAGGGAAAATACAAATTAGGGTGAAAAGATCATTTTTGTGGAAAAAATATGATTTTTTATTTTCAGGGCTCTACGTATTTAACTTGTGTGAAGCACTTGGAGGTTCAAAGTGCTCACCACACATCTAGATAAGTTCCTTAAGGGGTCTTGTTTCCAAAATGGTGTCACTTGTGGGGGGTTTCCACTGTTTAGGCACATCAGGGGCTCTCTAAACGCGACATGGCATCCAGCCAATTCTGCGTTGAAAAAGTCAAACGGCGCTCCTTCCCTTGCAACCTCTGCCGTGCACCCAAAAAGTAGTTTACCCCCAAATATGGGGTATCGGTTTATTCAGGAAAAATTGCACAACAAATTTTGTGGTTCATTTTTTCTTTTAACACTTGTGAAAATAAAAAAAATTGGTTCCATAGTAAAGCTTTTGCAAAAAAGTTAAATGTCAATTTTTTCCTTCCACATTGCTTCAGCTCCTGTGAAGCACCTGAAGGGTTAATAAACTTCTTGAATGTGGTTTTGAGCACCTTGAGGGGTGCAGTTTTTAGAATGGTGTCACTTTTGGGTATTTTCTATCATATAGACCCCTCAAAGTGACTTCAAATGTGATGTGGTCCTTAAAAAAAAATGGTTTTGTAAAAATGAGAAATCGCTGGTCAACTTTTAACCCTTATAACTTCGTAACAAAAGAAAATTTTGTTCCCAAAATTGTGCTGATGTAAAGTAGACATGTGGGAAATGTTATTTATTAAGAAATTTGTGTGACATATCTCTCTGATTTAACGGCATAAAATTTTCAAATTTGAAAATTGCAAAATTTTCGCCATATTTCCATTTTTTTCATAAATAAAAGCAAGTCATATAAAAAATTTTTACCACTAAAGTGAAGTACAATATGTCACGAAAAAACATTCTCAGAATCAGCTGGATTCATTAAAGCGTTCCAGAGTTATAACCTCATAAAGTGACAGTGGTCAGAATTGTAAAAATTGGCCCGGTCATTAAGCTGCAAAATGGCTCTGTCACTAAGGGCTTAAAAAGCCATATCCCAGAAAAACCCTTAAGCATGAAAAAATGTATATAAATATATACACATATACACATATAACCAAGAAATTATTATACATGCATATATATACATAAATGCCCAATAAATGAGAATAAACACACATATAGCATATAAGATGACAATATTTAAACTGGCAAAAAGGAGACAAAACAATTATGGTCATTTAAGCCGAGTGTTGTGATGGTATCCAATTTATAAATCCACCTGGCCTCTTTTTGTGCCAACAACCTTTTCCAATTCCCACCTCTAGAACTGATAAAAAATCTGTCTATCCCTTTCACAAGCAGTCCAGTAGGATCACACCCGTGAATAGATTTAAAGTGCCGTGGGATTGGTTTGAGTTTCTTGGGGTCGTCTTCAGTCCTAGCCCCCTCAATGTCCAGTATATGTTCGCTCACTCTTCTATGGAGTTCCCGTGTGGTCACGCCAATATAAATTAAAGCACAAGGACAGGTTGCATGATATACAACCACCTTGGTGGTTGTATGTGATAGAATGAGTGATTTGATACACCGTATCATTCCTTGAATTTGTGAACTCTGTTGTGTTGCTAATGTTCTTACAAGCTACACATTTGCCACATTGAGTGCAACCCCATTTTAGACCCTTAGACCCAAAAATGAAAACTCCTCTGTAGTGGCTATGCACAAGTTGGTCCCTCAAATTATGTGATTTCCTAAACGTAATTGTAGGAGCTTTTCCAATAAACTTGGAAATTGCATTATCCGTTAACATAATCGACCAATGTTTTGTGATTGCCCTTCTAATTTCATCACTTCTAGAATTGAAATCAAGGATGCATCGTACCTCGTCTGTTCCTTTCTCAGTTTTCCATTTCTGTAAAAGTGTGCTCATTTCGCTCCGATAAGCTCTCTGATATGAGTGACAAATTGTTTTTTTGCCATACCCGCTGTCTCTAAAACGTTTACATAAATCCAGGGCCTGTTTTTTCGAAGAAGTCATCATTCAAACATATCCTTCTGGCACGTAGAAATTGCCCAGTAGGAATGTTTCTGATTAAATGCTGAGGGTGCTGTGAAGAAGCATGTAACAAAGAGTTAACAGATGTACTGCAGAATAGATCCGTTTGTATAAAGCCATCTTCATCAACAGAAATAGAGATGTCTTAGTGTCATACTTGTGTGTGAGTTTAATATTCCTGGTGTTAGAGTTTAAATCATTGATAAACACACCTAATTCTTCATGCGACCCTTGCCAAATCATTAAAATATCATCAATATACCTCCACCAGGTAACGACCTTATGGCTCAATATAGATGGTGCGGTTTGGAAAATTTCCCGTTCCCATGGGCCTAAAAATAGATTTGCGTATGAGGGTGCACAAGACGCCCCCATCGCGGTTCCCTGTAATTGGAGGTAAAATGAATCGCGGTATGCAAAAAAATTGTGTGTGAGAACAAATTTCAATGCTTTAATGGGAAAGACACACAAAACCTCATCGAGTCCACTGTTGCCAAGAAAAAATGTAGCGGCTTCTATACCATCATGGTGCCGAATTGAGGTACACAGTGACTCGATATCACAGGTGACCAGAGCCATGTTATCCTCCAATTGAATGCCATCAAGTTTCCTCAAGGTATTAGTTGTATCCTTGAGGTACGAGGGCAATGTCTCTACGAGAGGTTTTAACCCCTTAATGTCCAATGACGTGCACAGTCCTTCATGGCCGGGTGTCAGTTCCGGCACCAGGACGGACTGTACACGTCATGCCTTTGATCTAAAAACACGCAGTGGTAGATCAGTGCCGACAGCTGTCACAGACAGCTGACAGGCACGGCAAGCAGTGTGGGGACCTTTGCCGTCGGTGCTGACTGACCAAACACAGCAGCGATCGTGCAGGAGAAGCTGAAATTTCAGCTTCTCCAGCGCGATCAGTGCAGGAGCCGGCGCTGCAGTGGCCAGGCTTCCTGCACTGACAGCCAGGAGCGGAGCCCCCACCGCCCCTGGCTGTTAACCCCCTGACTGCTGCGATCGAGCGTGATCGCAGCGCTCAGGGGGGGAGGCAGAGGGTCAGGAGCTCCCTCTGCCTCAGATCGGTGCCCTGCAATGTATATGCAGGGCCCGATCTCTGCCTTGATGACCCGGGGGTTGTCATGACAACCTCCGAGTCATCTAGCTACGGAAAGCTGCTGTGATCATGCTCACAGCAGCTTTCCCCATAGGTAAAATGCATTGCAATGCTGGAGCATTGCAATGCATTGTAACTGCAATAAAAAGTAAAAAAAGTGAAAGTCCCATAAAGGGACAAGTTAAAAAAAATCATTTTTTTAAAAATATTGTAAAAAAAATATTGAAAAATAATTTAAAAAAAATCTCCTAAAAAATACACATTTTTATGCAATAAAAAAAAAAAAAAACAAAAAATACACATGTTTGGTATCGCCACTTCCGTAAAAATCCCATCTATAAAAGCGTAACCCTAGTTAACCCCTTCAGTGAAAGCCGTAAAAAAAAACACAAAAAAGTAGTAAATTATACTTTTTCCAAACGGTATCATCATACCGCTTGGAAAAAGTGCAATAACACGCGATCAAAAAGTCAGATATAAATAATCATGGTACCGCTGAAAACGTTATCTTGTCCCGAAAAAAACAAGCTGCTATACAGCATCATCAGCAAAAAAATAAAAACGTTATAGCTCGTGGAATAAACTGATGCAAAAATAATTATTTTTTCTATAAAATTTTTTATTGTGTAAAAAAAACGCCAAAACATAAAAAAAATATATAAATGAGGTATCTCTGTAATCGTACTGACACGAAGAATAAAGCTGCTTTATCAATTTTACCACACGCGGAATGGAGGAAAAAAAAAAAAAAAACAATTCCTGAATTGCTGGTTTTTGTTCATTCTGCTTCCACAAAAATCGGAATAGGAAGCGATCAAAAAACGTTATGTGCCCGAATATGGTACCAATAAAAACGTCAGCTCGTCCCGCAAAAAATAAGCCCACAGATAACTCTGTCGGCCGAAATATTGAAAAATTATAGCTCTCAAAATACGGCGATGCAAAAATTTCTTACAAAAAATTATTCTAAAAAAAAGCATCTTTTAGTGTGTGACAGAAGCTAAACATGAAAAAAGGGTATAAATCTGGTATCGCTGTAATTGCACCGATCCGAGGAATAAAGTCGCCTAATCACTAATACCGCACGAGGAACGGCGCAAAAAAGAAAACCAATTCTTCACCTTTTGTGGATTTGTTCATTGTGCCTCCCAAAGATCGCAGTAAGCGATCACAGTGGATCCCCCCCACATATGGCGTATCAGCGTACTCAGGACAAAATGCACAATAGCTTTTGGGGTCCTATTTCTCCTATTACCCTTAGAAAAAGAAAAATCTGGGGGCAAAAAGGTCATTTTTGTGGAAAAAAAAATATGATTTTTTATTTTCACGGCTCTACGTTATAAACTTCTGTGAAGCCCTTGGGGGTTCAAAGTGCTGACCACACATCTAGATAAGTTCCTTGGGGGGTCTAGTTTTCAAAATGGGGTCATTTGTGGGGGTTTCTACTGTTTAGGCACATCAGGGGCTCTCCAAGCGTGACATGACACCCGCAGACCATTCCATCAAAGTCTGCATTTAAAAACGGTGCTCCTTCCCTACCGATCTCTGCCATGCGTCAAAATAGTGGTTCCCCCCACATATGGGATATCAGCGTACTCAGGACAAATTGCACAATAGCTTTTGGAGTCCTATTTCTCCTGTTACCCTTGTAAAAATAAAAATTTGGGGGCAAAAAGATTATTTTTGTGGAAAAAAATATGATTTTTTTATTTTCACGGCTCTACGTTATAAACTTCTGTGAAGCACTTGGGGGTTCAAAGTGCTCACCACACATCTAGATAAGTTCCTTGGGGGGTCTAGTTTCCAAAATGGAGTCACTTGTGGGGGGTTTCTACTGTTTAGGCACATCAGGGGCTCTCCAAACGTGACATGACACCCGCAGACCATTCCATCAAAGTCTGCATTTGAAAAAGGCGCTCCTTCCCTTTCGAGCTCTGCCATGCGTCAAAATAGTGGTTTACCCCCACATATGGGGTATCAGCGTACTCAGGACAAATTGCACAATAACTTTTGGGGTCCTGTTACCCTTTGGAAAATAACAATTGGGGGTGGAAAGATCATTTTTGTGGAAAAGATATGATTTTTTTAATTTTACTGCTCTACGTTATAACCTTCTGTGAAGCCCTTGGGGGTTAAAAGCTCTCACAACACATTTAGATAAGTTCCTTGGGGGGTCTAGTTTCCAAAATGGGGTCACTTGTGGGGGGTTTCCACTGTTTAGGCACACAGGGGCTCTCCAAATACGACATGGCGTCCAATCTCAATTCCAGCCAAAAAAGTCAAATGGCGCTGCTTCCCTTCCAAGCTCTGCCATGCGCCCAAATAGTGGTTTACCCCCACATATGGGGTATCAGCGTACTCAGGACTAATTGCACAATAACTTTTGGGGTCCTTTTATCCTTTGGAAAATAAAAATTGGGATGAAAAGATCATTTTTGTGGAAAAAATATGATTTTTTAATTTTATGGCTCTACGTTATAACCTTCTGTGAAGCCCTTGGGGGTTAAAAGCTCTCACAACACATTTAGATAAGTTCCTTGGGGGGTCTAGTTTCCAAAATGGGGTCACTTGTGGGGGGTTTCCACTGTTTAGGCACACAGGGGCTCTCCAAATACGACATGGCGTCCAATCTCAATTCCAGCCAAAAAAGTTAAATGGCGCTGCTTCCCTTCCGAGCTCTGCCATGCGCCCAAATAGTGGTTTACCCCCACATATGGGGTATCGGTGTACTCTGGAGAAATTGTACAACAAATATTGTGGTTCATTTTCTCCTGATACCCTTGACAAAATTTTAAAAAATTGTGTCGAAAGAAAAATTTTGGGAAAAAAAGTTAAATGTTCATTTTTTCCTTCCACATTGCTTCAATTCTTGTAAAGTACCTAGAGGGTTAATAAACTTCTTGAATGTGGCTTTGAACACGTTAAGGGGTGCAGTTTTTAGAATGGTGTCACTTTTGGGTATTTTCTGTCATATTGACCCCTCAAATCCACTTCAAATGTGAGGTGGCCCCTAAAAAAAATGGTTTTGTAAATTTTGTTGGAAAAATGAGAAATTGCTGGTCAACTTTTAACACTTATAACTTCCTAACAAAACAAAATTTTGGTTCCAAAATTGTGCTGATGTAAAGTAGACATGTGGGAAATGTTATTTAATAACTAATTTTTGTGACATATCTCTCTGATTTAATGGTATAAAAATTAAAAGTTTGAAAATTGCAACATTTTCAAAATTTTTGCCATATTTCCATTTTTTTCATAAATAAAGGCAAGTTATATTGAAGAAATTTTACCACTATCATGAAGTACAATATGTCACGAGAAAACATTCTCAGAATCGCCAAGATCCGTAAAAGCGTTCCAGAGTTTATAACCTCATAAAGAGACAGTGGTCAGAATTGTAAAAATTGGCCTGGTCTTTAACCTACAAAATGGCTTGGTCGTTAAGGGGTTAAGTAAAAATCAATACATTTTGAGATCGGATCAGAGATACTGTTGATCCCTGACACTATGGACCTACCTGGAGGTGTCTCTGGATCTTTGTGTATTTTAGGCAATAGGTAACTACTTGCTATCATCGGATATTCTATCCATAGGCCTTCCATCTGTTTTAATGTCAGAATCCCACTCCCTACCGCCTCTTCAAGGAGATCACGAAGTTCACTCCTAAATTTTGACAAGGGATTAAAAGTTAACTTTTTATAACACAGGGGATTCTTAAATTGCCTTATCATCTCCTTTTCATAAGCTGCCACAGACCACACCACCACATTGCCCCCTTTATCAGAAGGTTTAATGATTACCTGTTGAAGGTTTTTTAATTCTTTTAAGGCACGTCTTATATCACAATTGAGGTTATCTCTCTTAATTGTTTACCGGATATCTTGAATCTCTTGCATCACGAGTCTCACAAAAAGATCAATAGCAGGGACACTATTGATCTGAGGAAATTTCTTAGATCTAGGGAGAAGATATTTAGGATATTGATTGTGTCCCCTGGCCTCATTGGCCAGTTCTCCTAGAATCTGGAGTGCTTCCGCCTCTGCTTCTGTCGAAAATAAATCATCCTGTGATTGCTGATGATACATTTTCTTAAAAAACAATTTTCTTGCAAATAATTTTTGCCTGTACTTGTGGTACCTGCCTCAATTTTTAATATTTTATGATTCTAATAAAGATTATGTTTAGTTTCACATGGCCTTGTGTGAAGTTCTGCTTTTGGGTTGTTCAATACATAAAGGGGCCCATATAATGTTCCATACAGTATATGATGGACTCTGTATAATGCTCCAGTATATGATGGGCCCATATAATGATACATATATAATTGGCCCCATATATTATGCTTCAGTGTATAATGGGCCCCATATACGATGCTTCAGTGCATAATGGGCCTCATACCAGTGTATGATGGTCCCTATATATAATGCTCCAAACATAAAAAAAATAATATGAAATACTCACCTCACCTTGCTGCTCTGCTCCGGACTCCTCAGTGTTGCCATCTTCCAGCTCTCTGCACTGTGACTGTTCAGGCACAAGGTGCACAGACGTGAAGTCATAGCATCCTCTGACCTGAACATCACAGTCAGAAGACGCGGCAGTGATGGAACGTGGAGAGGTAAGTATCACAAATTACAGGGCCCTGAGCAAGCGGGGGGCCCACTCATGGGAGTCGGCACTGGCACAGACACTGGGTCCCCATAGCGTGCCGATGTCCCTGACGTCGAGTGGGCCCCCCAGCCTGCTCAGGGCCCCTGCACTTGCCCGGGTATGCCGGGTGCTGACATCAGCCCTGCACTTGGGGGTTCAAAGTGCTCACCACACCTCTAGATAAGTTCCTTAAGGGGTCTAGTTTCCAAAATGGTGTCACTTGTGGGGGTTTCCACTCTCTAGGCACATCAAGGGCTCTCCAAACACGACATAGCGTTCGATCTCAATTCCAGCCAATTCTGCATTGAAAAAGTCAAATGGCGCTCCCTCTCTTACGAGCTCTGCCGTGCGCCCAAACAGTGGTTTACACCCACATTTAGGGTATCGGCATACCCAAGACAAATTGCACAACAGCTTTTGGGGTCTAATTTCTCCTGTTACCTTTGTAAAAATAAACATTTTGGGGTGAAAAGATCAGTTTTCTGGAAAAATTATGATTTTTTATTTTCACGGCTCTGCATTATATAAACTTCTGTGAAGCACTTGGGGGTTCAAAGTGCTCACCACACATCTAGATGAGTTACTTAAGTGGTCTAGTTTCCAAAATGGTGTCACTTGTGGAGGATTTCCACTGTTTAGGCACCTCAAGGGCACTCCAAACGTGACGTGGTGTCAGATCTCAATACCAGCCAATTCTGTATTGAAAAACTCAAACGGGGCTCCTTCCCTTCCAAGCTCTGCCGTGCGCCCAAACAGTGGTTTACCCCCACATATGGGGTATCGGCGCATTCAGGAGAAATTTCACAACAAATTTTGTGATTGATTTTCTCTTTTTACTCTTGTGAAAATAAAATGTTTGTAAAAAAAAGTTAAATGTTAATTTTTTTCCTTCTACATTGCTTCAGTTCCTGTGAGGGTTAGGCTTGAGGGACGCAGTTTTTAGACTGGTGTCACTTTTGGGTATTTCTGTCATTTACACCCCTGACTTTAAATGTGATGTGGTCCCTAAAAAATTAGTTTTGTAATGAGAAATCGATGGTCAATTTTAAGCCTTATAACTTTCTAACAAAAAAAAATTTGTTTCCAAAATTGTGCTGATGTAAAGTGTAAAGTAGAAATGTGGGAAATGTTATTTATTAAGTATTTTGTGTGACATATCTCTCTGATTTAAGGGCATAAAATTAAAATTTTGAAAATTTCTAAATTTTCACCATATTTCCATTTTTTTCATAAATAAACGCAAGTCATATCGAATAAATTTTACCACTGACATGAAGTACAATATGTCATGAAGAAACATTCTCAGAATCAGCAGGATCCATTAAAGCATTCCAGAGTTATGACCTCATAAAAGTGACAGTGGTCAGAATTGTAAAGATTGGCCTGGTCATTAAGCTGCAAATTGGCTCTGTTAACAGGGGTTTATACCTGTGGTTTATAAGTAAGGAGGCTTGTATGAAATTGAGACAATATAATGAAAAAAAACAATTAAAATTTGAAATATTCGTTGAAAGTTAATTGAATTTAAAACATGTAGTAGTCAGACAAGCCAAATCAAATATTATTCAAGTGGGATATTTAACAGATTCAAAATGACTTGAAAAGTAAAAGTTTTGTTGAAAGTTTAATTTATCGCCCTGAATATAAACACAGCTCTCCAAAATCTGTTTTCATATTTAATATTGGCTTTAATACCATGAGTTTAGTATGGATTGCAGTTTTCACATCTTTTGCTGTATTCTTCTTGGAATGTTCTATGCTAATTATAGGAAAGATGTGTATCTTCGTACCGTGTTAGCCAGTAGATAGAAAAATATTTAGACTTGAGAGTCCTCGGTGGTTGATACCTTTTAATGGCTAACTGAAAAGATGGTAACAAATTGCAAGCTTTCGAGACTACTCAGGTCTCTTCATCAGGCAAAGACTAAAACAAAAACTGAAGAATCACATATTTATATACACAAAAGGACATAGGAATAGTGCAATAGGTAAGACAAGTGACGTGAAGCAGAACTGTCATTATGGCAGAGGGATGAACATAAATATTGGAACAGTTCATAGATAAGGAGAGAAAGTTTTATTGCCCTCTGATTTCTCTCCTTATCTATGAACTGTTCCAATATTTATGTTCATCCCTCTGCCATAATGACAGTTCTGCTTCACGTCACTTGTCTTACCTATTGCACTATTCCTGTGTCCTTTTGTGTATATAAATATGTGATTCTTCAGTTTTTGTTTTAGTCTTTGCCTGATGAAGAGACCCGAGTAGTCTCGAAAGCTTGCAATTTGTTACCATCTTTTCAGTTAGCCATTAAAAGGTATCAACCACCGATGACTCTCAAGTCTAAATATTTTTCTATGCTAATTAGGCATTTTTATACTTTTAAATGAAAGGAAAATAACATTAAACTAAACAGCTTAATCTTTCAGATCACTGTTAGACTCTACTAAATGTATTGCTTTTTTCTTCACAATCCCAAGTTAACAGATCTTTCTTTCCTAGTATTTGTCTTTACCCTTTTGCAGATGCTTTCAATGGTTACTTTCCCTTTTTGATGAAACGATTGATCTTGCAGTAAACATTGTGTCTTGCTGAGTTTGACCTTGTCTAAATGGTTGCTAGTGTTATTCATTTGTTTTGTGAATGTCAAATGTTTTATTAAAGCAGTTTAACATTTTCATATAAATCATCATAGATAATGCAATTTTTCAGAATAATAAGCACTAATGATTGTGAGAAATGGTTAACTATAATCATTCCTGTAGCTGCGACCAAAGCCAATTTATTTTGTCTTTAATGTATTGTATATTGTATATAATCAGTATGTAGGTGAAGGGCCCAATTTATCATTTTTTAACTCATTTTTTTCTTGTGGTATTCACTAAACTTTTTTGAGCCAAATTATTCAAAATGGTGCACTAGGTTAATGGATTTTTCACAAAGTAAAAAATCCTCTTTTTTTCTCTCTTTAACCATTTTTGCAACTTTTTAGAATTAAAAAGCTGCATGTTTGCCAAAAGTTGCTAAAAAGATTATGGTGTACAAAAAAATGAAGTACATTTATGACATTAAGTGACTTTTTGAAAAAACGCAAATGCTGAAAAAGGTGAAAAGATCTTTAAACCCTAAATCACATTAAAGTGACAAGCTAAAAAAATGAAGAGAAAAAACAAACAAATGAATTCCTATAAAATAGACTTAAAAATACGCAAATAGAAAGATCAATCTGGTGCAAAAGAACAACCTAATATTAGATGGATAATGGAAAATGCCAAAGAATACAAAGAATACAACAAGGAGATCTATTTTTTCTTCAGTGATTACAGCAAAGCATTCGATTGTGTTGATCACCAGAAACTTTGGAATACCATGAAGCATATGGATGTGCTGAACCATCTGATAAGCTTTATTAGGAACCTTTTAATCAACAGAAGCAACAGACCGAATGGACAATGGCATGGTCCAAAGTAGAGCGAAGTGTCAGGCAAAGCTACATCCCGTCCCCATTTCTCTTTAATTTATAGAAGGAATCAAAATTGCTGGCAAATGATTAATAATCTTAAATACACAGATGATACAACATTGATAGCAACAAGCTTAGATGGAATGAAGGAGTGACAAGATGGAAACTTTGAGCATTGTGCTCCTTCTCAATACAATCAAAACAAAGATATAAACTACTGCCAAGTGCGACCGGACACATTTGAGATAGACTGTGACAAACTGGAAGTTATAAAGGACTTCAACTTACCAAGATCAATGATAACTTAACATGCAGCAACGACACTGGAGGTCAATAGGAGAATAGCTTTGTACACATCAACAATGAAGTCACTGGACAAGGTCCTCAAATTGTGGAACATTTCAGTGGCAAAGAAACATATAGAGTGCTCTCAGTGGGAGAAGCAAAATAGGAATCTTGTGGGTATGATACCTTTTAATGGCTAACAAAATATAGTGAAAGATATTACAGGGCAAGCTTTTGAGACTGCTTACGTTTTTGATCTCACATGCATATGGGGTCCATAAAACTTTCACACCACTTATCTAATCTTACCTAATTAAAGATTCTCTCTTTAAGGGTATGCCACACTGAACAATATCGCTAACGGGATCGCTAAAAAACGTCACTATTTAGCGATCCCGTTAGCGATGTTGTTCAGTGCGGCATCTGTCAGCGACGAGCTTCCTGCTGTGATCTCGCTCGTCGCTGGAATCGTTCCGGACCCTATTTTCTCGTCGGCGCTCCCGCTGGGTAAGTATATATCGCTAGTGTGGCACCTTTTCTTAGCGATTTAGCGGTACTTTTGTACCGCTAAAGTCGTTAAGAAGATCGCTAACGGCGATAGCGTCGTTAACTATATCGCTAAATGTGGCCGCACTTAGCGATATAGAAACAATCCCGCTAGCGATCGCATTAGTATGCGTCGTTATCGTGATCGCTAGCGGGATTGTTTAGTGTGGCAGTACCATTAAGCTCAGTGTTTGTTTATTTAAATGTCCATGCATCACACCATGCCTGTGTTTTTCACTGTATATAATTGTGTTTCTTCAAATATTTTGTTACACCAGCCTGATGAAGAGACGTAAGCAGTCTCGAAAGCTCGCCCTCTAATATCTTAAACTATATTTTGTTAGCCATTAAAAGGTATCATACCCACAAGATTCCTATTTTGCTTCTCCCACTGAGAGCACTCTATATGTTTTTTTCTACTGGCTAACACGGTACCAAACCAATTTTTTTTCGTTTAGTGGCACAGAAGACACAGCTCGTACATAGTAGTAATACATGTAGTAGCATATGGATGCAAAACGGGGCAAATAAATAAACAAGGCAGAAGAAGAATTAACACCTTCGAAATGTTTGTGCTGAAGAAGAATGCTATCAATATCATAAATGGCAATAGGAACAAACAAATCAATTTTAAAACAAATCAAGCCAGACATGTCACTTGAAGCAACGATTACCAAGCTACTACAAGAAAGCAATCACTGGTGGAAAAGGTCCTATCTAGGCTTGCACAAAATCTTCCTATGAAGTGTTCTTCGATCAAGTCGCCGTGGCTCAAGATAGAGCTGAAGGCCGTTATTAATAATAATAATTATATTAATATCTGTCTGTATTACTTTATATTGATGCCTATACTAACTTGAAAGCATGATAGGGGGGAAGATAGGACAAATATTGCTTTAACAGAGCCACTTAAAGTAAATGATCAAAATACTAATGTATCAAGATCTTTTAAAATACTTTGTATCATGCGCTTTAATTGGTTCCCTGAGATTGGTGATTATATTTCAGGTATATCAACCTTATAAACTTATGTTATTTTAAGGATAAACAAAAGTTGTTTAATCATGCCTTTATCCCTTCATTATATACAAGCATTTGTGGATACAGCAGGAAAGGGACACGTTTCACGCTTGGAACTATCACCAATGTTATAAATTACTAGAAATAGGCCCGATGCTATCGCATCGGTAGTGCGGTGAAATTAATGCCGAGTCATTACCGCGTATGCGTGGGTATAGTGGGAAGAGCGCGCAGTTGAGGCTGTTATTGCGCATGTGTGGGAATAGCAGTGACGTGAATGTCAGTTGCGCAGGCGAAGTTCGTGGCCGCAAGTGACACTGCTGCGGTGCCTTATGGTATTCGGGGACAGCGGCCGGAAGTCCCAACTGGCGATTATATATATATATATATATATATATATATATTATCATATATATATATATACAGATAGTCAAATTGGAGTACCCCTTTAATGTTTGATGCTGCAGCACCATCTACTGGGATGGAAAGAAGGAATCCTTTGTAGAGAACCTTGACTGCTCTCATCATGGTGGTGTAGCATTTTTCCATACTGATATCTGCATGTTGGCATCTATGCCAGTGTAAGACTCCAGGGTGTAGGTGCTGTGGGTGAGCTCATCAGCAGCCCAGCCTCCAGCTCATGTCAGTTCTCCTGCTGTAATCATCCCAGCAGCAGCTGTAAGAGCAGCAGCAGCAGGAGCAGCACTCTCCCCCCAGCGTCTCCCATACACTGCAGACTGCCAGACGCTGCTCTGCAGTTCACTACTGGATGAAGACAGGGAGGTCATTGCTGCCCACACTGCAGCAGGCACCGCTGCCACCCTGCTCGGCTCCTATCCACACTGCAAGCCTAGGAGGAAGGTGTCTGATGGGATTGTCAGTCAGAAGCGTGCCACAGAAAGGACTGCTGGAGAAGGAGGGAGGCTGCAGGGACATGGCCTCTCCCACCTCTGCCGCCTCTACACCAAGGGGTGGTATGTCCTCCCCCCCATGCCACCCAGGATATGCCAGGTGGGTGATTTACGCCATATACTGTTTTCATAACGTGCTGTGCCC
Source organism: Oophaga sylvatica (assembly GCA_033576555.1). Taxonomy (NCBI): domain Eukaryota; kingdom Metazoa; phylum Chordata; class Amphibia; order Anura; family Dendrobatidae; genus Oophaga; species Oophaga sylvatica. The sequence goes on along the minus strand of JARQOD010000004.1, from coordinate 301,806,515 downwards.
TGTAACATACACGTCACCGCTATTCCCGTGCATGCGTAGTAACGACACGGCTGTTACTGCGCCTGCGTGGGAATAGCAGAGACGTGTATGTCACTTGCGCAGGCACAGAGCGTGGCCTTGCGGCCACGAACTGCGCCTGTGCAACTGACACTGCCGGGGTGCCTTATGGAATTCGGGGACATTGGCCAACTGGAGATTATATACATAGATGTATCGGAATGAAAAGTAACAGAGATGAAGACAAACAGATAATTTCTTGCTGCTTTTCATTTTTGAATTAACAGTGATTCATTATTCAAGTAAGAAATTAAAAAATGTTTATGGAAGAATGCTAGGCTGTAAGTGGCTTCACATGAGAGGTCAATAAGAATTTCTTTTTAGGTATTTTTCTGCTGGATTTTTGGCCACTGATTGTTTATTCTTGCTGCCTGCATTAGTGTAAAATAACTAAGATTTAAAGAAGTATTACCATTTCATAAAGTTAAGGCATATCAGTAGGATTTGTGATCATTAGAGATGAGCGACTTTGCCTTTTTTATGGTCGAGTCGGGTTTCATGAAACCCGACTTTCTCAAAAGTCGGGTCGAAATAAATCGGCCGACTATCGGGAAAAGTCGGGGGTCCGACTGAAACACGAAACCCAATGCAAGTCAATGGGAAGCAAAGTCGCCATGGAGTGGAGGACAGTAAACACACCTACAGTGCCCATTTCAATGCCAACAACATAAATTCTTATTACTTAAGCTTGGCAACCTTAATTACTTTTAATAATAGTAACGCATTGAAAACTGGGGGTTATTTGGCTAAAGTTGTGGGGGGGCAGGGCTGGCTCCAGGTTTTCGTGTGCCCCGTGCCAAAGAGTCTCAGTGGGCCCCTTTAACACATACCACAATTCATGATGCTCCGATACAGCACAGAAATATAGGTATAGTACAATGAAAAATACTTCACTTCTTACATTACATGACTGATATCTATGTTAAAATCTACAATAGCTCAAAAAACGGACACTATATTTCTCCATACAGTATTATGGCCACCACATAGTGCGCCATACAGAATAATAAGCCACATATATTGCTCCATACATAATGGGTCCCATATAATGTTCCATACAGTATATGTTGAGCTCCACATACTGCTCCAGTATATGATAGTCCCCATATAATGTGCCATAAAGTATAGGACAGTCCCCATAGAGTAGAATGAGCCCCACATATTGCTCCATAAAGTATAATGAGTCGCATATAAAGCTCCATACAGTATATGATGGGCCCCATATATTGCTCCATACAGAATGGGCTCCATAAAATACTCCATACAGAATAGGCCCCATATGTGCCCCATATGGGCCTAAATACCCTATATGATGCCCCATAAATAATGAACCCCATATGATTCTCCAGTATATGATGGGCCCCATGGATGATGCTCCAGTGTCTTATGGGCCAAAATCATGCTCCATATATAATGGGCTCCATTATTAATGATCCAGTATATAATGGTCCCCATAAATCCTGCTCCAGTGTCTGTTTTCCCTCTTTTAGAATGCTCCCGTATATGATGGACCCCATGTATGCTGCTCCAGTGTCTGATCTGCCCCATTTAGAATGGTCCAGTATATGATGGGCCCCATGGATGCTGCTCCAGTGTGTGATCTGCCCCATTTAGAATGGTCCAGTATATGATGGGCCCCATGGATGATGCTCCAGTGTCTGATCTGCCCCATTTAGAATGCCCCAAAAATATGATGGGCCCCATGGATGCTGCTCCAGTGTCTGATCTGCCTCATTTAGAATGGTCCAGTATATGATGGGCCCATGGATGATGCTCCAGTGTCTGATCTGCCCCATTTAGAATGCTACAAAAATGATGGGCCCCGTGGATGATGCTCCAGTGTATGATCGGCCAATATAATGGGCCCCATTTATAATGATCCAGTGTATAATGGTCCCCGTAAATGCTGCTCCAGTATCTGTTTTCCCCCTTTTAGAATGCTCCAGTATATTATGGGCCCCATGGTTGCTGCTCCAGTGTCTGGTGTCCTCCATTTAGAATGCTCCAGTGTATGATGGGAACTGTAGATGCTGCTACAGTGTCTGATATCCCCCATTTAGAATGCTCCAGTGTATGATGGGCCCTATCTATGATGCTCAAGTGTATGCTGGGCCCCATATATAATTCTCCAGTGTAAAATGCTCCCCATATATTCCTCCAAACATTAAAAAATGAAATACCTCTCCTCTCTGTGCACTGCTCTACTCTGGACTCTTCAGCATCGCCATCTTACAGCTCTCTGCACTTGGACTGTTTAGGCAGAGGGCATACAGACGTGACATCATCGCGCTCTCTAACCTGAATGTCACTGTCAGGAAATGCGGAAGACGTCACAGCGGTGGAGCATGGAGAGGTAAGTATTGCAAGTGGGTGTCGGCACTGGCACAGGGCCCCTCATAGTATGCCGGTGTGCCTGATGGCGAGTGTGCCCTCCCACCATCAGAGACACTTTTTTTTACTATGAGGGGCCCTGTGCCAGTGCCGTCGCCCATGAGTCAGCCCCCCCACCTGCTCAGGGAACCGGCACTTGCCCAGATGTGCCAGGTGCTGACGCCGGCCCTGGGGGGGTTTTGTAGGTTTTGTAGTCCGTCCACGCTTGCAAGTGCATGTTCATTAAATGTCTAAGCATGCAACTGGTATTCAAATTTCTGAGATTTTTCCCTCGGCTAAAGGTCCTTCCGCACTTCTTACAGATAATCTTTGCCTCATCAATAGGATTTTGGTCAAAAAAGTGCCACACTGGACTCTTCCTACTATGGTATAAATTTTCAGGGCTTGCACGCTGTGCTAATTTGACCATCTGGCCAAGCTGTCCTGCAACCCTTTTTCTTGTTTTAAACACGTTTTTGGACTGCTACGAGCCTGCCAGATAACCGCTGCTGCGATGTCGATGCCTGCTGCGGATCCTTCTCCTCTTCTGAGCTATTGCCAGCGGCACCCTCTTCCCCCAATGGATGCCAATCCGGGTCATCAACTGGGTCATCCATCACCTCCTCTTCAGTTTCATCTGCACTTTCCTCCTTGTCACTGTGTAAGGTGGTATAGTATGCGGGAAGGGGCACCTGAGTTTCATCATGGTCAGACTGGCTCAGTAGACTGCAAGGGCAATGTAGTGCTCTGGGTGAATGTACCAGCAGAATCATCTAGCAGTGGCTGTGCATCAGTGCACTCCATCTCTGATTCATGTTGGACTGGGGAATTCAGGATTTGACTTGATAACCCAGGCATGGTATGTGAAAAGAGCTCCATGGAGTAATTTGAAGTGTGGGCTGCCGCATCTTTCACTTTTGGTGGGGGTGAAGGACACAAGGAAAGGTGTTGTTCCTGACCAGGAGCCTGCACTGACGACTCAGTGCTTGCACTTTTTGAAACTTCAGAAGAGGAGGCGATAGAGCTGGAGGCTGTTTCGGCAATGTAAGCCAAAACCTGTTCCTGATGCTCCGGCGTTAAAAGCGGTTTACCTACTCCCAGAAAAGGGAGCCTTCCAGGCCTTCTTGAGCCAGACAATGACGCCGGCTCAACACCTCCTGCCTTAGGTGCTATTGTGCTTTTGGCACTTCCAGCAGATGCACCACCACCACCAGTTAGCCCCCAAAGCCTATGTCCACGGCCTCTTCAACCATACTTCCTCATGTTTGGGAAAATGTACCGAAAATACCAGCAGATACATGGTACTGTATACAGTCTAGGGTAATTGTAAATCTCCGTATATGTTTCAGGAGTCACACATAGACGCTCTCAGGCTCAGTATGGATTAGACAAGAATATAAAAAGCTGAAAAAGGGTAATGTATCAGAAGATACCAGGCATATACAGTGTAGGGGTAATTGTAAATCTCCGTATATATTTCAGGAGTAACACAAAGACGCTCACAGGCTCAGTATGGATTACACCAGAATATAAAAAGTAGAAAAAATGTACTGTTTCAGAAGCGTACAGCTATATACAGTGTTGGAGTCATTTTAAATCTCTGTATATATTTCCAGAGTCAGACACAGACTCTCACTGGCTCAGTATGGATCAAACTAGAATATAAAAAGTAGAAAAAGGGTAATGTATCAGACGCGTACAGCTGTATACAGTGTTGGGACAATTGTAAATCTCCGTATATATTTCCGGAGTCAGACACAGATGCTCACAGGCTCAGTATGGATTAGACCAGAATATGAAAAGCACAAAAAGTGTACTGTATCAGAAGCATACAGATGTATACAGTGTTGGGGTAAATGTAAATCTTCGTATATATTTTTAGAGTAACAGACAGACGCTCACAGGCTCAGTATGGATTAAACCAGAATATAAAAAGCAGATCCGCAAGACATAATCACACATGTGGGACAATGTTCCAGGTGTCAATGATGCACTTACAGTGGTGGGTGGAGGAGGACTTTCTGCCAAAAAGGATACTGTATCACAAGTATACAGCTGTATACAGTCTAGGGTAATTGTAAATCTCCGTATATATTTCCAGAGTAACAGACAGAAGCTCACTGTCTCAGTATGGATTAGACCAGAATATAAAAAGCAGAAAAAGGGTAATGTATCAGAAGCGTACAGTTGTATACAGTGTTGGGGTAATTTTAAATCTCCGTATATATTTCCGAAGTAACAGACAGATGCTCACAGGCTCAGTATGGATTAGACCAGAATATAAAAAGCTGAAAAAGGGTACTGTATCACCAGATACCAGGTGTATATAGTATAGTGAAAATATTGTAAATCTCCGTATATATTTCAGGAGTCATACACAGACGCTCACAGGCTCAGTTTGCATCTGATATTCGCTGCTGACCTTTGGACTGTGTTCAGACTACCCGTTTGTTATTACCCCTTTGCATCTGAAATTCTGTTGCTGACATTTGGACTGTGTTCAGACCACCAATTTTTTATTGCCCCTTTGCTTTTCTGCTATGTCTCTGGCATTCTGACCCTGGCATGTGACCTGACTTGCGACTTCGTATTTTTCCTTGAATTACTACAGTACGTAATCTTTTGGTATTGACCCCGGAACACCTGACTGCGCTGATTCACGGCCAAGCCGTGGGTTGTGACTAGCATCACACATATCTTCTAGGTTATTCAGGCCTCATCCACACTAAAAAAACACTTTCTTCTGTTACTATCTTGATACAGTAGGGGAGATCTCAGTTTGAAATTGTTTAGAGCATATTTTCTTTGTTACACAGGCCTCATCCACACTGAAACAATTATTTCTTCTGTGACTAACATAATACAGTAATGGAGATCTCAGTTTGAAAGAGCAAAGTGCTCCAGTGGATGGCAAGCACAGCTTCAAGTGGCCTTTACTACTCTTCCTCCACCTCAGCATCACACACAGTATAGTCCACAAAGGTGGCATCCCAATTACCCTTGCTTCCCCCCACATCACAAATCTCCAAGCGCCCAACTCAATGTAGGGAACCACAGATGGGTGAGTTTGCAGAGCTGTTCACACTTTCTATGTCATGTGCATCAGATGTGTACTCCAAAGATTCACAGAGTGAAGAGGAGGAAATAATCTGCACCGATGGCCAAATTTTTTTTAGCTTGGATCCGGGGCAGGACGAAGTTGGGTCTGAGCAGCTTCCTGACCCTTGTCACCTGATGTTAACACCCGGGGGAGGTTATCCTGATGAGACTCAGATAGCTGAGGCTCATGTGGACTATACTGGGCTGTCAGGGCAGGAAGGGGAGAAGGGTGACTCTCAGGGGGACGAATGTGATAATGCAGAGGATGATGATGAGGTTGTAGATCCCACTTGGGGTGAACACAGAGGCATGCAGCTGAGTAGGGTATATTGCTCATCCTTAGGGTATTACACATTCTTGTGTAAATTTCGTTGGTATATAACCCTCAAAAAACTTGTTCAAAGATTTAGGCTATGTGCACACATTGCACATTTGGTGTATTTCTGTCACATTTTTCTGCTCGGATTTGTGACAAAACCTGGAGCAAAACCTGATTCCAGCAAAGTGAATAAGAAACTTGAAGTGTCATGCACAAGTTGAGTATTTTTGACTTGAAGACTTTGTGCAGAAAATAATCTGCAGCTTAATTCTTTGTGTGTTTTTGCCCTGTGTTTTTCACCATTCACTTCACTCAAATCAATCAAAAATGTGTGTTTTTTGCAGCTGCGTTTTTCCTCCCAAGAGACGCAGCCAGGGGTGGGATAAGAGCAGCCTGGCAGTTTAGAAGGTGTGGGCCCCCCAGGTTCCTGATGCATCATGCAATTTGTCATATGATCTCCCTATAGATAGGTCATGTGAGTAACAACAGGAGCTCTGGGGCACATCTGTACATGGAAAAAGTCCGAATTTTTGTGTGGCACTATAAATAACATAGCACTATACATAATAGAGCAGGGGTGGGAGATTAATTTTCTGAAGAGGCCACATGGTGAACCATGACTTTCTTGGAGGCTGAATCAATAGGTTGAAATTGATTCTGCTCAATATTAATAAAACATAAAACATAATTATTAATAATTGTATGACTTAATATTGAGCAGAATTAAGTATGCCGATATCCCCCTATATACAGTATGACCAACCACATAGCCCCCTATCTACAATATGAGCCCCCACACAGCCCCTTCAATCAATAACCAAAGTAATTAACCAATTGGGCCCTTATTCATGTAGAGCATATAGAAAAACTTTAAACATTCTCTCTTTATTTAGTTAGTTTAAAAACCCAGTATATAAAGACATACATGCACACATATTTGCACAGAAAAAAAAAGCGATTTGAAAAAAAAAGAGCAGAAATGAAGGGAGACAGGGATTAGTTTTGCCCTTCACAATTCCCTTCATGACAGAAGAGGTTGGTACCCTAAGTAGAAATGGTATGGCGCCCCCGATCCTCGTTGACTACCCCTATGTAGGCCTACCTGTTATGATTTGGTAGCTGAGGAGAGCAGGCAAAAAAGGAAATACACCAGAGCAGTTGGAAACTATGAGATTGCAGTACCCTGACTAACCACCACAACTAGAGGCAGCCGTGGAGCGTTCCTACGTTGGTCCTAGACGCCTCGTCACAGCCTGAGAAACTAACTACACCTAAAAATAGAAAGAGGAAAGCAATCTGCCCCGGAGCAGATCCCCAAAGAACATAGAAAGCCCCCAAACATGTAATGGCGGTTAGACAAGAAGAAATACTGACACAGACAGAAAATAGTATGAGCAAACGTTGGGGCCCAAACTTACTAAATAGAAAAGGATAGGAAGGGCACTTACTGCAATCTTAAAAAACCCTGAAAAGCACCAACTCTACTAATTTCAAAAACACCTGAGATCACACGACCTCTACCACCTAAATTAGTTCTCTGGTGTAACCAAAAACAAAACAGCAGCCACTGAAAAAACTGGAAAAAGCAAATGTACAAACATCAGTGGCTGAACTGAACTGAGAGGGCAAAAGCCCCCAGAGGGGACCCTGAAGGCCCCCACAGAAGTGCAGGACAAAATGCAAAAATCAAGCACAAAAACAAAAAGAAGAAAATGTCTTATCTGTTAGCAGGAGACTCAGACACGACACAGCAGGCTACCAAGGAAACAGGAATCAAGGATTGAGACCCGAACAATTGATCACCGGCAACCCTGATGGGAAGGCGACTCCCTTATATGAGACCAGTCAGTAACACCTGATTCCCAATCCTCACAATCTTCACTGGACAGTCCAGTACCGTTTGTAACCACCAGAGGGAGCTTCTGCTCAGAACTCATTTGCAGCCTATTCACAACACCTACCACTACTCTGACTGACGAGTCATCCTCAATAGGTGATCAGATAATATGTAATGACCATGTATAAATATAAACAATACTGTATAGATATTAGTGGGCCAAGGGGTACAAAAATATATCATCAATAGTTTTCAACAATCTGACCAGAAAAAAACACTAACAAAGTCCAAGAAGAAACATGTATGATGTCCTTGTACAACAAAGAATAATATATAAATATATATAGTGATGAGCTAGTACCGTAATATTCGTAATCGCTATACTCGTAACGAATACCTTGTAAAAATCGCGTATTCATTCCGAATAGTGAGTACATTGCAAGTCAATGGGAAATGCAAGTAATTTTCTGCTGGACCCTACAAAGAGGTCTGGGGGCCTGAGGTAAAGGCTGAAATAGATGGGAAAGTGATGAAACAGAATGGGAAGAGCCTGGAGAATATGCCTTCATGCATTTCTGACTCACATATGGCTTATGGGAATAAGTTTGTCACAGTATTACGCCACTTTTACAGAAACAGAAGAACAACTACCAAACCTAGGTTTCTATTGAATATGTATCCCCTATCTCAGTCACAATGTGGGACAACCAGTCACAACGGCCTCCTATATTCAAGATTTGTCCACTACACAATGTGCATACGGTTTGGAAAAATTAGCGCTATGGGCTGAGTCATGGTGGACACAGGAAGCCACCATCCCAAGGGCCTCCAATCAAAAATAATAGCTAGGCTGGAGTAGGAATACTGTCCTTGTTCATCACTGCACATTGTGCATAGGGTTTGTAAAAATTAACCCTATGGGCTGAGTCATAGTTGATGCAGGAAACCACCATCCCAAGGACCTCCAATCACGAATAGTAGTTAGAATGGAGAAGGAATACTGTCTTGGTTTGTCCACTGCACAATGTGCATAGGGTTTGTAAAAATTAGCCCTATTGGCTGAGTCATGGTTGATGCAGGAAACCACCATCCCAAGGGCCTCCAAACATAAATAGTAGTTAGGCTGGAGTAGGAATACTGTCCTGATTTGTCCACAGCAGAATGTGCATAGGGTTTGTGAAAATTAGCCCTATGGGCTGAGTCATGGTTGACGAAGGAAGCCACCATCCCAAGGGCCTCTAATCACAAATAGAAGTAAGGCTGGAGTTGGAATATTGTCCTTTTTCGTACAGTGCACAATGTGCAAAGGGTTTGTAAGAATTAGCTCTATGGGCTGAGTCATGGTTGACGCAGGAAGCCACCATCCCAAGGGCCTCCAATCACAAATAGTAGTTAGGCTGGAGTAGGAATACTATCCTGGTTTGTCCACTGCACAATGTGCATAAGGTTTGTAAAAATGAGCCCTATGGGCTGAGTCATGGTTGATGAAGGAAGGAAACGGGTTTTTATGGGAAAGGGTTGACGTTAACAGCAGTAGCATGAATCAGCATTTTTGGTGAATTTAGGTTGGCTTGCTGTCATCTGGAGGGATTGCAAACTGTGGAGATATCCAGTCCTTTTTGAATTTAATCAGAGTAAGTCTGTCTGCGTTTGCAGTGGATAGGCGTGTGCGCCTATCAGTGATAATTGACCCAGTGGAACTGAAAACATGCTCTGACATCACACTAGCAGCCATGCAGTCCAGCGCCTCCAAGGCGTGGAGGGGAGGTCGGGCCAAGTGTTTAGCTTGGACACCCAATAATTAAAGGGAACTGAAGCTTCAGAAAGGATGCATGTATGGTCACTTAAGTACCCCTTGACCATGTTCTGCAACTTCTCCCTCCATGGCATTGTTACAGGCACAGATAGCCCTTGCTGTTGTGCTGGTTTATTGAAAAGTGCCCAATTTGTGCACATTTTCTCCCCACCTCTATTGGACCTGTTGTTCGTGTCTCTCCCCATTATCCCTTGGCGTTGAAAACAGCCATTACCTCTGCCACCAGCATTGTCTGAGGGTGATGTTTTCAGCAACTGATCTAGATCAGCCCTCTTGAACGATTCTATTGTACAACTCTTTGGTGACTCCAAAAGGAGAGAAGGAAATTTCTCCCGAGAAAGGTACCCAGCCAGCATTTGTTGTTGGATAAAATGTGTATCATGCAAGGGTTTTGCCACAGACACTTACACATGAACTGTGCCATGTGAGCCAAACTGCAAAAAGGCAAATGTTCTGTGTCCTCAACAGTAGGAACTGCACCCATCCTCTCCTCACGCTCACTCACCACCTCCTCCTCCTCCACCTCTCCTCTCCAGCCCATCCAGGCTGCACAGACAGGAAACTTGGGTAGGGTGTCCCCTCTATAGCATTAGGAGTCCCCTCGGTAGCACAGAAAAACAAATCCTCTCCCTCCTCATCCTCCTCAACTTCCTCCTCATCACCCAATGTTGCCTCAGAATATTGGCTGGGCTGGGTAGTATCACCAATTGTGAAATCTGACTCCATACCAACATGCTGGGCACTCAAAGCTTCTTCTGTGAGATTATGCAGTGATTGTTTCAAGAGACACAGCAGTGGGATGGTTACGCTGATAATAGCTTGATCACCGCTCATTCAGTACTCAAAGTTCTTAAGAACCTCACAAATGTCAGTTGTTATGTGTGGTGGGTGACTCTTAGGGTCCCGTTACACATAGCTACTCACCAGAGATCCCGACAATGATATGAACTTGTCAGGATCGCTGGTGTGTCACTACATGATCACTGGTGAGCCGCGCGGCGCTTAGAAACCCGCTGTTTACCTTGGTTACCAGCTCCCCTGCACCAGCGCGCTGGTATCTAACGTACACATCGGGTTTCTAGGCGCTGTGCGGCACCTAGAAACCCGATATTTACCTTGGTTACCAGCTCCAGCTCGCTGATCGTTGGTCTCCCACCTGTCACACACAGCGATGCATGCTGGCCAACGGGAGACCAACGATCAAAAAATGGTCCAGGACATTCAACGACGACCAGCGATAACCAGCAGGGGGCTGGTCGTCGCTGAGTGTCACACTAAGCGATATCGCTGGCTAGGTCGCTGTTGCGTCACAAAATCGGTGACGTTTCAGCGATATCGCTAGCGATCTCGCTTAGTGTAACGGGAGCTTTAGTCTGGCAAGCATGTTGAAGCTGGTATGCAGCTACTGCCCTCTGCTGCTCACTAATCTTTACCAACATATGATAGGTTGAGTTCCACCGCGTGGACTAATGTGGACAGTAGAAGGCAGGTTGTGACCAAAAAAACAGTGGGGAAAATGGCCTGGTGCGTGCTTGGTAGCAGGCAGTAGGAAATGTTTGGACTACTGCTTTGCGTAGGGCACTAACCACCTTTTTCAGTGGACTAATGTGGACAGCAGGAGGCAGGTTGTGACTGTGAGCAGGTTATGGGATGCAGTGATGGACAGGAGACAGAGCAAGGGTTAATGTTTTTAAATAACAAGGGTATATTTAACGCAGGCAGGTAACTGGTTAAATCGGGGAAAGCGGGCAGTGCAGATGAAAAAGTATATACTGATTTAAAGAGACAACAAACGTGGTTACAGTACAGTTCTGTAAAGTGGAACTTATCCAAACAGGCGGTCTTCAGGCAGTAGGGACCACGAAGCAAACGATGGCGCCAGCGACGGCCAGCACGGGGTTGGTCCGGTAAAGTCCTGTAGATGATGATGATCTGAGTCACGGCGGCACTGGTTAGTCTCTGGTACCTTCTGCAGGGTCATCAGTCCATATGTTGATGTGGCAGAAGGCGCACAGGTCACAGCATACGCTGAGCCCAATGTGGCTCTATAAACATACATCAGGGAGTCAGGAAACAGTTCACGGTCGCTACATTTAGGCGGCACACGTACAACACTAACGGATCCAGAGTGTTTGGCAACTTGCCCTGCGGGGACCAACTGGCACAGGTTCAGGCTATGCTCACAGTCTCTGGGGATGTCAGCGGGGATACTTAGGCACGGGCCTGCGCTGCTATGGTACCCGAGGGACAGAGCACTCACTTCTCCCTTCTGCGCGCTGTCTGTTCCCGCCAAGTCTGACTGCTTCCGCATGCACTGTGGCTTCTGCAGCTTAGTCACGCCCCCTGCTTTCTGGTGCAAGGGTTTGTCCAGTCCCCTAAGCCTTCTCCCGGGCAATAGAGGAGACAGCCCCGACAGTTTCGGACCCAGCGCAGAGAAGGCATCCATGGCCCGGTCCCTCTTCCTACATGACCACAAAAACAGCAGGAAAAATGACCAGGTGCATGGTTGGTAGCAGGCAATAGGAAATGTTTGGACTACTGCTTTGCATAGGGCACTAAACGCCTTTTTAAGTGCACTAATATGGACAGCAGAAGCCAGGCTCTGACCCCCAAAACAGCGGGAAAAATAGACCGGTGTTTTAAAAAAAAGGCAGCACAAAATGCTAGTACTCTGTGTGCTGGAAAAATATTGATATACCTCTAACAAGAGCTGTTTTAAGATGGACACTGGAAGAACACTTCTCCTTACCTAATACACAATCTCTCTCTCCCTGTACTCTGACTTTGTTGTTTGTCTTCAGCTTTGAAAAGAGCTATTTTTTGGAGGTATTATGGAGCTAGTGCCCGCCTCCTTTAAGCTGTCCATGCTCAAGTATCTCTCTCTCCCTACTCTACACTGACCAAGTATACACTGCAGGTAGCCTTGAAAAGGGCTTTTGTGTTATCAAGAAGCCTAAAGACTCTCCCTAGCAGCAGAGAGATCTCTCCCTATGCTTGTAGAATGCAGACTCTTGATGCAATGACCGCAATATGGTGGTGGAAGGGCTTAAATAGTCCCTATGATGCTGAGTGGCCAGCCAATCACAGTAATGCCACAACCAAGATGTCTGCGGTATTAGGGTATGTTTCCACGTAGCGGAGTGCTGGCGTTTTGGACGGAGCGGAAACCCTGCTCCGCCTAAAGCCCCGCCCCTTCTAAACGCGCGGTGATTCCGGATGTGTTCTTGAACACATTCGGAATTGCCGCAGCGCTACATAGGACTGTGCGATTTACCATGCAGCGATGCTCCGTCGCCGCAAGGTAAATAGACATGCTGCGGTCTAAAAAGACGCACCGCATGTCCGGTTTCGCAGGTGTGTCACCCACGTAATCGGACGCATAGTGGAGACGGGATTTCATAAAATCCCCTCCACTATGCAGGAACATCTGGCCGCTTCGGATTAAACGCTGCGGTAGGACGCAGCATTCAATCCGCAGCTAATCTGGATGGTTTCCGCTACATCGAAATATACCCTTACTGTGATTGGTTAGCCAGCATGTTTAGTGGCTGCAAAGGAGGTGACAAAACTGCAGGGTGGGACATCCGAATATAGCGAGGCGAGTACACAAATACTCGCAATGTAACGAGTAGCCTGAATACCGTACTATCCGTGCGAATAGTAACAAATACACTCGCTCATCACTATATATATATATATATATATATATTATATATATATATAGTGAGGCAGCAACTGGTGCTGTTTGTGAGAGTCAGTATGTGTTCCGAAGGATGCAATCAGAAGCATATTAGACCCGCTGGAGTGCCTTGTGGTCACAGCAGGACACCTGTGAGTCACAAGACAAAACAAAAGTAAGCATGAAACTGGTCAAGTTATTTGGCCAACACATTTGTTCAGGAAAACCTGGTATGGACTTTTATTTTTGAAACGGACTACAGGAAGGTAGTGGGGCCGGTCCATTTCCTCCAGGCCGGATATTACAAGTGGCCGATGGCCACAGATTCCAGTTTAGAGAAAAACTCTGCAGGAAGGGTTTGGGTGTGTCAGTGTGGAGTTTGCAGCAAGCAGAGCAGTCAGCTCTACAAAAGCTCAGACTGTGTGAGGGAACACAGAGCCAAGAAGAGCGAACTCCTGGCACCCTGCATCAGGATACGGTGGTGCAATCGCCCTCGGAAACCGGTCGCATTTATGGACTGTCTCGTTTCGCGGCTGCAATCCAGAGGATACCGAGTGCTGTACACTTGTGTGAGATTTTGACATTAAACAAATTTTGCTGGGAACTTTGCCTGTGGTCACTGCCTGTCACACTGCACCCACCCTCTGCAATGACAATATACACTGCTCAAAAAAATACAGGGAACACTTAAACAACAGAATATAACTCCAAGTAAATCAAACTTCTGTGAAATCAAACTGTCCACTAAGGGAAGCAACACTGATTGACAATCAATTTCACATGCTGTTGTGCAAATGGAATAGACAACAAATGGAAATTATTGCCAATTATCAAGACTCAATAAAGGAGTGGTTCTGCAGGTGGGGACCACAGACCACATCTCAGTACTAATGCTTTCTGGCTGATGTTTTGGTCACTTTTGAAAGTTGGTTGTGCTTTCACACTTGTGGTAGCATGAGACAGACTCTACAACCCACAGAAGTGACTCAAGTAGCACAGCTCATTCAGGATGGCACATCAATGAGAGCTGTTGCAAGAAGGTTTGCTGTGTCTGTCAGCGTAGTGTCCAGAGGCTGGAGGCACTACCAAGTGACAGGCCAGTACACCAGGAGACGTGGAGGGGGCAGTATGAGAGCAACAACCCAGCCGCAGGACCGCTACCTCCGCCTTTGTGCAAGGAGGAACAGGAGGAGCCCTGCCAGGGCCCTGCAAAATGACCTCCAGCAGGCAACAAAGGTGCATATGTCAGCACAAACAGTTAGAAACCGACTCCATGAGGATGGTCTTGGGGCACGAGGTCCACAGATGGGGGTTGTGCTTACAGCACAACACTGTGCAGAACGCTTGGCATTTGCCACAGAACAACAGTATTGGAAAATTCGACACTGGCACACTGTGCTCTTCACAGATGAAAGCAGGTTCACACTGAGCACATGTGACAGATGTGACAGAGTCTGGTGACGCCGTGGAGAGCGATCTGCTGCCTGCAACATCCTTCAGCATGACCGGTTTGGCAGTGGGTCAGTAATGGTGTGGGGTGGCATTTCTTTGGAGGGCCGCACAGACCTCCATGTGCTCGCCAGAGGTAGCCTGAGTGCCATTAGGTACCGAGATGAGATCCTCAGACCCCTTGTGAGACCATATCCTGCTGCGGTTGGCCCTGGGTTCCTCCTAATGCAGGACAATGTCAGACCTCATGTGGCTGGAGTGTGTCAGCAGGTCCAGCAAGATGAAAGCATTGAAGCTATTGACTGGCCGCAGTTCCCCAGACCTGAATCCAATTGAGCACATCTGGGACATTATGTCTCGCTCCATCCACCAATGTCACACTGCACCACAGACTGTCCAGTAGTTGGCAGATGGTTTAGTCCAGGTCTGGGAGGCGATCCCTCAGGAGACCATCTGCCGCCTCATCAGGAGCATGCCCAGGCATTGCAGGGAGGTCAGACAGGCACGTGGAGGCCACACACACTACAGTCATGGCTAGAGTTGAGCGATACTTTCCGATATCCAAAAGTATCGGAATCGGAATGGTATCGCAGATACCCAAAAAATATCGGCGATACCCGATACCGATACCGGAAGTCCAATGTAAGTCTATGGAAACAAAATATCGAAATTAAAAAAAACCCATTCTTGCCTTGTAGGTTAATTGTACATGAAGGAAAACAACAAAGAGTAATGTAGAATGTATTGGGGGAGGTTGAGGAGACATTAAAGGCATAGATGTTTAACCCAATCCAATGGAATAGCATTAATTTTTTTTTTTAGGAAATACGTTCGGATTGACGAAGAAATTGACAATGTTGTTAACCTTTTTTCTATTTTGGCAAATATGTATGTTTCACAACTTCCATGCTCTTCACCTTTTTAACTTTTGACACACTTTCTCCTTCATAATCTTCAGCAGCATCATCTTTGTCATCAAATTATTCTTCATTTTCACCTTCTTTATCTTCTTCTAAAACTTCTTGCTTTTCATGTTTTTGTTAACATTACTCATATTGTTCTTTTTAAACTATTATTTTTCTTCATATTATAGTCCTTCATCTTCTTCATCATATTCTTATTTGTGACATAGATTCCTGTACTTGTAATCTGTAAAAGTATGATTTTTTCATCGTTCCGTTCTTGCTGCCACAAAAGATTTAAATTACAACAGTATTTGTCCGTGTTCAGTTTAGCCTGCAGCATCAGGCATTTACCAGGGGCACCACGAGGAGGAACGGACTCACCCCCATACACTGCTTAGTCTTCTTCTGCTTATAATTTAGAGCATATATTTTGCTCTTCATTTTGGTCTTATACTTCATGTTCTTCTGCCTTTAGATCTTCTGCTTATTGTTCTTGTGTCTCTTGTTCTGTATCTTGTATTTGTAGCACAACCTTGTACCAGCTGATGTTACTGGGACACGGTTACTAAGCAGGAGGTACCTGTGCTCCAAAGCACTACCAAGGACAAGCAGACATTGCAGGAACTCGGATACCGAGATGGAGGCACCTAGGCCAAAGGCACTGTGGAGAACCAGCTGACGGTACTGGAACTCGGACGGGTACCATAAGGCACCCATGAAAATGTAAGTTGACAGGCCGCAAGCCGTCTGCAGTTACCAAATCACACAGTCCTACAGTGGGTGCTTGTCCTATTTTCACAACGGAAAGAGCCTTTATTTACATATCCCACAGCACACATAGGAATCACCTAAACTGCAGGCACCATAGAGTCGGATAACCGGAATGCAACATGACAGGACAACTTATTTGAGGCTAATTTACGTTGACACTGCCAGGAAACAGCTGTGGTGCTGTAACCAGGTGGGCATGAGTCAGTACCCGTGCCAATTACTTCCGAGCAACAACTGGCGGTGTTGGAGCCCAGGGATGAGAGGAGGACAGGGTGGAGGCAGCATGACTTTTTGTCGTACACACAGCAGGGGAACAGCTGCCATTACTCAACCCCAGTAACACAGGAGCAAGTGTTGACTGTGCTAACAGCACTTACAGGCAACAACTGGCGGTGTTGGAGCCCAGGGTCCAATGCATCGACTTCAATTGCTTCCACCTCCTCTCAGGAACACAGCACTGTTGATCAACCATCTGTCTCTTCACCGCCTGCCAAATTGCCCAGTCAGTCAGAGAGTTCTGTACAGGAGCCAGCTGAGTCTCTGCTTCTGTTCTCAGAATCTGTTGGTTTGCAAACAGGGGCACAGCCAAGCAGCATTCTGGAATGTGAAGAAGAGGGAGTATGCAGTGATGCGCAACAGCTGTGTCTCTCTGAATCTGAAGAGGCGGGTGAGACAGTGCCGATGGTCAGCACACCGCAGAACGCATCTGATGATGATGAGACTCAGGTGCCAGTTTCTGTTGAGCATGGTGGTGGCCAGACCACCCAACAGCAGCAGGTGTTGGAAGAGGTTAGTGGAGATGATGAGGTCCAAGACCCAACATGGCGTGAGGAACAGGAAGGTGGTGGTAGCAGCTCTGAGGAAGCGATTGCCCCAACGGTACAAACAGGAGGGAGAGTTAGGCTGCATACTCTGTTGCCTGTAGCCTCCATTTTGGCACCTGTTCGGATTTCTCTTCCAAAAGTCTAAACGGACGCTCCCAGGACTTGCACTGCGTGGTCCTTTTTTCACACACTTGCAGATGATATTTGCTATGTCAAATGCAAGCTGTGTAATCAAAAAGTAAAAAGAGGTAAAGTGTCAGTAACCTCAATACCACAAATATGTGTAAACATGTGCAGAGATAACACGTAGTTGAGTTACAAAGACACACTGAAGATGTACAGTCTATAGAGAATCACTGCACAAGTTTAACTGCATATGTCATGGTTAAATTTGAAATTTTTATTGCACACTTGATGTGAAAAAAGAAATAGCTATGAGACTACTGACTGACGTTTTGGGCAACGCAGTAGCCTTTATCAAATAGTCGCTGGAAGAGATAGAAAAATTTACAGTCAATGACAATGTATAATATATACAATATATACAATAAATACATAGGGTGAAGAATATATATACATAGGAATTAGGCAACATGTTAAACATTTGGGTGATACTGTAGAACACGGAGAATTATCCCTCTAGGGTATGCGGGTGGATAATATAGTTTTTTGTTGATTTTTGGGAGTGTGTAGAAAACAGGGGTGATGGGGTATTGAATATTAAGGAATGTCATAGTCTTACAGTCTATGGTGATCAATTAAAGATGTTTTGTCAGGATACGATCAATTTTTTGACAGATGTAAAATGTAGGGTCACAATTGAGTTGTCTGTAGGTTAGGTTAACTGACAGTTGTCTATGAATTTCGGCAATAGATTGGGTCTTATTCATAATAACGATAGCACCCCCCTTATCTGCTGGTTTAATAATAATGTTGGGGTTATCTTTCAGAGATTTTATGGCTTGTTTATCTGTGGGTGTCAGGTTGTGGCGTATCGGGTGTAGGCCCAATCTCGGCAAACCATCCACGAGCACAGGCTCTGAATGCTGGGCATTGCAAAACTCCTGTCCCTTGAAATGCTGTCATTCAGGCTGGTGGAGACTGACAGTTTACGGAACTTAATGGCATTGGCAGTCCCACAATACAATGTGCCAAGCTGATTTTATTTCAGCAGGCAAGCCGTCCCTGGTCTGCAAAAGCATGTTGTTGAGGTTAAAATTAAACATGCGCTACTAAACTCCGTCAGTAGCAATGTCCACCTGACCACCGCTGCGTGGACCAGTACCCATGGCCAGGGACGATACCTTTCCCTTACTGCCCATTGGGTCAATGTTGTGGAGCCGGTTACAGATCTTGCGAGTGGCGCTGTACGTGTTCAGGCAACTACAAGGATTGCGGGAATCAAGTCTGTACACATTGACTCCTCCTTCTCCATTTCCTCAGAAACATCGTTGCAGGAGCCGTCACGGTCTACCTCCACATGGACCCGTGAACGCTTAATAAGAATCTTTAGTTATATAGCGCCAACAGATTACGCAGCGCTTTACAGTTTAACAGTTTCAGAACACAAGTCATAAGTAACAACGTTACCAATACAATAATGAAAGCAATATAATCCGCACATGCTCGTGAGAGCTTACAATTTACAAATATGTGGGGGAGATACAAAGTACAGGTGTTTATATACAATGGTGTATTTATAATGCTGGCCCAGCCATTTTGAGGGAGTGAGGGATGGATGGAGATAGTGAATGGGCTACACACACACACTTACACATAGAATGACTTTGATTAGTGAATGTGATAGGCCGCTATGAAGAAATGTGTTTTGAGTGAGCGCCCCAAAACATGCAAATTGTGGATAGTTCTAATTTCTTGGGTACAGCATTCCACAGTATTGGCGCAGCGCGGGAGAAGTCTTGGATTCGGGAGAGATGTTCTTTAGGTGTAGGTGGCAATAGCGGGCAACAGATTGTATATGGGAGGTGAAGGAGAGATTGGTGTCAAACATAACACCCAGACAGCGAGCCTGTTGACCGATATGAGCACAGACGTGGCCAAACGTCAACAGGCCGTCCTGAAATTAATTTCCATGGGGAATCAAAGCCACACAGCGCTGGAGCTCTGGAATGCCATAAAGCAAGAGAGCGACATGTGTATTTTGCCAGCGAATCTCCAGCCAGGCTTGGTAGTGTGTGACAATGGCCGAAATCTGGTGGCAGGTCTGGGCCTAGGCAACGTCACTCACATACCATGTCTGGCACATGTGCTAAACTTGGTCGTCCAGAGTTTTTTGAGGGACTATCCGGATCTTGATGCACTGCTGCACAAGGTCCGCCTACAGTGCGCTAACTTGCGACGTTCCACCATGGCCAGATCGCGCATTGCAGCTCTGCAACGCAGATTTTGCCTTCCTGAACATCGCATCATATGTGACGTACCCACCAGGTGGAATTCCACGTTACATATGTTGGAGCGGTTGTGTGAGCAGCAGCCAGCAGTAATGGAGTATCAGCTGCATCAGTTGCAATCAACTCGCAATTTGCGCCGTTCACTTCACCACTACTGAGTGGGCCTCTATAATAATAATCTTTATTTATATAGCGCCAACAGATTCCGCAGCGCTGTACAGTTTAACAGTTTCATAACACAAGTCATAAGTGACAACGTTAACAATACAATAATTAAAGCAATATAAGCCGCCCCTGCTCGTGAGACCTTACAATCTACAATGAGGAGGGGGAGCTACAAAGTACAGTTGTTTATATACAATGGTTTATTTACAATGATGGTCCAGCCATTTTCAGGGAGTGAGGGATGGATGGAGATAGTGAATGGGCTACACACACACACAGTTACACGTAGAATGACTTTGATTAGTGAATGTGATAGGCCGCTCTGAACAAATGTGTTTTGAGTGTGGAAGTAGGGCTGTTAATGGGGATGTTGAAGTCTCCAAGGATAAGGGTTGGTACTTCTGAGGACATGAAAGTGCGGCAGCCAGGCAGAGAAGTGGTCAAGGAACTGTGTGGGCGAGCCTGGGGTCCGATATATATTACCGCTACTCTAAGGGAGAGGGGACGAAAGAGCCTGATGGTGTGGACCTAATAATTTGCAAAATCTTAATATAAAATTTACATGTTACATATTTACATCTAGTATAAAACATTTAACCATTAAGCCTACTTACAGAACAAGGAAGTGTAAAAAAACTTGTGCTTAAAAAAAAAGTGCAAATAAAATGTGAGAAGGGCAGTGTAACAAATAATTTAGGAAAAAGATAAACTAACATCAAGTGCTGTGTGCTGTGTAAGAGCCAGACACATTAACATGAAATCAGTCTGGAATAGCGGTGATTTTCTCCCCATAACCCGAGTAACATTCTGGGAGAGGGGTGTAGAGTCAATGATCAGCAACTAGCTACGGTAGATCAAATACCTGAAAAAAAAAAAAAAAAGGTTATTTAACATTCATAAGATACATTTTATTTTATTAAAAAAAAAAAATATTTAACATTCATAAGATACATTGTATTTAAAAAAAAAAGAAAAATTTATTTAACATTCCTAAGATAAAAAATTTTTTAAAACATAAAAACTATAATACACAGCAGGATCTTTAGTAAAAACCAGACTTACCACTGTAACCTCTTAATCATTGCAAGCTTCAACACAACGTTGACAAGGTACAAAGCAGGGGTGGTCGGTCTCCTAGACAACGAGCAAACTCCTTCATGTTGAGAGAGGCCACCATCTCCTTAGCTTTCTGGTACTTTTCTGTGGGAATGAGCTTGTCTCCAACCAGCCAGGAATATCCATTGAATGGCACACCATGGTTTGGTATTAGCACCCAGTACCAAAAGTCAAGCCAACCACAGTTCCCATTTCTCATGAACTTTATTTGATATACTGGCTGGCCAAACATTAGTTTCTCACAAAGGAGCTGAAGACCCTGAGTGGCAGTAGGTGCAAGTCTCTCCAGCATGACCTGTTTGTTAGATATTTGCCGTCTACACCTAAAGAACATCTCTAGAATCCGCCCTTTTCTCACCATGGAAACAACAAAAACCCTCACTGTAGCATTGATCCACTCCCGCCTGGACTACTGCAATGCTCTATTACTTGGCTTCCCCATTACTCGACTATCCCCTCTCCAGTCCATCCTTAATGCAGCAGCCAGGGTCATCCATCTGGCTAATCGGTACTCGGACGCGTCCGCTCTTCGCCAGTCCTTACACTGGCTGCCCATTCATTATAGGATCCAATTCAAAGTACTGGTTCTCACCCACAAAGCTCTCCACAGTGCAGCACCCCCTACATCTCCTCCCTCATTTATATCTATCGGCCTAACCGACTGCTGCGCTCTGCAAATGACTTTCGACTAACCTCTGCAGTAATCCGTATCTCCCACTCCCGACTCCAAGACTTCTCCCGCGCTGCGCAAATCCTCTGGAATGCTCTACCACAAGAAATTAGGACTATCCACAATTTGCCTGGTTTCAGGCGCTCCCTCAAAACACATTTGTTCAGAGTGGCCTATCACATTCAATAACCAAAGTCGTTCTATGTTTAAGTGTGTATGTGGAGCCCATTCACTACCTCCATCCATCCCTCACTCCCTCAAGATGGCTGGACCATCATTGGAAATGCACCATTATATATACACACCTGTACTTTGTATCTCCCCCACCTCATTGTAGATTGTAAGCTCTCACGAGCAGGGCCGGCTTATTTTGCTTTAATTATTGTATTGTTAACGTTGTTACCTATGACTTGTGTTTTGAAACTGTTAAAGTGTAAAGCGCTGCGGAATATGTTGGCGCTATATAAATAAAGATTATTATTATTATTATTATATCAGAGGGAGAAGAGGATTGGGCCTTGACAAGGTGCCCGATTGCATCTTAAGTCTTATTGAATGTTGGAGCCAGTCCACCGTACAAAAGCAGCCATAGAGTGTCCGGGTACCTGCTTGGATTTCGATCAAAATGAAGACTACTTTGATGTACATGTACACCAATTCGAGAAAAATGACAAGGATGAGGCAGTAAGACACGCTCAGCAGAGTACAAGCAGCATTGCTTGAAGAAGTAACTTGAGCGTGATCAAAATTGAATAAATTAAAATCTCAGACTACAGTGAACACAACTCTTAGCTGTGAAAGGGCTTTTTGTGTCCTTCTACAGTGTTTTCAACCAATGTATTGGATACGGATGGAAGCACGTCACACTATAATTTCAATTGAATGGAGCAGCAAGAATTACACTCAAGAAAAAAAAAAAAAAAGAGTGTGAGAGTGACATGTGCAGATGCCTACATACAGCGTTGTATGCCGAGCAAACTGCAGCGCGTCACCTGCACTCACACACACACCTTGCAGAGCTGTGAAAAAAACACTGCAAGGCAAAAGGAAGATGTACACAGCGTTTGGTAAAGTAGCCTGCCTAAAGCACAGTACACAAAATCGCAATCTCTAACTGTCCCTCAGAGTCAGCAGAGCAGCGTTCTGTCCCAAACTGAATTAACAGCACAGTGACGCTAAAATGGCGGCTTTATCCGACAACAATACCTTCCTTGTGTCACGGTTAGGGTAGCGTGTGTCTATTATATGAGTGTCTGTAAAATGTAACGTTACGCAGACTTATTCTGCCCTTGGGACGCAAAAATAAGACAGCAGTAATCATTTACTGTATAAAACTCCACCTATGCGCAACAAAACAAGCACGTTCCCTCTTACGGTTCCTGCGCTGACATGTGAGTAGGGAGTTTGGAGACGTTCCTGAATTTATCCCAGGTATCCAAGCATATCAGGCCGATAGGAGAGCATTAAAACCACCCACGGTGGTGACTTAAATATGGTGAATCGAACCAGTGAAGAACTGTAGGTCGATGCGAATGAATGTGCGATCACATGACACACGTTTATAATAACCCTTGCTAGACACGAGTAACTTTGTAGACATTTGGACACACCTGAACCCAGATGGCAGTGAATATTCATTCTATTCGGCGCCACATGACTCTTGGTCCAGAATAGATTATATATTGCTAGCACAGGAGCTATTAAGGGGAGTGGAAGAGGCAGATGTGCACAGCGTAGCTATATATGACCACGCGCCCGTATCAGTGACCCTGCCAGATATGGTGCAGATGGGGCCAAACCAAACTTGGCGCTTCCCGACCTATTTGTTAATGGATGAGAAGTTTCGACATCATGTGAAGCAATGGTGTTTTTAATATGTAAGGGATAATGGAGATACTAGGGATAGGCCGGAACTTTTATGGGCAGCAGGGAAGGGAGTAATGCGCGGGAAACTAATAGGTTATCAGACAACGCTAAAAAAGAAGATGGCGACAAACTACTCGCAGGCTAGCAGGATATTACGCGATAGGTACACGGCAAACAAGACAAGTTCATCAACACAGGTTAAAAATAGATGTAAGCAGGCTAACGTTGACTTACACGTATGGGTATATCGACGAGAGAGAAGCAGTAATAACAATTATAGAGCCGATGTATATCGTTATGGTAGCAAATGAGGGAGACTATTAGCACGACTAGCGAAAGGAAATCACATTCGTCATCAACATATTACAGCGTTAACGAATAAACATGGGATCATGAACACAGACCCTCGAACCATAAACACCATTCTACAAGAATACTACTCAGACTTATATAAGGTGGAACATACGGATAGTGAGGAGGGTAACACCTTTGTAGATGGAATACGGTTACCATCCATCACAAACTATCAGCTTCTCCTTTTAAAAAAACAAATTGAGGTGACGGAAGTGACAGCGGCGATAAGTTACTTTAAATACGGGAAAGCTCCAGGATCTGACGGGTTTACAGCCAAATTATTAAAATTATTGAGTGAGGATATCCCGTCCACATTGGTACGCACCTTCAATCATATATTGGAGACAGGAGGGTTGCCCAGCCATTCAAACATGTCACACATGAAGTTGCTACTAAAACCAAACAAACCTTCACATCTGCCTGGATCCTATCGTACATTCTCACTCATTGACCATTATATCAAGATTTTGTCCAGGATCATGGCAGATCTTTTGAGTAGCATTGTTCCTACGCTGATAGGGCGATCACAAGTGGCCTTTGTTAGCTACTTTGTTGGCTACTATCAGTCTCACTATGCATAACACATGTGTGCAGTGGGCAGTATTACCTTTGCCTTCGGTGGAGTAGGAAAACCCCTCTCCTATCGAAGTGTTAGTTGGGGAGATGGAAGATTTGACACCGGGACCTGAATTGTAATACTTAAATGTGACAGGTGACAAATTTGTTAAGGCGCAACTACGCGGCCCCTACGTTGAGTCTAGCCCGTGAAAATTTACTGGTTGTCAATGGGGAACCCCAACACCCCGGGGCAGCTACAGTATTTAAACAATTAGAGCTGAACCAAGATTTGCTGTATCAGGTTTATAAAATACATGTTGAAATTTTTTAGCAATTGCTGCTACCGCAGTCATATCGGAGGTTGGTAATGGACTTAGCGCATGCGCATGTACTAGGGTGACATTTGTGCCAAAAGAAAACCCTACACAGAATTATACAACGGTTTTACTGGCTGGGGGTCTATAATGAAGTTAAACGGTATTGTAACTCTTGTCGCATGCGCCAGATACACAGTCCTCAGCCTCATTTAGTGAGTCCCTTGGTGCCATTAAAAATTTTAGAGGTCCAGTTTGAGAGAATACCCATGGATCTGTGGAGCCGGTTAATAAATCAGCAAGGGGTCATCAACAGGGGCAATAAAAGGGGCACTGTGTGGGTCACCAGTTTTGAGCACACCCGAGTTCAAAAGAGAATTCATTGTCCAGACTGATGCGTCAGAGGTAGGTCTGGGTGCCGTGTTGTCTCAGGACTGGAGCTTAACGGGGAGGAGCATCCCATTAGTTTCCTGAGTCGAAAACTTACTCCATCAAAAAACAGAGACAGCATTGTATTGCACTACTATTTGTTGGGGATAACATTTTGTTTTGTAAATGATCATTCCCCTGTGACTGGCAGTGTTGTAGCCCAGGGAGTAGAGTTCAGGTGGTAGAAAGATGAACATAACAGGAGACTTGGAAAACGTTGGCAAACAGTTATTTAATCTGAAAACGGACAGGCAAATTCAGGTGAGATCCATGCCTTGTTCATTTTCAGAAAAATAAGCCGGTCTACATTGTCTGAGGATAGTCGCATGCGACGGTCTGTTAGTACACCACCTGCAGCACTAAAGACGCGCTCAGATAATACACTGGCAGCAGGGCAAGCCAGCACCTCCAAAGCATACACACATCAAATACAAATATAACAGTAATAATAATATTATCAATAAAAAATGAAATTGCACACACAGTACACAGACACAGCTCATATGTGTGTATGAGAGAGTGTTTCTGTGTGTAGTTCATGCCTCTAGCCTAGAAGATCAGTCTTGCTAAAATCTTTAACACTGACCCCTGTTCTGTTCTAAAATGGTGGATGCTGAACTGCTTCTCAGCCCCCTCATACACAATCATTATGTGGCACTGCTGGGCTCAGTCAGAGGCATCAGATTGAACTAGGCTGTCCTGAGTCATTCTCAATAGAACATTTTGTTCAGCAGTTCATCTAGTTCATTTAGTTCAGAGGTCACATGATGCATTTCCTATCAGCTCCTCACAGGATAGGGTGGAGAAAAACTGAACTAAATGAACTAATCTTTTGAACTAATCTTTTCAGTGAACTAGTTCATGGTGAACTAATCACCAAAATTAACTAGATTTCCCATCACTATGGTGTACACCTTGGTGGCGCTGTCACAAAACTTCGCCACATTTGTAACATACAGCTCTTGCCCTGTGCAGAGGCGCTGCTTGTGCTCCCTCTTGTTGCAGAGGTGTCTACAATGCCTCGACGCACAGAGCGCTTTGTAAAGCAGTAGCAGCAGCAGCGCTCTCGGCTGGAATGGAGAACATTATGGATTTCAACAGTGTGTCTTGGTCCTCCAGCATTTTACGGTCAAAAAAAAAAAAAAAATCACAGACTGCAGTGAACACTGAAACACAAACTGTTCACTTGCTGTGAAAGGCTCCATTGTAGACTTCTATAGTTTTGCAACCAAGGTTTTGTATACGGATGGAAGGCGTCTACACTATTATTTCAATTACATGGAGCAGCAAGAATTACACTGAGAAAAAAAAAAAGAGTCTGTGAGTGACACGTGCAGATGCCTACAGACAGCGTTGCATACAGAGCAAAACTGCAGCGTCACCTGCACTCACACACCTTGCAGAGCTGTTAAAACAACACTGCAGGCAAAGGAAGCTTTACACAGGGGTTGGTGCTAGCCTGCCTACAGCACAGTACACTAAATCGCAATCTCTAACTGTCCCTCAGAGTCAGCACAGCAGCGTTCTGTCCCTTACTGAATTCACAGCACAGTGACGCTAAAATGGCGGCGGCACCCTTTATACACTGAAGAAAAAAAAAAAAGAGTCTGTGATGACACGTGCAGATGCCTACAGACAGCGTTGCATGCAGAGCAAACTGCAGCGTCACCTGCACTCACACACACCTTGCAGAGCTGTTAAAACAACACTGCAGGCAAAAGGAAGCTTTACACAGCCGGTGGTAAACTAGCCTGCCTAAAGCACAGTACACTAAATCGCAATCTCTAACTGTCCCTCAGAGTCAGCAGAGCAGCGTTCTTTCCCTAACTGAGTTCACAGCACAGTGACGCTAAAATGGCGGCGGCCCCTTTTTATAGTGCATTCTGACATCATTTCAGCATCCAATCACAGCCATGCCATTAGTTAACATGACCGCAGCAGTACAGGATGTGCCCACACTTCTTAGGATTCCTCATTGGCTGACTAAAATCACATTGTCTCTCAAAGAATTATGGGAACTTCCGATTCCGGTATACGATATATGGAAAATATCGGAACTAAGTATCGGAATTCCGATTCAGCGAATATCGGCCGATACCCGATACTTGCGGTATCGGAATGCTCAACACTAGTCATGGCCAAAAGTTTTGAGAATGACACAAATATTAATTTTTACAAAGTCTACTGCTTCACTTTTTCTAATGGCAATTTGCATATACTCCAGAATGTTATAAAGAGTGATCAGCTTAACAGCAATTACTTGCAAAGTCAATATTTGGCTAGAAAATGAACTTTATCCCCCAAAACACAGTTCAACATCATTGCAGCCCTGCCTTAAAAGGACCAGCAAAACCTCTTTTCAGTGATTGCTCCATTAACACAGGTGTGGGTGTTGATGAGGACATGGCTGGAGATCAATCTGTCATGATTAAGTAAGAATGACACCACTGGACACTTTAAAAGGAGGCTGGTGCTTGGCATCATTGTTTTTTCTGTTAACCATGGTTATCTCTAAAGAAACACGTGCAGTCATCATTGCAATGTACAAAAATGGCCTAACAGGGAAGAGTATCGCAGCTAGAAAGATTGCACCTCAGTCAACAATCTATTGCATCATCAAGAACTTCAAGGAGAGAGGTTCCATTGTTGCCAAAAAGGCTCCAGGGTGCCCAAGAAAGACCAGCAAGCGCCAGGACCGTCTCATAAAAGTGTTTCAGCTGCGGGATCGGGCTACCAGCAGTGCAGAGCTTGCTCAGGAATGGCAGCAGGCAGGTGTGAGTGCATCTGCACGCACTGTGAGGCGGAGAATCTTGGAGCAAGGCCTGGTCTCAAGGAGGGCAGCAAAGAAGCCACTTCTCTCCAGAAAAAACATCATGGACAGACTGATATTCTGCAAAAGGTACAGGCAGTGGACTGCTGAGGACTGGGGTAAAGTTATTTTCTCTGATGAATCCCCTTTTTGATTGTTTGGGACATCAGGAAAACGCCTCATTCGGAGAAGACAAGGTGAGCGCTACCACCAGTGTTGTCTCATGCCAACTGTTAAGCATCCTAAAACCATTCTTGTGTTGGGTTGCTTCTCAGCCAAGGGAATCGGCTCTCTCACAGTCTTGCCTAAAAACACAGCCATGAATAAAGAATGGTACCAGAATGTCCTCCAAGAGCAACTTCTCCCAACCCTCCAAGAGCAGTTTGGTGATCAACAATGCCTTTTCCAGCATGATGGAGCACCTTGCCATAAAGCAAAGGTGATAACTAAATGGCTCAGGGAACAAAACATAGAGATTTTGGGTCCATGGCCTGGAAACTCCCAGATCTTAATCCCATTGAGAACTTGTGGTCAATCATCAAGAGACGGGTGGACAAACAAAAACCTAAAAATTCTGACAAAATGAAAGCATTGATTGTGCAAGAATGGACTGCTATCAGTCAGGATTTGGTCCAGAAGTTGATTGAGAGCATGCCAGGGAGAATTGCAGAGGTCCTGAAGAAGAAGGGTCAACACTGCAAATATTGACTTGCTGCATTAACTCATTCTAACTGTCAATATAAGCTTTTGTTACTCATATGATTGCAATTATATTTCTGTCTGTGATAAAAACATCTGTCAAACACACATAAAAACCAGAGGGCAGCAGATCATGTGAAAATATAATATTTGTGTCATTCTCAAAACTTTTGGCCATGACTGTACTACTGATCATCTTTTTGACTTGTTTTAAGGACATTACATTCCACTTTAATTTTGTGGGTGACTTCAAATCCAGGCCTCCATTCATTAATAAATTTGATTTCCATTGATGATTTTTGTGTGATTTTGTTGTCAGCACATTCAACTTTGTACAGAACAAAGTATTCAATGAGAATAATTCATTCATTCAGATCTAGGATGTATTATTTGAGTGTTCCCATTATTTTTTTGAGCAGTGTATATACCCTATACGACCTGTGCAGTTGTGTACTTAGCTTAGTGGCATCTTTTTCAAATGTGATTCCCCCCTCCTTTGGTCGACAGGTGCAGGGCAGGAGGCATCTTCGCAGGTACTATGGACAGGGGATTGGCTTCCACGCACAACAGCGGTAGAAACTGTGGTTTCACCCACAGACACTGTTCTTGGACTTTGGAGTTCAGCCCACAAAGTCGGGTGCTTTGCTGCCATGCACCTGATCATGCTGGTGGTGGTCAGGCTAGTACAGTCATGGACAAAAGTTTTGAGAATGACACAAATATTAATTTTTACAAAGTCTACTGCTTCACTTTTTCTAATGGCAATTTGCATATACTCCAGAATGTTATAAAGAGTGATCAGCTTAACAGCAATTACTTGCAAAGTCAATATTTGGCTAGAAAATGAACTTTATCCCCCAAAACACATTTCAACATCATTGCAGCCCTGCCTTAAAAGGACCAGCTAACCTCTTTTCAGTGATTGCTCCATTAACACAGGTGTGGGTGTTGGAGAGGACATGGCTGGAGATCAATCTGTCATGATTAAGTAAGAATGACACCACTGGACACTTTAAAAGGAGGCTGGTGCTTGGCATCATTGTTTCTCTTCTGTTAACCATGGTTATCTCTAAAGAAACACGTGCAGTCATCATTGCAATGCACAAAAATGGCCTAACAGGGAAGAGTATCGCAGCTAGAAAGATTGCACCTGAGTCAACAATCTATCGCATCATCAAGAACTTCAAGGAGAGAGGTTCCATTGTTGCCAAAAAGGCTCCAGGGCGCCCAAGAAAGACCAGCAAGCGCCAGGACCGTCTCTTAAAAGTTTTTCAGCTGCAGGATCGGGCTACCAGCAGTGCAGAGCTTGCTCAGGAATAGCAGCAGGCAGGTGTGAGTGCATCTGCACGCACTGTGAGGCGGAGACTCTTGGAGCAAGGCCTGGTCTCAAGGAGGGCAGCAAAGAAGCCACTTCTCTCCAGAAAAACATCATGGACAGACTGATATTCTGCAAAAGGTACAGGCAGTGGACTGCTGAGGACTGGGGTAAAGTTATTTTCTCTGATGAATCCCCTTTTCAATTGTTTGGGACATCAGGAAAACGCCTCATTCGGAGAAGACAAGGTGAGTGCTACCACCAGTCTTGTCTCATGCCAACTGTTAAGCATCCTGAAACCATTCATGTGTGGGGTTGCTTCTCAGCCAAGGGAATCGGCTCTCTCACAGTCTTGCCTAAAAAACCCAGCCATGAATAAAGAATGGTACCAGAATGTCCTCCAAGAGCAACTTCTCCAACCCTCCAAGAGTAGTTTGGCGATCAACAATGCCGTTTCCAGTATGATGGAGCACCTTGCCATAAACCAAAGGTGATAACTAAATGGCTCAAGGAACAAAACATAGAGATTTTGGGTCCATGGCCTGGAAACTCCCCAGATCTTAATCCCATTGAGAACTTGTGTTCAATCATCAAGAGACGGGTAGACAAACAAAAACCTAAAAATTCTGACAAAATGAAAGCATTGATTGTGCAAGAATGGACTGCTATCAGTCAGGATTTGGTCCAGAAGTTGATTGAGAGCATGCCAGGGAGAATTGCAGAGGTCCTGAAGAAGAAGGGTCAACACTGCAAATATTGACTTGCTGCATTAACTCATTCTAACTGTCAATAAAAGCTTTTGTTACTCATATGTTTGCAATTATATTTCTGTCTGTGATAAAAACATCTGTCAAACACACATAAAAACCAGAGGGCAGCAGATCATGTGAAAATATAATATTTGTGTCATTCTCAAAACTTTTGGCCATGACTGTAGTTTTGCTACCTCTGCTGATGTGGGCATGGCAGGTGGTGCAAATGGCCTCTTTGGGTTTATCGGCAGAGTCTTTAAAAAACAACCAGACTCGGGAAGACCGAACAGTTTTAATGACAACTTCCATCGTGTTGATGTAACAAGGAACGGTTGCCTGCCTTCTGTCTGCGGCCACCACAGTGCTTCTTCCTGCCTGTTGTGGTGCTACACCTCCCTCCCATGTGTGTTGCCGTCTTTGCTCTGCATGTCCTCCTGCCAGGTTGGGTCAGTTGCTATATCATCCACCACCTCCTCTTCCACTTCCGCACCCTGGTCCTAGTCCTGACTTTCTGGCAATTGTGTCTCATCATCGTCTACCTCTAGTGACACATTCCCACCGTTGCCTTCGTGTGAACGTGGCTGCTCAAATATTTGGACATCGCTACATACAATCTCAGTTTGCTCGTTTCAAGTGGACCGGTTGAGAGGCCAATATCTATAAATGGACAACTGAACAGCTCTTTGGCGTGTCCAATTGTGGGATCAATTGTCTGCGGGCACTCGACATGGGAGGTGGAAGGAGGATCAGGGTGAGGAATATACAGTCCAGACTCACGGCTACTCAGACTTGACCGTGTGGAAGACAGGGTGCTGGTGGTGGTGCCAAACTGACTGCAAGTATTATCCGCCATCCAGCCAACTACCTTTTCACGCTGCTCTGGTGTCAAGAGTGGTGCTTTTGCCATCCCCTATGAATTCAGACAGGAATCTGTTGCGATAAGATGTGGGTGTTTGTTGTGGCACAATTGCAGCTTGCCCTCTGCCTCTGCATGCACCATCAGCATCACGTCCAGTTCCTCTTCCCTTGCCACCCGCCTTTCCCATTTTAAATATAGTACAATGTTTTCAACGTTCAATAAAAAATACATAATTTGGAGCAAAACTAAATGTAATCCGTGTGCAGGCAAAACTCACTTTCAAATATCTGGAATGTACTTTATTTGTTTAACAAACTGTTGTCACTGTCTATAACTGTGGTAAGTAGGGATGAGCAATATTGCCCGATATCGTAATCGGAATTCCGATTTCCGATATTGGAAAAATATCGGATATTGGAATTTCCGATTTCCGATATCAATGCAAGTCAATGGGAGAAAAAAATCGGAATTACAAAATGACCAAAATAGTTCTATATAATGGATAAAATGGAGGGGAAACACCTCAGGATAATGGGGAAGGAGTTTGCAAAGGCAGAGGAGCAAAAAAATCGCTAGAAAAAATGCACAGAGTGAAAGCTGTAGCAGGAAAACTGGTCGCCATCTTCTTAACAGCGTTGTTTTTTTCTTTGGGTTAGGATTAGTTGGGGTAGGGTTAGGGTTTATGGTTAGTAAGGTAAGGGTTAGGGGTTAGGGTTAGTTAGGGTTATGGTTAGGGGTTAGGGTTAGTAGGGTTAGGGTAAGGATTAGGGGTTAGAGTTAGTGGTTAGGATTAGTTAGGGTTAGGGTTAGTGCTAAGGGTTAGGGGTTAGGGATAGTTATTTTACATTATTAAATTAAAACTGCCGGTGGTGGTGTCAATATGCCCTTTGACTGACATGTGTCCGCGTTCAGCTCACCTTGCATTGCAGGGAGTTTCCAGGAGCACCATGTGGAGGAACGGATACACTCCCTTTAAACCATGCTTAGTCTTCTTCTGCTGATTATATTCCTGTTATTCAGTAATTCTGCATATTGATATTCTGCTTTTGGTTCATGTACATCTGCTCCTACTGCTTCCTAAACTTCCGTCTATGGTTATTCTGCTATTGGCTGGTCGCAGAATGTCCCAAACCCATAGGAAATACACAGAAGTAACAGTAGGCACAGGAACTTGAGAGAACCAGCTGGTGAGTCTGGAACCCGTATAGGCAGCAGAAATCAGCATAAGAGCCAATGGAATGGGCACCATCTGACGTTACCGGAGCCAGTTAACTAAGCAGGAGGTACCTATGCCAGAATGCACTACCAAGGACCAGCAGATGTTACTGGAACTCGGATACCACAAAGGAGGGACCTGTTGTGAATGGGTTTGAGATGAGTTCTGAGCAGAGGCTCCCTCTGGTGGTTACAAGCGGTACTAGTGAGGATTGTGAGGACTGGGAATCAGGTTGTTACTGATTGGTCTTATATAAGGGAGTCATTTTCCCATCAGGGTTGCCGGTGTATCAATTGTTCTGGTCTGAATCCTTCTTTCCAGTTTTCCTTGTAGCCTGCTGTGTCGTGTCTGCATCTCCTGCTATCAGATAAGACAATTTCTTATTTTGTGTTTTTGCTATATTTTTGCATTTGGTCCTGCACTTCTGTGGGGGCCTTCTGGGTCCCCTCCGGGGGCTTTTGCCCTCTCAGTTTAGTCCAGCCACTGTGTTTTGTACTTTTGCTTTTTCCAGTTTTTTCAGTGGCTGCTGTTTTTCTTACACCAGAGAACTAATTTAGGTGGTAGAGGTCGTGTGATCTCAGGTGATTTTGAAATTAGTAGAGTTGGTGTTTTTTCAGGGTTTTCTGGGATTGCAGTAAGTACCCTTCCTGTCCTTTTCTATTTAGTTAGTTTGGGCCCCAGCGTTTGCTCATACTATTTTCTTTCTGTGTCAGTATTTCCTCTTGTCTAACCGCCATTACATGTTTGGGGGCTTTCTATTATCTTTGGGGTTCTGCTCCGGGGCAGATAGCTTTCCTATTTCTATCTTTAGGTGTAATTAGTTTCTCAGGCTGTGACGAGGCGTCTAGGACCAACGTAGGAACGCTCCACGGCTGCCTCTAGTTGCGGTGGTTAGTCAGGGTACTGCAATCTCATAGATTCCAACTGCTCTGGTGTATTTCCTTTTTTGCCTGCACTCCTCAGCTACCGTAACATAACAGGGACCTAAGCATTGACTCTACTGAGAACCAGCTGACGTTACTGGAACCCAGATAAGCAGCAGAAGGTAAAAGTTCCAGTGGCTGTACTGGGAAACAGCTGACATTACTGTAGCCCGGATACCACAATGTAGTAGTGACATAAGCCAAAAGCACTGCCGAGAAGCCCAAAAAAAATCCCACAAAGACGCAAGTTCAAGAGCAAAAAAGACAGGAGTCCAGGGACATCTCCATCTGTCTTCTTGTCTTGGGTCTTCTGCATTTGTCTTCCTGTCTTGGGTCTTCTGCATCTGTCTTCCTGTCTTCTCGCGAAGGTGCAAAAGGCCCATTTTTTTCCCCTGCAACCCCCAACATCTTTCCCTTTTTCCCAAAGGGGCACAGCAGGGGACCGGCCTACGGCACTTCAGAAAACCCGGGCCTTGACGCCAGGTCCCCCCGGAGTCCCCCGTAGGGGGTTTTCCTACCCTGCTGACACCACGGATAACAACAAACGAGCCGGGAAAGAATTTTTTGCGGGGCGGAACATTCGGGGGGACACAACCGGTAACGGTGAGCGTTTGTCGAAAAACGGTTTGGACAGGGGGTACCCGTGCCCCCGGGGAAATCCCGAGAACCAGCTGGCGTGCGAACTCGGTTTAAAAACCCCTCGGGGGGGGCACCCGGCCACATTCACTGCCCAAAAAACCCGGGCGGGGGCCCCCCCCTTTTGCTTCTGCCCAAAAAGGTGTTTGGCATCTGCGCCTTTTTTTTTTTTTTTCACTTTAGGGTAAAAAAGGTACACTGGGGTACCTTTCCCAGAAAAACACGGGATGCTTGAAAGGGGCAGTCACAGAAATGGGGACAGCGGCGGTACTAGAGCCAAGGAAAACATATGAGGTGAAAGAGTCACACAAACCATTTTCTAGAAGTTGGGAGTAGGGGGCCCGAGCAAGGCAAAAACAAAAGACGCTGTGTGCAACTAGGGACATGACAGACAGATATGCACCAACCATATTAACCGTGTATGTGGCCCAGGGGCACAAAAGTCACCAAAAACCACCTTGTTTCATTTTTAGGGAAATTTAACCGGTCCACATTTTCAGCAGACAGCGGACATTGGTCGTTAGTAAAAATTTTCCACTGCCAAAAAGGCTTTTCAAAAACACACTGGCAACAACAAGGTCAAAAGGACCTCCAAAAACAAAAATGGTAAGCAGGGCCTGTATCCAAATTTGGGGACCCCCAAAAATGAAGGGGGAAGACCATCCTAACCCAAAAAGGGGCAGGGGTGAAAAGGTATATGCCACCCTGTCACGGAAAATTTTTCCCCCCAAAAGT
>JARQOD010000004.1:301652457-301771462 GCA_033576555.1 Oophaga sylvatica | reverse complement strand
TCCCGGGCTCCCAGCGTCTGCTGTAGAGCGCTGAGAGCCGGTTTCCAATGTACATATCGGGTAACTAAGCACCGCGCGGCACCTAGTTACCTGATATGTACCTTAGATACCGACTCTCAGCGCTCTACAGCAGACGCTGGGAGCCGGTAACCAGGGTACATTTCGGGTAACTAGGCGCGAAGCCGCCCTTTGTTACCCGATATGTACATTGGATACCAGCTCCCAGCTCGCTGATCGTTGGTCTCCCGCTGTCACACGCAGTGATGCGCGCTGGCCGGTGGGAGACCAACGATCAAAAAATGGTCCAGGACATTCAGCGACGATCAGCGATACCCAGCAGGGGGGCTGATCGTCGCTGCATGTTACACATAGCGAGATCGCTGGCTAGGTCGCTGTTGCGTCACAAAATTGGTGACGCTTCAGCGATCTCGCTAGCAATCTCGCTTAGTGTGATGGGGGCTTTAACCCCTTAATGTCCACTGACGTGCACAGTCCGTCATGGCAAGGTGCCAGTTCCGGCAGATGCTGGGAGCCGGTAACCAGGGTATATATCGGGTAACTAGGCGCGAAGCCACCCTTTGTTACCCGATATGTACATTGGATACCAGCTCCCAGCTCGCTGATCGTTGGTCTCCCGCTGTCACACGCAGTGATGCGCGCTGGCCGGAGGGAGACCAACGATCAAAAATGGTCCAGGACATTCAGCGACGATCAGCGATACCCAGCAGGGGGGCTGATCGTCGCTGCATGTTACACATGGCGAGATCGCTGGCTAGGTCGCTGTTGCGTCACAAAATTGGTGACGCTTCAGCGATCTCGCTAGTGATCTCGCTAGCAATCTCGCTAGCAATCTCGCTTAGTGTGATGGGGGCTTTAACCCCTTAATGTCCACTGACGTGCACAGTCCGCAATGGCAAGGTGCCAGTTCCGGCACCAGGACGGACTATGCACGTCACGCAGTGGTAGATCAGTGCCGACAGCTATCACAGACAGCTGACAGGCACGGCAAGCGGTGCGGGGACCTTTGCCGTCAGTCCCCGCACTCACAGCGCTGTGATTGGTCAGTCAATCTGACTGACCAAACACAGCAGCGATCGCGCAGGAGAAGCTGAAATTTCAGCTTCCCCAGCGCCATCAGCGCAGGAGCCGGCGCTGCAGTGGCCAGGCTTCCTGCACTGACAGCCAGGAGCAGAGCCCCCACCGCCCCTGGCTGTTAACCCCCTGACTGCTGCGATCCAGCGCGATCGCAGAGCTCAGGGGGGGAGGCAGAGGGTCGGGAGCTCCCTCTGCCTCAGATCGGCACCCTGCACTGTATTTGCAGGGCCTGATCTCTGCCTTGATGACCCGGGGGTTGTCATGACAACCTCCAGGTCATTTAGCTACAGGAAGCTGCTGTGATCATGTCACAGCAGCTTTCCCCATAGGTACGCATTGCAATGCTGGAGCATTGCAATGCATTGTAACTGCAATCAAAAGTAAAAAAAGTAAAAGTCCCATAAAGGGACAAGTTGAAAAAAAATCATTTTTTTTAAAAAATTGTAAAAAAAATATTAAAAAATAATTTAAAAAAAATCCCCTAAAAAATACACATTTTTATGTAATAAAAAAAATTAAAAAACAAAAAAAATACACATATTAGGTATTGCCATGTCCGTAAAAATCCCATCTATAAAAGCGTAACCATAGTTAACCCCTTCAGTGAAAGCCGTAAAAAAAAAACACAAAAAAGTAGTAAAGTATACTTTTTCCAAGCGGTATCATCATACCGCTTGGAAAAAGTGCAATAACACGCGATCAAAAAGTCAGATATAAATAATCATGGTACCGCTGAAAATGTCATCTTGTCCCGCAAAAAACAAGCCGCTATATAGCATCATCAGCGAAAAAATAAAAAAGTTATAGCTCGCGGAATAAACTGATGCAAAAATAATTATTTTTTCTATAAAATTCTTTATTGTGTAAAAAAACGCCAAAACATAAAAAAAATATATAAATGAGGTATCGCTGTAATCGTAGTGACCTAAGAATAAAGCTGCTTCATCAATTTTACCACACGCGGAACGGGGGGAAAAAATTAAAAAAAAAACAATTCCTGAATTGCTGGTTTTTGTTCATTCTGCTTCCACAAAAATCGGAATAGGAAGCGATCAAAAAACGTTATGTGCCCGAATATAGTACCAATAAATACGTCAGCTCGTCCCGCAAAAAATAAGCCCACAGATAACTCTGTCGGCAGAAATATGGAAAAATTATAGCTCTCAAAATACGGCGATGCAAAAAATTCTTACAAAAAATTATTCCAAAAAAAAGCATCTTTTAGAGTGTGACAGAAGCTAAACATGAAAAAAGGGTGTAAATCTGGTATCGCTGTAATCGCACCGATCCGAGGAATAAAGTCGCCTAATCACTAATACCGCACGAGGAACGGCGTAAAAAAGAAAACCAATTCTTCACCTTTTGTAGATTTGTTCATTGTGCCTCCCAAAGATCGCAGTAAGGCGATCACAGTGGTTCCCCCCGCATATGGGGTATCAGCGTACTCAGGACAAAATGCACAATAGCTTTTGGGTCCTATTTCTCCTGTTACCCTTATAAAAATAAAAATTTGGGGGCAAAAAAGGTCATTTTTGTGGAAAAAAATATGATTTTTTTTATTTTCACGGCTCTACGTTATAAACTTCTGTGAAGCCCTTGGGGGTTCAAAGTGCTGACCACACATCTAGATAAGTTCCTTGGGGGTCTAGTTTGCAAACTGGGGTCATTTGTGGGGGTTTCTACTGTTTAGGCACATCAGGGGCTCTCCAAGCGCGACATGACACCCGCAGACCATTCCATCAAAGTCTGCATTTAAAAACGGTGCTCCTTCCCTTCCGATCTCTGCCATGCGTCAAAATAGTGGTTCCCCCCCACATATGGGATATCAGCGTACTCAGGACAAATTGCACAATAGCTTTTGGGTCCTATTTCTCCTGTTACCCTTATAAAAATAAAAATTTGGAGCAAAAAGATTATTTTTGTGGAAAAAAATATGATTTTTTTATTTTCACGGCTCTACGTTATAAACTTCTGTGAAGCACTTGGGGTTCAAAGTGCTCACCACACATCTAGAAAAGTTCCTTGGGGGGTCTAGTTTCCAAAATGGAGTCACTTGTGGGGGGTTTCTACTGTTTAGGCACATCAGGGGCTATCCAAACGTGACATGACACCCACAGACCATTCCATCAAAGTCTGCATTTGAAAAAGGCGCTCCTTCCCTTTCGAGCTCTGCCATGCGTCAAAATAGTGGTTTACCCCCACATATGGGGTATCAGCGTACTCAGGACAAATTGCACAATAACTTTTGGGGTCCTGTTACTCTTTGGAAAATAACAATTGGGGGTGGAAAGATCATTTTTGTGGAAAAGATATGATTTTTTAATTTTACTGCTCTACGTTATAACCTTCTGTGAAGCCCTTGGTGGTTCAAAGCTCTCACACACACATCTAGATAAGTTCCTTGGGGGGTCTAGTTTCCAAAATGGGGTCACTTGTGGGGGTTTCCACTGTTTAGGCACACAGGGACTCTCGAAATACGACATGGCGTCCAATCTCAATTCCAGCCAAAAAAGTAAAATGGCGCTGCTTCCCTTCCGAGCTCTGCCATGCGCCCAAATAGTGGTTTACCCCCACCTATGGGGTATCAGCGTACTCAGGACTAATTGCTCAATAAATTTTTTGGTCCTTTTATCCTTTGGAAAATAAAAATTGGGATGAAAAGATAATTTTTGTGGAAAAAATATGATTTTTTAATTTACGGCTCTACGTTATAACCTTCTGTAAAGCGCTTGGGGTTAAAAGCTCTCACAACACATTTAGATAAGTTCCTTGGGGGTCTAGTTTCCAAAATGGGGTCACTTGTGGGGGGTTTCCACTGTTTAGGCACACAGGGACTCTCCAAATGCGACATGGCGTCCAATCTCAATTCCAGCCAAAAAAGTCAAATGGCGCTGCTTCCCTTCCGAGCTCTGCCATGCGCCCAAATAGTGGTTTACCCCCAGATATGGGGTATCAGCGTACTCAGGACTAATTGCCCAATAACTTTTGGGGTCCTTTTATCCTTTGGAAAATAATAATTGGGATGAAAAGATCATTTTTGTGGAAAAAAATATGATTTTTTAATTTTACGGCTCTACGTTATAACCTTCTGTGAAGCCCTTGGGGTTAAAAGCTCTCACAACACATTTAGATGAGTTCCTTAAGGGGTCCAGTTTCCAAAATGGGGTCACTTGTGGGGGGTTTCCACTGTTTAGGCACACAGGGACTCTCCAAATGCGACATGGCGTCCAATCTCAATTCCAGCCAAAAAAGTCAAATGGCGCTGCTTCCCTTCCGAGCTCTGCCATGCGCCCAAATAGTGGTTTACCCCCACACATGGTATATCGGTGTACTCTGGAGAAATTTTACAACAAATATTGTGGTTCATTTTCTCCTGATACCCTTGACAAAATTTAAAAAAATTGTGTCGAAAGAAAAATTTTGGGAAAAAAAGTTAAATGTTCATTTTTTCCTTCCACATTGCTTCAATTCTTGTGATGTACCTAAAGGGTTAATAAACTTCCTGAATGTGGCTTTGAACACGTTGAGGGGTGCAGTTTTTAGAATTGTGTCACTTTTGGGTATTTTCTGTCATATTGACCCCTCAAATTCACTTCAAATGTGAGGTGGTCCCTAAAAAAAATGGTTTTGTAAATTTTGTTGGAAAAATGAGAAATTGCTGGTCAACTTTTAACACTTATAACTTCGTAACAAAAAAAAATTTTGGTTCCAAAATTGTGCTGATGTAAAGTAGACATGTGGAAATGTTATTTATTAACTAATTTTTGTGACATATCTCTCTGATTTAATGGCATAAAAATTTAATTTTGAAAATTGCAAAATTTTCAAAATTTTTGCCATATTTCCGTTTTTTTCATAAAAAAACGCAAGTTATATTGAAGAAATTTTACCACTATCATGAAGTACAATATGTCACGAGAAAACAATCTCAGAATCGCCAAGATCCGTAGAAGCGTTCCAGAGTTATAACCTCATAAAGAGACAGTGGTCAGAATTGTAAAAATTGGCCTGGTCTTTAACCAACAAAATGGCTTGGTCATTAAGGGGTTAAACTCAGTGTTTGTTTATTTAAATGTCCATGTATCACACCATGCCTGTGCTCTTCACTGTATATAGTTGGGCTTCTTCAAATATTTTGTTATACCAGCCTGATGAAGAGACGTAAGCAGTCTCGAAAGCTTGCTTTGTAACATCATTCCCTATATTTGTTAGCCATTAAAAGGTATCATACCCACAAGATTCCAATTTTGTTTCTCTCACTGAGAGCACTCTATATTTATACCACTACCTCTTACATACAGATGCTAGAAAGAAACTGTGAATGGACACATTAAATCAGTTAATTTTGCCTGCTTTGATGAATTTCTGAGTTCAGAACAATGTAAAACACATGAATCATTCAATGAGTTCATGGAAAAAAAGCAGCAAGACTTTGAATTTATAAAGCAATAATCCCTGACTAGATGCCTGTCATACGCTGTACCTACTGCCACGCCTCACCTTACATGAATTACAGATAAGAGAGGTATTATTAGAAAATATAGAAGGGATTTTAACTGGCCCTAAAAATATATTTTCTTGTACGTGGCAGCAACAAACTCTGGAGGAACGCAAGTAACACTGCCAGCATTGATTAATTTCTCGGTGCAACTCACCGTAAAAAACATGAATCAGTCA
The DNA here is from genome assembly GCA_033576555.1 of Oophaga sylvatica. Taxonomy (NCBI): domain Eukaryota; kingdom Metazoa; phylum Chordata; class Amphibia; order Anura; family Dendrobatidae; genus Oophaga; species Oophaga sylvatica. The sequence goes on along the minus strand of JARQOD010000004.1, from coordinate 301,765,690 downwards.
ATAAGTCCATGTAAAAAGGCAACAGCAAGGTTTAGAATTTATAAGGCAATAATCCCTGAGAAGATGCCTGTCATATGCTACATCTACTGCCACAACTCACCGTACACGGATTGCAGATAAGAGCGTTATTATTGTAGAATACAGAAGGGATTTTAACCGGCCTTGAAAAGATATTTTCTTGTAAGTGGCAGCAACAAACTCTGGAGGAACGCAAGTAACACTGGCAGCTTTGGTGAATTTCTGAGTACAGAAAAAGCTTTTATCTGTCTATGAGTCCATGGAAAAAAAGCACCTCAAGGCTTAGAATTTATAAGGAAATAATCCCTGACTAGATGCCTTTCATATGCTATACCTACTGTCTCACCGAATCACAAATTGCTGATAAGAGCAGTATTATTAGAGAATAGAATCTATTTGAATTAGCCCTAAAAAATGCAAATAGTTTAACGTACATGCATCAAAGATTGTTATTTCATCAACCTTGCTGGGGAATATAGTGGAGCGTTTCACATCTGCTCAGCCTGATATGGAGGAGACCAGGATCTTTTGTACTTACTGTTAAACTCTCTTATCCCGCTGGGCAATCCTGTATGTACTGTGAGAACTCCCTATGTGATGAACACCTGGCAGCCCACAATAAGGCATTGGATCATATACTAATCGAACCCATTGGATCTTTTGGTTTCAAGACATTTTCCCTCAACTAGAATATAGATCCTTAGAAAAGCATTTTTTTCCCATTACTAAGCAGTGGGTCTCTCAGACTGGTAAAGCCTATGCTTTACCCTAGGGATGATTGACAACAATTAGAAGGAGGTACTCCAATATCCCTTTGAAGAAATGTAGTGGCAGGCCTCAGAAGACATTTTTTTTCCCATTGTTAAGGAGTGGATATCCCATACTGGTAATGACCATGCACTAAGTGCATGGGCTGAAAAACATTTACCCCTGGGGCTATTCAAATATATTGAAAAGAATGTTAATGCAGGCTGTGGTAAGAAGACTCGCTCGGCTCTCCTGAAGGCAGACTCAGGACACACGTTCTCTGGGTTTTCTTTCTGCTGGTTTATTATCAGCCATAAACTCATGCAGGTTTCGCAGGAAAAGTAAACATGACCCCTCTGGGTTAAACGGGAAAAACATAAAAAAAAAACAAACAATAACTCAGTCCATAGATGAGTGGGTTCCGCCCGCTCTCGGTAGCATAAACTGCACTGCTAAATTCCTTGTGGAAAGCTCTGCAGCTTCCACTATCCTGTCTGGAGACTTTCCTCTCCAGACCACACCAGAGAAAAAAAAACAGGACTGAGCTTTTATACATTGCTCAGCCACACCCTTTAACAGAGTAAACCTACCAGCATGTAACATGCTGGCAGATAAATAAAGCAGGTCTTAGTTTACACAGGAGAGCATCCTGTGTGACACATACCTCCCTTCACATATAAAACCAGTGACACTGTCACACCAGATTATGTCTGTAAACCTCAAGTCGGGACTGTGGAATATATTTACTAACTGGACTCCGTGTGCCCTCTGGATACATCATTGTATGGTTTCCTATGTGTAACATGCTTATGTCTCCCTATGCCTGTTTATATAATAAAAAGGTTATCACTTTCTGACCATTTGGACTCTATAATCGTCTTGTTTTTCTCTCCCTCTTTCATAGCATAGCTGACAATCGGTTCTGATTTAGTCCCTTTTACACTTTGGCGATTGTTAGTACAAGTTATTTTATATGTATACAACCTTTATATGTCAATGTCTTTTATAAGCTACTTGTATTACTAGAAAAGATATGAACCAACTCCTGGGCTATTCACTTGGCAGAGAAGTTTCGTAGTGGTCCTGCATCGGGATACCATGTATCATAGTCCAGTACAACCAGTATTTACTGATGCCCTCTAGTGGACTTGACAAGGAGTACCACTAGATCCTTGGCTTTGCAATCAAATGGCACCTCAATGATAGGCAACCGCACTAAGGTGCTACAGAAGTGAGCCACCTAGGAGATCAGCTGGCAGGAGAAACAGGACCGACAATAATTCACGATTTCACGACAACCGGACCAGTAGAACCTCCATGCATATAATAATTTCAACCTCTGATACACACAAGGACGGTAACACCCTTGACCTGGTCTTTATCTGGCTCTGTTCAATCTCCCACCTAAATAACTCACCGCTTCCACTGTCTGACCACAACATTCTCTCCTTCACACTCACAAATCCTCGCCTGCCCCAGCACACTCCGACCTACCACACATTCAGAAATCAAGAAGCCATTAACCCTCAGACACTTTCAGACACCCTACACTCATCACTGTCCCCAATGTCCTCTTTTTCCTGTCCTGATCTGGCTGTTCATCACTACAATGACACTCTTAGAAGCACCCTTGACCAGGTAGCGACCCTCACCCTCAGGACCTCCAAACACAGAGTAAAACAGCCCTGGCTCACATCACAAACTCAACTTCTCCGGCAATGCTCTAGGAGTGCTGAACACCTATGGAGAAAAACCCGCACACCAGAAGACCTCATCAACTTAAAATTTATGCTAAGGACCTATAATGCTGCCTGTCACCTTGCCAAACAGACCTACTTCACCACCCTGATCTTCTCACTAGCCAACAACCCCAAGAAACTTTTTGACACTTTTAACTCCTTCCTCAGGCCAAAAGCACAAGCCCCTATCACAGACATTTGCTCTGATGATCTGGCCTCCCACTTTATAGAAAAAATTGATAATATCCGTCAGGAAATCTGCTCCCAACCATCAAGGGCTGTGACTTCCATCCCTCCCTGCATTTCCCCTGGCTCACTTTCCACATTCGATCCCATCACAGAAGAATAAGTCTCCAGACTCCTCTCTTCCTCTCGTCTGACTACATGCACTACTGACCCAATTCCTTCACATCTCCTCCAGTCTCTCTCTCCAGTCGTCACAGCTCACCTAACTAGAATCTTTAATCTCTCCCTCTCCTCGGGCATTTTCCCATCCTCCTACAAACACTCCATTGTTACTCAATTACTAAAGAAACCCGCTCTCGACCCATCCTGCACAAACAACTACAGACCAGTCTCCAATCTCTTCTTCATCTCTAAACTTTTGGAGTGCCTAGTCTACTCCTGCCTTACCTGTTACCTCTCCACTCACTCCCTCCTAGACCCTTCACAGTCCGGCTTCCGCCCCCTACATTCGACTGAAACTGCACTCATCAAAGTCACCAATGACCTTCTGACAGCAAAATGTAACGGTGACCACTCTTGGCTCATTCTTCTCAACCTTTCTGCAGCTTTCAACACTGTTGACCACCGTCTCCTACTCTCTAGGCTCCAGTCACAAGGCATTAAGGACACTGCTCTCTCCTGGTTCTCTTCCAATCTTTCTGACTGCTTCTTCAGTGTTTTGTTCTCTGGCTCCGCGTCATCTCCTCTTCCTCTCGCTGTCGTGGTACCTTAGGTCTCAGTCCTTGGCCCCCTTCTCTTCTCTTTCTGGACGGCCCTAATTGGACAGACCATCAGCAGATTTGGCTTTCAGTACCATCTTTATGCTGATGACACACAACTATACATATCATCCCCGACCTTACCCCCACTGTACAACAGAACACCAGTAACTGTCTGTCCGCAGTCTCCAACATCATGTCCACTCTCTATCTGAAACTCAACCTCTCAAAAACTGAACTTCTTCTGCTCCCGCCATCTACTAACCTCCCTAAATCTGACATTTCCCTCTCCGCGGGCGACACCATAGTAACTCCCCGGCAGCAGGCGCGCTGTCTGGGTGTTATGTTTGACACCAATCTCTCCTTCACATTCCATATACAATCTGTGGCCCACTCTTGCCACTTACACCTAAAGAACATCTCTAGAATCCGCCCTTTTCTCACCATGGAAACAACAAAAACCCTCACTGTAGCATTGGACTACTGCAACGCTCTATTAATTGGCCTCCCCGTTAATCGACTATCCCCTCTCCTGTCCATACATAATGAAGCAGCCAGGGTCATCCATCTGGCTAATCGGTACTTGGACGCGTCCGCTCTTCACCAGTCCTTACATTGGCTGCCCATTCATTATAGGATCCAATTCAAAGTACTTGTTCTCACCCACAAAGCTCTCCACAGTGCAGCACCCCCCTACATCTCCTCCCTCATTTCTGTCTATCGGCCTAACCGACTGCTGAGCTCTGCAAACGACTTTCGACTAACCTCTGCACTAATCCGTACCTCCCACTCCTGACTCCAAGACTTCTCCCATGCTGCGCCAATCCTTTGGAATGCTCTACCCCAAGAAATAAGGACTATCCACAATTTTCATAGTTTCAGGCGCTCCCTCAAAACACATTTGTTCAGAGCGGCCTATCACGTTCACTTATCAAAGTCATTCTATGTGTATGTGTGAGTGTGTAGCCCATTCACTATCTCCATCCATCCCTCACTCCCTCAAAATGGCTGGACCATCATGGTAAATACACCATTGTATATTCACACCTGTACTTTGTATCTCCCCCACCTCATTGTAGATTGTAAGCTCTCACGAGCAGGGTCATCTGATTTTGCTTTTATGTATTATTAACGTTGTTACTTATGACTTGTGTTTTGAAACTGTTAAACTGTAAAGCGCTGCGGAATATGATGGCGCTATATAAATAAAGATTATTATTATTTAATAGTCTTAAATGTCTTTGTAAGGCTACGTTCAAAAGAACATATTAAAAAAATATTGCTATTTTCATCCAGAAAAAATAGTTATTTTTTATCTGCCTTGTCATCCGTAAGCCATCCATATGCCATTTATATGACATTCATTTTTCTATATCAACAGTTAATAAAATTTACAAAACCAATTACACTCTCCATTTGCAATGTAACTGTAAAAATTTGCTCCTCTATGGTAGATCCATATAGGAAGATTTTTTTTTGTGCACCCGCTGTTAGGGCTGGCGGAATGCACAAAATAAATATAAATAATACGGGGTCCACCGTGCAGGCAGAGCCTGCTGCTAGTAAGATAGGCAAGCTCTGTTACTTCACAGAGTCGCAGAGATAGGTACTGTGTTCTGTTAACTCCACAGGGAAACACAGATAACTGCTGTGAGGATAGCAGTCCGTGATCATGCAGAGAGCAACGCAATCAAGCAATCTCCTCACCGGAGAAGCCGGTATTCTAGGGGCTTATTTCAGCCAAGCCCTAACCACACTGGCGCAAAGCACATAATGCAATTGATACTAGCGCATGGCAGCATGACCATACAACCCTTTTATAGTAGCAACTACAGGGCCTGCCAGAAAAGGACCAATGAGAAACTGTTCCAGAACACATGTAGTTTCAGGACCTTCCTGGCGGACCAATAGGAGCTGCTGCAGTACCTGAGCATGTGACCCCTGATCTCCAATGAGAGATCTTACCCTGGGCATGCTCAGAAGGGGAAACGCAGGACTTAGTCCTAAAGACATTTGTTTGCCGTTAACCAGTACTGGCTACAATAGCAGAACCTGGAGAGGCAGCAGTAATCCTCTGCACAATGTTAGACTGGGCGAGACGCTGGGACCGACATCTTTACTGAGCAGGCTCCACTGCGGCCGGAGACTGATGGGCGACCGCAGCGGGGATGGCTCGAGATTCCCCTTGTGAAGCAGTGGGAACTCGATCCCTAACACCCGCAGACTTGAATTTAAGAGTGTCATCTGAAATACGGGATAGACTAGTGCATGCTGCAATTTTATCACACAGACATTTGATCCATACGTACAAACTATCATCTAAACAGTATAATTGAATAGCAGTAATGGTCCAAGTGCTGTCCGTGAGATAAATTTTTCTCATGGACTGCACTTAGGCCTCTTTCTCACATCCGTTTTTTGCAATCAGGCACAATCCGGGGAATTGTTTAAAAGACGGATCCGGCGTAGATTGTAAAAAACTGATGTGCCGGATCCGTTTTTTAGCTGTTTACGTCCTGACCTTTTTTTGCTCGGAAAATGAGTAGTTGTAGTAGTAGTAGTCCTTGATTTCCAGAATTTGAATTAGTCTTTTGCCGTATTGCACAAAACACTGATCCAGAACCATACACTTCTATTGTTTCCGGACTCCTGATGCGCCGCTTCAGGCGCTGTCAGGCGTTTACAGCACAAAAAAAAAACGTTACATGATGCGTCCTGTCCGGCCGCCGGAATTAAAATCTATCCGGCAGAAAACGGAGTAAACGCAATGACATGCGGCGCGATCCGGCGCTAATGATAGTCAATGACAAAAAAGCGCATCCGGCGGTTTAAAAAAACAGATCCGTTTTTTTAAAAAAGCGCCGGATCGCGCCTGACGGCAAAAAAACAAATGTGTGAAAGAGGCCTTAGACTGAAAATATGGCTGTGTGAGCATACCCTAAGTGATATGAATTAAACTGCTCATGATGTGAGCGCACAGATTGCACTCTCAACATTTTCTCTTAGCCAGATTAAAAATCTTTATAAACAAGCAACAATGTGGCTTTGGCTCTCTTCCAGTATTTAGCACACTAACACATAAAATTCCATTATCTTGACACTTCTTTGGAATGGGTTTCGCCATGCTGACAATATGGAAATATAAATAGAGGCGAAAATATACTGTGTTTATAAAAATAGCAATGCTTTGCACAAATGTATGTCAAATGGTAAAATAACAGCCCTTTTCTCCCTATTGTTATTTTAAGGCTTCTCTGCTGTTTACTATAACTACATTTGTTTTAATTGCATCTTTTTCCACTGCTGAGTGTCATTTGAAATCATTATACCTTCTAAATCTAATATTATGTTGCATAATAAATGTGCACATACTGTACATGCACAGCTTTCTTTGATGATGCGAATATTTATACTTCTGAAAAGCATTCTTTAGAGAATTTCATGGCAAAATTAATTATTATTTTATTTGGAGAAACTAAAAGAGCTTTTCCTTTAAATGTCTCTTGCTTAATTCTGATTGCCTTTTTTTATATAAAATGGCTATATTCACTTTCATTATTATAATGATAGGAAATGGAAAGTAACGACAACCTTAGGTACCAATTATATTTCTATATGGGGTATCACCTGTAAAAAGCACTCTGTTTCTGTACAGAAATATTGCGCATAATGCTTTCCTTAGCATTGATGAAGCCTCTGCAGCACTGCATGTCATCTTGTTCCTTCTTCTGTACACTGCGTTGTGCCTATTCTTGACTATGTCAGCTTTTGTAGGGTATAGCTAAGGCAGACATTTGACATGTAACCAATGCTTATAGTGTCTAAAACACATTAAAACAGTTCATATTATTTCTTTAAGAATTAAAAGGGTTTTTTACCAAGAACAAAGTACATTTTAATGAATAGATCTTGGATTAAGAATAAGTTCCACATTTGGATGTCTTAAAAAAATGCTCTTGTACTGAGATAATTTTATAAATGTGCCCCTGCTGTGTGCTGTGTAATGGCTGTGTCTTACTGTACAGGAACATGGTCTGATCATACCACATCTCCTGGGCAGGGGAGGACACAAAAGAGTGTTATTTTTCTTTAGTGGTATTATTATCTTTAAGGAAAAAATGTTGGAAGGAAGAGAGAGGGAGAGAATGTTTAGGAAGGGGACAGGAGGTAAGAAAATATTTAATTTGTAAGTATTGGTAGAATCATTTACAGTTTAGAGGGAACTTTTTAATAGGAATGTTATAGATGAGAAGATGTGAGTTTTGGAAGATGTCACATAGGAAAATAATCCCACTGGTTTCCCATCTGGCAAGATTAAAGGGCATCTGTCACCCTAAATTGGCGGGATATTTAAATGATGGCAGTCAGGTCAGATGGGCGGTGTTTTGGGTACTTGCCTTAACATGTTGTTCGCCGCTGTCTCCATTATTTCTGGGAATTGTAGTCGTTGCCCTCCATATAACGCGCCTGCGCATTGTAATCTGCGGGCAAAGCATACTGCGCGTGCGTAATTCAAGATTGCAATGCGCAGGCGCGTTATATGGAGGGCAACGACTACAATTCCCAGAAATAATGGAGACAGCGGCGAACAACATGTTAAGGCAAGTACCCAAAACACCGCCCATCTGACCTGGCTGCCATCATTTAAATATCCCGCCAATTTAGGGTGACAGATTCCCTTTAAGCTAAGAAATATGGGATTCTAAAGATCCAATAGATATCTCAGACTGGGGAAAGGTCAGATTTTTCCTAGACCAATTATTACAATTATTAAGAAGGCTGACATAGCTGGACGATGGGGGTTAGAGGAGGTAGGTTTAAAGAATTTTACTTCAAGGGCTCTCCTAGTGGAACTTCAGTTAGCTAAAAAGGTTTGGATTTATCTATATTTGGGTATTGTTAGCAAGCCACCAGACTTGAGATGATTCTTTAATAGCAGCTTTATGGTGTACTAGGAAATTAGGTGCTCCAAGCCCTCCCAGTGTATAGGGATAATGCACAGTTTTATGATTGACTCTAGGTTTTTTGTTCTCCCAAACACATTTTGCAGCTAAAGTTTGGAGTTTAACAATGGTCTTACATTTTATTTTTAAGAGAACATATCTGAAAAAGAAGAACATTTTGGGGAAAAGTATAATTTTAAAGGGCTGAATCATAGTTATCCAGGACAAAGCAAGATGCAAAAATATTTCTACATCTGAATTTAGGGACTGTAATGAAGTGTCTAGATGATTTTGTAAGATTTAGTGAGAGGATGTAAGTGTTATACCCAAATATGGGATGCAGTCTTCAGCCCATTAAAAGGAGAAAATGGATTCAAGCCTATGTTTAGATTGGGATGAAACATAAATAGGAAAGATGAGAGACTTTGAAGTATTAGGCTTATTGTAAGAGATATCGGCAAAGGAAAATAAGGTAAACATGACAGCATGGAGAGATATTTCAACTAACTAAAAAACTTACTGGCACTTACAAATCAGAAAACTGATGTGTACAGGTGAAAATTATGAATAGCCATTTTTATATATAACAAATAAATTAGCACTCTGTAGTGCTAAAGCATGTCAATATGAAATATGTGAAATATAAGTAGCATTACTGCTCTAGATAAAAATAAAAAACAGAGAGGCTTAGCACATCAATTGGCCAATTTATGCAAGCCCAGAAGCCAACAACAAGGCAATCTCCGGTTTGCTGGGAACCTACGTTTCTAGTGTGAATACATCTCATAGACTTTCACGGGGTAGTTGTAGGAATACAGGGATGAGGAACCTGGGCCCCTGAACTGCCTCTAAGGCTAAGGGAGGGCCCTGTCTTTCCTTAACTTGGGGGTACACTTGAAGGTACTGAGGCCCAAGCCACCGACCTGTCCCTGTCTCCTGTTTAGCTATGAACTAAACCCACCAACCCCATCCCCAGGAGGTAAGACAGAGAATAATGTGAATAACACCAAAACAACATTTGGTCTCCAAATGAAGCAATATCACCAACAGTCAGCTGATGCCTAAGATGACCTTTTAAAGGATGAAGGAAGTGGTCACAGCCTTCTCCTGAAAAGTCAGAAGCAATGCAATTACATTAGCGGCCACCGGGGGAAAAGACTGACATTAACTCCTATTGGCCTGAAAGGAAAAAAGGTTTTAATATGCCAAGAGAGATCTGCCACAGATCCAAATGTGGATCGTGACAGTACCCCACTTTAATGAGGGGCCTCTGGACGCTCAACACTGCACCTCATATACCACCTACGGTGAGGATGCCTCGATTCACCAGGGTTCACCCCAGCAGTCACTTGACTCTCAGGTTTATGGCAAACGCAGACTGAAGAAGTGGCAACAACGTATGTTCCGGAGCTACCACAAATCTCCAGAGTGCCGACCTGGGGAACGAGTTAGGTACGGGCATTACTGGGGAAACTCCAGCTGGTAAGTGCCCGGGCCGAGAATGGCCAACATCCAATACGACCCGATCACCCTAGAACTTCAGACTCCAGCAGCACACTTCCACCAGATGTTTTTGGTGGACACCCATACAAACTCGTTCACACACAGGTCCGGACCTGAATGTTCATTTCCACACATGCATTTGCCACAAGATGGTGAACTCTTTGAGGAACTGACAACAGAGGAGTCCCCCTGTGTCACCACACTCACACAATTCTCAGAGGAAACCACCACCCTCCCCTGACCCCTCTTCCCAAGAGGGCTCCGACTCTCAGGGTCGGCTAGTGGTGAGGGTTGGGATTTGCCCCTACTCCTTGGCAGCACCTCGGCTGCCCCCACTGGAGAAGAAGGGGATGGTTAAAGAAAGACGGCAGAGACAATAGACTCGACTGACCCCAGCTGACTACCTCCCTGGAATGCCAATCTATGACCGGGTTGTGTTTTGTCATCCAAGGGAGGCCTAAAACGATGGGTATTGGCATACCCTCCAAGACGTAGCATGACAGGGACTCTTCATGACGAGTCCCTATACGCAGGTGTATATCATGCACGACCTGGGTCAGACTCCCCTGGCTGAGTGGGGCACAGTCAATGATCCGGACGCCTAGAGGTTTTGCTAGCATCCTACACATCAGGCCATGGGTCCGGACAAAGTGAGCATCCACCAAATTGACTACTGCTCCACTGTCCACAAGCACCGGTATTCCCTTAGGTACCCCGCTAATCACCACTCTCGCAGTCCGAGTACACTGAGAGGAAGAAATGGAGGAAATATACACTCCCTGATCGCCTCCCTCCACATGACCAGGGGGATGCAGCTTCTTATATGGCACAGGTATCAGTAAAAACATGCTCCCACACCACACCAAACCGCAGGCAATAACTAAATAATAACACTTAGCTTTCTAAGTAAGGCACCAGAACAGGGAAATAGCAGAAACACCACTACGCTCAGCAGCTCCTGGCTCCAGCTTGGTTGGTCTCCAAATGAAGCAATATCACCAACAGTCAGCTGATGCCTAAGATGACCTTTTAAAGGATGAAGGAAGTGGTCACAGCCTTCTCCTGAAAAGCCAGAAGCAATGCAATTACATTAGCGGCCACCGGGGGAAAAGACTGACATTAACTCCTAATGGCCTGAAAGGAAAAAAGGTTTTAATATGCAAAGAGAGATCTGCCACAGATCCAAATATGGATCGTGACAGTACCCCACTTTAATGAGGGGCCTCTGGACGCTCAACACTGCACCTCATATACCACCTACGGTGAGGACTCCTCGATCCACCAGGGTTCACCCCAGCAGTCACTTGACTCTCAGGTTTATGGCAAACGTAGACTGAAGAAGTGGCAGCAACGTATGCTCCGGAGCTACCACAAATCTCCAGAGTGCCGACCTGGGGAACGAGTTAGGTACGGGCATTACTGGGGTAACTCCAGCTGGTAAGTGCCCAGGCCGAGAATGGCCAACATCCGATACGGCCCGATCACCCTAGAACTCCAGACTCCAGCAGCACACTTCCACCAGATGTTTTTGGTGGACACCCATACAAACTCGTTCACACACAGGTCCGGACCTGAATGTTCATAGCCACACATGCATTTGCCACAAGATGGTGAACTCTTTGAGGAACTGACAACATATGAGTCCCCCTGTGTCGCCACACTCACACAATTCTCAGAGGAAACCACCACCCTCCCCTGACCCCTCTTCCCAAGAGGACTCCGACTCTCAGGGTCGGCTAGTGGTGAGGGTTGGGATTTGCCCCTACTCCTTGGCAGCACCTCGGCTGCCCCCACTGGAGAAGAAGGGGATGGTTAAAGAAAGACGGCAGAGACAATAGACTCGACTGACTCCAGCTGACTACCTCCCTGGAATGCCAATCTATGACCGGGTTGTGTTTTGTCATCCAAGGGAGGCCTAAAACGATGGGTATTGACATACACTCCAAGACGTAGCATGACAGGGACTCTTCATTACGAGTCCCTATACGCAGGTGTATATCATGCACGACCTGGGTTAGACTCCCCTGACTGAGTGGGGCAGAGTCAATGATCCGGACGCCTAGAGGTTTTGCTAGCATCCTACACATCAGACCATGGGTCCGGACAAAGTGAGCATCCACCAAATTGACTCCTGCTCCACTTTCCACAAGCACCGGTATTCCCTTAGATACCCAGCTAATCACCACTCTCGCAGTCCGAGTACACTGAGGGGAAGAAATGGAGGAAATATACACTCCCTGATCGCCTCCCTCCACATGACCAGGGGGATGCGGCTTCTTAGATGGCACAGGTATCAGTAAAAACATGCTCCCACACCACACCAAACTGCAGGCAATAACTAAATAATAACACTTAGCTTTCTAAGTAAGGCACCAGAACAGGGAAATAGCAGAAACACCACTACGCTCAGCAGCTCCTGGCTCCAGCTTGGTTGGTCTCCAAATGAAGCAATATCACCAACAGTCAGCTGACGCCTAAGATGTCCTTTTAAAGGATGAAAGGAGTGGTCACAGCCTTCTCCTGAAAAGTCAGAAGCAATGCAATTACACCAGCGGCCACCGGGGGAAAAGACTGACATTAACTCCTGATGGCCTGAAAGGAAAAAGGTTTTAATATGCAAAGACAGATCTGCCACAGATCCAAATGTGGATCATGACATAGGCTAAAGCCTGAATTTATGGATAGGTAGGATTCTGCTGCAATTAAAACTGCCTCAGGTGGTTTTGTGCCTGAGATATTTGGGTTGCAATGAATGGACTCTGCCAGAGACCAAAGCAAAAATAATTGAAGAGAGTGGACCCCCTGGTGGGTTCCATTGGTAATGGAAAAAATATATGATGGAAATCCGGAAGCCAGAACAGCTGAATTAAAAATAGAATATAACGACATAACTGCAGATTTTATGGGACCTGAAAAACCAAACTTGGTTAGAATCTCCATGACCAAAGCAAAAATAATTGTAGAGAGTGGACACCCGTGGTGGGTTCCATTGGTAATAGAAAAAATATATGATGGAAATCCGGAAGCCAGAACAGCTGAATTAAAAATAGAATATAACAACATAACTGCAGATTTTATGGGGCCTGAAAAACCAAACTTGGTTAGAATCTTATTCAAATGTAAGGATTAATCACAGTTTAGTGTTGTGAATGTTTTGGAAATGAATTCTGAGCAGAAGCTCCCTCTGGTGGTTACAAACAGTACTGAACCATTCAATGAGGATTGGCAATCAGGATTCACAGATTGGCTTGATATAAGGGAGGTTCCCTCCCATCATGGTTGCCGGTGATCAATTGTTCTTGTCTCAACTGTGGTTCCTGGTTCACTTGGAAGCTTGCTAAGTCTTGCCTCTTCTTCTGCTTTCAGATAAGATATTTTCTGTTTTTGTTTTTGTGCTTACCTTTTGCATATTTCTCTGCATTTCTGTGAGGTTAGCCAGGCTCCCCCCCGGGGGGCTTGGGCTCCTCTCAGTTCTGCTGGAGCCACTGTTATTTGTTCATTTGCCTTTTCCAGTTTTTTCAGTGGCTGCGGCTTAGTTTTGTTACACCAGAGAACTGATTTAGGTGGTAGAGGTCGTGTGATCTCAGGTATTTTTGCAATCAGTAGAATTGGTATTTTTTAGGGTTTTTTTGGATTGCAGTGAGTATCCTTTCTATCCTTTTCTGTCTAGGCAGATTGGGCCCCAGCGTTTGCTCATACTATTTTCTGTCTGTGTCTGTATTTCCTCTTGTCTAACTGCCATTACATATTTGGGAGCTTCCTATGTTCTTTGGGGATCTGCTCTGGGCCAGATAGCTTTCCTCTTTCTATCTTTAGGTGTAGTTAATCTCTCAGGCTGTGACGAGGCATCTAGGATCAACGTAGGAACGCTCCACGGCAGCCTTTAGTTGTGGTGGTTAGTCAGGGTACTGCAATCCAATAGATTCCAACCTCTCTGGTGTATTGCCGTTTTTGCCTGCTCTCCTCAGCTACCAAAACATAACAGTATCACCGGCCTAACTGAAAATTGTATGGTACTCACAGAAGGGAAAAATAGTGTGGAAAGAAAAAAGTTGTCAGAGTTGTCAGAGATTTTTTTTTTTGTTTCTTGCATTTTTTTCCCTCTTTTTCTCTGGGTGCTGAGGGGGATTTTTTTTCTCTCAATGGAGCTTGCACAGCTGTCTGGCCATGTGGATCAGCTTGCCACTGAGGTTCGGAGTATTGCTGTCTATCTTGCTGGGTTGCCGGTTGTGGAACCTAGGATTCCCATGCCAGATTTGTTTTTGGGAGATCGAGCCAAATTTCTGAATTTCAAAAATAACTGTAAGTTGTTTTTTGCCTTAAAACCTAAGTCCTCAGGGAAGGCAGCACAGCAGGTTCAAATTGTCATCTCTCTCCTGCGCGGCGATTCTCAGGATTGGGCTTTTTCCCTGACACCTGGGGACCCTGTTTTGAGTGATGTTGATGCATTTTTTCTGGCTCTGGGGTTATTGTACGATGAGCTTAATGTCACTGATCAAGCTGAAAGAACCTTGTTGGCATTAAATCAGGGTCTTGAGGACGCTGAGTTGTACTGTCAGAAATTCCGAAAATGTGCAGTCCTAACCAAATGGAATGATGATGCTTTGGCAGCCCTTTTTCGGAAGGGGCTGTCAGAGAATGTAAAAGATATTATGGTGGGTTTCCCTGCTCCCTCTGGTCTCAATGATTCTATGTCATTAGCGATTCAAATTGACAGATGTTTGCGTGAGCGCAGAAGTATGCGTGGGAGAGTGTTGCCTTGTGAGCCAGCTTCTGAACCCATGCAGTGTGATAGAGTGGTTTCTGGGGCACAGCGTCATGAATTTCGAAAACGCAATGGGTTATGTTTCTATTGTGGTGATGCCTCTCATGCTATTTCTGTCTGCCCTAAGCGGGGAAGACGTTTTGCATGCTCAGTTGTCTTGGGTAGTGTTCAGACTAAATTTCTGTTGACTGTTACCCTGATTTGCTCCCTGTCCACATTTTCTGCTCAGGCTTTTGTTGATTCGGGAGCAGCTATTAACCTGATGGAGTTTGATTTTGCCAAACGTTGTGGGTTTCCCTTGATACCCCTACGGAAGTCTATTCCCCTACTGGGGATTGATTCTACCCCTTTGGCTGAGAATAAACCCCAGTTTTCTACTCAGGTGATAATGAGGGTTGAACCTGATCATCAGGAGAGTTGCAAATTTTTGGTATTGTATAATCTGCATGACATTATTGTACTAGGTTTTTCTTGGTTACAGTCTCATAATCCTGTTTTGGATTGGAAATCTGTGTCTGTAACCAGTTGGGGCTGCCAATGTGTTAATGCCAACACTCCTGTTTTTTCTGCCTCTCCCCAATCTCAGGATGTTCCTGACTTTTTGACTGATTTTTCTGATGTGTTTAGCGAAAGTAAATCTGCATCCTTGCCCCCCCATAGGAGCTATGACTGCGCTATTGAATTAGTGCCTGGTGGTAAATTCCCTAAAAGTCACCTTTTCAACTTGTCTGTACCTGAACATGACGCTATGCGGTCTTATATCAAGGAGTCATTGGAGAAGGGTCATATCAGACCATCCTCTTCACCCTTGGGTGCCGTTTTTTTCTTTGTGGCCAAAAAGGATTGTTCATTAAGGCCGTGTATTGATTATCGTCTCTTGAACAAGATCACTGTGAAATATCAATTTTTGTTACCCTTGATTTCTGACCTGTTTTCCAGGGTGAAAAGTGCTACTTGGTTTACCATGCTTGACCTCAGGGGGGCGTATAACCTTATTCGCATTAAGCACGGGGATGAATGGAAGACGGCGTTTAATACCCCAAAGGGGCATTTTGAGTACCTAGTGATGCCCTTTGGGCTCACTAATGCTCCTTCTGTCTTCCAGTCCTTCATGAATGACATTTTCAGGGATTTTGTGGATACATTTCTGATTGTTTATTTGGATGATATCTTGATTTTTTCCAATGACTGGGACTCTCATGTGAAACATGTTCGGACTGTGTTCCAGATTTTGAGAGAGAATGCTCTGTATGTGAAGGGATCAAAGTGTCTTTTTGGCTTACAGAGGATCTCATTTCTGGGATTAATTTTGTCTCCATCTGTTATTGAAATGGACCCGGTCAAGGTTCAGGCCATCTGTGATTGGGTCCAACCTACTTCATTAAAGGCTCTTCAGAGATTCTTGGGTTTTGCCAATTTTTATCGTAAATTTATTGGTAATTTCTCTGTTATTGTTAAACCATTGACTGATTTGCCCAAAAAGGGTTCTGATGTGGTGAATTGGCCTCCTGAGGCAGTCTCTGCGTTTCAGGAACTTAAGCAGAGATTCACTTCTGCTCCTGTTCTACCGCAGCCTGATGTTTCTTCCATTTCAGGTGGAGGTTAGTGTTGAGCGATACTGCTCGATATCTAAAAATATCGTATCGAAATGGTATCGCCGATATCACTAAATATCGTCGATATCCGATTCCGATACCGGAAGTCCAATGTAAGTCTATGGGAACAAAATATCGCAACTAAAAAAAACCTTTATTTCCTTGTAAACACTAAATATACACGCATAGAATACATATATATATATATATATATATACATGTCATTGTGACATATATATATATATACATATATGTATAGTTTATACACTTCTACATAGTAAAATATCCTCTGATTCAATTGCCGGGTAAAGCCGGCTTCTGTGAAAAGACAGAAGCACCCGACATGAAATGACACTTGGTGTACATAGGGTTAACCATGTCTTTTCATGTCCTTTGCTATCTGATTTGCACAAACAATTACATCAGTCTATGTGTGCAAAATTTCACACCTGTAGGGGTTAATTAAAGGTGTAAATTCGTTGTAAAAAAACCAGACTGTTGTGAATGGGTTTGAGATGAGTTCTGAGCAGAGGCTCCCTCTGGTGGTTACAAGCGGAACTAGTGAGGATTGTGAGGACTGGGAATCAGGTGTTACTGATTGGTCTTATATAAGGGAGTCATTTTCCCATCAGGGTTGCCGGTGATCAATTGTTCTGGTCTGAATCCTTCTTTCCAGTTTCCCTTGTAGCCTGCTGTGTCGTGTCTGCATCTCCTGCTATCAGATAAGACAATTTCTTATTTTGTGTTTTTGCTATATTTTTGCATTTGGTCCTGCACTTCTGTGGGGGCCTTCTGGGTCCCCTCGGGGGCTTTTGCCCTCTCAGTTTAGTCCAGCCACTGTGTTTTGTACTTTTGCTTTTTCCAGTTTTTTCAGTGGCTGCTGTTTTTGTTACACCAGAGAACTAATTTAGGTGGTAGAGGTCGTGTGATCTCAGGTGATTTTGAAATTAGTTGAGTTGGTGTTTTTTCAGGGT
Organism: Oophaga sylvatica; assembly: GCA_033576555.1. Classification (NCBI taxonomy): domain Eukaryota; kingdom Metazoa; phylum Chordata; class Amphibia; order Anura; family Dendrobatidae; genus Oophaga; species Oophaga sylvatica. The sequence goes on along the minus strand of JARQOD010000004.1, from coordinate 301,748,462 downwards.
TTTCTGAGATTGCAGTGAGTACCCTTCCTGTCCTTTTCTGTTTAGATAGTTTGGGCCCCAGCGTTTGCTCATACTATTTTCTTTCTGTATCAGTATTTCCTCTTGTCTAACCGCCATTACATGTTTGGGGGCTTTCTATTATCTTTGGGGTTCTGCTCCGGGGCAGATAGCTTTCCTATTTCTATCTTTAGGTGTAGTTAGTTTCTCAGGCTGTGACGAGGCGTCTAGGACCAACGTAGGAACGCTCCACGGCTGCCTCTAGTTGTGGTGGTTAGTCAGGGTACTGCAATCTCATAGATTCCAACTGCTCTGGTGTATTTCCTTTTTTACCTGCACTCCTCAGCTACCGTAACATAACAGTATCACCGGCCATAAAAATTGTATTGTACTCACAGAAGGGAAAAAATATTTTGAAGGAAGAAAAGTTGTCAGAGATATTTTTCTGTTTGTTGCATTTTTTTTTTTTTTCCCTCTGTATCTCTGGGTGCTGGGGAGGATCTTTTCTCCCAATGGAGTTTGCACAGTTGTCTGGCCGTGTGGATCAGCTTGCCACTGAGGTTCAGAGTATTGCTGCATATCTTGCTAGGTTGCCTGTTGTGGAACCTAGGATCCCCATGCCAGATTTGTTTTTAGGGGATCGAGCTAAGTTTCAGAATTTCAAAAATAATTGTAAATTGTTTCTTGCCTTAAAATCTAAGTCCTCAGGAAACGCAGCGCAGCAGGTTCAAATTATCATCTCTCTCCTGCGCGGCGATCCTCAGGATTGGGCTTTTTCCCTGATACCTGGGGATCCTGTTTTGAGTGATGTTGATGCATTTTTTCAGGCTTTGGGGTTATTGTACGATGAGCCTAATGTCACTGATCAAGCTGAAAAAGCCTTTTTGGCATTAAATCAGGGGCTTGATGACGCTGAGTTATACTGTCAGAGATTCCGTAGGTGGGCAGTCCTGACCAAATGGAATGACGACGCTTTGGCGGCCCTTTTCCGGAAGGGTCTGTCGGATAATGTAAAGGATGTTATGGTGGGATTCCCTGTCCCCTCTGGTCTCAATGATTCTATGTCATTAGCGATTCAAATTGACAGACGTTTGCGTGAGCGGAGAAGTATGCGTGGAGTGGTGTTGCCTTGTGAGACAGCTGCTGAGCCCATGCAGTGTGATGGAGTGGTGTCTGGGGCATAGCGTCATGAGTTTCGAAAGCGCAATGGGTTATGTTTCTACTGTGGTGATGCCTCTCATGCTATTTCAGTCTGCCCTAAGCGGGGAAGACATTTTGCACGCTCAGTTGTCTTGGGTAGTGTTCAGACTAAGTTTTTATTAACTGTCACTCTGATATGCTCTCTGTCCTCATTTTCTGCTCAGGCTTTCGTTGATTCTGGAGCAGCTATTAACCTGATGGATTATGATTTTGCTAAACGTTGTGGGTTTCCCTTGATACCCCTACAGAAGTCTATTCCTTTACTGGGGATCGATTCTACCCCTTTGGCTGAGAATAAACCCCAGTTTTCTACTCAGGTGATAATGAGGGTTGAACCTGATCACCAGGAGTGCTGCAAATTTTTGGTTCTATATAATCTGCATGACATTATAGTGCTGGGTTTCCCTTGGTTACAGTCTCATAATCCTGTTTTGGATTGGAAATCTGTGTCTGTAACCAGTTGGGGCTGCCAATGTGTTAGTGCCAACACTCCTGTTTTTTCTGCCTCCCCCCAGGCTGAGGATGTTCCTGACTTTTTGTTTGATTTTTCTGATGTGTTTAGCGAAAGTAAATCTGCATCCTTACCTCCCCATAGGAGCTATGACTGCGCTATTGAATTAGTGCCAGGTAGTAAATTCCCTAAAGGTCGCCTTTTTAACTTGTCTGTACCTGAACATGACGCTATGCGGTCTTATATCAAGGAATCATTGGAGAAGGGTCATATCAGACCATCCTCTTCACCCTTAGGTGCCGGTTTTTTCTTTGTGGCCAAAAAAGATGGTTCATTAAGGCCGTGTATTGATTATCGTCTCTTGAACAATATTACTGTGAAATATCAATACCCGTTACCCTTGATTTCTGACCTGTTTTCCAGGGTGAAAAACGCTACTTGGTTTACCAAGCTTGACCTCAGGGGGGCGTATAACCTTATTCGCATTAAGCATGGGGATGAATGGAAGACGGCATTTAACACCCCTGAAGGGCATTTGAGTACCTTGTGATGCCCTTTGGTCTCACTAATGCTCCTTCCGTCTTCCAGTCCTTCATGAATGACATTTTCAGGGATTTTGTGGACAAGTTTCTGATTGTTTATTTGGATGATATCTTGATTTTTTCTAATGACTGGGACTCTCATGTGAAACATGTTCGAACTGTATTCCAGATTTTGAGAGAGAATGCTCTGTATGTGAAGGGATCAAAGTGTCTTTTTGGCGTACAGAAGATCTCATTTCTGGGATTCATTTTGTCCCCATCTGTTATTGAAATGGACCCGGTCAAGGTTCAGGCCATCTGTGATTGGGTCCAACCTACTTCATTAAAGGCTCTTCAGAGATTTTTGGGTTTTGCCAATTTTTATCGTAAATTTATTGGTAATTTCTCTGTTATTGTTAAACCATTAACTGATTTGACCAGAAAGGGTTCTGATGTGGTGAATTGGCCTCCTGAGGCAGTCTCTGCGTTTCAGGAACTTAAGCAGAGATTCACTTCTGCTCCTGTTCTACGGCAGCCTGATGTTTCTCTGCCATTTCAGGTGGAGGTTGATGCCTCTGAAATTGGGGCAGGTGCCGTTTTGTCCCAAAAAGATCCAGAGACCTCTAAAAGTAACCCTTGTGCCTTTTTCTCTCGAAAATTTTCTCCTACTGAACGTAATTATGACGTGGGTAATCGGGAGTTATTGGCCATGAAGTGGGCTTTTGAAGAGTGGAGACATTGGCTGGAGGGAGTCAAACATCAGGTGGTTGTCCTTACGGACCATAAGAATCTGGTCTATCTGGAATCTGCCAAGCGACTCAATCCTAGACAGGCCAGGTGGGCCTTGTTTTTCATACGTTTTAATTTTGTGGTTTCCTTTCTTCCTGGCACTAAGAATGTTAAGGCGGATGCCCTCTCGAGGAGTTTCCTTGCGGACTCTCCTGAGCTATCTGATCCCTCTGTTATTTTGAAGGAGGGTGTAGTTCTTTCCGCCATCTCGCCCAATTTGAGACTTGCTCTGGAGGGGTGTCAGGAGGATAGGCCCGAGCGCTGCCCTGTTGGAAAATTGTTTGTCCCGGACCAATGGAAAAAGAGTGTGATGTCTGAGATTCATTGTTCCGCATTGGCTGGGCATCCCGGAATTTTTGGTACCAGAGACTTGGTTAGTCGGTCCTTTTGGTGGCCTACCTTGTCTCGCGATGTCAGGGAATTTGTGCAGTCCTGCGGGACTTGCTCTCGCTCCAAGCCTTGCTCTCGCTCTAGTGGTTTGTTGATGCCATTGCCTGTGCCCAAGAGACCATGGACCCATATCTCTATGGATTTCATTTCCGATCTTCCTGTTTCTCAGAGAATGACCACCATCTGGGTAATTTGTGATAGGTTTTCCAAAATGATACATCTTGTGCCATTACCTAAGTTGCCTTCCTCCTCTGAATTGGTGCCGTTGTTCCTTCAGCACGTGGTTCGTTTACACGGCATTCCTGAGAACATTGTGTCTGACAGAGGAGTCCAGTTTGTTTCCAGATTTTGGAGGACTTTTTGTTCTAAACTGGGTGTTCAATTGTCTTTCTCCTCGGCATTTCATCCTCAGACCAATGGTCAAACTGAGAGAACAAACCAGACATTGGAGACTTATCTAAGATGCTTTGTGTCTGCTGATCAGGATGACTGGGTCTCTTTTTTGCCTTTGGCTGAGTTTGCTCTTAATAATAGGGCTAGCTCTGCCACTTTGATGTCTCCGTTTTTCTGTAATTCTGGGTTTCACCCTCGATTTTCTTCAGGACAGACGGAGGCTTCTGTCTGTCCAGGTGTTGACTCTGTTGTTGAGCGTATGCAGCAGATTTGGGACCAGGTAGTGGAGAGGTTGTCCCTCTCTCAGGAGAAGGCCCAGCGGTTTGCTAACCGGCATAGGACTGATGGTCCTCGGTTTAAAGTGGGGGACTTGGTCTGGTTGTCCTCAAAGAATATTCCTATGAGAGTAGCATCTCCTAAATTTAAGCCTAGGTTCATTGGACCTTATAAGATCATGGAGATTATTAATCCTGTTTCTTTTCGTTTGCTTCTTCCAGGGACATTTAAGATCCATAACGTGTTCCACAAGTCCTTGTTGAAGAGGTTTGTTGAGCCAGTGGTTCCTGCTGCTGTGCCTCCTGACCCTGTTTTGGTTGAGGGCAATCTGGAGTATGTGGTTGAGAAAATATTGGATTCTCGTTTTTCTAGACGAAGACTCCAGTATTTGGTTAAATGGAGAGGTTATGGTCAGGAAGACAATTCTTGGGTGTTTGCTTCGGACATCCATGCTAGGAGACTTATCCGTGCGTATCATAGAACTCATCCTGACCGACCTGGTTGCTCAAATGAGGGTTCGGTGACCCCTCCTCAAGGGGGGGTACTGTTGTGAATGGGTTTGAGATGAGTTCTGAGCAGAGGCTCCCTCTGGTGGTTACAAGCGGTACTAGTGAGGATTGTGAGGACTGGGAATCAGGTGTTACTGATTGGTCTTATATAAGGGAGTCATTTTCCCATCAGGGTTGCTGGTGATCAATTGTTCTGGTCTGAATCCTTCTTTCCAGTTTCCTTTGTAGCCTGCTGTGTCGTGTCTGCATCTCCTGCTATCAGATAAGACAATTTCTTATTTTGTGTTTTTGCTATATTTTTGCATTTGGTCCTGCACTTCTGTGGGGGCCTTCTGGGTCCCCTCCGGGGGCTTTTGCCCTCTCAGTTTAGTCCAGCCACTGTGTTTTGTACTTTTGCTTTTTCCAGTTTTTTCAGTGGCTGCTGTTTTTGTTACACCAGAGAACTAATTTAGGTGGTAGAGGTCGTGTGATCTCAGGTGATTTTGAAATTAGTTGAGTTGGTGTTTTTTCAGGGTTTTCTGAGATTGCAGTGAGTACCCTTCCTGTCCTTTTCTGTTTAGATAGTTTGGGCCCCAGCGTTTGCTCATACTATTTTCTTTCTGTGTCAGTATTTCCTCTTGTCTAACCGCCATTACATGTTTGGGGGCTTTCTATTATCTTTGGGGTTCTGCTCCGGGGCAGATAGCTTTCCTATTTCTATCTTTAGGTGTAGTTAGTTTCTCAGGCTGTGACGAGGCGTCTAGGACCAACGTAGGAACGCTCCACGGCTGCCTCTAGTTGTGGTGGTTAGTCAGGGTACTGCAATCTCATAGATTCCAACTGCTCTGGTGTATTTCCTTTTTTACCTGCACTCCTCAGCTACCGTAACATAACACCAGACTTTTTTGCTACAAATTTACACCTTTAATTAACCCCTACAGGTGTGAAATTTTGCACACATAGACTGATGTAATTGTTTCTGCAAGTCAGATAGCAAAGGACATGAAAAGACATGGTTAACCCTATGTACACCAAGTGTCATTTCATGTCGGGTTCTGCATTTTCACAAAAGCCTGCAATTGAATTAGCGGCTATTATACTATGTAGAAGTGTATGAACTATAAATATAAATATATATATATGTGTCACAAATTCAATGACATGTATATATATATATATATATGAGGTGTAAAATTGTTTAAAAAAATGCGTTGGCTCCCGCCCTATTTTCGCAACCAGACAGACAAAGCCAGCGAATGGGGGCAGATAATAATAGCCCAGAGAGGGACCATTATTTTTGGCCCCCCCTGGCTACTAACATCTGCCCCCAGACACCCCAGAAAAGACAAATCTATAATTAGATTCGCCCTTTCTGGCACTTTGCCCGTCTATTCCCATTGCCCTGTAGCGGTGGCGAATGGGTTAATATGGGGTTAAAGCCACATTGCAATTGAAAGGTGACCTTAAGCCAGGTTAATAATTGAGAGCTGTCAATTAGACAACTATCAATTATTAATCCTATTGCATGAAATAAAAATAAAACACACACACTTTAATTAAAAATCATTTTAATGAAATAAAGACACATGTTTTTGACCATCTTTTATTTGACTGCAAAAACCATTTCCTGTAATAAAAATAAAATAAAAAAGCAAAATTATTCTTACCTATCCCATGCACAGTCAGGTCCCACGGTGTAATCCTTCAGAAAGGGTTAATGTTTACTGCAGGGACCGCAGCTAATGCTGCAGCCTCACAGTAAACCCCCAAATGAATGAGCTCCTCTCCTGGCTGACAGGAGAGGAAGTGGAAAGCTTAATTGATTGCTTTCCACTTTCACTTCAGGTCAGACAGGGACACAATCAGTGACGTCAGAGGGAACTGATTAACAAAAATAGGGGTTCCCTTCGAATAAAAAATGGCATCGGGTCCCCCCTATTTTTGTTAACCAGCCAGATGAAGCAGACCGCTGAGGCCTGGATTTTCAGGCTGTTAAGGAGCCAAGATCCATGGACCTTGCCAGCCTGATAATACCAGGCCACAGCAGTCTGCATATCTTGGCTGATTAACAAAAATAGGGGATCCCCTCGAAAAAAAATTGGCGTGGGGTCCCCCCTTTTTTGTTAACCAGCCAGATGAAGCAGACCGCTGAGGCCTGGATTTTCAGGCTGTTAAGGAGCCAAGATCCATGGACCTTGCCAGCCTGATAATACCAGGCCACAGCAGTCTGCATATCTTGGCTGATTAACAAAAATAGGGGATCCCCTCGAAAAAAATTGGCGTGGGGTCCCCCCTATTTTTGTTAACCAGCCAGATGAAGCAGACCGCTGAGGCCTGGATTTTCAGGCTGTTAAGGAGCCAAGATCCATGGACCTTGCCAGCCTGATAATACCAGGCCACAGCAGTCTGCATATCTTGGCTGGTTAACAAAAATAGGGGATCCCCTCGAAAAAAATTGGCGTGGGGTCCCCCTATTTTTGTTAACCAGCCAAGTAAAATGCAGACTGCTGCGGCCTGGTATTAAAAGACTGTCAAGGCCCATGGATTTTGGCCCTCAACAGCCTGATAATACCAGGCTACAGCAGCCCCACATTTGGCGCATCAAAAGATGTGCCAATTGTGGCACTTTACCCGGCTCTTCCCACTGCCCTGTAGCGGTGGCAAGTGGGGTAATAAGGGGTTAATGTCACCGTTGATTGCACGGTGACAATAAGCCCGGTTAATAATGGAGAGGTGTCAATAAGACACCGATCCATTATTAATCCCAAAGTTATTAAATGCATAAAAAAAAAGACAAAGCAAGAAAAAAGTATTTTAATGAAATAAAAGAGACAACACAGTTTTCATTTCTTTTATTACACTCTCATTCCTGCGACGCCATCGATCTCCTGTAAAAAAAGAAAAAAAACAAACCAACAGTATACCACCTGTCCGACGCAGTCCATAGTAACGACTGTCCCACGACGATCCAGCTCTTCTACATCGCAATGACAGGCAGAGCCTGTCATCGCAACGCAGCACAGCTGATTACCTGCTTCCCCGGCGGTGACGTCATCGGACTGACTGCTTTACGGCCGGGATTACCCAGCAGTCACTGCAGTTATCGCAGAAACTGCATGTGACCGCCGGGGAAAGATGATGGCGGCCATGAAGCAGTCCAGGCCGTGACCGCCGGAGATCTTCTGCCAGGTAAGTGCCGCTGACTCCTGACAGACCCGACCGACGGACACTGACAGTGACAGACCCGACCGACGGACACTGACAGTGACAGTGACAATCCCGATTCCGGTATCCGATATGACGAAAATATCGGTATTCGGAATCGAAAGGCCGATACAGCTAATATCGGCTGATATCCGATATTTGCAGTATCGTATCGCTCAATACTAGTGGAGGTTGATGCCTCTGAAATTGGGGCAGGTGCCGTTTTGTCCCAAAGAGATCCTGAGTAGTGTTGAGCGATACGATACCGCAAGTATCGGGTATCGGCCGATATTAGCTCTATCGGCCTTTCGATACTTAGTTCCGATATTTTCGTCTTATCGGATACCGGAATCGGGATTGTCACTGTCACTGTCAGTGTCCGTCGGTCGGGTCTGTCAGGAGTCAGTGGCACTTACCTGGCAGAAGATCTCCGGCGGTCACGGCCTGGACTGCTTCATGGCCGCCATCATCTTTCCCTGGCGGTCACATGCAGTTTCTCGCGATAACTGCAGTGACTGCTGGGTAATCCGGCCGTAAAGCAGTCAGTCCGATGACGTCACCGCCGGGGAAGCAGGTAATCAGCTGTGCTGCGTTGCGATGACAGGCTCTGCCTGTCATTGCGATGTAGCAGAGCTGGATCGTCGTGGGACTGTCGTTACTATGGACTGCGTCGGACAGGTGGTATACTGTTGGTTTGTTTTTTTTTCTTTTTTTACAGGAGATCGATGGCGTCGCAGGAATGAGTGTATAATAAAATTAATGAAAACTGTGTTGTCTCTTTAATTTCATGAAAAGACTTTTTTTTGCTTTGTCTTTTTTTTATACATTTAATAACTTTGGGATTAATAATGGTTTGGTGTCTTATTGACACCTCTCCATTATTAACCGGGCTTATTGTCACCGTGCAATCAACGGTGACATTAACCCCTTATTACCCCACTTGCCACCGCTACAGGGCAGTGGGAAGAGCCGGGTAAAGTGCCACAATTGGCACATCTTTTGATGCGCCAAATGTGGGGCTGCTGTAGCCTGGTATTATCAGGCTGTTGAGGGCCAAAATCCATGGGCCTTGACAGTCTTTTAATACCAGGCCGCAGCAGTCTGCATTTTACTTGGCTGGTTAACAAAAATAGGGGGACCCCTACGCCGTTTTTTTTTCGAGGGGATCCCCTATTTTTGTTAACCAGCCAAGCTAAGCAGACTGCTGTGGCCTGGTATTATCAGGCTTGCAAGGTCCATGGATATTGGATCCTTACCAGCCTGAAAAACCAGGCCTCAGTGGTCTGCTTCATCTGGCTGGTTAACAAAAATAGGGGGGACCCCACGCCAATTTTTTTCGAGGGGATCCCCTATTTTTGTTAATCAGCCAAGATATGTAGACTGCTGTGGCCTGGTATTATCAGGCTGGCAAGGTCCATGGATCTTGGCTCCTTAACAGCCTGAAAATCCAGGCCTCAGCGGTCTGCTTCATCTGGCTGGTTAACAAAAATAGGGGGGACCCCACGCCAATTTTTTTCGAGGGGATCCCCTATTTTTGTTAATCAGCCAAGATATGCAGACTGCTGTGGCCTGGTATTATCAGGCTGTCAAGGTCCATGGATCTTGGCTCCTTAACAGCCTGAAAATCCAGGCCTCAGCGGTCTGCTTCATCAGGCTGGTTAACAAAAATAGGGGGGACCCAACGCCATTTTTTATTCGAAGGGAACCCCTATTTTTGTTAATCAGTTCCCTCTGACGTCACTGATTGTGTCCCTGGCTGACCTGAAGTGAAAGTGGAAAGCAATCAATTAAGCTTTCCACTTCCTCTCCTGTCAGCCAGGAAAGGAACTCATTCATTTGGGGGTTTACTGTGAGGCTGCAGCATTAGCTGCGGTCCCTGCAGTAAACATTAACCCTTTCTGAAGGATTACACCGTGGGACCTGACTGTGCATGGGATAGGTAAGAATAATTTTGCTTTTTTATTTTATTTTTATTACAGGAAATGGTTTTTGCAGTCAAATAAAAGATGGTCAAAAACATGTGTCTTTATTTCATTAAAATGATTTTTAATTAAAGTGTGTGTGTTTTATTTTTATTTCATGCAACAGGATTAATAATTGATAGTTGTCTAATTGACAGCTCTCAATTATTAACCTGGCTTAAGGTCACCTTTCAATTGCAATGTGGCTTTAACCCCATATTAACCCATTCGCCACCGCTACAGGGCAATGGGAATAGACGGGCAAAGTGCCAGAAAGGGCGAATCTAATTATAGATTTGTCTTTTCTGGGGTGTCTGGGGGCAGATGTTAGTAGCCAGGGGGGGCCAAAAATAATGGTCCCTCTCTGGGCTATTATTATCTGCCCCATTCGCTGGCTTTGTCTGTCTGGTTGCGAAAATAGGGCGGGAGCCCATGCATTTTTTTTAAACAATTTTACACCTCATATATATATATATATACATGTCATTGAATTTGTGACACATATATATATATTTATATTTATAGTTCATACACTTCTACATAATATAATAGCCGCTAATTCAATTGACGGCTTTTGTGAAAATGCAGAACCCGACATGAAATGACACTTGGTGTACATAGGGTTAACCATGTCTTTTCATGTTCTTTGCTATCTGATTTGCACAAACAATTTACATCAGTCTATGTGTGCAAAATTTCACACCTGTAGGGGTTAATTAAAGGTGTAAATTCGTAGCAAAAAAGTCGTTTTTTTTACAACGAATTTACACCTTTAATTAACCCCTACAGGTGTGAAATTTTGCACACATAGACTGATGTAATTGTTTGTGCAAATCAGATAGCAAAGGACATGAAAAGACATGGTTAACCCTATGTACACCAAGTGTCATTTCATGTCGGGTGCTTCTGTCTTTTCACAGAAGCCGGCTTTACCCGGCAATTGAATCAGAGGATATTTTACTATGTAGAAGTGTATAAACTATACATATATGTATATATATATGTCACAATGACATGATATATATATATATATATATATGTATTCTATGTGTGTATATTTAGTGTTTACAAGGAAATAAAGGTTTTTTTTAGTTGCGATATTTTGTTCCCATAGACTTACATGGGACTTCCGGTATCGGAATCGGATATCGCCGATATTTAGTGATATCGGCGATACCATTCCGATCCGATATTTTTAGATATCGAGCAGTATCGCTCAACACTAATCCTGAGACCTCTAAAAGTAACCCTTGTGCCTTTTTCTCTCGAAAATTTTCTCCAACTGAACGTAATTATGACGTGGGTAATCGGGAGTTATTGGCCATGAAGTGGGCTTTTGAAGAGTGGAGACATTGGCTGGAGGGAGCTAAACATCAGGTGGTGGTCCTCACGGACCATAAGAACCTGGTTTATCTCGAATCAGCCAAGCGACTTGATCCTAGACAGGCCAGGTGGGCCTTGTTTTTCACACGTTTTAATTTTGTGGTTTCCTTTCTTCCTGGCACTAAGAATGTTAAGGCGGATGCCCTCTCGAGAAGTTTCCTTGCGGACTCTCCTGAGTTATCTGATCCTGCTGTTATTTTGAAAGAGGGTGTAGTTCTTTCCGCCATCTCGCCCAATTTGAGACTGGCTCTGGAAGGGTGTCAGGAGGATAAACCCGAGCGCTGCCCTATTGGGAAATTGTTTGTCCCAGACCAGTGGAAAAGAGTGTGATGTCTGAGATTCATTGTTCCGCGTTGGCCGGTCATCCCGGAATTTTTGGTATCAGAGACTTGGTGAGTCGGTCCTTTTGGTGGCCTACTTTGTCTCGTGACGTCAGGGAATTTGTGCAGTACTGTGGGACTTGCTCTCGCTCCAAGCCTTGCTCTCGCTCTAGTGGTTTGTTGATGCCATTGCCTGTGCCCAAGAGACCATGGACCCATATCTCTATGGATTTCATTTCTGACCTCCCTGTTTCTTAGAGAATGACGGTTATCTGGGTGATTTGTGATAGGTTTTCCAAGATTATACATCTTGTGCCATTACCTAAGTTGCCTTCCTCCTCCGAATTGGTGCCTTTGTTCCTTCAGCACGTGGTTCGGTTACACGGCATTCCTGAGGACATTGTGTGTGACAGAGGAGTCCAGCTTGTTTCCAGATTTTGGAGGACTTTTTGTTCTAAACTTGGTGTTCAATTGTCTTTCTCCTCTGCTTTTCATCCTCAGACCAATGGACAAACTGAGAGAACAAACCAGACATTGGAGACTTATCTGAGATGCTTTGTGTCTGCTGATCAAGATGACTGGGTCTCTTTTTTGCCTTTGGCTGAGTTTGCTCTTAATAATAGAGCTAGCTCTGCCACTTTGATGTCTCAATTTTTCTGCAATTTTGGGTTTCACCCTCGATTTTCTTCAGGACAGACGGAGGCTTCTGTCTGTCCGGGTGTTGACTCTGTTGTGGAGCGTATGCAGCAGATTTGGGACCAGGTAGTGGAGAGGTTGTCTCTCTCTCAGGAGAAGGCCCAGCGGTTTGCCAACCGGCATAGGACTGATGGTCCTCGGTTTAAAGTGGGGGACTTGGTCTGGTTGTCCTCAAGAAATATCCCTATGAGAACTGCATCTCCTAAGTTTAAGCCTAGGTTCATTGGACCTTATAAGATCATGGAGATTCTTAATCCTGTTTCCTTTCGTTTACTTCTTCCAGGGACATTTAAGATCCATAACGTGTTCCACAAGTCCTTATTGAAGAGGTTTGTCGAGCCAGTGTTTCCTATGGCTGTGCCTCCTGACCCTGTTTTGGTTGAGGGCAATCTGGAGTATGTGGTTGAGAAAATATTGGATTCTCATTTTTCTAGACGGAAACTCCAGTATTTGGTTAAGTGGAGAAGTTATGGTCTGGAGGACAATTCTTGGGTGTTTGCTTCGGACATCCATGCTATGAGACTGATCCGTGCATATCACCGAGCTCATCCTGACTGACCTGGTTGCACAAATGAGGGTTCGGTGACCCCTCCTCAAGGGGGGGTACTGTTGTGAATGTTTTGGAAATGAATTCTGAGCAGAAACTCCCTCTGGTGGTTACAAACAGTACTGAACCATTCAATGAGGATTGGCAATCAGGATTCACAGATTGGCTTGATACAAGGGAGGTTCCCTCCCATCATGGTTGCCGGTGATCAATTGTTCTTGTCTCAACTGTGGTTCCTGGTTCACTTGGAAGCTTGCTGAATCTTGCCTCTTCTTCTGCTTTCAGATAAGGTATTTTCTGTTTTTGTTTTTGTGCTTACCTTTTGCATATTTCTCTGCATTTCTGTGAGGTTAGCCAGGTTCCCCCCGGGGGGCTTGGGCTCCTCTCAGTTCTGCTGGAGCCACTGTTATTTGTTCATTTGCCTTTTACAGTTTTTTCAGTGGCTGCGGCTTAGTTTTGTTACACCAGAGAACTGATTTAGGTGGTAGAGGTCGTGTGATCTCAGGTGTTTTTTAAATCAGTAGAGTTGGTATTTTTTAGGTTTTTTTTGGATTGCAGTGAGTATCCTTTCTATCCTTTTCTGTCTAGGCAGATTGGGCCCCAGCTTTTGCTCATACTATTTTCTGTCTGTGTCTGTATTTCCTCTTGTCTAACCGCCGTTACATGTTTGAGGGCTTCCTATGTTCTTGGGGATCTGCTCCGGGGCAGATAGCTTTCCTCTTTCTATGTTTAGGTGTAGTTAATCTCTCAGGCTGTGACGAGGTGTCTAGGACCAACGTAGGAACGCTCCACGGCTGCCTTTAGTTGTGGTGGTTAGTCAGGGTACTGCAATCCAATAGATTCCAACCTCTCTGGTGTATTGCCGTTTTTGCCTGCTCTCCTCAGCTACCAAAACATAACAGTTTACTCTATTGATGGAGATTTGTGATGCAATATATGATCTAGTCACTATAGGGTAGTGTCAAGAGTTGGAGTGCATTTTTTTTTGGCAGTTTGTGGGTGCTTGGGAGGAGTCAAAGACGAGTCTGGGTGGAAGTGAACTCAGTGATGCCAACCTAGTACACAGCATCTTGGGCTAGGTCACTGGAGGCCTTATCTCTAAGGACTTAGGGAAGCCCTAAATTGGGGATATTGCCATTTCTTAAGAGTTTGAAGACGGCATTTCCATCTCTCAGGATTTTTGAAGCTCTGTGTTGTAGAGATCGGCAGTCCCTAAGAGATTCATGGTGTTTATGATTATTTGGGACTCAGCCCAGCAAGGACACTTTTACTTCAGTTTCAGGACATGCCGGTACCATCTTACATCTTATTTATATATGAGCACATATAAATAGCTTTAAAGAGGTCCAGTTAGTAAGGAAAGGCCTCTTCTGTAAGAGACACTTTGAAAACTGCTCCAAGGTGATTACTAAAGTACTGGCACAATACTATTGTTTTATTAATTTATGCATAGAAAGGGTTACTTGCATATTTTGCTCTCATATAACTGTTAATTCTGTTTAAGTGTACCTGCGTGTACCCTTAGTTAGTGTTATTGAGAGTAAGTGCTGTCATTGTATTTGTTACTCATGCACTATTTACCTATCATCCTTTCCTTTACAAACTGGTAAAGTAAATATTCATAATATATTGTCTAATCTTTGTGTGTGTCTGCTGAATATTGCTGTACCCCTCGTCTTGTGACCATCCCTTGTCCAAGTTTCATTTGGCGCTGCGTGCAGGGTACAGCATCATAATGCAGAACGTGACCAGGGATGGCAGTGTGGTACAGGCAGCAGGGTCCACAGGAACAGCTGTCTCAGTCGTTCTCCTTTCGACTCTAAACACTCCAAGCCTGAGCTTGTCAGCAGGGTCCATACTGAGACAACTTGCAAAGTTTGATGGTGATAACATGCCAATTAAGGAATAGGCCAATCGTATGCAAAGCAAATAATGACTGTACAACTGAGCTGAGAAGCTGAACTGTCATGTTACACTGCATGCGCTAGAGGGGAAAACCCGGGAAACGGTGTTATGGTGTCCCGCGTCAACACGAAAAACTCTAGAAGATATTCTGGCCATATTAAAGGAAGTTTATGGAGAGAGAGGCTCGGCCTCTGGTTTCTGGATGCGCTTCTTTAATTGGTGTCAGCAAGAAGAAAAAGCATCTGCTAGTAAATACATGCTTTACAGAGAATTTTATAGTCCTGCCAAAGAAGATGCAAGGCTTTTCACCGATCCTGAATAAACAGTTTGTTCAGGGACTGATATATTCATCACTGAGATGTACATTGCAAGATCAAATACGAGCAAATGAGACACTTCAGGTTGCCATAGAAGCTTTGGCTCGTGAAGGTGAGGATGATATGGGCTCCAGCACTGTGTGGATGTATGGCCCCAGAGGACAGTGAGTCCAGGCTGAAAATCAGCAGTTCGACTCCTTGGTTGAGATGAGGGCTGCAATCCAGGAACTTACTCGTCAAGTGGATCAGCTAAGGCCTCTTTCACACATCCGTTTTGCGCCTGACGGCGCGATCTGGTCTTTTTTTGTAAAACCGCATGTGGCGAAATGTTATGCCAGATCAGTTTTTTTCATTGAGTAACATTAGCGCCGGATCGCGCCGGATCCGGTGTCTGGTCGCATTCCGGTGTCTGGAAAAAATGACAACTGTAACGTTTTTTGTCTCCAGCGAAAAAGCCGGAAGCGCTGGATCCGGTGCTTCCGGCTTTTGTCACAATGAAAGTCTATGAGCGCCGGAATGTGGCAGATCCGGCAAAAGCCAGATTCGGTGGCCGGATCCAGTTTTTTAAATTGATATACCAGCCCACAGCAAACATAAAAGCATGCATTGGGACACTCAGCCATTACCATGCAGCCAGCCAAGAAGAGAGCAAGACCAAGCCAGAGCTGAGGACCATCACCAGCACCAGCACCATCACTAGCACCAGCACCAGCATCAGGTTCCGCATCAACACCAGCAGCAGATCCAGAAATGGAGTGACAGGACAGCATACGGTAAATATCACATCCCCACCCCTAAAATTTTACCACGCATCTTTCACCACTGCTGCCTGAGCTAGTGCAGTGCGGAGTCCTTGACACCCTGGTACTGTTTAAAAATCATGCTTTTGCTGTGATGGGGTTGGTCCCCCTGGTACTGTATAAAATGTGCATGGTTTTCCAGTGATGGGGTGGGCCCCCCTGGTACTGTATAAAATGTGCATAGTTTTCAAGTGATAATGTGGATCCTCTGGTACTGTATAAAATGTGCATGTTTTGCAAGTGATCGGATGGGTCCCCCTGGTACTGTTTAAAATGTGCATGGTTTTCAAGTGACAATGAGAGTCCCCTGGTACTGTATAAAATGTGCATGTTTTGCAAGTGATAATGTGGGTCCCCCTGGTACTGTATAAAATGTGCCTGGTTTTCAAGTGATAATGTGGATCCCCTGGTACTGTATAAAATGTGCATGTTTTGCAAGTGATAATGTAGGTCCCCCTTACTGTATAAAATGTGCATGTTTTCAAGTGATAATGTGGATCCCCTGGTACTGTATAAAATGTGCATGTTTTGCAAGTGATAATGTGGGTCCCACTGATACTGTAAAAAATTTTCATGTTTTCAAGTGATCATGTTGGTCCCCCTGGTACTGTATCAAGTGTGCATGTTTTCACTGTGATGAAGTGGGTCCCCCTGGTACTGTATAAAATGTTCATGTTTTCAAGTGATAATGTTGGTCCCCCTGGTACTGTATCAAGTGTGCATGTTTTCAAGTGATAATGTGGGTCCTCCTGGTACTGTATAAAATGTGCATGTTTTCCCTGTGATGACGTGGGCCCCACTGGTCCTGTATAAAATGTTCATGTTTTCAAGTGATAATGTGGGTCCCCCTGGTACTGTATAAAATGTGCATGTTTTCCCTGTGATGAAGTGGGTCCCTGTTGTGAATATGCTGGAGGCGGCTTCTGAGCTGGGGCTCCCTCCGGTAGTTGCTGAGGGTAATGAACTGATTAATGAATGGCCTTTAGCTGGCGCTGAATGGTAGGATATAAGTGGCCTGATTTCCCAGCAGCCTTGCCGGTTATCAATTGTTCTTCTGGTCTTGCTTGAAGCACTGCTAGTTTCCTGCTCTCCTTCAGATAAGTGTTTGTTGTTTTTTTTTTCTCTGTTTGATTTTCTCTGCTGGTTTGCTGCCTGCAGTGGACTGCAGCCTGTCCCCTTTTGGGGGTCGGGTGCTGCAATTGTGCTCCGTTTGTGTCTGCACTTTTGCTTTGCTCTTTTGTTACTTTTAATTTGCTGAATAGCGTTTTGTTACACCAGAGATCTGATTTAGGTGGAAGAGGTCGTGTGATCTCAGGTTTTTTGGCAATCAGAAGTGTTGGTATTTTTGTTAGGGTTTTTGTTGGATTGCAGTCAGAATTCTTTCCTGTACTTTTCTGTCAAGACAGATTGGGCCCCAGCGTTTGCTCATTCTATTTTCTGTCTGTGTCCGTGCTTTCTTCTTGTCTAACCGCCATTACATGTTTGGAGGCTTCCTATTTTCTTTGGGGATCTGCTCCGGGGCAGAAAGCTTTCATCTTTCTGCCTTTAGGTGTAGTTATCTCTCAGGCTGTGACGAGGCGTCTAGGATCAAAGTAGGAACGCTCCACGGCTGACTCTAGTTGTGTGGTTAGTTCAGGTTACTGCAATCCAATAGATTCCAGCCTCTCTGGTGTATTACCCCTTTTGATATTTTTTGCCATTTCTCCTCAGTTACCGAAACATAACAGTATAATCGACAAACTGAAAATTATATGGTACTCAACAGAAGGGAAAAATAGTAATAAAGGAAAAAGAAAAAAGGGAGTTGTCAGAATTTTTTTTTCTGTTTGTTGCATTTTTTCCCTCTTTTTCTCTGGGTGCTGAGGAGGAATTTTTTTTTTCTCTCAATGGAGTTTGCACAGTTGTCTGGCCGTGTGGATCAGCTTGCCACTGAGTTTCGGAGTGTTGCTACCTATCTTGCTGGGTTGCCAGTTGTGGAACCTAGGATCCCCATGCCAGATTTGTTTTTGGGGGATCGATCTAAATTTCTGAATTTCAAAAATAACTGTAAGTTGTTTTTTGCCTTAAGGCCTAAGTCCTCAGGGAACGCGGCACAGCAGGTTCAAATTGTCATCTCCCAGCTGCGCGGCGACCCTCAGGATTGGGCTTTTTCCCTGACACCTGGGGATCTTGTTTTGAATGATATTGATGTATTTTTTCAGGCTCTGGGGTTATTGTACGATGAACCTAATGTCACTGATCAAGCTGAAAAGACCTTGTTGGCATTAAATCAGGGTCTTGAAGATGCTGAGTTGTACTGTCAGAAATTACGAAAGTGGGCAGTCCTGACCAAATGGAATGATCATGCTTTGGCAGCCCTTTTTCGAAAGGGTCTGTCAGAAAAAGTAAAGGACGTTATGGTGGGATTCCCTGTTCCCTCTTGTCTCAATGATTCTATGTCTTTGGCTATTCAAATTGACAGACGTTTGCGTGAGCGCAGAGGTATGCATGAGATAGTGTTGCCTTGTGAGTCAGCTCCTGAGCCCATGCAGTGTGATGGAGTGACTTCTGGGACTCAGCGTCATGAGTTTCGTAAGCGCAATGGGTTATGTTTCTACTGTGGTGACGCTTCCCATGCTATCTCTGTCTGCCCTAAGCGGGGAAGACGTTTTGCACGCTCAGTTGTCTTGGGTAGTGTTCAGACTAAATTTCTGTTGACTGTTACACTGATTTGCTCCCTGTCCACATTTTCTGCTCAGGCTTTTGTTGATTCAGGAGCAGCTATTAACCTGATGGATTTTGACTTTGCCAAACGTTGTGGGTTTCCCATGATACCCCTGCGGAAGTCTATTCCCCTACTAGGCATTGATTCTACCCCCTTGGCGGAGAATAAACCCCAGTTTTCTACTCAGGTGATAATGAGGGTTGAACCAGATCATCAGGAGAGTTGCAAATTTCTGGTGCTGCATAACCTGCATGACATTATTGTACTAGGTTTCCCTTGGTTACAGTCTCATAATCCTGTTTATGATTGGAAATCTGTGTCTGTGACTAGTTGGGGCTGCCAATGTGTTAATACTGACACTCCTGCTTTTTCTGCCTCTCCCAGTCTCAGGATGCCCCTGACTTTTTGACTGATTTTTCTGATGTGTTTAGTGAAAGTAAATCTGCATCCTTGCCCCCTCACAGGAGCTATGATTGCGCTATTGAATTAGTGCCTGGTGGTAAATTTCCTAAAGGTCACCTTTTTAATTTATCTGTACCTGAACACGATGCTATGCGATCTTATATCAAGGAGTCATTGGAGAAGGGTCATATCAGACCATCCTCTTCACCCTTGGGCGCCGTTTTTTTCTTTGTGGCCAAAAAGGATGATTCATTGAGGCCGTGTATTGATTATCGCCTCCTGAATAAGGTCACTGTTAAATATCAATATCCGTCACCTTTGATTTCTGAATTATTTTCCAGAGTGAAAAGTGCTAGTTGGTTTACCAAGCTTGACCTCAGGGGGCGTATAACCTTATTCGCATTAAGCACGGGGATGAATGGAAGATGGCGTTTAATACCCCAGAGGGGAATTTTGAGTACCTAGTGATGCCTTTAGGGCTTACTAATGCCCCTTCCGTCGTCCAATCCTTCATGAATGATATTTTCAGGGATTTTGTGGATAAATTTCTGATTGTTTATTTGGATGATATCTTGATTTTTTCCAATGACTGGGACTCTCATGTGAAACATGTTTGGACTGTGTTCCAGATTTTGAGAGAGAATGCTCTGTATGTGAAGGGATCAAAGTGTCTTTTTGGCGTACAGAAGAACTCATTTCTGGAATTCATTTTGTCTCCGTCTGTTATTGAAATGGACCCAGTCAAGTTTCAGGCCATCTGTGATTGGGTTCAACCTACTTCACTGAAGGCTCTTCAGAGATTTTTGGGTTTTGCCAATTTTTATCGTAAATTTATTGGTAATTTCTCTGGTATTGTTAAACCATTGACTGATCTGACCAAAAAGGGTTCCGATGTGGTGAATTGGCCTCCTGAGGCAGTTTCTGCATTTCAGGAACTTAGGCAGAGATTCATTTCTGCTCCTGTTCTACGGCAGCCTGATGTTTCTCTGCCGTTTCAGATGGAGGTTGATGCCTCTGAGATTGGGGCAGGTGCCGTTTTGTCCCAAAGGCATTCAGAGACCTTTAAGAGTAACCCTTGTGCCTAAGAGTTGCTAAAATAAATGCCGTAGCATGCTGTGGCAGTAAGTGCGAACTCTGTTAATCCCCAGAGCCGCTAATGGGAATGCCACAGTGCTATATGGCGATAAGTGCGAACTCACTTAGCTTCAGTGAGCCGCAAAGTAAAAGGGCACTGACCAGCGTTATAAAGCGAACCCTGTTGCGTCACAGAGCCACTGAGAAAAAGAATGTGTCCTGTTAGACTCACAGGGATACACAGATAACTGCTGTGCGGATAGCAGTCCGTGATCATGTAGACAGCAACGCAATCAAGCAATCTCCTCACCGGAGAAGCCGGTATCTAGGGGCTTATTTCAGCCAAGCCCTAACCACTTGCACCCAAATCTCCTCACCGGAGGTTCCGGTATTCTAGGGGCTTATTTCAGCCGAGCCCTAACCACATGCGTACATGATCACACTGGCGCATAGCACATAATGCAATTGATACTAGCGCATGGCGGCCCAGCCATGCCACCCTTTTATAGTAACAGCTACAGGACCTTCCAGAAACAAGGACCAATGAAACTGTTCCAGAACACCAGTAGTCACAGGACCTTCCTGGCGGACCAATAGGAGCTGCTGCAGTACCTGAACATGTGACCCCTTATCTCCAATGAGAGATATCATCCTGGGCATGCTCAGAAGGGGAAAACAAGGACTTTGTTCTAAAGATGTCTGCTCGCCGCTAACCAGTACTGGCCACAATAGCAGAGCCTGGAGAGGCAGCAGTAATCTGCTGCACACTGTTAGACTGGGTGAGATGCTGGGACCGATGTCTAAGCTGAGCAGGATCCACTGCGGACGGAGATGGATGGGGGACCGCAGCGGGACTGGTTCGAGACTCCCCTTGTGCAGCTGCGGGAACTCAACCCTAACAGACAGTGTTCCTGATTTTGAGAGAGAATGCACTTTATGTGAAGGGTTCAAAGTGTCTTTTTGGCGTACAGAAGGTCTCATTTCTGGGATTCATTTTGTCTCCATCTGTTATTGAAATGGACCCGGTCAAGGTTCAGGCCATCTGTGATTGGGTCCAACCTACTTCATTAAAGGCTCTTCAGAGATTTTTGGGTTTTGCCAATTTTTATCATAAATTTATTGGTAATTTCTCTGGTATTGTTAAACCATTGACTGATTTGACTAAAAAGGGTTCTGATGTGGTGAATCGACCTCCTGAGGCAGTTTCTGCATTTCAGGAACTTAAGCAGAGATTCACTTCTGCTCCTGTTCTACAGCAGCCTGATGTTTCTCTAACCGTTTCAGGTGGAGGTTGATGCCTCTGAGATTGGGGCAGGTGACGTTTTGCCCCAGAGAGATCCAGAGACCTCTAAGAGTAACCCTTGTGCCTTTTTCTCTCGAAAATTTTCTCCAACTGAACGTAATTATGACGTGGGTAATCGGGAGTTATTGGCCATGAAGTGGGCCTTTGAAGAGTGGAGACATTGGCTGGAGGGAGCCAAACATCAGGTGTTGGTCCTCACGGACCATAAGAACCTGGTTTATCTTGAATCAGCCAAGCGACTTAATCCTAGACAGGCCAGGTGGGCCTTGTTTTTCACACGTTTTAATTTTGTGGTTTCCTTTCTTCCTGGCACTAAGAATGTTAAGGCGTATGCCCTCTCGAGAAGTTTCTTTGCGGACTCTCCTGAGTTATCTGATCCTGCTGTTATTTTGGTACAGGGTGTAGTGCTTTCCGCCATCTCGCCCAATTTGTGACTGGCTCTGGAAGGGTGTCAGGAGGATAAACCTAAGCTCTGCCCTATTGGGAAATTGTTTGTCCCAGACCAGTGGAAGATGAGTGTGATGTCTGAGATTCATTGTTCCCGGTTGGCTGGTCATCCCGGGATTTTTGGTACCAGAGACTTGGTGAGTCGGTCCTTTGGTGGCCTACTTTGTCTCGTGACGTCAGGGAATTTGTGCAGTCCTGTGGGACTTGCTCTCGTTCCAAGCCTTGCTCTCGCTCTAGTGGTTTGTTAATGCCATTACCTGTGCCCAAGTGGCCATGGACCCATATCTCTATGGATTTTATTTCTGACCTCCCTGTTTCTCAGAAAATGACCATTATCTGGGTAATCTGTGATAGGTTTCCAAGATGATACATCTTGTGCTATTACCTAAGTTACCTTCCTCCTCCGAATTGGTGCCTTTGTTCCTTCAACACGTGGTTCGGTTACATGGCATTCCGGAGAACATTTTGTCTGACAGAGGAGTCCAGTTTGTTTCCAGATTTTGGAGGACATTTTGTTGTAAACTTGGTGTTCAATTATCTTTCTCCTCTGCATTTCATCCTCAGACCAATGGACAAACCGAGAGAACAAACCAGACCTTGGAGACTTATTTGAGATGTTTTGTGTCCGCTGATCAAGATGACTGGGTCTCTTTTTTGCCTTTGGCTGAGTTTGCTCTTAATAATAGGGCTAGCTCTGCCACCTTGATGTCTCCATTTTTCTGCAATTTTGGGTTTCGCCCTCGATTTTCTTCGGGACAGGCGGAGGCTTCTGTCTGTCCGGGTGTTGACTTGTTGTGGAGCGTATGCAGCAGATTTGGGACCAGGTAGTGGAGAGGTTGTCTCTCTCTCAGGAGAAGGCCCAACGGTTTGCCAACCGGCATAGGACTGATGGTCCTCAGTTTAAAGTGGGGGACTTGGTTTGTTTGTCCTCAAGAAATATCCCTATGAGGTTTGCATCTCCAAAGTTTAAGCCTAGGTTCATTGGACCTTATAAGATCATGGAGATTCTTAATTCTGTTTCCTTCCGTTTGCTTCTTCCAGGGACATATAAGATCCATAACGTGTTCCACAAGTCCTTATTGAAGAGGTTTGTCGAGCCAGTGGTTCCTATGGCTGCGCCTCCTGACCCTGTTTTGGTTGAGGGCAATCTGGAGTATGTGGTTGAGAAAATATTGGATTCTCGTTTTTCTAGACAGAAACTCCAGTATTTGGTTAAGTGGAGAGGTTATGGTCAGGAGGACAATTCTTGGGTGTTTGCTTCGGACATCCATGCTAGGAGACTGATCCGTGCCTATCACCGAGCTCATCCTGATCAGCTTGGTTGCACAAGTGAGGGTTCGGTGACCCCTCCTCAAGGGGGGGTACTGTTATGAATGTGTTAGAGATGGGTTCTGAGCAGAGGCTCCCTCAGGTGGTTACAGACAGTACTGAACCTTCCAGCGAGGAATGGCAATCTGGGATCACTGACTGGACTGATATAAGGGAGGTTGCCTCCCATGATGGTCACCGGTGATCAATTGTTCTTGTCTCAATTGTGGTTCCTGGTTCTTTTGGAAGTTTGCTGGAGTCTTGCCTGCATCTCCTGCTTTCAGATAAGATATTTTCTGCTTTTCTTTTTGTGCTTGCTTTTGGCATAGTTTTCTGCACTTTTGTGGAGGTCTGCCGGGTCCCCTCCTGGGACCTCTGCTCCTCTCAGTTTATCTGTTTATCAGTTTATCTGTAACCACTGTTATTTGTTCATTTGCTTTTTCCTGTTTCCTGCGGCTTAGTTTTGTTACACCAGAGATCTAATTTAGGTGGTGGAGATCGTGTGATCTCAGGTGTTTTTGCAATCAGAAGTGTTGGTATTTTTTAGGGTTTTTTTTTTGGATTGCAGTCAGAATTCTTTCCTGTACTTTTCTGTCTAGACAGATTGGGCCCCAGCGTTTGCTCATTCTATTTTCTGTCTGTGTCCGTGCTTTCTTCTTGTCTAACCGCCATTACATGTTTGGGGGCTTCCTATTTTCTTTGGGGATCTGCTCCGGGGCAGATAGCTTTCATCTTTCTGCCTTTAGGTGTAGTTATCTCTCAGGCTGTGACGAGGCGTCTAGGATCAACGTAGGAACGTTCCACGGCTACCTCTAGTTGTGTGGTTATTTCAGGTTACTGCAATCCAATAGGTTCCAGCCTCTCTGGTGTATTGCCACTTTGGTTTTTTCTCCTCAGCTACCTAAACATAACAAGCAATCTGTAATATTTCACCAATGAAATTTGGTGAAATATTACAATCCAGCCATGGCCGATGCTGCAATAGCATCGGTCATGGCTGGACACCGAGTTCCCACCCTCCCCACACCGAGTGACCGCGGTGATCGGCCGCCGCCAGCGATTCATGGCGGCGATCGGTCACCGCCGTTACTTTCTGCTGCCCTGCACTCCGATCCTCTCCCCTCCGCTTTGGTCCACTCCCCCCACCTTCCGATCAACCCCCCTCCGCTCTTCTTATCTCTCCTTGTCTTCTGGCGCCCGTGGATCCGTCCTGGCGTCCGTCTGGGACTCTTCATGGGCGCCGCCATCTTGGAAAATGGCGGGCGCATGTGCAGTGCGCCCTATAGGGTAAAAAAATTATTTTGATCACTGTGATACTCTCTCACAGTGATCAAAATAAAAAAACTGTAAATAAACGCCCCCTTTATCACCCCCATAGGTAGGGACAAATAATAAAATAAAGAATTTTTTTTTCCTGTGCACACGTTGTGGATTTTGCTGCGGATTTGCAGCGGATTTGGCGCTGCGGATCCTCAGCAGATCCGGAAACCATGTACAGTGCAATGCAAATAAATGGTAAAAAAAAAACGCTGTGCACATGCTGCGGATTTTTCTGCGCAGATTTGCTGCGGTTTTAAATCCGCAGCATGTCAATTCTTTGTGCGGATTCCGCAGCGTTTTTACACCTATTCCATTATAGGTGTAAAATCGCAGGGCAAATCCGCACAAAAACCGCAGCAAAACCGCAGTAAATCCGCAACGTGTACACAGGCCATTAATCCGCGCTAAATCCACAGGTAAAACGCAGGTAATTTTACCTGCGGATTTAGCAAAATCCGCATGGAAAAATCGGCAAGTGAATCCTCAATGTGTGCACGGGGCCTTAGGGTTAGGGTTAGGCTGGGTTCATATTGCATTATGGCAGTCCGCTAGACGGACTGCGTTACACCGCGGTATGACGCGGTGTAACGCAGTCCGTTAACGCTGCCCTTCACCCCCATTGTCGGGCGCATCGTGACGCATGCCGTAAAGCAGCATGCATTCACGAAGTGCCATTATTCAGTGATGGAGCCTCGGATGCGGGCTGCAGCGTCTGGGCTCCTTCACCGCTAGTACAGATGAATCATCTGCTGATTCATCTGTGCTAGCGGGTATAGCATAACGCAATCGCGTTATGCTATACCGTTACCAGCCCGTCAATGCTATGTGCTGAACGGGCTGGTAAAACGCAATATGAACCTAGCCTTAGGGTTAGAGTTAGAACTAAGGTTAGGGTTAGCCTTAGGGTTAGCATTAGGGTTAGAATTAGGGTTACGGTTAGAATTTGGGTTAGGGTTAGAATTAGGGTTAGGGTTGGAATTAGGGTTAAGGTTGGAATTAGGGTTGGGATTAGGGTTAGGTTTGTGGTTAGGGTTAGAGTTAGGATAAGTGTTAGGGGTGTTTTGGGGTTAGAGTTGGGATTAGGGTTAGGCTTGTGGTTAGGGTTATGGTTAGAGTTGGGATTAGGGTTAGGGGTGTGTTGGGGTTAGGGTTATGGTTAGGGTTTGGATTAGGGATAGGGTGATTAGGGGTGTGTTGAGGTTAGGGTTGGAGTTAGAATTGAGGGATTTCCACTATTTAGGCACATCAGGGGGTCTCCATACGCGACATGGCGCCACCATTGATTGTTGCAAATTTTGCGTTCAAAAAGTCAAACAGTGCTCCCTTTATTCCGAGGCCCGACGTGTGCCCAAACAGTGGTTTACCCCCACATATGAGGTATCAGAATACTCAGGAAAAATTGCACAACAACTCTGGGGGTCTAATTTCTCCTTTTACTCTTGGAAAAAAAAAATTGGGGACTAAAAAAATTATTTTTGTGGAAAAAAAATGATTTTTTATTTTCATGGCTTTGCGTTATAAACTTCTGTGATGAACTTGGAGATTCAAAGTGCTCACCACACATCTAGAGGAGTTCCTTGGGGAATCTAGTTTCCAAAATGGGGTCACTTGGGGGGGTTTCTACTGTTTAGGCACATCATGGGCTCTGCAAACGTAACATGACGCCCGCAGACCATTCCATCAAGTCGGCATTTCAAAACGTTACTACTTCCCATCCGAGCCCCGACGTGTGCCCATACAGTAGTTTTCTCCCACATGTAGGATATCAGCGTACTCAGGACAAATTGGACAACAACTTTTGGAGTCTAATTTCTCCTGTTACCCTTGGAAAAATAAAAAAATTGGGGACTAAAGATCATGTTTGTGGAAAAAATATGATTTTTTTATTTTCATGCCCGGGCGTTATAAACTTCTGTGTAGCCCTTGGGGGTTCAAAGTGCTCACCACACATCTAGATAAGTTCCTTGCGGGGTCTATTTTCCAAAATGGGGCCACTTGTGGGGAGTTTCTACTGTTTAGGCACATCAGGAGCTCTGCAAGCGTAACATGAAGCCCGCAGACCATTCCATGAAAGTCGGCATTTCAAAACGTCACTACTTCCCTTCCGAGCCCCGACGTGTGCCCATACAGTAGTTTTCTCCTACATATCGGGTATCAGTGTACTCAGGACAAATTGGACAACAACTTTTGGGATCTAATTTATCATGTTACCCTTGGTAAAATAAAAAAATTGGGGACTAAAAGATCACGTTTGTGGAAAAAATATGATTTTTTTATTTTCATGCCCGGGCGTTATAAACTTCTGTGTAGCCCTTGGGGGCTCAAAGTACTCACCACACATCTAGATAAGTTCCTTGTGGCGTCTAGTTTCCAAAATGGCTTCACTTGTGGGAAGTTTCTACTGTTTAGGCACATCAGGGGCTCTGAAAACGTAACATGATGCTCACAGACCATTCCATTAAAGTCGGCATTTCAAAACGTCACTACTTCCCTTCCGAGCCCCAACGTGTGCCCGAACAGTGGTCCCCCCCACATATGGGGTACCAGTGTACTCAGGACAAACTGTACAACAACTTTTGAGGTCCAATTTCTCCTGTTACCCTTGTGAAAATAAAAAATTGTGGGTTAAAAAAATCAGTTTTTGAGGAAAAAAATTATTTTTTATTTTCATGGCTCTGCATTATAAACTTCTGTGAAGCACGTGGGGGTTCAAGGTGCACACCACCCATTTGGATAATTTCCTTGCGGGGTCAAGTTTACAAAATGAGGTCACTTGTGGGGGGTTTCTACTGTTTAGGCACATCAGGGGCTCTACAAACGCAACATGACGCCCGAAAACATTCCATCAGGTCTGCATTCCAAAATGGCGCTCCTTCCCTTCTGAGCTCTCCCATGCCCAAAACAGTGGTTTCCCTCCACATATGGGGTATTGGTGTACTCAGGACAAATTGCACAACAACTTTTGTGGTCCAATTTCTCCTGTTACCCTTGTGAAAATAAAAAATAGCGGAATAAAAAATAATTTTTGAGGAAAAAAATGATTTTTTTTTTATTTTCACTGCTCTGCGTTATAAACTTCTGTGAAGCACTTGGGGGGTTCAGAGTGCTCACAACACATCTAGATAAGTTCCATAAGGGGTCTAGTTTCCAAAATGGTGTCACATGTGGGGTTTTTTCACTGTTTAGGCACACAGGGACTCTCCAAATGCGACATGGCAACCGCTAAATATTCCAGCATATTTTCCATTCAAAAAGTTAAATGGCGCTCCTTCCCTTCTGAGCCCTGCCGTGTGCCCAAACAGTGGTTTATGACCACAAATAAGGTATCTGTATACTCAGGAGAAATTGCCCAACAAATTTTAGGATCCATTTTATCCTGTTGCCCATGTGAAAATAAAAAAACTGAGGCTAAAAGATTTTTTTTGTGAAAAAAAAGTACTTTCTTTTTTTTACGGATCAATTTGTGAAGCATCTGGGGGTTCAAAGTGCTCACTATGCATCTAGATAAGTTCCATAAGGGGTATAGTTTCCAAAATGGGGTCACTTGTGGGGGAGCTCCAATGTTTAGGCACACAGGGACTCTCCAAATGCGACATGGCAACCGCTAAATATTCCAGCATATTTTCCATTCAAAAAGTCAAATGGCGCTCCTTCCCTTCTGAGCCCTGCCGTGTGCCCAAACAGTGGTTTATGACCACATATGAGGTATCTGTGTACTCAGGAGAAATTGCCCAACAAATTTTAGGATCCATTTTATCCTGTTGCCCATGCAAAAATGAAAAACTTGATGCTAAATTAAAATTTTTGTTGGAAAAATTAAAATGTCTATTTTTTCCTTCCACGTTGCTTTAGTTCCTGTGAAGCACCTGAAGGGTTAATAATCTTCTTGAATGTAGTTTTGAGTAGCTAGAGGGTGCAGTTTTTATAATTGTGTCACTTTTGGGTATTTTCTACCATATGGACTCCTCAAAGTGACTTCAAATGTGAGGTGGTCCTAAAAAAAATGGTTTTGTAAATTTTGCTGTAAAAATGAGAAATCGCTGGTCAACTTTTAACCCTTATAACTTCCTAACAAAAAAAATTTGTTTCGAAAATTGTGCTGATGTAAAGTAGACATGTGGGAAATGTTATTTATTAACTATTTTGTGTCACATAACTCTCTGGTTTAACAGAATAAAAATTCAAAATTTGAAAATTGCGAAATTTTGAAAATTTTCGCCAAATTTCCATTTTTTTCACAAATAAACGCAAAAATTATCGACCTAAATTTACCACTAAACATGAAGCCCAATATGTCACGAAAAAACATTCTCAGAATCGCTAGGATCCGTTGAAGTGTTCCTGAGTTATTACCTCATTAAGAGACACTGGTCAGATTTGCAAAAAATGGCAAGGTCTTTAAGGTCAAAATAGGCTGGGTCATGAAGGGGTTAAAGATTATGTGTTTGGGCGACAACAGACACACCGCGGAGGTACTGGCCAACTACTTGCAGCGAGAAACTGAGTCAAGGCTGGGTAGTCTACATCTTGAGCTAGGCAAGGTAGTCAGTTATAACGGCCGTATTTTTGTGGCGGCCATAGCCCTGGCAAAACTCAGACACATACCTTGCCTGGCTCACACCTTGAACCTGGTGGTGCAGTGCTTCATAAATAATTATCCGGAGTTACCAGTCCTGCTCCATAAGGTGCGAAGACTGTGCTCGCACATCCGTCGCTTGCCTGTAGACTCCAGTCTTATGCAGAGGCTGCAGCGATCGCTCCACCTCCCCAAGCACCGCCTAATCATAGACGTTGCAACAAGGTGGAACTCAACCATGAACATGGTTGAGAGGCTGTGCGAACAGAGGCAGGCTATAATGCATTTGTGGGAAGATAAACGGGAAGGCAGTTTGAGGGCAGACATGAAGTTGTTGGGTGTGCAGTGGTCAAAGTTGAAAGAACTCTGTAAAGTCCTTCAGTGTTTTGAGGAATGCACACGGCTGGTAAGCGCAGACAACGCCATCATAAACATGAGCATCCCACTTATGCGTCTACTCATGCAAACTTTGACGCACATTAAGTATCAGGTGTCTGCAGCGGAGGAGGAGGGAAGCCTTGATGACAGTCAGCCATTGTCTGCTCAGGGAACTGTCCTGGACGAGGTGTAGGAAGAAGAGGAAGAGGAGGAGGATGAGGGGGATGATTATTTTGGGGAGGAGAATGTTTCTCAGGGGGCAAGAGAAAATGTTGGCTTGCCAAGGTCAGGTACAGGGTTTGTGCGTGACTGGAGGGATGTGGATTTGGCAAAAAGTGCTCCTTCACCCACCACTGGCAGTGCATCATTGACATCTGGAACATTGGCCCACATGTGTGATTATCTCTTGCGGATCCTAAAAAGGGACCCCCGCATTGCCAAAATTGTGAAGGATGACGACTACTGGTTGGCCAGCATCCTCGATCCACGCTATAAAGGCAAATTACAGAACATCATGCCACAGGAGAACCTTAAGCTAATATTGGCGAACAAGCAAGCAACTCTAGTAAACCGTTTGTTTAGAGGCATTCCCTGCACACAGCAGCGATGCAGGTTCTACCAAGAGCCATACTGGGCAACATGGAAGAGGTGTTCGTGGTGCACACAGCTGAAGTGGCATTGAAGACAGTGGTTTCATGACCATGTTGTGGACTGATTTCTCGAGTACTGCTCACATGACTGGTAATACTGAATCGATTGCAACAGACAGGAAACAGCAGTTGTCAACTATGTTTCAAAATTACCTCTCCTCCCCTATCGATGTTCTCCCTCACAGTTCATTCCCCTTTGACGACTGAGCCTGTAAACTGGACACCTGGCCTGAATTGGCACAATATGCCTTACCGGAGCTTGCTTGCCCTGCTGGTAGTGTGCTATCAGAAAGAGTCCTCAGTGCTGCTGGATCAATCCTTACAGAAAGAAGGACCCGGCTGTCGACCCAAAATGTAGGTGATCTCACCTTCATTAAAAAGAACCATGCCTGGGTTTCAAAGGATTTTGTACCACCTTCCCCTGATGACACATAGGTTGTCAGCAAAATGCTCGCTTTGTCCTCTTCTTCCTCCGACTTCTCCAATTCCTCCATTTGCAGCTGCTGAATGTCCAGCCTACACCTCAACATAAGCTAGTTTTTCCACCTCCCTCTTACTGGGCTCATTGACCCACCCCCTCAGGGTCCACTCGCCGTCAGACATACCGGCGTACTATGAGGGGCCCTGTGCCAGTGCCGGCGCCCACGAGTTTGCCCCCCTGCTTACTCAGGGCCCCAGCACTTGCAATACATACCTCTCCAAGCTCCACCGCTGTGACATCTTCCGCCTTACCTGACAGTAACATTCAGGTCAGAGAGCGCAATGACGTCACGTCTGTGCACCCTCTGCCTGAACAGTCACAGATGCAGAGAGCTGGAAGATGGCGATGCTGAGGAGTCCAGAGTAGAGCAGTGCCCAGCGAGGAGAGGTATTTCATTTTTTTAATGTTTGGAGCAATATATGGGGAGCATTATACACTGGAGAATTATATATGGGGCCAATCATACACTGGAGCATTATAAATGGGGCCCATCATACACTGGAGCATCATATACCGGGCCCATTATACACTGGAGCATCATATGGGGCCCATTATTTATGGAGCATTATATAGGCCCATCATACACTGGAGCATCATCCATGTGGCCCATCATATACTGGAGCATCATATGGGGCCCATTATATATGACGCATCATATGGGGCACATTGTATATGGAGCATCACATGGAGCCCATTATATATGGAGCGTTATATATGGGGCCCATCATATACTAGAGTATCATATGGGGTTCATTATTTATGGGGCATCATATAGGGCCCTTTATATTTGGAGCATCATATGGAGCACATATGGGGCCTATTCTGTATGGAGCATTATATGGAGCCCATTCTGTATGGAGCAATATATGGGGCCCATCATATACTGTATGGAGCAATATGTGGGGCTCATTATACTCTATGGGGACCGTCCTATACTGTATGGCACATTATATGGGGACCATCATATACTGGAGCATTATGTGGAGCTCATCATATACTGTATGGAACATTATGTGGGACCAATTATGTATGGAGCAATATATGGGGCTCATTATTCTGTATGGCGCACTATGTGGTGCCCATAATACTGTATGGAGGACTATACTGTCCGGTTTTTGAGCTATTGTAGAATTTACAACAGACATCACTCATGTAATGTAAGAAGTGAAGTATTTGGCATTGTACTATACCTATATTTCTCTGCTGTATCGGAGCATCATGAATTGTGGTATGTGTTAAAGAGGCCCACTGAGACTCTTTCGCCCGGGGCTCACAAAAACCTGGAGCCAGCCCTGCCTCCCCACACAACTTTAGCCAAATAACCCACAGTTTTTAATGCGTAACCATTATTATAATGTAAATTAAGGTTGCCAAGCTTAAGTAATAAGAATTGATGTCGTTGGCATTGAAATAGGCACTGTAGGTGTGTTTACTGTCCTCCACTCACTGCGGACTTTACTTCCCCATTGACTTGCATTGGGGTTGGGTCGAGTTTCAGTCGGACCTCCGACTTTTTCCGATTGTCGGCCGATTTCGTTCAACTCGACTTTTGGAGAAGTCGGGTGGTCCGAAACCCGACTCGACCCTCCCGGAGGCAAAGTCGCTCATCTCTACTGAGGTCCACAGACAAAGCCAGCAGGGCACATGTCCTACAAGTGTGTTGTACACTGCTTCTATTGAGCTCCATGTACGACTATAGCATTCTAAATAATATTTTTTCACTAGCTAAATATAAAACAGCCTGCTGTATCCCACCTTGTCATTTAGTGCTGTGGTGATATGAAACTGTCTGCAGACCTAAGGCACATTAAAAAAAAATATAATTGTTCAGTTGCACAAAGTTAGACAGCCCGCTGTGTCACATCTTGTAATTTTGTTGGGTTGAAGTTCAGCTGTAAAGGCCTGATCCAAGGCCACAAAAAAATTCTTCTGTTCCTAGTGCCATACAGTAGGGGACCTGACTTTAAAATAGTTTGTAGCATCTAGTGGGTTTTATAGGCCTGATCCAGAGGCCACAAAAAATTATCCTAGTGTCATACAGTAGGGGACCTGACTTTAACCCCTTTATTCCATCCGACGTACTATTCCGTCCATGTGACCCTGGACCTAATTCCCATGGATGGAATAGTACGTCATGGGCGATCAGCTGCGCTCCCGGGGGGAGCGCAGCTGATCGCGGCGGGTGTCAGCTGTTTATCACAGCTGACACCCAGCACTATGTGTCAGGAGCGGTCAAGGACCGCTTCCGGCACATTAACCCCTGGCACACCGCGATCAAACATGATCGCGGTGTACCGGGGGCACAGGGGAGGATCGCGCAGGGAGGGGGCTCCCTGCGTGCTCCCCTGAGACCCTCAGAGCAGCGCGATGTGTCGCGCTGTTCCGAGGGTTCGTCCTCCCTCCAGGTCCCGGATCCAAGATGGCGCCGGGGTCCTGCAGGGAGGCGGCTTCCTCAGTGCCTGCTGAGAGCAGGCGCTGAGGAAGCCTGCAGCGATGCCAGAGCGATCGCTGGTGTGACAGAGTGCTGTGCACACTGTCACACCAGCGATCTGATAAAATACTGTGATGTCCCACCCTGGGACAAAGTAAAAAAGTAAAAAAAATAAAAATAAAAAGTGGTAAAAAAAATCATAAAAAAAAAAAAAAATATTCCCCAATAAATTCATTTTTCCTGTAAATAAAAAAAACAAAACAATAAAAGTACACATAATTGGTATTGCCACGTCCGTAATGACCCCCCCTATTAAACTGTCCCACTAGTTAACCCCTTTAGTGAACCCCTTAAAAAAAAAAAAAAACTAAGCAAAAAATCAATGCTTTATCATCATACCACCGAACAAAAAGTGGAAAAACACGCGATCAAAAAGACCGATATGAATAAACATGGTACCGCTGAAAACACCATCTTGTCCCGCAAAAAACGAGCCATCATACAGCATCATCAGCGAAAAAATAAAAAAGTAATAGCTCGCAGAATAAAGCGATGCAAAAATAATAATTTTTTATACAAAATTGTTTTCATTCTATAAAAGCGCCAAAACATAAAAAAATGATATAATTGAGGTATCGTCGTAATCGTACTGACCCGAAGAATAAAACTGCTTCATCAATTTTACCACACGCGGAACGGTATAAACGCCTCCCCCAAAAGAAATTCATGAATTGCTGATTTTTGTTCATTCTAACCTCCCAAAAATCGAAATAAAAAGCGATCAAAAAATGTCACGTGGTCATAAATGGTACCAATAAAAACGTCACCTCGTCCCGCAAAAAATATGACCTCACATGACTCTGTGGGCCAAAATATGCAAAAATTATAGCTCTCAAAATGTGGTGATGCAAAAAACTATTTTTTGCAATAAAAAGCGTCTTTTAGCGTGACAGCTGCCAATCATGAAAACCCGCTATAAATAGTAAATCAAACCCCCCTTTATCACCCCCTTAGCTAGGGAAAAATAATAAAATTAAAAAAATGTATTTATTTACATTTTCCCGTTAGGGTTAGGGTTGCGGCTAAAGTTAGGGTTAGGGTTGGCGCTAACGTTAGGATTAGGGTTAGGGTTGGGATTAGGGTTAGGGGTGTGTTAGGGTTAGGTTTGTGGTTAGGGTTGGGACTAGGGTTAGGGGTGTGTTGGGGTTAGGGTTGGAGTTAGAATTGGGGGGTTTCTGCTGTTTAGGCACATCAGGGGCTCTCCAAATGTGACATGGCGTCTGATCTCAATTCCAGCCAATTATGCGTTGAAAAAGTCAAACGGTGCTCCTTCACTTCTGAGCTCTGCCATGCGCCCAAACTGTAGTTTACCCCCGCATATGGGGTAGCAGTGTACTCTGGACCACAAGAGTTATTGTGCAATTTTTCCTATTTGTTCTGTTACCCTTGGGAAAATAAAAAAATGGGGGCGACAATCATTTTTGTAAAAAAAAAAATGATTTTTTTGTTTTTACGGCTGTATGTTATAAAACTTCTGTGAAGCACTTGGGGCTTCATAGCGCTCACCACACTTCTAGATAAGTTCCTTGTGGGGTCTATTTTCCA
Organism: Oophaga sylvatica; assembly: GCA_033576555.1. NCBI lineage: Eukaryota > Metazoa > Chordata > Amphibia > Anura > Dendrobatidae > Oophaga > Oophaga sylvatica. The sequence continues at coordinate 301,714,145 of JARQOD010000004.1, read as the reverse complement.
AAATGGGGTCACTTGTGGGGGGTTTCCACTGTTTAGGTGCATCAGGGGCTCTCCAAATGCGCCATGACTCTCCCAGACCATTCCATCAAAGTCTGCAATCCAAAACGTCACTACTTCCCTTCCGAGCCCAGACGTGCACCCATACAGTCGTTTTCTCCCAGATATTGGGTATCAGCGTACTCAGGACAAATTGGACAACAAATTTTGGGGTCCAATTTCTCCTGTTACTCTTGTGAAAATAAAATATTGGGGGCGAAAAAATTATTTTTGTAAAAAAAAAAAAGGATTTTTTATTTTTACGGCTGTACGTTATAAACTTCTGTGAAGCACTTCGGGGTTCAAAGTGCTCACCACACATCTAGATAAGTTCCTTGTGAGGTCTATTTTCCAAAATGGGGTCACTTGTGGGGGGTTTCCACTGTTTAGGCGCATCAGGGGCTCTCCAAATGCGACATGACGCCCCCAGACCATTCCATCAAAGTCTGCAATCCAAAACGTCACTACTTCCCTTCCGAGCCCCGACGTGCGCCCATACAGTAGTTTACTCCCACATATTGGGTATCAGCGTACTCAGTACAAATTGGACAACAAGTTTTGGGGTCCAATTTCTCCTGTTACCCTTGTAAAAATAAAATATTGGGGGTGAAAAAATCATTTTTGTAAAAAAAAAAAAAAAAGATTTTTTATTTTACGGCTGTATGTTATAAACTTCTGTGAAGCACTTTGGGGTTCAAAGTGCTCACCACACATCTAGATAAGTTCCTTGAGGGTCTAGTTTCCAAATTGATGTCATTTGTGGGGGTTTCCACTGTTTAGGCAGATCAGGAGCTTTCCAAACACGACATGGCATCCAGCCAATTCTGCGTTGAAAAAGTCAAACGGCGCTCCTTCCCTTCCAAACTCTGCCATGCACCCAAACAGTGGTTTACCCCCCATGTGGGGTATCAGCGTACTCAGGACAAATTACACAATAACTTTTGGAGTCTTGTTACCCTTGGGAAAATAAAAATTGGGGTGAAAAGATCAATTTTGTGGAAAAAATATGATTTTTTTATTTTACGGCTCTACGTTATAAACTTGTGTGAAGCACTTGGGTGTTCAAATTGCTCACCAAAGATCTAGATAAGTTCCTTAGGGGGTCTAGTTTCCCAAATGGGGTCACTTGTGGGGGGTCTCCACTGTTTAGGCACATCAGGGGCTCTCCAAATGCAACATGGCGTCCAATCTCAATTCCAGCCAATTTTGGTTGGAAAAAGTCAAATAGTGCTCCTTCCATTCCGAGCTCTGCCATGCACCCAAACAGTGGTTCCCCCACATATGGGGTATCAGTGTACTCAGGACAAATTGGACAACAAATTTTGTGGTCCAATTTCTCCTGTTACCTATGGGAAAATAAAAAATTAGTGACTAAGAGATAATTTTTGTGGGAAAAAAATAGGATTTTTTATTTTCATGCCGGGCATTATAAACTTGTGTGAAGCATTTGGGGGTTCAAAGTGCTCACCAAAGATCTAGATAAGTTCCTTAGGGGGTCTAGCTTCCAAAATTGGGTCACTTGTGGGGGGGTTTCCACTGTTTAGGCTCATCTGGGGCACTACAAACGGAACATGACCCCATCAATGTTTGCATTCCAAAACGTTACTGCTTCCTTTCCAAGCCCTGCCGTGCGCCCAAACAGTTCCCCCCCCCACATATGGGGTATCAGCGTACTCAGGACAAATTGGACAACAACTTTTGGGGTCCAATTTCCTTGGGAAAAATCAAAAATTTGGGACTAAAAAATCATTTTTGTGGAAAATTGTTTTTTTTTTTTCACACCCAGGCATTATAAACTTTTGTGAAACACTTTGGGGTTCAAAGTGCTCACAACAGATCTAGATAAGTTCCTTAGGGGGTCTAGTTTCCAAAATGGTGTCACTTGTGTGGGGTTTCCACTGTTTAGGCGTATCAGGGGCTCTCCAAACACGACATGGCGTCCAATCTCAACTCCAGTCAATTTTAGTTTGAAAAAGTCAAACGGCGCTTCTTCCCTTACGAGCTCTGCCGTGTGCCCAAACAGTGGTTTTCCCCCACATATGGGGTATTGGCGTACTCTGGAGAAATTGCACAACAACTTTATCTGCCCATTTTCTCCTTTTACCCTTGTGAAAATAAAAAAAAGTTTGTAAAAGATCATTTTTGTGGCTAAAAAGTTAAATATTAATTTTTTCCTTCCATGTTGCTTCAGCTCCTGTGAAGCACCTGAAGGGTTATTAAACTTCTTGAATGTGGTTTTGAGTACCTTGAGGGGTGCAGTTTTTAGAATGGTGTCACTTTTGGGTATTTTCTGCTATATAGACCCGTCAAAGTGACTTCAAATGTGAGGTTGTCCCTAAAAAATGGCTTTGTAAATTTTGTTGTAAAAATGAGAAATCATGGTAAACTTTTAACCTTATAATTTCCTAACAAAAAAAATTTTGGTTCCAAAATTGTGCTGATGTAAAGTAGACATGTGGGAAATGTTATTTCTTAACTATTTTGTGTGACATATTTCTCTGTTTTAAGGGAAAAAAAATTCAAAGTTTGAAAATTGCAAAATTTTTGCCATATTTGCGTTTTTTTCAAAAATAAACGCAAGGAATATCGAAGAAATTTTACCACTAACGTGAAGTACATTATGTCACAAGAAAACAATCTCAGAATCGCGAAGATCCATTGAAGCGTTCCAGAGTTATAACCTCATAAAAGACAATGGTCAGAATTGTAAAAATTGGCCCGGTCATTAACGTGCAATCCACCCTTGGGGGTGAAGGGGTTAAAATAGTTTGTAGCATTTAGTGTGCTATAGAGGCCTTATCCAGAGGCCACCAAAATATTCTTGTGTTCCTAACGTCATACAGTAGAGGACAACTGGCTTTCAAATTGTTTGTAGCATCTTCTTTGTCATACAGGTCTCATCCACACTCAATTCTTTCTTCTGTGGCTAACATGATACAGCACGCTATATTTCACCTTGGAATTTACTGTCGCTAAAATTAAGCTGTTTGCAGAGGTGGTGCAGAGTTTAAAATCTAATTTTTTTGCTAAAACTGTGCTCCTACCACACTATCTGAGCAACATTACAGAGAAAAAGTGAGGCCGTGGTGGAATGGCAATTAGGCTTGGTGTTCAAGGTGTACGTAGGGTAAGTGGTAATGTTTGTGAAAGCACTAGTGAACCAACACGTCATGTCTTATGCAAAGACAACCTTTCTTTGGCAGACACACAGTGGTACACCTTGTTGATGAGGCCCAGAAAGAGCGTGTGCTCACATCTTCAAGTGGCCTCTCTTCCTCTTCCTCCATCTTAACATCACACCCAGTACAGTCCACAGAGGTGCCACCCAAATTCCCCTTGCTTCCCCCCATGTCTCAACTCTCCAACCGTACAACTGACTGTACAGAACCACAGATGGATGAGTCTGAAGAGCTTTTCACACATTCTATGCCATGGTCATCAAAGTGTACTCAAAAGCTTCACAGAGTCAAGAGGAAGAAATCTGCTCGGATGCCCAAAATTTTTTTAGCTTGGATCCTGGGGCAGGACGAAGTAGGGTCCGAACAGAATCCTGACCCTCTTCATCAAATGTTAACCCCTGTGGAGGGCGATGTGATCCTGGTGAGATTCAGATACCTGAGGTTCACGCAGACTGTACTGTGCTGTCAGAGAAGGAAGAGGAGGAGGGTAACTCCAAGGGCGATGAATGTGTTAACACAAAGAATGCTGATGATGAGGTGTTAGATCCCAGTTGGGGTGAACGCAGAGGCACACAGCTGAGTAGGTCATCTGAGGAGGAAGACAAGGAGGTTATGTTGCGCAGTACGTCCCAGACACATAGTGATGCAGCCATAATGAGCAGTGCATCCTCAGCCACAACTGTGGCTGTGACCAGCAGCGTCGGCGTGCCTGCAGTTGGCAGGGGTGTCAAAGGTTGCCTAGCCTAGGCCTTTTTTGACACTGCAAAGGATGAGCCAAATCAAAAATCTGCCAACTTTGCAAAAAAAAAAAACTGATCCGAGGAAAAAGGTGCAATAATTTGACTACTACATGTATGGAAAAGATTGTTTCCTCCTATGCATGACAAAGATAAAAGGTTGAACTCCACCATCTCCAATACTACATGTATGGAAAAGATTGTTTCCTCCTATGCATGACAAAGCTAAAAGGTTGAACTCCACCATCTCCAATCTGCTGGCCGCAGAAATGCTGGCTTTCTGCCTGGTAGATACAGACGGTTTCCGAAAGCTGATGGCCGTCCTAGTCCACCAGTACCAATTGCCCAGTCACCATTACTTTTCTAAGAAAGCTGTACCTGCACTACACCAGCATGTAAAATTCAACATCACCTGTTCCTTGTCTAAATTTCTGTCTGCCAGAGAGCTTTTCACCACAGTCATTTGGATGAGTAAGCATGGCCAAGAGCGTTACATCTCGCTGACTGGCCACTGGGTGACTCTAGTGGCTGTGGGGGCAGGCGCTGCTCCACAAGTCTAGGAATCCCGAAGGCTTGCAAGTAGTGTTGAGCGATACGATACCGCAAGTATCGGGTATCGGCCGATATTAGCTCTATCGGACTTTCGATACTTAGTTCCGATATTTTCGTCTTATCGGATACCGGAATCGGATTTGTCACTGTCACTGTCAGTGTCCGTCGGTCGGGTCTGTCAGGAGTCAGCGGCACTTACCTGGCAGAAGATCTCCGGCGGTCACGGGCTGGACTGCTTGATGGCCGCCATCATCTTTCCCCGGCGGTCACATGCAGTTTCTCGCGATAACTACAGTGACTGCTGGGTAATCCCGGCCGTAAAGCAGTCAGTCCGATGACGTCACCGCCGGGGAAGCAGGTAATCAGCTGTGCTGCGTCGAGATGACAGGCTCTGCCTGTCATTGCGATGTAGCAGAGCTGGATCGTCATGGGACCCTCGTTACTATGGACTGCGTCGGACAGGTGGTATACTGTTGGTTTGTTTTTTTTCTTTTTTACAGGAGATCGATGGCGTTGCAGGAATGAGAGTATAATAAAAGAAATGAAAACTGTGTTGTCTCTTTTATTTCATTAAAATACTTTTTTCTTACTGTGTCTTTTTTTTTATACATTTAAAAACTTTGGGATTAATAATGGATCGGTGTCTTATTGACACCTCTCCATTATTAACCGGGCTTATTGTCACCGTGCAATCAACGGTGACATTAACCCCTTATTACCCCACTTGCCACCGCTACAGGGCAGTGGGAAGAGCCGGGTAAAGTGCCACAATTGGCACATCTTTTGATGCGCCAAATGTGGGGCTGCTGTAGCCTGGTATTATCAGGCTGTTGAGGGCCAAAATCCATGGGCCTTGACAGTCTTTTAATACCAGGCCGCAGCAGTCTGCATTTTACTTGGCTGGTTAACAAAAATAGGGGGACCCCTACGCCGTTTTTTTTTCGAGGGGATCCCCTATTTTTGTTAACCAGCCAAGCTAAGCAGACTGCTGTGGCCTGGTATTATCAGGCTGGCAAGCAGGGTCGGACTGAGGCACCGGGACACCGGAGAAAACCTACGGTGGGTCCCAGCTCCTGCATGGTGGGCCCTGATTTGAAAGGATAGGTCGCGGGGCAGAGGGGGCGGTGGCCCCGGGGCCCGCGCTCTGAGGGGGCCCACCCGGAGCTACGATACAGTTACATTCTGCGGCAGAGCAGGGAGAATCGCTCTCCCTGCTCTGCCGCCCGGAAGCTATGGGGCCTGAACAGGCGTTGGGGTGGCCCGGTGCCAGCAGTGGGCCCCCCACCCGTCATCGGAGGGTCAGCTGTATCGGCATCCAGCCTCCAGCGCTCCTTCTCTCCCATAATCCCCTCTCAGCGCAATAACATCACCTGCCGGCGCCCGCTGTCAGACGCTGAGAGGGAGAACAGTGAGCAGCACAGGAGCCGGGAGGTGAGTTTTTTTTTTATTTTTTTTTTAATGGGGGTGCAGTCAAGTCCTGGCTGGAGAAGTCGTCATGTCGGTGTGGGCCAGATGGAAAAGACATGAAAAGTGAACAATTCCATTAGAAAGAACATCAGCGGTAAGTCATTATCTGTACCTGTGCTGTAATCTATATGTTCTGTAGGACTGGTATTATTTAACACAGACCATATGGCGGTAATATCAATATTGGTCTTTTTATATATAGATTATTTTGGCCAACAGCGCGGTCATTTGCTGAGGTTCTCTGATGATGGGCCCACTCAGAAGTTTTGCCCCCACTAAATCAAAAACCTAGCTACGCCTATGGCTCTCTCTCTAGTCTTTCTTTCTCGCTCTCTGTTCTTTCCTTCTCGCTCTCTGTTCTTTTTTCTCTCTGTTCTTTCTTTCTCTCTTTTCTTTCTTTCCTCTCTTTCTCTGTTTGTTCTTTCTCTCTCGCTGCTCTTTCTTTCTTTTCCTCAGTACCAGCCACTGTGCCCTCATTACCAGTCAGTGTGATCAGCAGTGCTAAATGGTTACGCTTGGGGCGAGGATATGGGTGTGATTAGCTGTGAAATGGGTGTTGTCGGGGCGTGGCCTAAAATTTTCAGCGGCGCGCAACACGCGCCGCAGCCTTTGATCCTCTTTCCTGTCTTCCAAATTTGGGAGGTATGCTGTATGACCTCCCTACAACTTCTGGCCATGCTCCTGATGAGCGCGACGGATGGTCTCGTGAGGGAACTCCTCCCACACCTGGACTAAAGCATCCACCAATTCCTGGACAGTCTGTGGTGCAACGTGGCATGGCCTAAAATTTTCTGCAGCATGCACAGCGTGCCACAGCCTTTGTCCCTCTTTCCCTTATTCAAAGGTTGGGAAGTATGATGTTGGGCCGCAAGAATATATTTTCTCTGGTGGGCCCAAGGTACTCCAGTCCGACGCTGCTGGCAAGGTCCATGTATGTTGGCTCCTTAACAGCCTTAAATACCATGCCTCAGCAGCAGGGGCGTACATATAAATCATGGGGCCCCATAGCAAAAGTCTGAATGTTCCCCACCCCCCAAAAAAAAAACCCAGAGGCATTTGTAAATGTAAAGTGCCAGCACAGTGAGGGAAGTTGAGTCGCACAGAGACAGGGGTTTTGGGGGTACTCGGCACCGATCACGTCGACTTCTATGGGGGATGTCACGAGTAGCACAGCTCGGTCCGTGACCTGGGCGATCACTGGAATGTGGGATATTTCCAGGGGATGATAGAATGTTTGTGTAGTTTGTCGTGACGCCACCTGTAGTACCTGGTCAGGGTGTCCAGCGCTGCTGTGCAGGTCCTCTGGAAGGGATGGTGTAGTGCAGGTAGGTGAAAAGTCTTCTACAGGTAACACGCTATCCTTCCAGGGCAGATAGATGTGAGATAGAGCAATGGTGCAAAGTGATGTAGCAGAGTGGACTATGCGACGTAGTAAGAAAGCAGGAAACACTTCAAGTTAAACGTTGCATAATAAAATTTTTAATAATAACATTACAAAAGTGCAAATGGCTTATATTATGTGACATGTTTTGTTACTGTTCATACCCTTGATATGTGTTATACATGTGTGTTAATAAATACATATTCAACAAAAGTGCAAATAGCATTAGTGCCGAAGTTCGTGGAGACTTCTTAGGACTACCCCACCGGGGTAACTTCACAGTGTCCTTTACTTGTGCTTGTGGAGGACCCGCTCCAAACCTCCAACTGTGGTCTTGGGTGGGCTGCAAGACTTTCCTTGAGCAGACCTCACTTTCGGCCACACCAAACGGGTTTTTAGTTACTGAGGTAGTTGAAAATAGTGCACAGTAAAGTTTTTTGTAAAACCAAGATGGAGCACCGAAGTGCCAACTATTTACAGAAAAGTTTGTGAGCCAGTACAGTTCATGGCTTCAAAGTTCAACATTTTCATTACAGTGAAACACCATTACCCAACCTGGGTATATTAAGGCAACAATAAACTTGTTCTTCTGAACATTCACCCGTCCGGGTACATCAAACCATTACCCAACCTGGGTATATTAAGGCAACAATAAACTTCTTTTTATGAACATTCACCCGTCCGGGTACATCAATAATTTAACTATTTACATACAGAGACCCTGTCCGGGTTATTTAGACTTCTTTGGCTGGCCTCTTCCAGGTACCACCTGGTACTCTTCTGGAGCTTGCCAAACATCCGTGACAGGAGGGTCCACCCAGACCTGATGACGTCGTGTGGCCTGTACAGTGACGTCGTGACCCGCTATCTGGGTCTGTGTGGCCACCTCTTTCATCACCCTCCGGGTCTGGACCCCTATGTCCCGGACTGAACGAACTCCAGGGGGCCTAACAGGCGCCGGGTACGGGCCAGCTATCATTATCATGTCCATAGCTGGGGCTGCTGAGGAGACCACTGAGGGAGGCTGGGGAGATTTACGGCGTGGGGTGGGCACTTGTGCAGAGGCCTGGTTGGGGGAGGCTGAAGGCTCGTAGGGTCTGTCAGTTTCCTGACACTCTGGGGAGTAGGGGTCGCACCTGGTAACATTTAGGGCGTACCATCCATTGTAACCCCAGTGTCGGGTGTAAGTCACCAAGTCTCCTGGCAACAGGTCCCTCCCCGGGTGTCCTTCTGGGAGGTGAGCCTCCACGTCCTGCCGGGTTACAAAAACTTCTAAATAAAGTCCAGGCTCCTGGATGAAGCCCCAACCACCTTTTAACTTAAAGTTCCGTACTGCACCCTTACGCCGCTGCTCCCTCAGCGTACTTTTATCCTTTCTCATACGTGCCTTCTCTGCCAGGTCCTTGTCCAGGTGACGTTGCCGAAGCTTTTGGGATTCTCGCTGCTCCCTTTGTCGCTCTGCTTCCCGCTCCCGACGTCTCCACTCTTCCTCCTGACGCCAGTTGTAATTCTCCTCCACCAGCATCTCCATGTCTCCACCATCAAACGCCAGCTTACGATGTCCGGTTTGCGGCAGCTCTCCTGGCGCCCGCCAGTCCTGGCGGCACTCACCTGTGGCGGAAGCAGCCGGCTCTGGAACAGATGACGGTCGGGGCTCCGGTACAGGCAGGTAGAGCTCTGGTGCCTGCGCGGCCTCCTCCATGAGGACGGGTGTCGCTTCTTCTGCCTCAGCGACGGGGGCAGACAGCGGGATCTGGGGTGCTGGTGCGGCGTTTTCTGCAGGAATGGGTGCCTCCACTGTGATACTGGCAACCGGTTCAGATTGCAAGGGCTGGGATGCCCGCACGGCCTCCTGTACTGGAACGGGTGCCTCCACTGAGATACTGGCAACCGGTTCAGATTGCAAGGGCTGGGATGCCCGCACGGCCTCCTGTACTGGAACGGGTGCCTCCACTGAGATACTGGCAACCGGTTCAGATTGCAAGGGCTGGGATGCCCGCACGGCCTCCTCTACTGCAACGGGTGCCTCCACTGAGATACTGGCAACTGGTTCAGATTGCAAGGGCTGGGATGCCCGCACGGCCTCCTGTACTGGAACGGGTGCCTCCACTGAGATACTGGCAACCGGTTCAGATTGCAAGGGCTGGGATGCCCGCACGGCCTCCTGTACTGGAACGGGTGCCTCCACTGAGATACTGGCAACCGGTTCAGATTGCAAGGGCTGGGATGCCCGCACGGCCTCCTGTACTGGAACGGGTGCCTCCACTGAGATACTGGCAACCGGTTCAGATTGCAAGGGCTGGGATGCCCGCACGGCCTCCTGTACTGGAACGGGTGCCTCCACTGAGATACTGGCAACTGGTTCAGATTGCAAGGGCTGGGATGCCCGCACGGCCTCCTGTACTGGAACGGGTGCCTCCACTGAGATACTGGCAACCGGTTCAGATTGCAAGGGCTGGGATACCCGCACGGCCTCCTCTACTGGAACGGGTGCCTCACCTTCCGGTACAGACACTTCAGGGGGTAAGAGGGATTGGCGCCGCTCCAATTGTAGTTTTAGGGCCCGCCAGCTCGCTTCCATCCTGGCGACCTCCTCCCGGTGCCGGGCCAGGTCTCTCAGGGTATCCTCCGCTTCTTCCAGCGTAGGAGGGTTTCCAGGCCAGGTGCCAAACGGTGGCTCCGTGGCGATCGGGTCGCTTCCGTGGGGGGAGAGCTCTGACTCCTCCATCCCTTCCCACTTCTGCTCACGTCCATTCGCCATCTCAGCAAAGTCACATGTGTCATTAGCATCAGGAGAGGCGACATCTTTTGTAGGGAGGCGGGACCTTCGCGTTCGTTTACGCCCACTGAGGAGGATGAGGAGGCGGAACTCCAGAGCTGTGGGGCACGATCTTACATTGCAGTAACATTTAGAGTGTGCGGACATCGTTTTCGCGCCACGGAGTGAGTGTACGCCCACGAGAGCACGCCCTTATTCTTCACCTGTGCCTCGTGGCGCAGATATGACGGAAAAATGGCAAATACAGTCTATGATGATTTTTGCAATTCTCAAGCAAAAAAACAGTTCAATTAAGGCACACAGGACTCGCTTATAGCGAGCTTCTGAATCCTGTTCGCTGGGTGCGATGCAACATCTCTGTGGCGACTGGACCCTCGGGTGCTTCTGTCTTTTCACAAATGCCGGCTTTACCCGGCAATTGAATCAGAGGCTATTTTACTATGTAGAAGTGAATAAACTATAAATATATGTATATATATATATGTCACAATGACATGTATATATATATATATATATATATATATAATATATATATATATGTATTCTAAGTGTGTATATTTTGTGTTTACAAGGAAAGAAAGTGTTTTTTTTAGTTGCGATATTTTGTTCCCATAGACTTACATGGGACTTCCGGTATCGGAATCGGATATCGCCGATATTTAGTGATATCGGCGATACCATTCCGATCCGATATTTTTAGATATCGAGCAGTATCGCTCAACACTACTTGCAAGGTAAACCTCTACATTTACCACTTCCTCCACTGCTTTTGCCTCTGACTCTATCTCCTCTAAGGCCTACCATCTGTGCCCTCAACCTCTGCCTTAATGAGACATGCATTCCAACAGTGCAGAGCGAATCCCCACCATCTCCGTACTGTGCAGCCAGGGCTCACCGCAATCAGGCAGAATTAAAATTGATATGCCTTGGAGATCACAGTCATACAGCTGAAGAGTTGTGGACAGCTCTCTAGGCTGAGTTTGATCAATGACTGTCTCCGCTGTACATGCATCCAGGAAAGGCTGTGCCCAAAAACAGTGCGAACCTGGTGGTGGCCCTATGGTGAGGCAAGCTCACACACGTGCCTTGCATGGCTCACGTCCTCAACCTGGTAGTACAGCGCTTTCTCCGCCACTATCCTGGCCTGGGTGAACTGCTCCAGAAAACATGTGAGCTGAGTGCTCATTTCTGCAGCTCGCACCCCTCAGGTCATTGACTTGCATCGATACAGAGGTCTTTGTCCATGCCAGTTAACAGGCTGATATACGATGTGCCAACACTGTGGAATTCCACTCTGTACACGTTGCAGCAACTGTGGCAGCAGTAGCAAACCCTGACGCAGTATGTCATGTCATATAGCCTGGGCCAACGCAGTACGGACGTGGCATATATCACGTTTACAGAGTAGGCACAGATTAAGGACGTCTGCACCTTTCTGCACAGTTTCGAAATGGCTACTAAGATGGTTAGCGCTGACGACGCCATCATCAACATCACTATATGGGTCATCTATATGCTGGAGCAGACTTTGAATAGCCTGCGTGAGGAGATGGTGGTCCCAGAAGAAGAGGAGAAAGCAAAGGATGATGCGGAAGGGATAACACTGTCTTTACGTTCCAGACTGTCGTCACACAGGCGGGTGCCAAGGAGGGTGGATTACTGCGATCAGGGGGGGCAGACAAACTGTTATTGAAGAGGCAATAACCAATGATCAAATGGAGAGGGAAGAGGTGATGGGAGAGCAACTGTCAGATGAAGAGGATAATCCTCCCCTCTCTGTTGTTTGTGGTTGGCAGGAGTTGATGGAGGAAATGAGCCTCATTGTTACCTAGCCACCAACACAGCATGGGCTTGGACCTCATGGTAGAGCGCGATATATGAGTGCCTTCTTGCTGCACTATCTGCAACATGATCCCTGTATAGTTATGATTAGGAATACTGCTGACTACTGACATACATGACATAAAACCAAATTTTCCCAGATGCCCCCCAGCCTGGAAATGGACCCACGAATTCTGGAGTATGGAAACACGCTTTTACACAACCTTAAGAGAGCTTTTCTCCAAGACAGCAGTGAAGCACACAGTTCGCATCACAGCTCTAGACTTCCAACTTCAGGCACGTCAATTTGTCAACTCCAAAACATTAGCAGCAGTGGAAGAAGCAATTTCTGAGAGTCCTTTGACACTTTGTTAGACTAGCTTGTGCACCAGCACAATAAAGTCCAAGTCTTACATGTAGTGAACAAATGGAGAGGATGATGCAGGAGTACATAGAACTGAATATCAATATCATCAGGGAGGGTTTGGACCCTTTCATGTTTTGGTCTTCCAAAATGAATGAGTGGCCTGAGCTCACCTCACACGCCATGGAGGTTTCATCGTGCCCGGCAGCCATCGTTCTCTCAAAACGTGTCTTCAACGCTGCTGGTGGTGTCCTGATGGATAAGTGCAGCCGGCTGTTCCCTGAAAGTGTAGACCATCCAACTTTCATCAAGATGAACAAGTCATGGATCTCCAAGGACTTTTGCACCCCAATCGCAGACTATACAGACTAGGTGATATTGCTTATTTTAGTGTGATGCATTAATGTCATGTAACTGCACTCTGTGATATCTTTAGTGTGGCTTCTGTGCCTGTTGTGGCTGCTGCTGCTGCTGCTGATGTTAACACAAATTTTTAGAAATGTGAACAGTCATGGTTGGTCTACATCTGCTGGGCTAGTTGTAGTGGAAGACGTGTCGGTCTCAATTATACTATTTCTATTCTCGTGACAGTAATTCCACTTCAGTGGTGTCAGGCACTCAGTTTTTAAAATGTAAAAACTCCAGGTTGGGTGTCCATCTGCTGCAATGGGTGAAGTGGAAGACCTGTCAGTCACTATTATACTATTTCTACTGCAGTGAAATTGATGCCACTTTTGTGGTGTCTGCCAGTAAATTTTGGAAATGTAAACCCTCCTGGTTGGGTGTCCATCTGCTGGATTGGGTGTAGTGGAAGGCTTGTCAGCACCTATTATACTATTTCTTCTGTGGTGAAATTGATGCCACTTCTGTGGTGTAAGACCCACATTTGTTTAAATGTGAACACTCCTGGTTAGAGTTGAGCGAAACAGGTTGGTCAGATTCAAAAATCGCCGACTTTCGCTCGGCGAAACCCGACCATAGCGTGAGGTCGGCCATGCGGTCGTCGACCCAAGCTCCAAAGTCGGTTTTCCCATAATGCTTGCAGGCGCCTTTTCTCAGCCAATGAGCAAGGACGTACACTGTGTGCAATGAGATGACATGGGCAGCGGTCATTACCATCTTAGAGAAGGGCATTGCAGTAATTGGCTTGCTTTGTGTAGCGTCACAGAGGCTATAAAAGCCCTGACAGCCGACCGCCATTTTACTTCTGCAGATCTTAGCGTAGGGAGAGGTTGTTGACGCTGTTTATCAGTAGGGAGAGAGTTAGGCAGGAAAGAAGAGTTATTCTGTGCTTGTGCTGATAGCAATTGTGCTGTACAGTTAGTGTGCAGTGACAGGGGAGGATTTTGTTGTGTGCAGCAGCGCTGGTTATTAGTCTGCCTGCCAGTGACAGGGGAGGATTTTCTTGTGTGTAGCAGTGGTGGTTAATAGGCTGCCTGATAGCTGTATTGCTATGTGTATACTGCGGTGCAGACTGCTTTTTACACTGCACTAATACTTTTATTCTTTTTTTCTGCACAGTTACCGAGCGTTCATTTTTTCCCACACCGTATAGAGCTGTACGCTCCTCACACACTACCGTGTACTGGCTAGTATCACGGACAAATACATGCTGACTATCTGTGTGTGACTCTGGAAATACATACGGAGATTTACAATTACCCCTAGACTGTATACAGCTGTACGCTTGTAATACAGTACCCTTTTTCTGCTTTTTATATTCTGGTCTAATCCATACTGAGCCTGTGCGCGTCTGTGTGTTACTCCGGAAATATATACGGAGATTTAAAATAACCCCAACACTGTATACAGCTGTAAGCTTGTGATACAGTATCCTCTTTCAGCTTTTCATATTCTGGTCTAATCCATACTGAGCCTGTGAGCGTCTGAGTGTTACTCCTTAAATATATACGGAGATTTACAATTACCCCTACACTGTGTATGCCTGGTATCTTATTATTATTATTATTATATATTTATATAGCGCCATTTATTCCATGGCGCTTTACATATGAAAAGGGGAAAAATATAGACAGATACAATAAACATGTGCTAGACAAGGGACGCATAAGTACAGAAGGAGAGAGGACCCTGCCCGCGGAGGGCTCACAGTCTACAGGGATGGGTGAGAATACACTAGGAGAGGGTAGAGCTGGTTGTGCGATGGTTCAGTACACTGAGGATAATTGCAGGTTGTAGGCTTGTCGGAACAGGTGGGTCTTCAGGTTTTTCTTGAAGGTCTCCGTTGTTGGTGAAAGTCTGATGTTTTGCGGCAGAGAGTTCCAGAGTATGGGGGAAGCCCGGGAGAAGTCTTGTATGCGGTTGTGGGAAGAAGAGATGAGGGGGGAGTCGAGAAGGAGATCTTGAGAGGATCGAAGGTTGCGTGTGGGTAGGTAGCGGGAGACCATGTCACAGATGTATGGAGGAGAAAGGTTGTGGATGGCTTTGTATGTCATGGTTAAGGTTTTGAACTGGAGCCTCTGGGCAATAGGAAGCCAGTGAAGGGCCTGGCATAGTGGGGAGGCAGGGGAATAGCGGGAAGACAGGTGGATTAGTCGTGCAGCAGAGTGTAGGATGGACTGGAGTGGTGCCAGAGTGCTAGAGGGGAGGCCAGACAGTAGGAGGTTGCAGTAGTCGAGGCGGGAGATGATAAGGGCGTGCACTAGTGTTTTTGTGGTTTCATGGTTGAGGAATGAGCGGATCCGGGAAATATTTTTGAGTTTGAGGCGGCAGGAGGTGGCGAGGGCTTGGATATGTGGTTTGAAAGAGAGGGCAGAGTCGATGATCACCCCAAGGCACCGAGCATGTGGGACTGGGGAAAGCGAGCAGCCATTGACATTGATGGATAGGCCTGGTGGAGGGGTAGAATGAGGTGGGGGAAAGATGATGAATTCTGTTTTGTCCATGTTCAGTTTGAGAAAGCGAGCAGAAAAGAAGGCTGAGATAGCAGACAGACACTGTGGGATTTTGGTCAGTAGGGAGGTGAGGTCAGGTCCAGATAGGTAGATCTGCGTGTCATCGGCGTAGAGGTGATACTGCAAGCCGTGGGATTCTATGAGCTGTCCCAGGCCGAAGGTGTAGATGGAGAAGAGTAGGGGTCCTAGGACTGAGCCTTGGGGAACACCGACAGACAGGGGGCGAGGTGAGGAGGTGGTGTGTGAGAGGGAGACACTAAATGTTCGGTCTGTTAGGTATGATGAGATCCAGGATAGGGCCAAGTCTGTGATGCCAAGAGATGAGAGAATCTGTAGGAGGAGGGAATGGTCTACGGTGTCAAAGGCAGAAGACAGGTCCAGGAGAAGGAGGACAGAGTAGTGTCGCTTGCTCTTGGCGGTTAGCAGGTCGTTAGTGACTTTAGTTAGGGCAGTTTCAGTTGAGTGATGCGGTTGAAAGCCTGATTGTAACCGGTCAAAGAGGGAGCAGGAGGAAAGGTGGGAGGACAGTTCAAGATATACATGCTGTTCCAGTAGTTTTGAGGCGAAGGGGAGAAGAGATATCGGGCGATAGCTAGACGCTGAGGATGGGTCGAGGGAGGGCTTTTTGAGGATCGGGATGATTGAAGCATGTTTGAAGGATGAAGGAAAGACACCATTTGTAAGTGAAAGGTTGAAGAGGTGTGTGAGAGTAGGGATGAAGACTGTGGCAAGGTTAGGGATGAGGTGGGACGGGAGTGGGTCAAGCGCGCAAGTGGTGAGGTGTGATCTTGACAGGAGAGTGGAGAGCTGATCTTCTGTCATGGTGGTGAAGCTGGTTTTGGAAGAACAGGGCTGAGTGGCTAAGAGGGGCATTGGGGGCTGCGGGCCAAAGCCTTCTCTGATAGTATCAATCTTTTGCTTAAAGAAGGAGGCAAAGTCTTCGACAGAAATGAGAGGAGAGGGAGGAGGTGCTGTGGGATGGAGTAGAGAATTGAAAGTGTTGAAGAGCTGTTTAGGGTTGTGAGACAGGGAGGATATGAGAGATTAGAAGTAAGTTTGTTTTGCGGCAGAGAGCGTGGACTTGAAGCTGGCAAGGGACTGCTTGTATGCGTTGAAGTGCTCGGTGGAGTGGGTTCTCTTCCATCTCCGCTCGGTAACCCTGGAAGCCCGTCTCAGTTCTTTGGTCAGGCCGCTCAGCCAGGGCTGCCTGTTGATTGTACGAGTTTTGCTCTGCATGAGGGGGGCGGCCGAATCAAGTGTGGTTTTTATTGTGGTGTTATAAAATGTGGCAGCAGCATCTGTGTCATGAAGTGAGGCTATGTCTGTAAGAGGGAGGAGGGACTCAGAGAGCGATTGTAAATTGAGGTGTTTGAGATTTCTGCGAGGGTGGGTGAGTTTGTGGAGTGGGGGATGCGTACTAACAGAGGAGAGGGAAGAGAATGTCAGTAGGTTGTGGTCAGACAGGGGGAGTGGGGAGTTAGTGAGATTAGTGAGGGAACAGAGACGGGTGAAGATAAGGTCCAGCGTGTGACCGCCTTTGTGAGTGGCCGCAGAGGACCATTGAGTGAGGCCAAGGGAAGCTGTGAGCGAAAGAAGTTTAGAGGCCGCCGGGTTGGAAGTGTCAATGGGGATGTTGAAATCGCCCATGATGATGGTGGGGATGTCAGCAGAGAGGAAATTGAGTAGCCAGGTGGTGAAGTGGTCGAGAAAGGTGGAGATGGCTAGTTCCGGGGGGCGGTAGATGACAGCCAGTTGGAGGTTGGAGGGGGAATAGATGCGGACGGAGTGCACTTCGAACGAGGGAATAGCAGCGGAGGGTGGAATTTGAATAGGGGTAAAGGAGCAGGTATCAGACAGGAGTAAGCCAACTCCTCCACCACGTTTGTTGCTGGGGCGAGGGGTGTGAGAAAGATGAAATCCGCCATAGGAAAGCGCAGCTGGAGAGGCTAAGTCAGAGGGAGTGAGCCAGGTTTCAGTGATGGCAAGGAAGGAGAGTTTGTTGGTGATAAAGAGGTCGTGGACAAATGACAGTTTATTGCAGACGGAGCGTGCGTTCCATAGTGCTCCGGGTAGGGGGACTGGGGGAGGGGGGTGTGGATGGATAGGTATGAGGTTGACAGGGTTGCAAAAACGTGTGGAAGATCGTGGCAGGGTGTTAGAAATGAGTGTGGGGATGTGATGAGGAGGGCCAGGATTTGGGGATACATCGCCAGCGATGAGGAGTAGCAGACAGAGCGTTAGAAGGTGGGAGCAGGATAAACCATGGTGTGGCCGTGTGTGTCTTGGTAAAAAGGATTGTATGTGGAGGAACAGTTCTGAGGGAAAGGTGAGATGGCTGGGGAGAATGGAGGGGGAAATGACTAATTCCTTACTAGGTGGGGGGATTACAGGGGATAGGAAGAAAGAAAGGAGGATGGGGGTGAAAGTGATAAGAAAATGAAACATAGTGGTTTTATAATCTGTTACCTTGCAGCCAAATTCCAGTCAAATTCTAGTCTAATTCACAGTAGTGTAATTAGAAATCTGTAATTTGAAATATGGGATTTGAAATATATGAAGCAGACTACGTCTGGAGCAGCCCCATTGCACTGGTTATATCTGCAGCTAATGCCAATCAGGTGTGAGTGGAAAGTGGGCTGAGACTGCTCAGGCCAGATGCAGAGTTAAGGAAAGGTCATAAAAGGGGGTAGGGATTACACAGACCATTCGGATGTGTGGTGAAGATAAGAAGTATGGAGTACAATTATGTACACAGGAAGATGGGTGAGCAAATCATACCATTAAACAAAGCAATATACATGATGCATTCAGGAGCATAGAAAAGCTGGAGTTTTCATACCATTAAACAAAGCAATATACATGATGCATTCAGGAGCATAGAAAAGCTGGAGTTTTCATACCATTAAACAAAGCAATATACATGATGCATTCAGGAGCATAGAAAAGCTAGAGTTTTCATACCATTAAACAAAGCAATATACATGATGCATTCAGGAGCATAGAAAAGCTGGAGTTTTCATACCATTAACAAAGCAATATACATGATGCATTCAGGAGCATAGAAAAGCTGGAGTTTTCATACCATTAAACAAAGCAATATACATGATGCATTCAGGAGCATAGAAAAGCTGGAGTTTTCATACCATTAACAAAGCAATATACATGATGCATTCAGGAGCATAGAAAAGCTGGAGTTTTCATACCATTAAACAAAGCAATATACATGATGCATCTTCTGATACATTACCCTTTTTCTGCTTTTTATATTCTGGTCTAATCCATATTGAGCCTGTGAGCGTCTGTGTGTAACTCCGGAAATATATACGGAGATTTAAAATTACTCCAACAGTGTAGAAAAATATTTAGACTTGAGAGTAGTGTTGAGCGATACGATACTGCAAATATCGGGTATCGGCCGATATTGGCTGTATCGGAATTCCGATCCCGAGTTCCGATATTTTCGTCATATCGGATACCGGAATCGGAATTGTCACTGTCACTGTCAGTGTCCGTCGGTCGGGTCTGTCAGGAGTCAGCGGCACTTACCCGGCAGAAGATCTCCGGCGGTCACATCCCGGGCTGCTTAATGGCCGCCATCCTCTTCTCCCGGCGGTCACATGCAGTATCTCGCGATAACTGCAGTGACTGCTGGGTAATCGCGGCCGTAAAGCAGTCCGATGACGTCACCGCCGGGGAAGCTGGTAAGCAGCTGTGCTGCGCCGGGATGACAGGCTCTGCCTGTCATTCCGATGTAGCAGAGCTGGATCGTCGTGGGACAATCGTTACTATGGACTGCGTCGGACAGGTGGTATACTGTTGGTTTGTTTTTTTAATTTTTTTACAGGAAATCGATGGCGTCGCAGGAATGAGAGAGTAATAAAAAAAATGAAAACTGTGTTGTCTCTTTTATTTCATTAAAAGACTTTTTTCTTGCTGTGTCTTTTTTTTAAACATTTAATAACTTTGGGATTAATAATGGATCGGTGTCTTATTGACACCTCTCCATTATTAACCGGGCTTATTGTCACCGTGCAATCAACGGTGACAATAACCCCTTATTACCCCGCTTGCCACCGCTACAGGGCAAGTGGGAAGAGCCGGGTAAAGTGCCACAATTGGCACATCTTTTGATGCGCCAAATGTGGGGCTGCTGTAGCCTGGTATTATCAGGCTGTTGAGGGCCAAAATCCATGGGCCTTGACAGTCTTTTAATACCAGGCCGCAGCAGTCTGCATTTTACTTGGCTGGTTAACAAAAATAGGGGGGATCCCCACGCTGTTTTTTTTTCGAGGGGATTCCCTATTTTTGTTAACCAGCCAAGCTAAGCAGACTGCTGTGGCCTGGTATTATCAGGCTTGCAAGGTCCATGGATATTGGATCCTTACCAGCCTGAAAAACCAGGCCTCAGCGGTCTGCTTCATCTGGCTGGTTAACAAAAATAGGGGGACCCCACGCTAATTTTTTTCGAGGGGATCCCTATTTTTGTTAATCAGCCAAGATATGCAGACTGCTGTGGCCTGGTATTATCAGGCTGGCAAGGTGTCATGTGTGCATTGCCACGAAGATCGTCGCGGTTGCACATTTTGACTTCTCACAGCTGAGCTGCTGTTTCTTTGTGTTTGGCAGCTAGGGAGTTAATTCTGTCTGTGCTCGGTGCTGGGACTGGGTGCAGTTTCTCCCGGCTGCAATTGATTATTTGTTGATTGGTTTCCTTTAAATTCCTGGTTGTCTGCTTGGGGAGTTGCCAGTGAAACCTTCATGCAGACCACAGATAGGAATGAATCTGTATAGACTTTAGTTGTGAGCTCCTTAGTTGTTCTAAGCTCAACTTGGTTAGAGTTTATTTCCCAGACCATTTATGTTCCTTTGGTGTTTGAGTGTGTATGCAAGCGAGTGTTATCCTGTCTGTCTTATATGTCTAATCTGTGTATTTAGCTAAGATCAGCCCATATCCCTTTGGTGGTAGTCAGGATCCTTCTTAGGACTGATTACAGGGTTCAGGGTCTGATAGGAGACAGGGTTAGGTTGGAGACTTGGACCTCTGAACCATTATCAGTACCTCCAAGGTGAGGGATTAGTTAGGACCCCAGTTTAGGGTCAGGTTAGATCCCGGTCCACCTCTTTCCTGTTTCAGCTCATCAAGTCCTCAAGATTAACCCTGAGTTCAGCAGATATCGTGTCAGGTAAATCTATTCTATACTTACATGCTGATGTTGCTATACTAGTTGTTGTATAGAGTGTTGTTCCTGTATTAATAGTTTACTGACATTGTATACATATCATTAGACAGCGTGACATTTTCACTGGCCCATAAAAATTATCTCCAGTTACCATGGATCCAGTAGCCCAGCTGGCTCTGCAGTTGCAGGGATTATCCATGGAGCTGACGGACATTAAGTCCAAAGTTTTGTCTCCCCTGGAGCAAACCAGAGTTGAACCTAAGGTTGCTCTCCCGGACAGGTTCACTGGTGGGCGAGACAAATTTTTCACCTTCCGGGAGGCATGTAAATTGTATTTTCGGCTTCGGCCTCGATCATCAGGGAGTGAGGAGCAGAGAGTGGGAATTGTTATCTCACTTCTGCAAGGGGACCCTCAATCCTGGGCATTTTCCCTTCCTCCGGGATCCCCGGCTCTACTGTCTGTAGATCAATTTTTTACTGCCCTGGGATTGGTATATGATGACCCTGATCGGGTCTCTCTTGCTGAGACAAAATTACGTAAGATACAGCAGGGAGATCGTCCGGCAGAGGAATTTGCTTCTGAGTTTCGTAGATGGGCCACAGATACTCAGTGGAATGACCCAGCTCTTAGGAGCCAGTTTTGTCATGGGCTCTCTGATAAATTAAAAGACGTTTTGGCTCAGTATGAGTCTCCTCCTTCTCTGGAGGCTGCTATTGCCTTAGCTATCCGTACTGATAGACGGCTTCGGGAGAGGGGTGAGGAAACCCCCACTCCCTGTTGTTTCTCCACCTACCACTAAAGTCCCTTATGTTGAGGTTCCCCTTGTCTGTTCGGATGAGCCTATGCAGTTGGGAGGGACATCATTTCGTAGGAGGGGATTGGCGGTACGCCGCAGGACTAGAAGATGTTTTTTTCTGCGGGAAAGAGGGACATTTTGTTGGAGAATGTCCATCCCGTGCCTTGTTGAGCCAAAAGTCGCCGGAAAACTGTTAATCCCAGGTTGTGTGGTGGACGACAACCTGGGAGTATGTATTTCATCCGCCAGTTCTTCTCAGTTCCTTGTACCAGTGGAGGTGGTAGTTGGTACGAGAGTGGAGAGATTGTCTGTTCTTCTTGATAGTGGTTCCGGGGCTAATCTGGTTGACGCTCAGTTTGCTCAGGCTCAAGGTATGCATCTGAGTATATTGGTCAAACCGATCCCTATATTCTCCATTGACGCCAGGCCTCTCGGCCAAGGTAGCTTTGTTCATGAGGTTCATAACATTGACCTTCGGGTAGGGGCAATACATTGGGAACAATTATCTTGTTATGTGTTGGAGGGTCTACCTACTCCCATTGTGTTGGGACTTCCTTGGTTGGTTAAACATAACCCTGTGATTAATTGGCAGTTCAGAGAAATAAGCCAATGGGGTGAGTTTTGCAAAAGCAACTGCATGAACACAGTCATCAGTGCGGTCGTGCCTAGTACATTGCCTCCTTTTTTGGAGGATTTTGGGGATGTTTTCTCTGAGGAGGGGTGTCAGGAGTTGCCTCCTCATCGCGTGTATGACTGCTCTATTAATCTCCTTCCTGATGCTAAGTTGCCTAAAGCTAGGTTGTATAATATTTCTGGTCCTGAGAGGCAGGCTATGAAAGATTATATTTCTGAAAGTCTGGCCAAAGGGCATATTAGACCTTCATCTTCCCCAGTAGCCGCGGGGTTCTTCTTTGTGAAGAAGAAAGATGGAGGCCTACGCCCTTGCTTGGATTTCCGCGAACTTAATCGGATTACTGTTCGAGATCCGTATCCACTCCCTCTTATTCCTGATCTCTTCAATCAAATTGTTGGCGCCAAATGGTTTTCTAAATTGGATCTCAGGGGGGCGTATAATCTGATTAGGATAAAAGAGGGGGATGAGTGGAAAACGGCGTTTAACACGCCGGAGGGACATTATGAGAACCTAGTCATGCCTTTTGGTCTGACTACTGCACCAGCAGTATTCCAACATTTTGTTAATGACATTTTTCGTCACCTTGTGGGGCTGTTTGTGGTTGTATATTTGGACGACATTTTAATTTACTCGCCAGATCTTGTGTCTCATCAGGAGCATGTGAGACAGGTGTTGCAGATCTTGCGAGACAATAAATTATACGCCAAACTGGAGAAGTGTGTATTTGCCGTACAGGAACTTCAGTTTTTGGGTTTTTTGGTGTCAGCCTCCGGTTTCCGTATGGACCCTGAAAAGGTGAGAGCAGTGCTTGAATGGGATCAGCCAGGGGATCTTAAGGCTCTGCAGCGTTTTTTGGGGTTTGCTAACTACTACAGGAAATTCATTTGTAATTTCTCATCTGTCGTCAAACCTCTCACTGACATGACAAGAAAAGGGACGGATTTTTCTAAATGGTCGGACAAAGCTTGCCAAGCCTTTTCCTCTTTGAAGAAATGTTTTGCTTCGGCACCCGTTCTCATCCAACCAGATGCATCTCAGCCGTTCATTGTGGAGGTGGATGCGTCTGACGTAGGGGTGGGTGCTATATTGTCCCAGGGTCCGTCCCCTGGTAAATGGCATCCGTGCGCTTTCTTTTCTAAGAAATTGTCGTCCGCCGAAAGGAATTATGATATCGGCAATAGGGAACTTTTGGCCATTAAGTTAGCTTTTGAAGAATGGCGTCACTTTTTGGAGGGGGCAGTCCACCCGGTTACCGTTATTACTGATCACAAGAACCTGTTGTATTTGGAATCCGCTAAGCGTCTGAATTCCAGACAAGCTCGATGGTCGTTGTTTTTTACCAGGTTTAATTTTGTCGTCACTTATCGCCCGGGGTCTAAGAATGTAAAGGCTGATGCCTTGTCTCGCAGTTTCCCAGGGGCCGGGAAAACGGATGACCCGAGTCCTATCCTTCAGGAGGGGGTGGTAGTGTCGGCTGTATTTTCTGAGCTTGAGGAGGAGGTGTTAGAGGCTCAGGGGGACGCCCCTGCAGGACCTCCAGGGAGACTGTTTGTCCCAAAGCTGTTGAGACAAAAGGTTATTGAGGCACATCATAATTCTGCTCTAGCAGGACATCCAGGGAGTAAGGCTACTTTAGATCTCCTTTCTCGCCGGATTTGGTGGCCTAATGCTAATAAAGATGTTATAACTTTTGTCGCGTCATGTGGGGTGTGTGCTCGCTCTAAAACCCCTCATACCCGTCCGTCTGGGATCCTTTTACCCTTGAAACTTCCGGAGCGTCCATGGACTCATTTATCTATGGACTTCATTACGGACCTTCCTCCGTCGTCAGGGAATACTGTCATACTGGTGGTTGTTGACAGGTTCAGTAAGATGGCACATTTCGTTGCTCTTCCTGCACTCCCTAATGCTAAAACTCTGGCGCAGGTGTTCATTAGGGAGATCGTTAGACTTCATGGGTTGCCTTCTGATGTGGTGTCAGATAGGGGGTCTCAGTTTGTGTCCAAATTTTGGAGGGCATTTTGTTTACGTCGGGGGATGCAATTGTCATTTTCCTCGGCTTTTCATCCGCAGACCAATGGTCAGACAGAGCGTCTGAATCAGAGCTTAGAGACATATCTCCGGTGTTTTGTCTCAGAGAACCAAGAGGACTGGTCTTCTTTCTTGCCTCTGGCAGAGTTCGCTCTTAACAACAGGCGGAGCGAGTCCACTGGTAAGTCCCCGTTTTTTGGGGCATATGGTTTTCATCCCCAGTTTTGTACTTTCAATGGGGGGGGCCCTTCTGGGGTTCCTGAGGAGGAGCGTTTCTCGTCGTCACTTGCTTCTGTGTGGAGAGGTGTATTGAATAATCTGAGTGCGATGGGGAACCGTTACAAACGTATGGCTGATAGGAGGAGAGTTTCTGGTCCAGATCTGAATGTGAACGATCTGGTATGGTTGTCTACCAGGAATATAAAACTTAAAGTGCCCTCCTGGAAACTGGGTCCCAGATTCATCGGGCCGTACAGGATCAGTTCCATAATTAATCCTGTGGCATTTCGTCTGGACCTCCCTCCTACGTTTAAAATTCATAATGTGTTCCACAAGTCATTACTTAAAAGGTATGTGGCACCAGTCATACCGTCACCTCTACCTCCTCCTCCTGTGTTGGTCAATGGTAACTTGGAATTTCAAGTATCAAAGATCATTGACTCACGTCTGAATCGCCGGTCCCTTCAGTACTTGGTGCATTGGAAGGGGTATGGTCCAGAGGAGAGGACGTGGGTCCCTGCGTCTGATGTTAACGCAGATCGTTTGGTTCGGACCTTCCACAGAACTCACCCGGGCAGGCCTGGCCCTGAGGGTCTGGAGGCCCCTCGTAGAAGGGGGGTACTGTCATATGTGCATTGCCACGAAGATCGTCGCGGTTGCACATTTTGACTTCTCACAGCTGAGCTGCTGTTTCTTTGTGTTTGGCAGCTAGGGAGTTAATTCTGTCTGTGCTCGGTGCTGGGACTGGGTGCAGTTTCTCCCGGCTGCAATTGATTATTTGTTGATTGGTTTCCTTTAAATTCCTAGTTGTCTGCTTGGGGAGTTGCCAGTGAAACCTTCATGCAGACCACAGATAGGAATGAATCTGTATAGACTTTAGTTGTGAGCTCCTTAGTTGTTCTAAGCTCAACATGGTTAGAGTTTATTTCCCAGACCATTTATGTTCCTTTGGTGTTTGAGTGTGTATGCAAGCGAGTGTTATCCTGTCTGTCTTATATGTCTAATCTGTGTATTTAGCTAAGATCAGCCCATATCCCTTTGGTGGTAGTCAGGATCCTTCTTAGGACTGATTACAGGGTTCAGGGTCTGATAGGAGACAGGGTTAGGTTGGAGACTTGGACCTCTGAACCATTATCAGTACCTCCAAGGTGAGGGATTAGTTAGGACCCCAGTTTAGGGTCAGGTTAGATCCCAGTCCACCTCTTTCCTGTTTCAGCTCATCAAGTCCTCAAGATTAACCCTGAGTTCAGCAGATATCGTGTCAGGTAAATCTATTCTATACTTACATGCTGATGTTGCTATACTAGTTGTTGTATAGAGTGTTGTTCCTGTATTAATAGTTTACTGACATTGTATACATATCATTAGACAGCGTGACACAAGGTCCATGGATCTTGGCTCCTTAACTGTCACGCGGTCTTATGATATGTGTACGATGTCAGTAAACTATTCTTAAAAGAACAACACTCTATACAACATATAGATTAGCAACATCAGCATGTAAATATAGAATAGATTTACCTGACACGATATCCGTTGAACTCAGGGTTAATCTTGAGGACTTGATACACTGTCACAGGAAAGAGGAGGACCGGGGGTCTAACCTGACCCTAAACTGGGGTCCTAACTAATCCCTCACCTTGGAGGTACTGATAATGGTTCAGAGGTCCAAGTCTCCAGCCTAACGCTGTCTCCTATCAGTCCCTGAACCCTGTAATCAGTCCTAAGAAGGATACTGATTACCACCAAAGGGATATGGGCTGATCTCTGCTAAATACACAGATTAGACATTTAAGACAGACTGGAGAAAACACAGACTTGCATACACACTCAAACACAGAAGGAAAATAAATGATCTGGGATATTAAACTCTAAGCAAGGTGAGCTTAAAACAACTAAGGAGCTCTTTAACTTAAGTCTATACAGATACAATCCTATCTGTGGTCTGCATGAAGAATTTCACTGGCAACTCCCAACACAGACAACCAGAGATTTAAAGGAAACCAATCAACAAATAATTAATTGCAGCCGGGAGAAAACTGCACCCAGTCCCAGAACTGAGCACAGACAGAATTAACTCCCTAACTGCCAAACACAAAGAAACAGCAACTCAGCTGTGAGAAGTCAGAATGTGCAACCGCGACGATCTTCGTGGCGATGCACACATGACAGTACCCCCCCTTCTACGAGGGGCCTCCGGACCCTCAGGGCCAGGTTTGCCCGGGTGAGTTCTGTGGAAGGTCCGCACCAAACGATCTGCGTTAATGTCAGACGCAGGAACCCACGTCCTCTCCTCTGGACCATACCCCTTCCAATGCACCAAGTACTGAAGGGACCGGCGATTCAGACGTGAGTCAATGATCTTTGACACTTGAAACTCCAAGTTACCATTGACCACCACTGGAGGAGGAGGTAGAGGTGATGGTATGACTGGTGCCACGTACCTCTTAAGTAATGACTTGTGGAACACATTATGAATTTTAAACGTAGGAGGGAGGTCCAGACGAAATGCCACAGGATTAATTATGGAACTGATCCTGTACGGCCCGATGAATCTGGGGCCCAGCTTCCAGGAGGGAACTTTAAGTTTTATATTCCTGGTAGACAACCATACCAGATCGTTCACATTAAGATCTGGACCAGAAACTCTCCTCCTATCAGCCATACGTTTATAACGGTTCCCCATAGCACTCAGATTATTCAATACACCTCTCCACACTGAAGCAAGTGACGACGAGAAACGCTCCTCCTCAGGAACCCCAGAAGGGCCCCCCCCATTGAATGTACAAAACTGGGGATGAAAACCATATGCCCCAAAAAACGGGGACTTACCAGTGGACTCGCTCCGCCTGTTGTTAAGAGCGAACTCTGCCAGAGGCAAGAAAGAAGACCAGTCCTCCTGGTTCTCTGAGACAAAACACCGAAGATAAGTCTCTAGGCTTTGATTCAGACGCTCTGTCTGACCATTGGTCTGCGGATGAAAAGCCGAGGAAAATGACAATTGCATCCCCCGACGTAAACAAAATGCCCTCCAAAACTTGGACACAAACTGAGACCCCCTATCTGACACCACATCAGAAGGCAACCCATGAAGTCTCACAATCTCCCCAATGAACACCTGCGCCAGAGTTTTAGCATTAGGGAGGGCAGGAAGAGCAATGAAATGTGCCATCTTACTGAACCTGTCAACAACCACCAGTATGACAGTCTTCCCTGACGACTGAGGAAGGTCCGTGATGAAGTCCATAGACAAATGAGTCCATGGACGCTCCGGAAGTTTCAAGGGTAAGAGGGTCCCAGACGGACGGGTATGAGGGGTCTTAGAGCGAGCACAAACCCCACAGGACGCGACAAAAGTTAAAACATCTTTATTAACGTTAGGCCACCAAAACCGGCGAGAAAGGAGATCTAAAGTAGCCTTACTCCCTGGATGTCCTGCTAAAGCAGAATTATGATGTGCCTCAATAACCTTTTGTCTCAACTGATTTGGGACAAACAGTCTCCCTGGAGGTCCTGCAGGGGCGTCCCCCTGAGCCTCTAACACCTCCTCCTCAAGCTCAGAACATACAGCCGACACTACCACCCCCTCCTGAAGGATAGGAATCGGGTCATCCATTTTCCCGGCCCCTGGGAAGCTGCGAGACAAGGCATCCGCCTTAACATTCTTAGATCCAGGGCGATAAGTGACAACAAAATTAAACCTGGTAAAAAACAACGACCATCGAGCTTGTCTGGAATTCAGACGCTTAGCAGATTCCAAATACAGCAGGTTCTTGTGATCAGTAATGACGGTGACCGGGTGGACTGCCCCCTCCAAAAAGTGACGCCATTCTTCAAAAGCCAACTTAATGGCCAAAAGTTCCCTATTGCCGATATCATAATTCCTTTCGGCGGACGACAATTTTTTAGAAAAGAAAGCGCACGGATGCCATTTACCAGGGGACGGACCCTGGGACAATATTGCACCCACCCCTACGTCAGACGCGTCCACCTCCACAACGAACGGCTGTGATGCATCTGGTTGGATGAGAACGGGTGCCGAAGCAAAACATTTTTTCAAAGAGGAAAAAGCTTGGCAAGCTTTGTCCGACCATTTAGAAAAATCCGTCCCTTTTTTGTCATGTCAGTGAGAGGTTTGACAACAGATGAGAAATTACAAATAAATTTCCGGTAGTAGTTAGCAAACCCCAGAAAACGCTGCAGAGCCTTAAGATCCTCTGGCTGATCCCATTCAAGCACTGCTCTCACCTTTTCAGGGTCCATACGGAAACCGGAGGCTGACACCAAGAAACCCAAAAACTGAAGTTCCTGTACGGCGAATACACACTTTTCCAGTTTGGCGTATAGTTTATTGTCTCGCAAGATCTGCAACACCTGTCTCACATGCTCCTGGTGAGACACAAGATCTGGTGAGTAAATTAAAATGTCATCCAAATATACGACCACAAACAGCCCCACCAGATGACGAAAAATGTCATTAACAAAATGTTGGAATACTGCTGGTGCAGTAGTCAGACCAAAAGGCATGACAAGGTTCTCATAATGTCCCTCCGGCGTGTTAAACGCCGTTTTCCACTCATCCCCCTCTTTTATCCTAATCAGATTATACGCCCCCCTGAGATCCAATTTAGAGAACCATTTGGCGCCAACAATTTGATTGAAGAGATCAGGAATCAGAGGGAGTGGATACGGATCTCGAACAGTAATCCGATTAAGTTCGCGGAAATCCAAGCAAGGGCGTAGGCCTCCATCTTTTTTCTTCACAAAGAAGAACCCCGCGGCCACTGGGGAAGATGAAGGTCTAATATGCCCTTTGGCCAGACTTTCCGAAATATAATCTTTCATAGCCTGCCTCTCAGGACCAGAAAGGTTATATAACCTAGCTTTAGGTAACTTAGCATCAGGAAGGAAATTAATAGAGCAGTCATACACGCGATGAGGAGGCAACTCCTGACACCCCTCCTCAGAGAACACATCCCCAAAGTCCTCCAAAAAAGGAGGCAAAGTACTAGGCACGACCGCACTGATGACTGTGTTCATGCAGTTACTTTTGCAAAACTCCCCCCATTGGCTTATATCTCTGGACTGCCAATTAATCACAGGGTTATGTTTAACCAACCAAGGAAGTCCCAACACAATAGGAGTAGGTAGACCCTCCAACACATAACAAGATAATAGTTCCCTATGTATTGCCCCTACCCGAAGGTCAATGTTATGAACCTCATGAACAAAGCTACCTTGGCCGAGAGGCCTGGCGTCAATGGAGAATATAGGGATCGGTTTGACCAATACACTCAGATGCATACCTTGAGCCTGAGCAAACTGAGCGTCAACCAGATTAGCCCCGGACCCACTATCAAGAAGAACAGAAAATCTCTCCACTCTCGTACCAACCACCACCTCCACTGGTACAAGGAACTGAGAAGAACTAGCGGACGAAATACATACTCCCAGGTTGTCGTCCACCACACAACCTGGGATTAACAGTTTTCCGGCGACTTTTTGCTCAACAAGGCACGGGATGGACATCCCCCAACAAAATGTCCCTCTTTCCCGCAGAAGAAACACCTTCTAGTCCTGCGGCGTACCGCCAATCCCCTCCTACGAAATGATGTCCCTCCCAACTGCATAGGCTCCTCCGAACAGACAAGGGGAACCTCAACATAAGGGACTTTAGTAGTAGGTGGAGTAACAACAGGGAGCGGAGTTACCTCGCACCTCTCCCGGAGCCGTCTATCAGTACGGATAGCTAGGGCCATAGCAGCCTCCAGTGATGGAGGAGAATCATACTGAGCCAAAACGTCCTTTAATTTGTCAGAAAGCCCATGACAAAACTGGCTCCTAAGAGCTGGGTCATTCCACTGAGTATCTGTGGCCCATCTACGGAACTCAGAAGCAAATTCCTCCGCCGGACGATCTCCCTGCTGTATCTTACGTAATTTTGTCTCAGCAAGAGAGACCCGATCTGGGTCATCATATACCAAACCCAGGGCAGTAAAAAATCGATCTACTGACTGTAGAGCCGGGGATCCCGGAGGAAGGGAGAAGGCCCAGGATTGAGGGTCCCCTTGTAGGAGCGAGATAACAATTCCCACTCTCTGCTCTTCACTCCCTGATGATCGAGGCCGAAGCCGAAAATACAATTTACATGCTTCCCTGAAGGTAAAAAATTTGTCTCGCCCACCAGTGAACCTGTCCGGGAGAGCTACTTTAGGTTCAAATCTGGTTTGCTCCGAGGGAGACAAAACTTTGGACTTAATGTCCGTCAGCTCCATGGATAATCCCTGCAACTGCAGAGCCAGCTGGGCTACTGGATCCATGGCAACTGGGAATAATTTTATGGGCCAGTGAAAATGTCACGCGGTCTTATGATATGTGTACGATGTCAGTAAACTATTCTTAAAAGAACAACACTCTATACAACATATAGATTAGCAACATCAGCATGTAAATATAGAATAGATTTACCTGACACGATATCCGTTGAACTCAGGGTTAATCTTGAGGACTTGATACACTGTCACAGGAAAGAGGAGGACCGGGGGTCTAACCTGACCCTAAACTGGGGTCCTAACTAATCCCTCACCTTGGAGGTACTGATAATGGTTCAGAGGTCCAAGTCTCCAGCCTAACCCTGTCTCCTATCAGTCCCTGAACCCTGTAATCAGTCCTAAGAAGGATACTGATTACCACCAAAGGGATATGGGCTGATCTCTGCTAAATACACAGATTAGACATTTAAGACAGACTGGAGAAAACACAGACTTGCATACACACTCAAACACAGAAGGAAAATAAATGATCTGG
The DNA here is from genome assembly GCA_033576555.1 of Oophaga sylvatica. Classification (NCBI taxonomy): domain Eukaryota; kingdom Metazoa; phylum Chordata; class Amphibia; order Anura; family Dendrobatidae; genus Oophaga; species Oophaga sylvatica. Next base: position 301,683,246 of record JARQOD010000004.1, on the reverse strand, counting down.
GATATTAAACTCTCAGCAAGGTGAGCTTAAAACAACTAAGGAGCTCTTTAACTTAAGTCTATACAGATACAATCCTATCTGTGGTCTGCATGAAGAATTTCACTGGCAACTCCCAACACAGACAACCAGAGATTTAAAGGAAACCAATCAACAAATAATTAATTGCAGCCGGGAGAAAACTGCACCCAGTCCCAGAACTGAGCACAGACAGAATTAACTCCCTAACTGCCAAACACAAAGAAACAGCAACTCAGCTGTGAGAAGTCAGAATGTGCAACCGCGACGATCTTCGTGGCGATGCACACATGACATTAACAGCCTGAAAATCCAGGCCTCAGCGGTCTGCTTCATCTGGCTGGTTAACAAAAATAGGGGGACCCCACGCCATTTTTTTTTCGAGGGGATCCCCTATTTTTGTTAATCAGCCAAGATATGCAGACTGCTGTGGCCTGGTATTATCAGGCTGGCAAGGTCCATGGATCTTGGCTCCTTAACAGCCTGAAAATCCAGGCCTCAGCGGTCTGCTTCATCTGGCTGGTTAACAAAAATAGGGGGGACCCCACGCCATTTTTTTTCGAAGGGAACCCCTATTTTTGTTAATCAGTTCCCTCTGACGTCACTGATGGTGTCCCTGGCTGACCTGAAGTGAAAGTGGAAAGCAATCAATTAAAGGGTATGCCACACTAAACAATATCGCTAACGAGATCGCTAAAAAACGTCACTATTTAGCGATCCCGTTAGCGATATTGTTTAGTGCGGCAGCTTCCAGCGACGAGCTTCCTGCTGTGATCTCGCTCGTCGCTGGAATCGCTCCGGACCCTATTTCATCGCTGGCGCTCCCGCTGGGTGAGTATCTAATCGCTGTGTGGCACCTTTTCTTAGCGATTTAGCGGTACTTTTGTACCGCTAAAGTCGTTAAGAAGATCGCTAACGGCGATAGCGTCGTTAACTATATCGCTAAATGTGGCCGCATTTAGCGATATAGAAACAATCCCGCTAGCGATCGCATTAGTATGCGTCGTTATCGTGATCGCTAGCGGGATTGTTTAGTGTGGCAGTACCTTAAGCTTTCCACTTCCTCTCCTGTCAGCTAGGAGAGGAACTCATTCATTTGGGGGTTTACTGTGAGGCTGCAGCATTAGCTGCGGTCCCTGCAGTAAACATTAACCCTTTCTGAAGGATTACACCGTGGGACCTGACTGTGCATCGGATTGGTAAGAATAATTTTGCTTTATTATTTTATTTTTATTACAGGAAATGGTTTTAGCAGGTAAATAAAATATGGTCAAAAACTGTGTGATTATTTCATTAAACTTCTTTTTTATTAAAGTGTGTGTGTTTGATTTTTCTTTCATACAATAGGATTAATAATTGATAGTTGTCTAATTGACAGCTCTCAATTATTAACCTGGCTTAAAGTGACCTTTCAATTGCAAGGTCATTTTAACCCCTTATTAACCCATTCGCCACCGCTACAGGGCAATGGGAATAGACGGGCAAAGTGCCAGAAAGGGCAAATCTAATTAGAGATTTGCCCTTTCTGGGGTGTCTGGGGGCAGATGTTAGTAGCCGGGGGGGCCAAAAATAATGGTCCCTCTCTGGGCTATTATTATCTGCCCCCACTCACTGGCTTTGTCTGTCTGGTTGCGAAAATAGGGCGGGAGCCCACGCATTTTTTTTCAGCAATTTTACACCTCATATATATATATACATGTCATTGAGTTTGTGACACATATATATATATATATATATATATATATATATATATTTATAGTTCATACACTTCTACATAGTATAATAGCCGCTAATTCAATTGCGGCTTTTGTGAAAATGCAGAACCCGACATGAAATGACATTTGGTGTACATAGGGTTAACCATGTCCTTTGCTATCTGATTTGCACAAACAATTAAATCAGTCTATGTGTGCAAAATTTCACACCTGTAGGGGTTAATTAAAGGTGTAAATTCGTAGCAAAAAAGTCCGTTTTTTTTACAACGAATTTACACCTTTAATTAACCCCTACAGGTGTGAAATTTTGCAAACATAGACTGATTTAATTGTTTGTGCAAATCAGATAGCAAACGACATGAAAAGACATGGTTAACCCTATGTACACCAAGTGTCATTTCATGTCGGGTGCTTCTGTCTTTTCACTGAAGCCGGCTTTACCCGGCAATTGAATCAGAGGATATTTTACTATGTAGAAGTGTATAAACTATACATATATGTATATATATATATGTCACAATGACATGTATATATATATATATATATGTATTCTATGTGTGTATATTTAGTGTTTACAAGGAAAGAATGGGGTTTTTTTAGTTCCGATATTTTGTTCCCATAGACTTACATGGGACTTCCGGTATCGGTATCGGGTATCGCCGATATTTTAATGGTATCGGCGATACCATTCCGATTCCGATACTTAGGGATATCGGAAAGTATCGCTCAACACTACTTGAGAGTCCTCGGTGGTTGATATGCCAGTAGATAGAAAAATATTTAGACTTGAGAGTCCTCGGTGGTTATCAACCACCGAGGACTCTCAAGTCTAAATATTTTTCTATCTACTGGCTAACATGGTACGAAGATACACATCTTTCCAACAGTGTATACAGCTGTACGCTTCTGATACAGTACCCTTTTTCTGCTTTTTATATTCTGGTCTAATCCATACTGAGCCTGTGACCGTCTGTGTGTTACTCCGGAAATATATATACGGAGATTTAAAATTACCCCAACATTGTATACAGCTGTAAGCTTGTGATACAGTACCCTCTTTCAGCTTTTCATATTCTGGTCTAATCCATACTGAGCCTGTGAGAGTCTGTGTCTGACTCTGGAAAAATATACGGAGATTTACAATTAACCCTAGACTGTATACAGCTGTACACTTCTGATACATTACCCTTTTTCTGCTTTTTATTTTCTGGTCTAATCCATACTGAGCCTGTGAGCGTCTGTGTGTTACTCCTGAAATATATACGGAGATTTACAATTACCCCTACACTGTGTATGCCTGGTATCTTCTGATACATTACCCTTTATCTGCTTTTTATATTCTGGTCTAATCCATATTGAGGCTGTGAGTGTCTGTGTGTTACTCCGGAAATATATACGGAGATTTAAAATTACCCCAACACTGTATACAGCTGTAAGCTTGTGATACCGTACCCTCTTTCAGCTTTTCATATTCTGGTCTAACCCATACTGAGCCTCTGAGCGTCTTCGTGTTACTCTTGAAATGTATACGGAGATTAAAATTACCCCTACACTGTATACGCCTGGTATCTTCTGATACATTACCTTTTTCTGCTTTTTATATTCTGATCTAATCCATTCTGAGCCTGTGAGCGTCTGTGTGTTACTACTGAAATATATACGGAGATTAACAATTACCCCTACACTGTATACGCCTTGTATCTTCTGATACTGTTAGAGTCTGCGGAACGCACCTAATAGATATTGTAGAGAGGTGCGTTCGCAGCCCGGGGTCCACCGTGCAGGCAAAGCACGCTGCTAGTAAGATGGCATAAGTAGCGAACTCTGTTATCTCGCAGAGTCGCTAAAATAAACGCCGTAGCGCGCGCTGTGGCAGTTAGTGCGAACTCTGTTAATCCCTAGAGCCGCTAACGGGAATGCCACAGCGCTATATGGTGATAAGTGCAAACTCACTTAGCTTCAGTGAGCCGCAAAGTAAAACGCTAGGGCGCTGACCAGCGTTATAAAGCGAACCCTGTTGCGTTACAGAGCCGCTGAGAAAAAGACTGTGTCCTGTTAGTCTCACAGGGAACACAGATGACTGCTAAGCGGATTGCAGTCTGTTGTCATGCAGTCAGAACACAAGCAATAATCTCCTCACCGGAGTAGCCGGCATTCTAGGGGCTTATTTCAGCCAGACCTAACCACATGCATACATGACCACACCTGGCGCAAGCACGTAACAGATTTGATACTAGCGCATGGCGGCCCAGCCATGCCACCCTTTCATAGTAGCAACTACAGGGCCTGCCAGATAAGGACCAATAGAAAAACTGCTCCAGAACAAAAGTGGTTTCAGGACCTTCCTGGCGGACCAATGGGAGCTGCTGCAGTACCTGAGCATGTGACCCCTGATCTCCAATGAGAGATCTTACTCTGGGCATGCTCAGAAGGGGAAACGCAGGACTTCGTCCTAAAGACGTCTGCTCCAGCACTGGTTATAATAGAAGATCCAGGAGACGCAGCAGCAAGTCTCTGCACAGCATTAGACCGGGCAAGACGCTGGGACCGACATCTCTGCTGAGCAGGCTCCACTGCAGCCGGAGACGGATGGGGGACCGCAGCGGGAATGGCTCGAGATTCCCCTTGTGCAGCATTGGGAACTCGAACCCTAACATTACCCCCACTCCTAGGGCCCCCCTTCTCTGGGCCTCGCTGCGCTCAAAGGCAGCGATGAGCTGCGGAGCGTGAATATGCTCGGCAGGCTCCCAAGACCTATCCTCAGGCCCATAGCCCCTCCAGTCCACCAAATAAAACTTTTTGCCCGTACCACCATACACCTCATGGTCATCCGTAGACGAACCCGATGTCCCGGCAGATGACTCAGAAAATCGGGACATGAGCACGGGTTTCAGGAGGGATACGAGAAAGGTGTCGGAGATACCCAGGCGTGGTGGAAGAGCCAAACGGTATACCACAGGGTTAACCTGCTCGAGGACTTTGAAAGGACAGAGGTAGCGGGGTGCCAACTTAGTGGACTCAACTCGCAGCCTAATGTTACAGGCGGAGAGCCACACCAAGTCCCCAGGAGCAAATGTTGGAGCGGGGCGCCGATGTGCGTCAGCGGAGGACCTCATCCTCTCCTTGGACACCTGAATGGCATCCTGGGTACGGTTCCAAATTCTCGTGACTCCACAGCCCAGTCTGCCACCCTGGAGTCGGCGGAAGACACGGGCATGGGCACCGGAACCCTCGGATGCTGACCGTAGTTTAGGAGGAATGGAGTCTGTCCGGTGGAATCAGCCACAGCACTGTTTAGTTAAAACTCAGCCCACGGTAGCAAGGATGCCCAGTCATCCTGCCTGGCTGAGACAAAATGTCGTAGATAGGTGACCAAGGCCTGGTTGGCCCTCTCTACCAACCCATTCATCTCGGGATGATATGCTGAAGAGAGATTTAGCTCAATACTGAGTAGACGACAAAGCTCTCTCTAGAACCGAGACACAAACTGGGGACCTCGGTCACTGACAATTTTGTCCGGCATGCTGTGAAGAAGGAAGATGTGCCTAACGAACAACGCTGCCAGAGCCCATGCAGAAGGTAACCGTGGTAGCGGCACCAGATGTACCATTTTGGAAAAATGGTCGGTGATTACCCAAATGATGATGCAACCCCGAGACTTGGGTAAGCCCACCACAAAGTCCATCCCAACCATCTCCCAGGGTCAGTCTGCCACCGGCAAAGGGTAAAGTAACCCAGCTGGCCGTTGTCTGGGAGACTTATTCTTGGTGCAGGAGACACAGGCCCGAACATAGTCCCCAACGTCACGGACCATATGTGGCCACCAGTATGTCCTCACCAGCAACTCAGATGTCTTCTTTGCCCCAAAGTGTCCACCCACCCTGGACGAATGTGCCCAAGAGACTACCTCCGTTCACAAATTGGTAGGCACAAAAGTCTTGCCTGGGGGCACAGACTCTAGTGAAACCGGGGCCACTGTTTTCAGGCTCTCTGTGGGGACAATAAGCCGAGGCTCCTCCTCCTCCTCAGAGGACACCAAAGAGCGAGAGAGAGCGTCGGCACGAACGTTCTTCTCTTCCGAGAGAAAATGGAGTGTGAAATGAAACCGGGAGAAGAACAAGGACCATCTAGCCTGGCGAGAATTAAGCTGCTGGGCTGTCTGAAGATATACCAAATTCTTGTGGTCGGTGAAGACTTGGAAGGGAAAGTGAGCCCCCTCCAACAGATGTCTCCATTCAGAGAAAGCCAACTTAATTGCTAGCAACTCCCTGTCCCCGATGGAATAATTCCTCTCCCTGGTGTGAAGGTCTTGGAGAAGAAGAAGCAAGGATGCTTCCGACCTTTAGCATCCTTTTGAAAGAGGACTGCTCCAGCACCATCAGATGAGGCATCCACCTCCAATATAAATGGCTTATCAACATCAGGGTGGTGTAGGATGGGAGCGCTAGCAAAATGAGACTAATTGAGGTGAAAGCCTTGGAAACTTCTTCAGACCACAATTTGGGATTTTCTCCCTTCTTGGTGAGGGCTACCAAGGGAGTTACCAAAGTTGAGAAATGGGGAATGAACTGGCGATAATAATTAATGAACCCCATAAAGCCTGCACCGCTTTAAGGGAATGGGGTTCTTGCCAGTCTATCACAGGCTGTAGTTTGGCAGGATCCATAGCCAATCCCTAGGCGGAGATGATATAGCCCAGGAATGGTAAAGACTCCTGCTCAAACACGCATTTATCCAACTTTGCATAAAGGAAATTTGCCCGCAAGAGGTCGAAGACTCTGCAGACATCTTTCCAGTGGGAGTCAATATCTGGAGAGAAGATGAGAATATCATCCAGATAGACTACGACCGAGGTGGAAAGCATACCCTGGAAGAGGTCATTAGCAAATTCTTGGAAAACGGCTGGGGCATTACAGAGCCCGAAGGGCATCACCAGATATTCATAGTGCCCATCCCTGGTATTAAAAGCCGTCTTCCACTCGTCCCCCTCGCGGATGCAAATCAGGTTGTAAGCACCCCGCAGGTCTAATTTGGTAAATACCCTTTCTCCCCGGAGCCTATCAAAGAGCTCAGAAATTAAAGGTAGTGGGTATTTATTCTTAATGGTAATGGCGTTAAGACCCCTGTAATCTATGCAGGGACGTAATTCTCCGTTCTCCTTTTGCACAAAGAAGAACCCTGCCCCAGCAGGTGACACTGACTTCCTAATGAACCCTCTTGCCAGATTTTCCTGAATGTATTGGGACATAACCTCCGTCTCTGGGAGAGAGAGAGGATAGACCCTTCCCCGGGGAGGTTCTGCTCCAGGCAAGAGGTCAATAGGACAGTCATAGGGGCGGAGAGGCGGAAGCGTCTCCGCAGCTTTTTTGGAGAACACGTCTACATAGGACCAATAACACTTGGTAAGGGAAGTGAGATCTGCGGGTATACCTGTAGTAGCAACCTGAACACATTCCCTCACACATCTACCTCTACAACTCACTCCAACCCCGTATCTTCCCAGAGGACCACTCAATATGTGCGGAGTGAAGACGAAGCCAGGGTACTCCCAGCAGAGCCTCATCTATACCATCAGGAAGGACAAGGAAAGAGATAATTTCCTGATGGAAAGGAGACATAGCTAATGTGAGAGTGATTGTCTGATGTGTGATCTGTGAGGGCAGTATGGAGCCATTCACCACTCGAACAGTCACCGGTTTGGCGAGCATCACCTGAGGTATTGTGTGGCGGAGAGCAAAAGCAGAGGATATAAAGTTCCCCTCTGCTCCAGAATCCACACAAAGCTCAACTGTTAGAGTGGATGGACCAAAAGAGATTGTCCCTTTAAAGGACAGCTTGGAGGCAAACGCTGCTGACTCTAGTGAACCTCCTCCCATGGTCACTAGACGCGATCGTGTTCCCGATCGCTGGGGACATCTATTGGCATAATGTCCTAACTGCTGACAATTGTTACAAACCACGGGCCGAGACTTAGGTCCCGTTCGAACAACCTCCATGACCTCCAGGGAGTCGGGCGCCTGAATGGGAGATTCTAGAGGTTTGGCAAAGGTGGGAGCTAGCCGAAACCTCTGTCTACACTGGGCCTGCTCCAACCTCCGCTCGTGAAAGCGAAGGTCGATGCGGGTAGATATGGAGATAAGCTTCTCCAGTGAGGTAGGAATCTCCCTGGTGGCCAAGGCGTCCTTTACATGGTCAGCCAGACCTCTCCAGTATACCGGTATAAGAACCCTATCCAGTCACTCTAACTTGGAGGCCAGAGTTCGAAATTGGACTGAAAACTGACTGACCAAGCTCGAACCCTGTGACATTGCCAGCAGTTGGAGCGCTGAATCGTGGGTGACCTGAGGGCCTAAAAAGACCTTTTTAAGAGCCTCCAGAAACCGAGGAGCACTCCGCACCACGTGATCGTCACGCTCCCACAGCGGCGTTGCCCATTCCAAAGCTCTGCCCGACAGAAGTGACACTATGAAACCCACTTGCGACCGCTCTGTGGGAAAACATGCGGCCAGAAGCTCGAGTTGTATAGAGCACTGACTCACGAATCCCCGACAATGTTTGCCGTTGCCAGAAAACTTGTCTGGAAGCGGGAGATGGGACAAGGTCGGAGCAGAGGTGTTGGAGGACAAACTGGCTGCCGCTGTGCTAGCAGCCTGAACAGCGACTGCGGTCACATCCACAGCTGAAGTTGTGCACTCGAGAGCCGCCAACCTACCCTCCAGCTGCTGGATGAACTGCCGTAGGCGCTGGTCGTCCGCCATTTTACTAGCCAGACCCTGGCGCTAGTATTATGTTAGGGTCTGCGGAACGCACCTAACAGATATTGTAGAGAGGAGCGTTTGCAGCCCGGGGTCCACCATGCAGGCAAAGCCCGCTGCTAGTAAGATGGCGTAAGTAGCGAACTCTGTTATCTCACAGAGTCGCTAAAATAAATGCCATAACGTGCTGTGGCAGTTAGTGCGAACTCTGTTAGTCCCCAGAGCCGCTAACGGGAATGCCACAGCGCTATATGGCGATAAGTGCGAACTCACTTAGCTTCAGTGAGCCGCAAAGTAAAACGCTAGGGCGCTGACCAGCGTTATAAAGCGAACCCTGTTGCGTCACAGATCCGCTGAGAAAAAGACTGTGTCCTGTTAGTCTCACAGGGAACACAGATGACTGCTAAGCGGATTGCAGTCTGTGGTCATGCAGTCAGAACACAAGCAATAATCTCCTCACCGGAGTAGCCGGTATTCTAATGGCGATTTCAGCCAAGCCCTGAACACGTGCATACAATCTCCTCACCGGAGGTGCCGGTATTCTGGGGGCTTATTTCAGCCAGACCTAACCACATGCATACATGACCACACTGGCGCAAGCACGTAACAGATTTGATACTAGAGCATGGCGGCCCAGCCATGCCACCCTTTTATAGTAGCAACTACAGGGCCTGCCAGATAAGGACCAATAGGAGTTGCTGCAATACCTGAGCATGTGACTCCTGATCTCCAATGAGAGATCTTACTCTGGGCATGCTCAGAAGGGGAAACGCAGGACTTTGTCCTAAAGACGTCTGCTCCAGCACTGGTTATAATAGAAGATCCAGGAGACGCAGAAGCAAGTCTCTGCACAGTATTAGACCAGGCAAGACGCTGGGACCGACATCTGTGCTGAGCAGTCTCCACTGCGGCCGGAGATTCCCCTTGTGCAGCATTGGGAACTCGAACCCTAACAGATACATTATGCTTTTTATATTCTGGTCTAATCCATACTGAGCCTGTGAGCGTCTATGTGTTACTCCGGAAATATATATGGAAACTTACAATTACCCTACACTGTATACAGCTGTACGCTTGTAATACAGTACCCTTTTTCTGCTTTTTATAGTCTGGTCTAATCCATACTGAGCCTGTGCGCGTCTGTGTGTTAATCCGGTAATATATACGGAGATTTAAAATTACCCCAACACTGTATACAGCTGTAAGCTTGTGATACAGTACCCTTTTCAGCTTTTCATATTCTGGTCTAATCCATACTGAGACTGTGAGCATCTGTGTGTTACTCCGGAAATATATACAGAGATTTACAATTATCCCTAGACTGTATACAGCTGTACGCTTCTGATACATTACCCTTTTTCTGCTTTTTATATTCTTGTCTAATCCATACTGAGTTGAATCTTGAATTGCGCACGCACAGTATGCTCTGCCCGCAGATTGCAATGCGCAGGCACGTTATATGGAGGGCAACGACTACAATTCCCAGAAATAATGGAGACTGCGGCGAACAACATGTTAAGGCAAGTACCCAAAACACCGCCCATCTGACCTGACTGCCATCATTTAAATATCCCGCCAATTTAGGGTGACAGATTCCCTTTAAAGCTCATTTGCCATTTAGCAGCCCAAGCTTCTAGTTTACATAAATCCTCCTGTAATATAAAATTGTCCTCCTCTGTATTTATTACACTGCAGAGTTTAGTGTCATCTGCAAATATTGAAATTCTACTCTGTATGCCCCCTACAAGGTCATTAATAAATATGTTAAAGAGAAGCAGCCCCAATACTGACCCCTGTGGTACCCCACTACTAACTGTGACCCAGTCCGAGTGTGCTCCATTAATAACCACCCTTTGTTTTCTATCCATGAGCCAGTTCTTAACCCACTTTCACATATTTTCCCCTATCCCCATTGTTCTCATTTTATGTATCAACCTTTTGTGTTGCACTGTGTCAAAACCTTTTGAGAAGTCCATGAACACCACGTCCACTGCATTCCCTTGGTCTAGTCCTGAACTTACCCCTTCATAAAAGCTTATCAGATTAGTCTGACATGAACGGTCCCTCGTAAACCCATGTTGATACTGTATCATGAGGTTATTCAGCCTCAGATACTCCAATATAGTATCCCTTAAAAAACCCTCCAGGATTTTACCCACAGTAGATGTTAAGCTCACTGGCCTATAATTTCCAAGTTCAGTTTTTGCCCCCTTTTTGAATATGGGCACCACATTTGCTATACGCCAGTCCTGTGGTACAGACCCCGTTATTATGGAATCTTTAAAGATTAAAAATAATGGTCTATCCATGACTGTACTTAATTCCTGCAGTACTCGGGGGTGTATCCCATCCGGGCCCGGGGATTTGTCAACTTTAGTGATTTTTAGACGCCGCCGTACTTCCTGCTTGTTTAAGCAGGTGACATTTAATGGAGAAATGGAGAATTTTTTTTTTATCACTGATCATGTTAACTGTCATGGGATTTTCTTGTATGAAAAAGAATATACAGCTGTACGCTTCTGATACATTACTCTTTTTCTGCTTTTTATATTCTGGTGTAATCCATACTGAGCCTGTGAGAGTCTGTGTCTGACTCTGGAAAAATATACGGAGATTTACAATTAACCCTAGACTGTATACAGCTGTACACTTCTGATACATTACCCTTTTTCTGCTTTTTATTTTCTGGTCTAATCCATACTGAGCCTGTGAGCGTCTGTGTGTTACTCCTGAAATATATACGGAGATGTTAAATTACCCCAACACTGTCTACCCTGTACGCTTGTGACACAGTACCCTTTTTCTGCTTTTTATATTCTGGACTAATCCATATTGAGCCTGTGAGAGTCTGTGTCTGACTCTGGAAATATATACGGAGATTTACAATTATCCCTTGACTGTATACAGCTATACGCTTGTGATACATTACCCTTTTTCTGCTTTTTATATTCTGGTGTGATCCATACTGAGCCTGTGAGAGTCTGTGTCTGACTCTGGAAATATATAAGGAGATTTACAATTATCACTAGACTGTATACAGCTGTACGCTTCTGATACATTACACTTTTTCTCCTTTTTATATTCTGGTGTAATCCATACTGAGCCTGTGAGAGTCTGTGTCTGACTCTGGAAAAATATACAGAGATTTACAATTAACCCTAGACTGTATACAGCTGTACGCTTCTGATACATTACCCTTTTTCTGCTTTTTAAAGTCTGGTGTAATCCATACTGAGCCTGTGAGAGTCTGTGTCTGACTCTGGAAATATATACGGAGATTAACAATTATCCCTAAACAGGATATAGCTGTATGCTGGTGATACATTACCCTTTTTCTGCTTTTTATATTCTGGTCTAATCCATACTGAGCCTGTGAGAGTCTGTGTCTGACTCTGGAAATATATACGGAGATTTCCAATTATCCCTAGACTGTGTACAGCTGTACACTTCTGATACAGTACCATATACCTGCTGGTATTTTTGGTACATTTTCCCAAACATGAGAAAGTATGGTGGGAGAGGCCACGGACGTGGGCGTGGGGGGGCCAGCTGGTACTGATGGTGGTGATGGTGCATCTGCTGGTAGTGCCAAAAGCACAATAGCACCTAAGGCAGGAGGTGTTGAGCCTGCATCATCGTCTGGCTCCAGAAGGCCTGGAAGGCTCCCTTTTCTGGTAGTAGGTAAACCACTTTTAAAAAGGAGCATCAAGAACAGGTTTTGTCTTACATTGCCGAAACAGCCTCCAGCTCTATCGCCCCCTCTTCTGAAGTTTCAAAAATGGCAAGCACTGAGTCATCAGTGCAGGCTCCTGGTCAGGAACAACACCTTTCCTTGTGTTCTTCACCCCCACCAAAAGTGAAGGATGCAGCAGGCCACACTTCAGATTACTCCACAGAGCTCTTTTCACATAGCATGCCTGGGTTATAAAGTCAAATCCTGGATTCCTCAGTCCAACATGAATCTGACATGGAGTGCACTGATGCACAGCCACTGCTAGATAATTCTGCTGGTACATTCACCCAGAGCACTACGTTGCTCTCGCAGTCTACTGAGCCAGAATCTGACCCTGATGAAATTCAGGTGCCCCTTCCGGCATACTACACCACCTTACACGGTGACACAGAGGAAGGTGCAGATGAAATTGAAGAGGAGGGGATGGATGACCCAGTTGTTTATCTGGATTGACATCCAGTGGGGGAAGAGGGTGCCATTGGTAATAGCTCAGAAGAGGAGAAGGATCTGCAGCAGGCATCGACATCGCAGCAGCGGTTATCTGGCAGGCCCGTAGCGGTCCAAAAACGTGTTAAAAAAACAAAAAGAGTTGCAGGACAGCTTGGCCAGACGGTCAAATTTGCACAGCGTGCAAGCCCTGAAAATTTATCCCACAGTAGGAAGAGTGCAGTGTGGCACTTTTTTGACCAAATTCCTATTGATGAGGCAAAGGTTATCTGTAAGAAGTGCGGAAGGACCTTTAGCCGAGGGAAAAATCTCCGAAATTTGAATACCAGTTGCATGCTTAGACAATTAATCAACATGCACTTGCAAGCGTGGACGGACTACAAAACCTCAGGTAGCACATGTGCACCTGCTCCGACACCAGCGCTCCATCGCTTCCCCCACTGTAAGCCCACCAGTTAGCACACCACCAGCAAGAAATTTTGAGGTGTCGTCGCAAGGCCAAAGCAGTCAGGGAATCACAATGTTTTTGCAATGAAAGACTGAATCTAGGCCATCACCACCACCACCACCTCCATCACCATCACAAACCCCCTCTCAGTCCGTCATGTCCACCGCTAGTTCACCCATATGCAGCTCTCAAGTCCAGCTCACCCTAGCAGACACTCTGAGTAGGAAAAGAAAGTACTCATCCTCTCATCCGCATACACTGACTTTGAATGCCTACATTGCCAAACTGATCTCATTAGAGATGATGCCCTTCTGTTTGGTTGAAAGCGCAGCGTTCCGAGAGCTCATGGCCTACGCTGTCCCACGCTATGACCTACCCAGTCGGCACTTCTTTTCTAGAAAAGCCATCCCAGCCCTCCACATGCATGTGAAAGACCCCATTGTCCATGCACTCAAACAATCAGTGAGTGGAAAGGTGCACCTCACAACAGATGCATTGGCCAGTAGGCATAAACAGGGACGTTACGTGTCCATCACTGCCCACTGGGTTAATGTGGTGGATGCAGGGTCCACAGGGGACAGCGGCGGTGGGACAGTGCTGTCTAGCCCACGGTATAGGCAATAGTTGGCTGTAGGCGTTCGACTCTCCTACTCCTCCTCCAGAAGCGAAAGCTCGTCAACAGAGTGCAGTCACACGAGCACTTCATCCGCAGCTGCCTGTGTTGCATACGAGGTGTCCCACTATCGAACAGCTAGTGGTAAGCGTCAGCAGGCTGTTTAAAGATGATGTCTTTGGATGACAACAGACACACCATGGAGGTACTAGCCGACTACTTGCAGCGAGAAACTGAGTCATGGCTGGGCAGTCTACATCTTGCGCCAGGCAAGGTAGTCAGTGATAACGGCTGTAATTTTGTGGCGGCCATAGCCTTGGCAATACTCAGACACATTCCTTGCCTGGCTCACACCTTGAACCTGGTGGTGCAGTGCTACCTAAATAATTATCCGCAGATAACAGCCCTGCTCCATAAGGTGCGAAGTCTGTGCTCGCACATCCGTCGTTCGCCCTTAGACTACAGTCGTATGCAGAGGCTGCAGTGATCGCTCCACCTCCCCAAGCACCGTCTAATCATAGACGTTGCAACAAGGTGGAACTCCACCATGCACATGGTTGAGAGGCTGTGTGAACAAAGGCAGGCTGTAATGCATTTGTGGGAGGATACACGGGCAGGCAGATTGAGGGCAGACATGGAGTTGTCGGGTCTGCAGTGGCCAAAGCTGAAAGACCTCTGTAAAGTACTTCAGTGTTTTGAGGAATGCACACGGCTGGTAAGCGCAGACAACGCCATCATAAGCATGAGCATCCCACTTATGCGTCTGTTCATGCAATCTTTGACGCACATTAAGGATCAGGCGTCTGCAGCGGAGGAGGAGGAGGGAAGCCTTGATGACAGTCAGGTATTGTCTGCTCAGGGAACTGTCTTGGACGAGGTGGAGGAAGAAGAGGAGGAGGAGGGTGATGATTATTTTGGGGAGGATGATGCTTCTCAAGGGGCAAGAGAAAATGTTGGCTTGCCAAAGTCAGGTACAGGGTTTGTGCGTGACTGGAGCGATGTGGATTTGGCAGAAAGTGCTCCTCCACCCACCACTGTCAGTTCATCATTGACACCTGGAACATTGGCCCACATGTGTGATTATGTCTTGCGGATCCTAAAAAGGGACCCCTGCTTTGCAAAAATTGTGAAGGATGACGACTACTGTTGGCCAGCATCCTCGATCCACGCTATAAAAGGCAAATTACAGAACATCATGCCACAAGAGAACCTAGAGCTAATATTGGCGAACAAACAACTCTGGTAAATCGTTTGCTAGAGGCATTCCCAGCACACAGCAGTGGTGCAGGTTCTACCACGAGCCGTACTGGGCCAAACGGAAGAGGTGTTTGTGGTGCACACAGTTGAAGTGGCGTTGGAGACAGGGGTTTCATGACCATGTTGTGGACTGATTTCTTGAGTAACCCTCACACGACTGGTAATACTGAATTGATTGCAACAGACAGGAGACCGCAGTTGTCAACTATGGTTCAAAATTACCTCTTCTCCCCTATCGATGTTCCCACTCACAGTTCATTCCCCTTTGACTTCTGGACCTGTAAACTGGACACCTGGCCTGAATTGGCACAATATGCTTTACAGGAGCTTGCTTGCCCTCCTGGTAGTGTGCTATCAGAAAGCGTCTTCAATGCAGCTGGATCAATCCTGACAGAAAGAAGGACCCGGCTGTCGACCCAAAATGTTGGTGATCTCACCTTCATTAAAATGAACCATGCCTGGGTTTCAAAGGATTTTGTACCACCTTCCCCTGATGACACATAGGTTGCCAGCAAAATGGCTCGCTTTGTCCTCCTCTTCCTAAGACTTCTCCAATTCCTCCATTTGCAGCTGCTGAACATCCTGCCTTCACCTCAACATATGCCAGTTTTTCCACCTCCCTAACTGGGCTGTACCCCCCAGGGCCGACGTCAGCACCTGGCGTACCCGGGCAAGTGGTGGTGCCCTGAGCAGGTGGGGGGACCAACTCTTGGGCGACGACACTGGCAAAGGGCCCCTCATAGTACGCAAAAGTGTTTCTGATGGTGGGGGGCCCACTCTCCGTCAGACACACCAGCGTACTATGAGGGGCCCTGTGCCAGTGCTGTTGCCCACAAGTTGGCCCCCCCTGCTTGCTCAGGGCCCCAGCACTTGCAATACTTACCTCTCCCTGCTCCACCGCTGTGACTCTTCCGCGTTTCCTGACAGTGACATTCAGGTCAGAGAGCGCGATGACATCAATTCTGTACGCCCTCTGCCTGAGCAGTCCAAGTGCAGAGAACTGGAAGATGGTGACTCTGAGGAGTCCAGAGTAGAGCAGTGCCCAGCGAGGAAAGGTATTTCATTTTTTTTAATGTTTGGAGCAATATATGGGGAGCATTATACACTGTAGAATTATATATGGGGCCCATCATACACTTGAGCATCACAGATAGGGCCCATTATAAACTGGAGCATTATAAATGGGGCACATTATACATGGAGCATTATATAGGCCCATCATACACTGGAGCATCATGCATGGGGCCCATCATACACTGGAGCATCATATACGGGGCCCATTATATACTGGAGCATCATCCATGGGGTGTCATGGTTTAATGAGTTTGTGGGAAAAGGTAGGTTAAGGGTTAATTTGGATGGCCTCACTCTGGGATTCTGGGAGCCTTCTTATAGCCTCATTGTGGGGCCATTCCTTGTCGTTTATACTTTGACCCTTGGCCGAGTTTGTGTGACCCTGTGCTTTGTGCTTGTGATTCTTTATGCTTGCTTGGTTTTGACTTGGTTATGTTCCTGTTACGGGTTCTGCCTGCCCCTCTTGTACTGCGTTGCTATCTCCGTGTATGACTCCTGGTTTTTGTCCTGACAATTCTCTGCTTACCCCTCCTGTAATGCATTGCTATTTCGTGTATGACTCCTGGCTTATGTTCTGACTATTCTCTGCTTGCCCCTCCCAGTACCGCGCCTTCCTCTCCATGTATGACCCCCGTTTGTCTGACCTGAGTTTCCCTCTTTACTAATCCAGGGTCCCTGTAGCACCTGCACTCACCTCCAGCAGCAGGACGCTAAGCCCCGCCCCCTATGGTCACTTGATTGCAGGTCCTTTTGCTTTCTGCTACTTTCAGCGTCTCCTCTCACCATGCTGCTCAGGTCCCGTCTGCCTGAGCCTCCCCTGCGGCATCTGACCCCGGGCCCTTCTGCAGTGTGGGTGAGTCACTCTACTCAGCCGTGGCAGTTCGCTGGTGCTGACAGGGTCGTTACATGGGGCCCATCATATACTGGAGCATCATATGGGGCCCATTATATATGGAGCATTATATAGGCCCATCATACACTGGAGCATCATCCATGGGGCCCATCATACACTGGAGCATTAAAATGGGGCCCATTATATATGGAGCATTATACACTGTTTGCATAATTACTAGGCATGTTTTATTTGAGAGGATTCTTATTATTATTGAACAACAACTATGTTCTCAATCATCCCAAAAGACTTATAATTATCAAAGCTTAATATTTTTGGAAGTTGGAGTTGGGTTTTCTTAGATTTGACTATCTTAGGAGGATATCTGTTTATGCAGGTAACTATTACTGTGCAGAATTATTAGGCAACGTAATAAAAACCAAATGTATACCCATCTCACTTATTTATTTTCACCAGGTAAACCAATATAACAACACAACATTTAGAAATAAACATTTCTGACATTTAAAACAAAAATAAAAAAAAAACAGTGACCAACATAGCCACCTTTCTTTACGATGACACTCAAAAGCCTTCCATCCATAGATTCTGTCAGTTGCTTGATCTGTTTACGATCAACATTGCGTGCAGCAGCCACCACAGCCTCACAGACACTGTTCCGAGAGGTGTAATGAATTCCCTCCCTGTAGATCTCACATTTTATGAGGGACCACAGGTTCTCTATGGGGTTCAGATCAGATGAACAAGGGGGCCATGTCATTATTTTTTCTTCTTTTTGACCTTTACTGGCCTGCCATGCTGTGGAGTATTTGGATGCATGTGATGGAGCATTGTCTTGCATGAAAATCATGTTTTTCTTGAACGATCCCGACTTCTTCCTGTACCACTGCTTGAAGAAGGTGTCTTCCAGAAACTGGCAGTAGGTCTGGGAGTTGAGCTTCACTCCATCCTCAACCCGAAAAGGTCCCACAAGTTCATCTTTGATGATACCAGCCCAGTCGGAGTCGGAGTGGAGCTATCTGCCCTTTACTGATCCAGCCTCGGGCCCATCCATCTGGCCCATCAAGAGTCACTCTCTTTTAATCAGTCCATGAAACCTTAGAAAAATCAGTCTTAACATATTTCTTGTCTCAGTCTTGACGTTTTATCTTATGTTTCTTGTTCAAAGGCGGTTGTTTTTCAGCATTCATTACCTTGGCCATGTCCCTGAGTATGGCACACCTTGTGCTTTTTGATACTCCAGTAACGTTGCAACTCTGAAATATGGCAAAACTGGTGCCAAATGCTATCTTGGCAATTTCACGCTTGATTTTCCTCAATTCATGGAAAGTTATTTTAAGCCTTTTTTTATCAACACGATTCTTGCGACCCTGTTGGCTATTTGCCATGAAACGCTTGATTGTTCAGTGATCACGCTTCAAAAGTTTGGCAATTTCAAGACTGCTGCATCCTTCTGCAAGACATCTCACAATTTTCGACTTTCCAGAGTCAGTCAAATCTCTCTCAAATCTCCCATTTTGCCAAAGGAAAGGAAGTTGCCTAATAATTAAGCACACGTTATATAGGGTGTTGATGTCAATAGACCACACCCCTCTTCATTACAGAGATACAAATCACCTGATTTACATAATTGGCAGTTGGCTTTCAAGCCTAAAACAGCTTGGAGTAGGACAACATGTATAAAAAGGATGATGTGATCTAAATACTCATTTGCCTAATAATTCTGCACACAGTGTATAGGCCCATCATACATTAGAGCATCATCCATGGGGCCCATCATATACTGGAGCATCATATGGGGCCCATTATATATGGAGCATTATATGGGCCCATCATACACTGGGGCATCATATACGGGGTCCCATTATGCACTGGAGCATTATAAATAGGGCCCATTATATATGGAGCATTATATAGAACCATCATACACTGGAGCATCATCCATGGGGCCCATTATTTACTGGAGCATTATAAATGGGGCCCATCAGACACTGCAGCAGCATATAAGAGGCCCATTATACACTGGAGCATTATAAATGGAGCCCATTATATATGGAGCATTATATAGGCCCATCATACACTGGAGCATCATCCATGGGACCCATCATATACTGGAGCATCATATGGGGCCCATTATATATGGAGCATTATATTGGCCCATCATACACTGGAGCATCATCCATGGGGCCCATCATATAATTCAGCATCATATGGGGCCCATTATATATGGAGCATTATATAGGCCCATCATGCACTGGAGCATCATCCATGGGGCCCAACTTACACTGGAGCATTATAAATGGGGCCCATCAGACACTGGAGCAGCATATATGGGCCCATTATACACTGGAGCATTATAAATGGGGCCCATTATATATGGAGCATTATATAGGCCCATCATACACTGGAGCATCATCCATGGGGCCCATTATATACTGGAGCATCATATGGGGCCCATTATATATAGAACATTATATTGGCCCATCATCCATGGGGCCCATCATATACTGGAGCATCATATGGGGCCCATTATATATGGAGCATTTATAGGCCCATCATACACTGGAGCAGTATCCATGGGGCCCATCATATACTGGAGCATAATATGGGGTTCATTATTTATGGGGCATCATATGAAGCACATATGGGACCTATTCTGTATGGAGCATTATATGGAGCCCATTCTGTATGGGCAATATATGGGGCCCGTCATATACTGTATGGAGCTTTATATGCGACTCATTATACTGTATGGAGCAATATGAGGGGCTCATTATACTCTATGGGGACCGTCCTATACTGTATGGCACATTATATGAGGACCTTCATATACTGGAGCATTATGTGGAGCTCATCATATACTGTATGGAACATTATATGGGACCAATTATTCTGTATGGAGCAATATATGGGGCTCATTATTCTGTATGGCGCACTATCTGGTGGCCATAATACTGTATGGAGGACTATACTGTCCGGTTTTTGAGCTATTGTAGAATTTAAAATAGATATCAGTCATGTAATGTAAGAAGTGAAGTATTTGGCATTGTACTATACCTATATTTCTCTGCCGTATCATAGCATCATGAATTGTGGTATGTGTTAAATGGACCCACTGGCACTCTTTCACCGGGGCACACGAAAACCTAGAGCCAGCCCTACCCCCCCCACAACTTTAGGCAAATAACCCCCAGTTTTCAATGCGTAACTATTATTATAAACTAAATTAAGGTTGCCAATAGTGTTGAGTGATACTTCCCGATATCAAGAAATTTCGGATCGGATTGGATCGGACCAATACTCAAAAAGTATCAGGTATCGCCGATTCCGATACAGGAAACCCAATGCAAGTCAATGGGACTGAAATATCGTAATTAAAAAAAACCTTTCTTTCCTTGTAAACACTAGATATACACACATAGAATATATATATATATATATATATATATATATATATATACATGTCATTGTGACATATATATACATATATTTATAGTTCATACACTTCTACATAGTAAAATAGCCGCTGATTCAATTGCCGGGCAATGCTGGCTTTTGTGAAATTACAGAACCACCCGACATGAAATGACACATGGTTTACCTAGAGTTAACTATGTCATTTCATGTAATTTGATATATGGTTTTCACTAACAATTACATGAGTGTATGTGGGCAAAATTTCACACATGTAGGGGTTAATTAAAGGTGTAAATTCGTTGTAAAAAAACGCATTTGTTTTCTACGAATTTACACCTTTAATTAACCCCTACATGTGTGAAATTTTGCACACATACCCTCATGTAATTGTTAGTGAAAACCATGTATCAAACTACATGAAATGACATGGTTAACACTATGTAAACAATGTGTCATTTCCTGTCCGGTCTGTAATTTCACAAAATTCGGCAATTGAATTAGCGGCTATTATACAATGTAGAAGTGTATGTACTATAAATATATATATATTATGTCACAGTGACATGTATATATATATATGACATGTACAATTGTTGAAAAAAAATGCGTGGGCTCCTGCCCTATTTTGTCAACCAGACAGACAAAGCCAGCGAGTGGGGGCAGATAATAATAGCCCAGAGAGGGACCATTATTTTTGGCCCCCCCCGGCTACTAACATCTGCCCCCAGACACCCCAGAAAAGGCAAATCTATAATTAGATTCGCCCTTTCTGGCACTTAGCCCGTCTATTCCCATTGCCCTGTAACAGTGGCGAATGGGTTAATAATGGGTTAAAGCCACCTTGCTATTGAAAGGTGACTTTAAGCCAGGTTAATAATTGAGAGCTGTCAATTAGACAACTATCAATTATTAATCCTATTGTATGAAATAAAAATAAAACACACACACTTTAATTAAAAATCATTTTAATGAAATAAACACACAGTTTTTGACCATCTTTTATTTTACTGCCATTCCTTGCGAAGCCCTTGTTCACCTGTAATAAAAATAAAATAATAAAGCAACATTATTCTTACCTATCCGATGTTCAGTCAGGTCCCCCGAAGTAATCCTTCTGAAAGGGTTAATGTTTACTGCAGGGACCGCAGCTAATGCTGACAGCCTTGCAGTAAACCCCCGACTGAATCATCTCCTCTCCTGGCTGACAGGAGAGGAAGTGGTTAGCTGGGAAGCATAATTGATTGCTTCCCACTTTCACTTCAGGTCAGCCAGGGACACCGCACAGCATCAGTGACGTCAGAGGGAATCCCAGCTGACCTGAAGTGAACTGATTAACAAAAATAGGGGTTCCCCTCGAAAAAAAAAATGGCGTGGGGTCCCCCCTATTTTTGTTAACCAGCCTGATAAAGCAGACTACTGAGGCCTTTTATTTAACCCCTTAGTGACAGAGCCATTTTGCAGCTTAATGACAGGGCCAATTTTTACAATTCTGACCACTGTCACTTTATGAGGTTATAACTCTGGAACGCTTTAACGAATCCCGCTGATTCTGAGATTGTTTTTTCGTGACATATTGTACTTCACGTTAGTGGTAAAATTTCTTTGATATGACTTGTGGTTATTTATGAAAAAAATGGAAATATGGCAAAAATTTTGAAAATTTAACAATTTTCAAACTTTAAATTTTTATGCCCTTAAATCAGAGAGATATGTCACACAAATTTCTTAATAAATAACATTTCCCACATGTCTACTTTACATCAGCACAATTTTGGGACCAAAATTTTTTTTTTGTTACGAAGTTATAAGGCCGGCGTCACACTGGCGACAGAATCGGACGACTGCAATGCGATGACCAATCGTATTGCAGTCTGCCCTATGTTAATCTATGGAGCAGCTCCCAGTATCAGATTTTTTGTGGTCCGTTTTAAACGTCCGTGTGCAATCGCAGCATGCTGCGATTGTCACCGATTGTGGGTCGACTATCGCCAATGCAAGTCTATGGGAGCGATGAAAAATCTGATTACAAACGGACCGCATGTGTGACTTGCGATGAAATCGCATCGGTGTCCTTTAGAAAAGCCGGCAATTCATCCCCGGCTATACTGTAAAATCACACTGACAGCTTTAATAAAGAATAGAAAGAATAGATATACACACATAGAATACATATATATATATATATATATATGTAATTGTGACATGTATATGTATATATATATAATATATTATATATATATATTTATTATTTCCTAGACTTCTACATACTGTAATAGCCGCAAATTCAATTGCCGGCTTTTGTGAAATCACAGAAGCCGACATGAAATGATACATTGTTTCCACACAGTTAACCATGTAATTTCCTGTATTTTGATATTTGTTTAGAACTTACAATTACATGAGTGTATTTGTGCTAAATTTCAGACATGTAGGGGTTAATTAAAGGTGTAAATTCGTTGACAAAAAAATGCGTGGGCTCCGCTGTATTTTCTCCACCAGACAGACAAAGCAAGCGAAGTGGGGGCAGATAATAATAGCCTAGGGAGGGTACTTTTTTTTTGTGCCCCCCCTGGCTACTAACATCTGCCCCCAGACACCCCAGAAAGGGCAAATCTATAATTAGATTCGCCCTTTCTGGCACTTTGCCCGTCTATTCCCATTGCCCTGTAGCGGTGGCGAATGGGTTAATAATCTCACCTTAATGTCACCTTAGTATTGAAAGGTGACCTTAAGGCAGGTTAATAATTGAGAGCTGTCAATTAGACAACTATCAATTATTAATCCTATTGAAGTAAATAAAAACACACACACACACTTTAAGAATAAATAATTTTAATGAAATAAAAACACATATTTTTGACCATCTTTTATTTAAGTCTTAATCCGTTCGAAGCCCTTGTTCTTCTAAAATAAATATAAAATAATAAAACAACATTATTCTTACCTATCTGGCAATCTGTCACGTCCCACGATGTAATCCTTCACAAAGGGTTAACTACTAGCAATCAGATAAGCAGTGCAAGTAATCCTGCGTGCTCATCTGATAGCTCCTGAATGAATGAGCTTATCTCCTGCCGACAGGAGAGGATGTGATTCATGAATGAAGCTTAATTGATTGTATCCACTTTCACCTTAGGTCAGGTCACTCAAGTGAAAGTTGTAATAAATCAATTAAGCTCCATTCATGAATCTATTCCTCTCCTTTAGCTGGGAGAGTAACTTATTGTTCAGGGGAATACAGGTCTGAGACAGCATTATTAGCTCTCTGCGACCTGTAACCTGTTAACCCTTTCTGATGGATTACACCGTGGGACCTGACTGTACATCGGATTGGTAAGAATAATTTTGCTTTTTTATTTTATTTTTATTACAGGAAATGGTTTTAGCAGGAAAATAAAATATGGTTAAAAACTGTGTGATTATTTCATTAAACTTCTTTTTTATTAAACTGTGTGTGTTTGATTTTTCTATCATACAATAGGATTAATAATTGATAGTTGTCTAATTGACAGCTCTCAATTATTAACCTGCCTTAAGGTCACCTTTCAATACTAAGGTGACATTAAGGTGAGATTATTAACCCATTCGCCACCGCTACAGGGCAATGGGAATAGACGGGCAAAGTGCCAGAAAGGGCGAATCTAATTATAGATTTGCCCTTTCTGGGGTGTCTGGGGGCAGATGTTAGTAGCCAGGGGGGGCACAAAAAAAATGTACTCTCCCTAGGCTGTTATTATCTGTCCCCACTCGCTTGCTTTGTCTGTCTGGTGGAGAAAATACAGCTGGAGCCCACGCATTTTTTTTCAACGAATTTACACCTTTAATTAACCCCTACATGTCTGAAATTTTGCACAAATACACTCATGTAATTGTAAGTTCTAAACAAATATCAAAATACAGGAAATGACATGGTTAACTGTGTGGAAACAATGTATCATTTCATGTCGACTTCTGTGATTTCACAAAAGCCGGCAATTGAATTAGCGGCTATAACAGTATGTAGAAGTCTAGGAACTATAAATATATGTATATATACATGTCACAATGACATGTATATATATATTATATATATATATGTGTTCTATGTGTATATATCTATTCTTTTTTTTGTGATTGAAATACTATTCTTTTGGATCCATTATATGTCAGTTTTGCAAGCCTGCGAGAAATTCTCGCAAGTCGGATGAAAATCGGATGTTACAAGGTACACACACATGCGACTAAATCGCATCTTTGAAGGAAAATCGGATGCCAGAAGGATGTGTGATGTTTGCATTTTGATCCGACAATCGACCGTCTAAAACGGACCGATTTTTTGTGGTTGTGTGTGACGCCGGCCTAAGGGTTAAAATTGACCAGCGATTTCTCATTTTTACAACACCATTTTTATTTTAGGGACCACCTCACATTTGAAGTCACTTTGAGGGGTCTATATGATAGAAAATACCCAAAAGTGACACCATTCTAAAAACTGCCACCCTCAAGGTGCTCAAAACCACATTCAAGAAGTCTATTAACCCTTTACGTGCTTCACAGGAACTGAAGCAATGTGGAAGGAAAAAATTAACATTTAACTTTTTTTGCAAAAACTTTACTTCGGAACCTATTTTTTTTATTTTCACAACTGTTAAAAGAAAAAATAACCACAAAATTTGTTGTGCAATTTCTCCTGATTAAGCCGATACCCCATATGTGGGGGTAAACCACTTTTTGGGCGCACGGCAGAGGTTGCAAGGGAAGGAGCAACATTTGACTTTTTCAACGCAGAATTGGCTGGACGCCATGTCGCGTTTGTAGAGGCCCTGATGTGTCTAAACAGTGGAAACCCATCACAAGTGACCCCATTTTGGAAACTAGACCCCCTAAGGAACTTATCTAGATGTGTGGTGAGCACTTTGAACCTCCAAGTGCTTCACAGAAGTTTATAACATAGAACAGTGAAAATAAAAAATCATATTTTTTCCACGAAAACAATCTTTTCACCCCAATTTTTATTTTCCCAAGGGTAACAAGACCCCAAAAGTTTTTGTGCAATTTGTCCTGAGCATGCTGATACCCCATATGTGGGGGTAAACCACTGTTTGGGCGCACGGCAGGGCTTGGAAGTGAAGGAGCGCCGTTTGACTGTTTCAAACCAAAATTGGCTGGAATTGAAATTGGACGCCATGTCGCGTTTGGAGAGCCCCTGATACGCCTAAACAGTCGAAACCCCCCACAAATCACACCATTTTGGAAACTAGACACCTTAAGGAACTTATCTAGATGTGTGGTGAGCACTTTGAACCCCCAAGTGCTTCACAGAAATTAATAAACGTAGAGCCGTGAAAATAAAAAATCATTTTATTCCTCAAAAATGATTTTTTTTTGCCAGCTATTTTTTATTTTCCCAAGGGTAACAGGAGAAATTAGAACCCCAAAATTGGTGTGCAATTTGTCCTGAGTACGCTGATACCCCATATGTTGGGTGAAACCACTGTTTGGGCGCATGGGAGTGCTTGGAAGGGAAGGAGCGCCATTTTGTAATGCAGACTTTGATGGAATGTTCTGTGGGCGTCATGTTGTGTTTGCAGAGCCCTTGATGTACCAGTAGAAACCCCCTGCAAGTGACACCATTTTGGAAACTAGACCCCCAAGGAGCTTATCTAGATGTGTGGTGAGCACTTTGAACCCCCAAGTGCTTCACAGAAATTTATAACATAGAATCGTGAAAATAAAAAATCATATTTTTTCCACAAAAACGATCTGTTCACCCCAATTTTTATTTTCCCAAGGGTAACAAGACACCAAAAGTTTTTGTGCAACTTGTCCTGAGCATGCCGATACCCCATATGTGGGGGTAAACCACTGTTTGGGCGCACGGCAGGGCTTGGAAGTGAAGGAGCGCCGTTTGACTGTTTCAAACCAAAATTGGCTGGAATTGAAATTGGACGCCATGTCGCGTTTGGAGAGCCCCTGATACGCCTAAACAGTCGAAACCCCCCACAAATCACACCATTTTGGAAACTAGACACCTTAAGGAACTTATCTAGATGTGTGGTGAGCACTTTGAACCCCCAAGTGCTTCACAGAAATTAATAAACGTAGAGCCGTGAAAATAAAAAATCATTTTTATTCCTCAAAAATGATTTTTTTTGCCAGCTATTTTTTATTTTCCCAAGGGTAACAGGAGAAATTAGAACCCCAAAATTGGTGTTGCAATTTGTCCTGAGTACGCTGATACCCCATATGTTGGGTGAAACCACTGTTTGGGCGCATGGGAGTGCTTGGAAGGGAAGGAGCGCCATTTTGTGATGCAGACTTTGATAGAATGTTCTGTGGGCGTCATGTTGTGTTTGCAGAGCCCTTGATGTACCAGTAGAAACCCCTGCAAGTGACACCGTTTTGGAAACTAGACCCCCCAAGGAGCTTATCTAGATGTGTGGTGAGCACTTTGAACCCCCAAGTGCTTCACAGAAATTTATAAAGGCAGAGCCGTGAAAATGAAAAATCATTTTTTTTCTCAAAAATGATTTTTTTGCCAGCTATTTTTTATTTTCCCAAGGGTAACAGGAGAAATTAGAACCCCAAAATTGGTGTGCAATTTGTCCTGAGTACGCTGATACCCCATATGTTGGGGTAAACCACTGTTTGGGCGCACGGCAGGGCTCGGAAGGGAGGGAGCGACATTTGACTTTTTGAAAGCCACGTCGTGTTTGGAGACCCCCTGATGTGTCTAAACAGTGGAAACCCCCCACAAGTGACCCCATTTTGGAAACTAGACCCCTTAAGGAACTTATCTAGATGTGTGGTGAGCACTTTGAACCCCCAAGTGTTTCACAGAAATTTATAAACGCAGAGCCGTGAAAATGAAAAATCATTTTTTTTCTCAAAAATGATTTTTTTTGCCAGCTATTTTTTATTTTCCCAAGGGTAACAGGAGAAATTAGAACCCCAAAATTGGTGTGCAATTTGTCCTGAGTACGCTGATACCCCATGTGTTGGGGTAAACCACTGTTTGGGCGCACGGCAGGGCTCGGAAGGGAGGGAGCGCCATTTGACTTTTTGAACGCCACGTCGTGTTTGGAGACCCCCTGATGTGCCTAAATAGTGGAAATCCCTCAATTCTAGCTCCAACCCTAACCCCAACACACCCCTAACCCTAATCCCAACCCTAATCCTAACATAAATCCCAACCCTAATTGTAACCCTAACCTTAATTGTAACCCTAACTCTAATTGTAACCCAAACCCTAATTTTAACCCTAACCCTAATTGTAACCCTAACCCTAATTCTAACCCTAATTATAACCCTAACCCTAAGGCTAGGTTCATTTTGCGTTTTACCATCCCGTTCAACACATAGCTTTGACGGGCTGGTAACGGTATAGCATAACACGATCGCGTTATGCTATACCCACTAGCGCAGAGGAATCAGCAGATGATTCATCTGCGCTAGCGGTGACGGAGCCCAGACGCTGCAGCCCGCGTCCGAGGCTCCGTCACTGAATGATGGCACGTCGCAAACGCATGCCGCTTTACAGCATGCGTCGCGATGCGCCCTCAAATGGGGGTGAATGGCAGCGTTAACGGACTGCGTTACACCGCATTATACCGCGGTGTAACGCAGTCCGTCTAACGGACTGCCATAACGCAGTATGAACCCGGCTTAACCCTAACCCTAATTATAACCCTAACCCCAATGCTAACCCTAACCCTAATTATAACCCTAACCCTAATTATAACCCTAATTATAACCCTAACCCTAACAGAAAAATGAAAATAAATATAATTTATATTTTTTATTATATGTCCCTAACTAAGGGAGTGATAAAGGGGGGGTTATGTACTGTTTTTTTTATTTTGATCACTGTGATAGTTTATCACAGTGATCAAAATGCACTTTCTGGAGAATGAATGAAACTTTTTTTGAATCTGCCGCCAAGCAGATCGGCGGGCGCACTGCGCATGCGCCCGCCATTTTTTTTTTTTTGCAGGAAGAAGACGCCGGGATCCTGGGGCCTGCGGGAGGACGGAGGACACCGGTAAGTATACGGGGGGGCGATCGGGGGACCGGGGGACCCTCATTTTCTCCCCTCTGATGTGCGATCACATCAGAGGGGAGAGAAATCATTTTTTTTTTGCGATCGCATCTATGCTTGCATAGACGCGATCGCAACACCGGGATCGGTGAATACCGACCCGGATCATGTTCTCTGGGGTCTCGGCTACCCCGGTAGCGGAGACCCCAGAGAACATTTGCCCATCCCCCCACCAGCACAGCGGCACTTAGCGGCGGGCGCACTGAGCATGCGCTCGCCATGTTCTTCATCGCGCCGGCCCGGGGGGACACCGGAGGGCCCTGGGGCCACATGCAGGACATCGGGGGCCACATGGGGGTCCCGGGGACCCTTTTTCTCTGTCCTCTGATGTCCGATGACATCAGAGGACGGAGAAATTAAATTGCACAACTTTTTTTTTTTTTGTTGCGGTCGCCGTTATAGGGTTAATAACGGCGATCGCAACATCGGTGTCGGTAAAAACCGACCCGATTCATGTTCTCTGGGGTCTCGGCTACCCCGGTAGCCGAGACCCCGGAGAAAATGCGCCTCTGGGGGGCGCTATTCGCTTTTTCCACAGCGCCGTTAATTAACGGCGCTGTGGTTTAAGTACCCTTAATGACCGCCGTTAAAAGGCGTATCGGCGGTCATTAAGGGGTTAAGGCTGTTAAAGATCCAAGATCCATGAACCTTGCAAGCCTGATAATACCAGGCCACAGCAGTCTGCTTATCTTGGTTGGTTCACAAAAATAGGGGATCCCCTCGAACAAAAATGGCGTGGGGTCCCCCTATTTTTGGTAACCAGCCAGATGAAGCAGACTACTGAGGCCTGGTATTTCAGGCTGGTAAGGATCCAATATCCATGAACCTTGCAAGCCTGATAATACCAGGCCAAAGCAGTCTGCTTAGCTTGGCTGGTTAACAAAAATAGGGGATCCCCTTGAAAAAAATGGCGTGGGGTCCCCCTATTTTTGTTAACCAGGCAAGTAAAAAGCAGCGGCCTGGTATTAAAAGACTGTCAAGGCCCATGGATTTTGGCCCTCAACAGCCTAAAAATACCAGGCTGCAGGAGCCCACAATTGGCGCATCCAAAGATGGTTCAATTGTGGCACTTTACCCAGCTCTTCCCACTTTCCCTGTAGCGGTGGCAAGTGGGGTAATAAGGGGTTAATGTCATCTTTGATTGAACGGTGACAATAAGCCCGGTTAATAATGGAGAGGCGTCAATAAGACACCGATCCATTATTAATCATAAAGGTTGTAAATTTTTAAAAAAAGACACAGCCAGAATAAATTCTTTTAATGAAATAAAACACCACACAGTTTTCATTATTTTTATTCCACGCTCATCCTGCGACGCCATCGATCTCCTGTAAAAAAAACAAAAATAACAAACCAACACAAATACTCCGTGTCCGACGCAGTCCAAAATAACGAGTGTCGCACGACGAGTCCAGTTCTGCTACATCTGGATGCCAGGCTGAGCCTCACATCCAGACACAGCAGAGCTGCTTACCAGAGGTGGTTCCCCTGCAGTGACGTTATCCGGACTGCTTTACGGCCAGCTGTCGCGAGAGTACAGCTGGCCGAGATTACCCAGTACCCGGCAGCACGTGCAGTTATCGCGAGAAGCTGCACGTGACCGCCAGGGAGAAGGTAATGGCGGCCATCGAGGAGGACGTGACCACCGGGGATCTTCTGCCAGGTAAGTGCTGACTCTGCCGAGTCCTGACTCCTGACAGACCCGACCGACACTGACAGTGACACTTTCGGGAAGTTCCTGTGTCACGTACTTCGTTCTGTGACACAGGAACTCCCCATAGACTTTACAGGAAAATTCCGATTCCAGTATCCGATATGCAAAAAATATCGGATCTCAGAATCGGAATTCCAATACAGAGAATATCGGCCGATACCCGATATTTGCGGTATCGGAATGCTCAACACTAGTTGCCAAGCTTAAGTAATAAGAATTGATGTCGTTGGCATTGAAATGAGCACTGCAGGTGTGTTTATTGTCCTCCACTCCCTGCCGACTTTGCTTCCCCTTTGACTTGCATTGGGTTTCGTGTTTCAGTCAGGCCTCCGACTTTTTCCTATAGTCAGCCGATTTTGTTAGACTCAACTTTTGAGAAAGTCGGGTTTCACGAAACCCGACTCGACCCTCCAAAAGGCAAAGTCACTCATCTATACTCCTGGTTGGGTGTACATCTGGTGGATTGGGCATAGTGGAAGACCTGTCGGTCCCTATTATAGTATTTCTACTGTGGTGAAATTGATGCCACTTTTGTGGTGTAAGGCCCTCATTTTTTTACATGTGAACACTCCTGGTTGGGTGTCCATCTGCTGGATTGGGTGTAGTGGTAGACCTGTCGTTCCGTATTATACTATCTATACTGTGGTGAAAATTTATGCCACTTTGGTATT
>JARQOD010000004.1:301566996-301652357 GCA_033576555.1 Oophaga sylvatica | reverse complement strand
TACCAGCAGCCCATCCAGTCTAGCATCTGGCCCCCTACCAGCAGCCATCCAGTCTAGCACCTGCCCCCCTACCAGCAGCCCATCCAGTCTAGCATCTGGCACCCCTACCAGCAGCCCATCCAGTCTAGCACTGACCCCCTACCAGCAGGCCATCCATTTAGCACTGGCCCCCTACCAGCAGCCCATCCAGCTATCATCTGGGCCCCCTACCAGCAGCCCATCCAGTCTTGCATCTGGCCCCCTCCTAAGCCATCCAGTCTAGCATCTGGCCCCTACCAGCAGCCCATCCAGTCTAGCATCTGGACCCCCTACCAGCAGCCCATCCAGTCTAGCACCTGCCCCCCTACCAGCAGACCATCCAGTCTAGCATCTGCACCCTTCCAGCAGCCCATCCAGACTAGCATCTGGACCCCTACCAGCAGCCCATCCATCTAGCACCTGCCCCCCTACCAGCAGCCATCCAGTTCAGCACTGGCCCTACCCGCTTCCAGTCACATGCCCCTACCAGCCATCCAGTCTAGCATCTGGCCCCCTACCAGCAGCCCATCCAGTCTAGCACCTGCCCCCTACCGCAGCCCATCCAGTCTAGCATCTGGCAACCATTCCAGCGCTCTCAGTCTAGATCTGACCCTACCATCAGGCATCCTTCCAGCACCTGGCCCCCCTACAGCGCCATCCAGTCTAGCATCTGTGGCCCCCCTACCGCAGCCAATCCAGTCTGCATGGCCCCTCTACCTGAGTCATCCGTCTAGCATCTGGCCCCTCCTACCACAGCCCATCCATCTAGCATCTGGACCCCTACCAGCAGCCCATCAGTCTAAGCACATGCCCCCCCTACCAGCAGCCCATCCAGTCTAGCATCTGGCACCTTCCAGCAGCCCATCCAGACTAGCATCTGGATCCCTACCAGCAGCTCATCCAGTCTAGCACCTGGCCCCCTACCAGCAGCCTCCAGTCTAGCATCTGGCCCCCTCTAGCAGCCCATCCAGTCTAGCATTGGCCACTACCAGCAGCCATCCAGTCTGACTAGGGGGCAGTGCTAGACTGGATGGGCTGCTGTAGGGGGCCAGTGCTAGACTAGATGGCTGCTGGTAGGAGGCCAGTGCTAACATGGATGGGCTGCTGGTAGTGGGCCAGGTGCTAGACTGGATGGGCTGCTGGTAGCGGGCCAGTGCTAGACTGGATGGGCTGCTGGTAGGGGCCAGATGCTAGACGGATGCTCTGGTAGGGGGCCAGTGCTAAACGGATGGGTGCTGGTATGGGGCCAGTGCTAATGATGGCTGCTGGTGTGGGCAGTAGCAGACTGATGGCTGCTGGTAGGGGCTGTGCTAGAATCTGGATTGCTGCTGGTAGGGCCAGATCTAATGGAGGGCTATGGAGGGCCAGTGCCTAGAAAGCTGCCCCCTGACAGCAGCCATCCAGTCTAGATTGGACCCCTCAGCAGCATCCAGTCTAGCACTGGCCACCCTACCAGCAGACCATCCGTCTAGCATCTGGCACCTCGCGCTACCAGTGCAAATGGCCCCTATAGAGCCAGTCTAGCAACTGGCGCCCCCTAACAGAAGCCCATCCAGGTCTAGCTCTGGCCCCCTAGCCAGCAGCCATCCATCGCACTGGGCCCCCTACCAGAGCCATCCATGGCTCTAGCACTGGCCCCCCTACCAGCAGCCCATCCAGTCTAGCACTGGCACCCTACCAGCAGCCCATCAGTCTAGCACCTGGCCCCCTACCAGCAGCCATCCGTCTAGCATGCCCCTACAGCAGCCTATCCAGTCTAGCATCTGGCCCCCTACCAGCAGCCCATCCAGTCTAGCATCTGGCCCCTAAAGCCATCCTCTAGCACTGCCCTACAGCAGCCATCCAGTCTAGCACTGACCCCCTACCAGCAGCCGCAGCCCTCCAGTCAGCATCTGGCCTCTACCGAGCCCATCAGTCAAGCATCTGGCCCCCACACACCAGAGCAAGCCTCATCGATCTGGCACTACCAGCAGCCCATCCAGTCTAGCATCTGGCCCCCTACAGCAGCCATCCAGTCTAGCACTGGCCACCTACAGCAGCCATCCGTAGCATGGACTAGCAGCAGCATCCGTAGACTGGCCTAGAGCTCAGTCTAGCTCTGGCACCCTCCAGCAGCATCCAGTCTAGCATCTGGCCCCTACGCAACCACATGTCTAGCCTAGGGGGCCAGATGCTAAACTGGATGGGCTGCTCGTAGGGGCCAGATGCTAATGGATGGGCTGCTGGTAGGGGGCCAGATGCTAGACTGGATGGGCTGCTGGAGGGGGCCAGATGCTAGAATGGATGGGCTGCTGGTAGGGGGCCAGGAGCTAGACTGGATGGGCTGCTGGTAGGGGCCAGATGCTAGACTGAAGGCTGCTGTAGGGGGCCAGATGCTAGACTGGATGAGCTGCTGGTAGGGGGCGATGCTTGACTGATGGTGCTGTAGGTGGCCAGATGCTAGACTGGATGGGCTGCTGGTAGGGGGCCAGATGCTAGACTGAATGGGCTGCTGGTAGTGGGCCAGACGTAAACTGGATGGGCTGCTGATAGGGGCTAGATGCTTGACTGGATGGGCTGCTGGAAGGGGTGCAGATGCTAGACTGGATGGGCTGCTGGGAGGGGGCAGGTGCTAGACTGGATGGGCTGTGGTAGGGGGCAGATGCTACATGATGGGCTGCTGATAGGGGCCAGATGCTAGACTGGATGGGCTGCTGGTAGGGGGGCAGTGCTAGACTGGAGGGTTGAAGGTAGGGGGCCAGATGTAGACTGGAAAGGGCTGCTGGTAGGGGGGCTGGTGCTAGAATGGGGCTTCAGGTAGATGCAGTGTAGATTGGATGGGCTGCTGGTAGGGGGGCCAGGTGTAGACTGGATGGGCTGCTGTAGGGGGGCCAGGTGCTAGACTGGATGGCTGCTGTAGGCAGGCCAGGTGATAGACTGGATGGGCTGCTGGTAGGGGGTCAGGTGCTAGATTGGATGGGTTGCTGGTAGAGGGGCCAGGTGCTGGACTGGATGGGTTGCTGGTAGGGGGACCAGGTGCTAGACAGGATGGGCTGCTGGTAGGGGGGCTTGGTGCTAGACTGGATGGGCTGCTGGTAGTGGGGACAGGTGCTTGAATGAATGGACTGCTAGTTGGGGTTCCAGGTGCTAGACTGGATGGGCTGCTGGTAGGGGGGACTGGTGCTAAAATGGGTGAGCTGCTGGTAGGGGGGCCAGATGCCAGACTGGATGGTCTTCTGGTAAGGGTGCCAGATTCTAGACTGGCCCCCCTGCCAGCAGCCCATCCAGTTTAGCACTTAGTCCCCCTAACAGCAGTCCATCCAGTCTAGCACCTGGCCCCCCCCTACCAGCAGCCCATCCACTTTAGCACCAGTCCCCCAACCAGCAGCTTATCCAGTCTAACACCAAGCCCCTCTACCAGCAGCCCATCCAGTCTAGCATCTGTCCCCACTACCAGCAGCCCATCCAGTTTAGCATTTTACTTCCCTACCAGCAGCCCATCCAGTCTAGCATCTGGCCACCCTACCAGCAGCCCCTCCACTCTAGCATCTGTCCCCACTAACAGCAGCCCATCCACTCAAGCATCTGGCCACCATACCAGCAGCCCATCCAGTCACGCATTTGTCCCCACTACCAGCAGCCCATCCAGTCTAGCATCTCACCCCCCTACCAGCAGCCCAATCATTCTATTATCTGGCCCTCCTACCAGCAGTCCATCCAGTATAGCATCTTGCCCCAATACCAGCAGCCCATCCAGTCTAGCATCTCAACCCCCTAAGAGCAGCCCATCCAGTCTAGCATCTCACTCCCATACCAGCAGCCCATCTAGTCCAGCATCTACCCCCCTACCAGCAGTCCATCCAGTCTAGCATCTGGCCCCCATACTAGCAGCCCATCCAGTCTAGCATTTGGCCCCCATACCAGCAGCCCATCCAGTCTAGCACTTAGCCCCCCTACCAGCAGCCCAACCAGTCTAGCATCTGGCCCCCCTACCAGCAGCCCATCCAGTCTAGCATCTGGCACCCCTACCAGCAGCCCATCCAATCTAGCATCTGGCCCCCCAACCAGCAGCCTATCCAGTCTAGCATCTAGCCCACCTACCAGAAGCCCATCCAGTCTAGTATCAGGCCTCCCTTACAAGCAGCCCATCCAGTCTAGCATCTGGACCCCTAAGAGCAGCCCATCCAGTCTAGCATCTCACTCCCATACCAGCAGCCCATCTAGTCCAGCATCTACCCCCCCTACCAGCAGTCCATCCAGTCTAGCATCTGGCCCCATACTAGCAGCCCATCCAGTCTAGCATTTGGCCCCCATACCAGCAGCCCATCCAGTCTAGCATCTGGCCCCCCTATCAGCAGCCCATGCAGTCTAGCATCTGGCCCCCCTGCCAGCACCCAATCCAGTCTAGCACCTGGCTCCCCTACCAGCAGCCCATCCAGTCTAGCACCTAGCCCCCCTACCAGCAGCCCAACCAGTCTAGCATCTGGCCCCCCTACCAGCAGCCCATCCAGTCTAGCATCTGGCACCCCTACCAGCAGCCCATCCAATCTAGCATCTGGCCCCCCAACCAGCAGCCTATCCAGTCTAGCATCTAGCCCACCTACCAGAAGCCCATCCAGTCTAGTATCAGGCCTCCCCTACCAGCAGCCCATCCAGTCTAGCATCTGGACCCCCTACCTGCAGCCCATCAAGTCTAGTACCTGGCCAACCTACCAGCAGCCCATTTAGTCTACCACCTGGCCCCTCTACCAGCAGCCCATTCAGTCTAGCACCTGGCCCCACTACCAGCAGCCCATCGAGTCTAGCACCTGGACCTCCTACCAGCAGTCCATCCAGTATAGCACCTAGCCCCCCTACCTGCAGCCCATCAAGTCTAGTACCTGGCCAACCTACCAGCAGCCCATTTAATCTACCACCTGGCCCCTCTACCAGCAGCCCATTCAGTCTAGCACCTGGCCCCACTACCAGCAGCCCATCGAGTCTAGCACCTGTCCCCCCTGCCAGCAGTCCTTCCAGTCTAGCACCTTGTGCCCCTACCAGCAGCACATCCAGTCCAGCATATGTCACCACTACCAGCAGCCCTTCCAGTTTAGCATCTAGCCCCTACCAGCAGCCAATCCAGTCTAGCATCTGATCCCCTACCAGCAGCCCATCTAGTCTAGCATCTGGCCCCCCTATCAGCAGCCCATACATTCTAGCATCTGGCCCCCCTACCAGCAGCCCATTCAGTCTAGCACCTCTCCCCCTTACCAGCAGCCCATCCAGTCTAGTACCTGGCCCCCTACCAGCAGCCCATCCAGTCTAGCACCTGTCCCCCCTACCAGCAGCCCATCCAGTCTAGTACCTGGCCCCCCTACGAGCAGCACATCCAGTCTAGCACCTGTCCCCCCTACCAGCAGCCCATCAAGTCTAGCACCTAGCCCCCCTACCAGCAGCCCATCCAGTCTAGCACCTGTCCACCCTACCAGCAGCCCATCCAGTCTAGCACCTGACCCCCTACCAGCAGCCCATCCAGTCCAGCACCTGACCCCCTACAGCAGCACATCCAGTCCAGCACATGGCACCCGTACCAGCAGCCCATCCAGTCCAGTACCTGGCCCCCCTACCAGCAGCCCATCCAGTCTAGCACCTGGCCCCCCTACCAGCAGCCCATCCAGTCTTGCATCTGGCCTCCCTACCAGCAGCCCATCCAGTCTAGCATCTGGCCCCCTACCAGCAGCCCATCCAGTCTAGCATCTGGCCACCCTACCAGCAGGCCATACAGTCTAGCATCTGGCCCCCCTACCAACAGCCCATCTAGTCTAGCATCGGGCCCCCTCTCAGCAGCCCATCCAGTCTAGAACCTGGCCCCCCCTACCAGCAACCCATCCAGTCTAGCACCTAGGCCCCCTACCAGCAGCCCATCCAGTCTAGCATCTGCCCCCCCTACCAGCAGCCCATCCGGTCTAGCATCTGGCCCCCCTACCAGCAGCCCATCCAGTCTAGCAACTAGCCCCCCTACCAGCTGCCCATCCAGTCTAGCACCTGGCCCCCCTACCAGCAGCCCATCCAGTCTAGCACCTGGCCCCCTACCAGCAGCACATCTAGTCCAGCACCTGGCCCCCCTACCAGTAGCACATCCAGTCCAGCACATGGCACCCATACCAGCAGCCCATCCAGTCCAGCACCTGGCCCCCTACCAGCAGCACATCCAGTCCAGCACATGGCCACATTACCAGCAGCACATCCAGTCCAGCACCTGGCCCCCCTACCAGCAGCCCATTAAGTCCAGCACCTGGCCCCCTTACCAGCAGCCCATCCAGTCTAGCACCTAGGCCCCTACCAGCATCCCATCCAGACTAGCATCTGGCCCTTATACCAGCAGCCCATCCAGTCTAGCATCTGCCTCCCCTACCAGCAGCCCATCCGTTCTAGCATCTGGCCCCCTACCAGCAGCCCATCCAGTCTAGCAACTAGCCCCCCTACCAGCAGCACATCCAGTCCAGTACCTGGCCACCCTAAGTAGTATAGGACTTATATTACTCATCAAACTCAATCTGACAGGTCGTCACGCCCCCTATCATTTAATCCGTCTCCCTGTCAGATTGATCTGTCTGGGAAATCAGGACTGCTGAATCTGTGAATTTCAATCAAAGTGATTCATGAATTTATTTGTCTCTATTTATATTTTATCCATCGCCTTGTGGATTTGATCAGCCTGTGAGGAAAGTTGTATCAAGGCGAATCTTGATTTTTATAAGTCTCTTTTTTGTGGGGGCACTTTTAAGTTCATCAGTAAATGTATGTAAAGGTATTTTCTAGCAGTTGGTGTATTAAATCTGTGTGTGTGTTTCACTCGCTGTAAAGATATAGTTTAGTAGTATATGTACAGACTAAAAGGCGTTTATTCTATAGTATTATCCGGTATATATAAGAAGTTTTAGTGATTTTTAGTAAATTAAAGATAGGCTACGTATTAGCAGATGTGTAGCAGTGTTGTGATGTGTCGTGACCTGTAAGTACAATTGAGAGAAGGTCGCTGCTATTTAACTGTGGTAATTCAGTTACTAGAAAGTACACATAGTAATTAGCCTTGTATTGTGTATAGCCTGTCATAGTCCTGACATGTCCGGACAAATCTTTTGATCAGACTATTTGGGATTCTTTTAAGTCCAGCAGTAAATGTATCCTTTGATCAGTCTAGGTCACATTATGAAATGGTCATGGGCATATTATGTATATGGCCATGTTACAATATTAGACACGTGAATGTTTTATTCGTATTTTTAAAAAAGCAATGACACGGTATTGTAAAAACAAGGTTACAAGATTTTATTGTAATAAATACATCTCAAAGACATTTCAAGCATTGAACTAATTGTGACACCAAAACGACTCTACAAATGGCGATACAGATTTTTCTAGCCTTCATCAGTGTAGCCGTTAGGATACACTGTGGCTGTGTGTAGCCATTAGGATACACTGTGGTGCTTTTTTCTAGCCTTCATCAGTGTAGTCGATAGGATACACGGGCCTCTACAGCTCAGCCCTGTAGTGTAGTTTAATGTAGGGGGCAAACAGATCATCGCTGGTGTTTGGAAAATACCATATTTCATAGATGGTGGTGATCCGCTGAATCATTTTTAAACATTTCACGCCACTCATGCACCCACAGCACACTTATGGTGTACCCGCAATGCTGCAGCTAGTGCTTTTTAGCTAAAAAGGCGTAATATAACTGCCAGCAGGTGATGTTTGTGCCCTTATTTGCATCATTTTCATTATAGCACGAGGGACAGACGTGAAAAAAACAACCCTGAAATTCAAAAACTATGTGCTGTCCGTTAACATACGCACAGTCATCTAGAAAATATTGAGCGAATGTCGATTGCAGTGACACTAAAAAAAGCCAGCCAGTGGCAGCATCAGATATGTGTCACCAGAGCATTTCAGAGAGACTGCAATCGTGCAGCCAGGCATTGATTCATGCTGACAGTGATTTGGGCAACATCATACAACTGAAGGGTTCACTTTAAGTCAGATCATTAATATTTATTCTTAAATCTGTGCCCTTCTTGTATGGTTATTGTTTAGTGTTGAAAACTATGTTAATGGTAACAATTCTGTTATACGTGAATGTAAACTTGGGTTTTTGGTCCTGAAAGTAAAATATATTCACTTTAAATTTCATCCTGCACAGTACTTTCACAGAACCAATAACATACAGTATAACCATGTATAGTCAAAGAATGCTTTCACGAATGACTTCTATTTTAGAAGGTAATTACCGTAACAGTAAAAACATTTAGTATCTGGACTAGGCCCCAGTATTGACAACAATTTATGAGTACATTTTAATGTAAGTCTCATTTACTACGGGTCTCTACAAATTACATGTGATTGAGAACATAGTTCATTTCTACAGCGCAGCCCTATAGTGTAGTTTAATGTAGGGGGCAAACAGATTGTCGCCTGTGTTTGGAAAATACCATATTTCATAGATGGGGGTGACCAGCTGAATCATTTTTAAACATTTCACGCCACTCATGCACCCACAGCACACTTATGGGGTACCCGCACCGTTGCAGCTAGCGCTTTTTAGCTAAAAAGGCATGATATAACTGCCCGCAGGTGATGTTTGTGACCTTACATGCATCATTTTCATTATAGCACGACGGACAGCCGTGGAAAAAACAACCTGAAATTCAAAACTATGTGCTGTCCGTTAACATACGCATAGCATCTAGAAAATATTGAGCGAGTTGCTTCACAAACCCTCTCAAGGCGTGCTGTATGCCAATGTTCTCGGTATGCGCTGGCCTATTTTGTACATGCCCACTACTACGCACCATGCAACAAAAATCGGGTACAAACTTTTTAGCATAGCGGTGTTTCTGACTCTCAGCTGCTATTTTAATAGTTACCATACGAATATTGTAGCGAACCAAGATGTATTAAATTGTTACTAACACGATTCCAGCAACTTGATGACAAATTCAGAGCAAATTCGTTATTTCGGGACGGGTCCCGGCCTATTTTGGACATGCTCCACTTTACTCTGATTCAACGCGATATATTCAACGCGATATTTGTAAAGCTAGGCTATTTTAAAGATTCCAGCAACTTGATGTCAAATTCACAACAAATTTGTTATTTTGGGAGAGGCCTAGGCCTATTTTTTAACGATGTTAACCCCTCAGACAAGAAAGACAGGCAGCGCTTTTTCAAGAAAACTGTCACTGTGGAGCTTTTCTCTAGCCTTCATCAGTGTAGCCGCTAGGATACACGGGCCCCTACAGCACAGCCCTATAGTGTAGTTTAATGTAGGGGGCAAACAGATCATCGCTGGTGTTTGGAAAATACCATATTTCATAGATGGTGGTGAACAGCTGTATCATTTTTAAACATTTCACGCCACTCATGCACCCACAGCACACTTATGGGGTACCCGCACCGCTGCAGCTAGAGCTTTTTAGCTAAAAAGGCATGATATAACTGCCCGCAGGTGATGTTTGTGACCTTATTTGCATCATTTTCATTATAGCACGATGGGCAGCCGTGGAAAAAACAACCCTGAAATTCAAAAACTATGTGCTGTACGTTAACATACGCATAGTCATCTAGAAAATATTGAGCGAGTTGCTTCACAAACCCTCTCAAGGAGTGCTGAATGCCAATGTTCTCAGTATGCGCTACATACATGACCCGCTGTATAGCCTGGGATGAGCAGCGTTCTTGCTGAACAGGCCTATTTTTAAAGATGCTATGTCCCCGCAGATATAAAAGACAGGCATGTTGGGACGTGTCCCGGCCTATTTTGGCACATGCCCACCCCTATGCATCGATATTGAGCACCGTTCAACAAAAAAACAGGTACAAACTTTTTAGCATAGTTGTGTTTCTGACTCTCATGCCATGCCAGAAAGGCCTATTTTGGCACAAGGCCCACACCTATGCAACGATTTTGACCAGCATTCATCAAAAAATTGCGTGCAAACTTTTTAGCATACCTGTGTTTCTGACTCCCAGGCCGTACCAGAAAGCCCTATTTTGGCACAGGCCCACACCTATGCTACGATTTTGACCAGCATTCAACAAAAAACTGCGTGCAAACTTTTTAGCATACCTGTGTTTCTGACTCCCATGCCGTACCAGAAAGACCTATTTTGGCACAGGCCCACACCTATGCAGTGATTTTGACCAGCATTCAACAAAAAATTGGGTACAAACTTTTTAACATACCTGTGTTTCGGACTCTCATGCCATACCAGAAGCACCCAGTGCCATGTACTCTAGCCCATAATATTTCACATCGGGTATGGGACCTACATAGCTTTGTTTTCTCAGGTATTAAAAAAGTGTGGAAAACTGAAAATCCCGAGGCCTGAGGTAATTTACTGAGCTTCATGGGGATAAAATTTAGCGAGTCTATGAACCTTATAGACAAATCGGGTAGCGTCACACACAAGACCACGACACATCGGGCTATCACATTTACCGGTAGTTTTCAAAAACCACTGCCTTAACAATAAAGTAAGAATCGTGGCGACCTGCATTGTGGGCTATAAATGTATACCCTGAAAATTTACCGCTGGTACAACTATCATCCTCAAACTCCCAGCGCTATCACAAACACTATTACCTACAGAGGCGGCCCCCGCGAGAATTTCTGGATGTGTGTATCAAGATGCTCCCTGCTTTGACCGATTGTTTGCTCGTGAATGATGACATTTCCAGGGTCAACATAGTTGTGTAAATGCGCTGGGGGCTCGTGTATCGGCCCCTAGAGTGTAATGCGTGATCATTTTAATTATTTTTCAATTCATAACCATACGTTCTCAGGCAGACAGGTTTATTTCACAGAAGTTGACTGTACAGTTGCATAATTTTTGTTTAAAATCATACATTTGCATAATTTTGTTTAAAATCGCACAGTTCTGCGATAATGTCAGGTGTTGGACACGCACTTATCAGTCTTTCATACGTGTCGCAGAAAGATTTTAGTCTGTTCTGCGAGAGTTTATTATGCACGTACTGTGCAGACATGTCAAGAAACATTTTGGCGTGTTCAGCAGTCCATACGGGTGTTGGTGTGTAAGGTGATCGACCATCATCCTTCTGCTTCTTACTTACACGACGGCGCGATACAGCGCGTTTCTTTGGCGGTAATGCATCGGCTGAATTGACAGCTACTGCTTCAGCGTTGCTATTTGCAGATTCTGTAGCTTGACACAGACGTATATTCTTAAGCCTACTACTCTCCGCATTCCCGGGGTGGGCGGTTGGCGCGTCGCTTTCTCCACGATCTGCGACACACCCGTGTGAAAGAGGCTCCATTCTCACCTCCGCTCTGTTCTCAAATCCATAATTGCGCTGTTGCAAAACGTGCGAATGACGATCCTCCGTAACTAAAGAAAAGATACGTGGTGTAGTTAATCGCTAAGCGGGCGAGATATAGGAAGAGCTACATGCTCCACTTTACTCTGATTCAACGCGATAATTGTAAAGCTACCAGCACCGATTATCTGTGAAAACGATGCATGATTGTTTGTATAAGTACACTATAGAGCTGGCTAGACATATATACTTACAAGTATCCCCCGGGTGCTGATCTACAGAGAATGCTGAATTAACAGACATCTCGCTGCTCGGCGCCGCCGTATGGGAGTGTTTTCTCCCTCAAACTGCAACCTCACGGGCGATACTTTAGCAGCTGTAAATAAAATATAACATACATGAATGCGCACAACACATTCACAAAGCTAACTTGACACACGTAAATAAAATATATCTACTAGTTACCGCAGAAATTTTTATCTGCATGTATAAGTACACTATAGAGTTGCGTAGACATATATGCTTACAAGTATGAGACGTGTAGTGTAGTTCAGAGATTGGTGAATTAAACGGTGTGGAGTTGCTCGGTCGTTTTCGTATGGGGCTGTTTTCTTTTTCAAGCTGCAGCCTCCTGCACGTTAGTTTAACAGCTGTAAATAAAATATAACTATTAGTCACCTCAGAAATGATATCTACACGGCCCACACGCACAAAGCTAAATTCGCAAAGCTAGCGTAACGCGCGTAAATAAAATATATCCACTAGTTATTGGTGGGGTCGCAGGGTACAGAGGCTACAAACACATATTATTAATATTAATAATTAATATAGACTACCGCTAAAATCCATACAGTTAATTTTATTTTAGCTGACAGGGTCGTTAGCTAGACATGTTTTAATAATATAAACATTTTCTCATACAGATACAGATCGACTCCAAGCGGACTGGGCGGTTTGAAACACTGTGGCGACTGAGCCGCTCGTGCATCGCGATTCCGATGTTGAGATCGTGGAGGGTCCCCAGGATT
This sequence comes from Oophaga sylvatica, assembly GCA_033576555.1. Lineage (NCBI taxonomy): Eukaryota > Metazoa > Chordata > Amphibia > Anura > Dendrobatidae > Oophaga > Oophaga sylvatica. Next base: position 301,640,016 of record JARQOD010000004.1, on the reverse strand, counting down.
CAGATGTCGAGTTCGTAGAACCGGACTATAATCCTCTAACTCGCGCGATACCCTACGCTCCTAAAAGATGGGGTGATTCGCTAAGCACACGGCGCTGGAATAGAAAAGGTAACGGGTCCTTGAAACCTGGGTGATATGTGTTTGTAGCCTCTGTACCCTGCGACACCACCGATAACTAGTGGATATATTTTATTTACGCGCGTTACGCTAGCTTTGCGAATTTAGCTTTGTGCGTGTGGGCCGTGTAGATATCATTTCTGTGGCGAGTAATAGTTATATTTTATTTACAGCTGTTAAACTAACGTGCAGGAGGCTGCAGCTTGAAAAAGAAAACAGCCCCATACGAAAACGACCGAGCAACTCCACACCGTTTAATTCACCAATCTCTGAACTACACTACACGTCTCATACTTGTAAGCATATATGTCTACGCAACTCTATAGTGTACTTATACACGCAGATAAAAATTTCTGCGGTAACTAGTAGATATATTTTATTTACGTGTGTCAAGTTAGCTTTGTGAATGTGTTGTGCGCATTCATGTATGTTATATTTTATTTACAGCTGCTAAAGTATCGCCCGTGAGGTTGCAGTTTGAGGGAGAAAACACTCCCATACGGCGGCGCCGAGCAGCGAGATGTCTGTTAATTCAGCATTCTCTGTAGATCAGCACCCGGGGATACCTGTAAGTATATATGTCTAGCCAGCTCTATAGTGTACTTATACAAACAATCATGCATCGTTTTCACAGATAATCGTGCTGGTAGCTTTACAATTATCGCGTTGAATCAGAGTAAGTGGAGCATGTAGCTCTTCCTATATCTCGCCCGCTTAGCGATTAACTACACCACGTATCTTTTCTTTAGTTACGGAGGATCGTCATTCGCGCGTTTTGCAACAGCGCAATTATGGATTTGAGAACAGAGCGGAGGTGAGAACGGAGCCTCTTTCACACGGGTGTGTCGCAGATCGTGGAGAAAGCGACGCACCAACCGCCCACCCCGGGAATGCGGAGAGTAGTAGGCTTAAGAATATACGTCTGTGTCAAGCTACAGAATCTGCAAATAGCAACGCTGAAGCAGTAGCTGTCAATTCAGCCGATGCATTACCGCCAAAGAAACGCGCTGTATCGCGCCGTCGTGTAAGTAAGAAGCAGAAGGATGATGGTCGATCACCTTACACACCAACACCCGTATGGACTGCTGAACACGCCAAAATGTTTCTTGACATGTCTGCACAGTACGTGCATAATAAACTCTCGCAGAACAGACTAAAATCTTTCTGCGACACGTATGAAAGACTGATAAGTGCGTGTCCAACACCCGACATTATCGCAGAACTGTGCGATTTTAAACAAAATTATGCAAATGTATGATTTTAAACAAAAATTATGCAACTGTACAGTCAACTTCTGTGAAATAAACCTGTCTGCCTGAGAACGTATGGTTATGAATTGAAAAATAATTAAAATGATCACGCATTACACCCTAGGGGCCGATACACGAGCCCCCAGCGCATTTACACAACTATGTTGACCCTGGAAATGTCATCATTCACGAGCAAACAATCGGTCAAAGCAGGGAGCATCTTGATACACACATCCAGAAATTCTCGCGGGGCCGCCTCTGTAGGTAATAGTGTTTGTGATAGCGCTGGGAGTTTGAGGATGATAGTTGTACCAGCGGTAAATTTTCAGGGTATACATTTATAGCCCACAATGCAGGTCGCCACGATTCTTACTTTATTGTTAAGGCAGTGGTTTTTGAAAACTACCGGTAAATGTGATAGCCCGATGTGTCGTGGTCTTGTGTGTGACGCTACCCGATTTGTCTATAAGGTTCATAGACTCGCTAAATTTTATCCCCATGAAGCTCAGTAAATTACCTCAGGCCTCGGGATTTTCAGTTTTCCACACTTTTTTAATACCTGAGAAAACAAAGCTATGTAGGTCCCATACCCGATGTGAAATATTATGGACTAGAGTACATGGCACTGGGTGCTTCTGGTACGGCATGAGAGTCCGAAACACAGGTATGTTAAAAAGTTTGTACCCAATTTTTTGTTGAATGCTGGTCAAAATCACTGCATAGGTGTGGGCCTGTGCCAAAATAGGTCTTTCTGGTACGGCATGGGAGTCAGAAACACAGGTATGCTAAAAAGTTTGCACGCAATTTTTTGATGAATGCTGGTCAAAATCGTTGCATAGGTGTGGGCCTGTGCCAAAATAGGCCTTTCTGGCATGGCATGAGAGTCAGAAACACAACTATGCTAAAAAGTTTGTACCTGTTTTTTTGTTGAACGGTGCTCAATATCGATGCATAGGGGTGGGCATGTGCCAAAATAGGCCGTGACACGTCCCAACATGCCTGTCTTTTATATCAGCGGGGACATAGCATCTTTAAAAATAGGCCTGTGCAGCGCGGGTCATGTATGTAGCGCATACCGAGAACATTGGCATTCAGCACTCCTTGAGAGGGTTTGTGAAGCAACTCGCTCAATATTTCTAGATGACTATGCGTATGTTAACGTACAGCACATAGTTTTTGAATTTCAGGTTGTTTTTTCCACGGCTGCCCGTCGTGCTATAATGAAAATGATGCAAATAAGGTCACAAACATCACCTGCGGGCAGTTATATCATGCCTTTTTAGCTAAAAAGCTCTAGCTGCAGCGGTGCGGGTACCCCATAAGTGTGCTGTGGGTGCATGAGTGGCGTGAAATGTTTAAAAATGATTCAGCGGTTCACCACCATCTATGAAATATGGTATTTTCCAAACACCAGCGATGATCTGTTTGCCCCCTACATTAAACTACACTATAGGGCTGTGCTGTAGGGGCCCGTGTATCCTAGCGGCTACACTGATGAAGGCTAGAGAAAAGCTCCACAGTGACAGTTTTTCTTGAAAAAGCGCTGCCTGTCTTTCATGTCTGAGGGGTTAGCATCGTTAAAAAATAGGCCTAGGCCTCTCCCAAAATAACGAATTTGTTGTGAATTTGACATCAAGTTGCTGGAATCTTTAAAATAGCCTAGCTTTACAAATATCGCGTTGAATATATCGCGTTGAATCAGAGTAAAGTGGAGCATGTCCCAAAATAGGCCGGGACCCGTCCCGAAATAACGAATTTGCTCTGAATTTGTCATCAAGTTGCTGGAATCGTGTTAGTAATCAATTTAATACATCTTGGTTCGCTACAATATTCGTATGGTAACTATTAAAATAGCAGCTGAGAGTCAGAAACACCGCTATGCTAAAAAGTTTGTACCCGATTTTTGTTGCATGGTGCGTAGTAGTGGGCATGTACCAAAATAGGCCAGCGCATACCGAGAACATTGGCATACAGCACTCCTTGAGAGGGTTTGTGAAGCAACTCGCTCAATATTTTCTAGATGCCTATGCGTATGTTAACGGACAGCACATAGTTTTTGAATTTCAGGGTTGTTTTTTCCACGGCTGTCCGTCGTGCTATAATGAAAATGATGCAAATAAGGTCACAAACATCACCTGCGGGCAGTTATATCATGCCTTTTTAGCTAAAAAGCGCTAGCTGCAACAGTGCGGGTACCCCATAAGTGTGCTGTGGGTGCATGAGTGGCGTGAAATGTTTAAAAATGATTCAGCTGGTCACCCCCATCTATGAAATATGGTATTTTCCAAACACAGGCGACGATCTGTTTGCACCCTACATTAAACTACACTATAGGGCTGCGCTGTAGAAATGAACTATGTTCTCAATCACATGTAATTTGTAGAGACCCGTAGTAAATGAGACTTACATTAAAATGTACTCATAAATTGTTGTCGATACTGGGGCCTAGTCCAGATACTAAATGTTTTTACTGTTACGGCAATTACCTTCTAAAATAGAAGTCATTCGTGAAAGCATTCTTTGACTATACATGGTTATACTGTATGTTATTGGTTCTGTGAAAGTACTGTGCAGGATGAAATTTAAAGTGAATATATTTTACTTTCAGGACCAAAAACCCAAGTTTACATTCACGTATAACAGAATTGTTACCATTAACCTAGTTTTCAACACTAAACAATAACCATACAAGAAGGGCACAGATTTAAGAATAAATATTAATGATCTGACTTAAAGTGAACCCTTCAGTTGTATGATGTTGCCCAAATCACTGTCAGCATGAATCAAAGCCTGGCTGCACGATTGCAGTCTCTCTGAAATGCTCTGGTGACACATATCTGATGCTGCCACTGGCTGGCTTTTTTTAGTGTCACTGCAATCGACATTCGCTCAATATTTTCTAGATGACTGTGCGTATGTTAACGGCCAGCACATAGTTTTTGAATTTCAGGGTTGTTTTTTTCACGTCTGTCCCTCGTGCTATAATGAAAATGATGCAAATAAGGGCACAAACATCACCTGCTGGCAGTTATATTACGCCTTTTTAGCTAAAAAGCACTAGCTGCAGCGTTGCGGGTACACCATAAGTGTGCTGTGGGTGCATGAGTGGCGTGAAATGTTTAAAAATGATTCAGCGGATCACCACCATCTATGAAATATGGTATTTTCCAAACACCAGCGATGATCTGTTTGCCCCCTACATTAAACTACACTACAGGGCTGAGCTGTAGGGGCCCGTATATCCTATCGACTACACTGATGAAGGCTAGAAAAAAGCACCACAGTGTATCCTAACGGCTACACACAGCCACAGTGTATCCTAACGGCTACACTGATGAAGGCTAGAAAAATCTGTATCGCCATTTGTAGAGTCGTTTTGGTGTCACAATTAGTTCAATGCTTGAAATGTCTTTGAGATGTATTTAATAAAATCTTGTAACTTTGTTTTTACAATACCGCGTCATTGCTTTTTAAAAATACGAATAAAACATTCGCGTGTCTAATATTGTAACATGGCCATATACATAATATGCCCATGACCATTTCATAATGTGACCTAGACTGATCAAAGGATACATTTACTGCTGGACTTAAAAGAATCCCAAATAGTCTGATCAAAGGATTTGTCCGGACATGTCAGGACTATGACAGGCTATACACAATACATGGCTAATTACTATATGTACTTTCTAGCAACTGAATTACAACAGCTAAATAGCACTGACCTTCTCTCAATTGTACATGGCCGGCTATACACAATACAAGGCTAATTACTATGTGTACTTTCTAGTAACTGAATTACCACAGTTAAATAGCAGCGACCTTCTCTCAATTGTACTTACAGGTCACGACACATCACAACACTGCTACACATCTGCTAATACGTAGCCTATCTTTAATTCACTAAAAATCACTAAAACTTCTTATATATACCGGATAATACTATAGAATAAACGCCTTTTAGTCTGTACATACACTACTAAACTATATCTTCCTCACAGGCTGATCAAATCCACAAGGCGATGGATAAAATATAAATAGAGACAAATAAATTCATGAATCACTTTGATTGAAATTCACAGATTCAGCAGTCCTGATTTCCCAGACAGATCAATCTGACAGGGAGACGGATTAAATGATAGGGGGCGTGACGACCTGTCAGATTGAGTTTGATGAGTAATATAACTCCTATACTACTCCCCTACCAGCAGCACATCCAGTCCAGCACATGGCACCCGTACCAGCAGCCCATCCAGCCCAGCACCTGGCCCCCTACCACCAGCACATCCAGTCCAGCACATGGCTCCCCTACCAGCAGCACATCCAGTCCAGCACATGGCACCCGTACCAGCAGCCCATTCAGTCCAGCACCTGGCCCCCTACCAGCAGCACATCCAGTCCAGCACATGGCCCCCTTATCAGCAGCATATCCAGTCCAGCATCTGGCCCCCCTACCAGCAGCCCATCCAGTCTAGCACCTAGGCCCCCTACCAGCAGCCCATCCAGACTAGCATCTGGCCCCAATACAGCAGTCCATCCAGTCTAGCATTCTGTCCCCCCTACCAGCAGCCCATCCGGTCTAGCATCTGGCCCACCTACCAGCAGCCCATCCAGTCTAGCAACTAGCCCCACTACCAGCAGCCCATCCAGTCTAGCACCTGGCACCCTACCAGCAGCCCATCCAGTCTAGCACCTGGCCCCCTACCAGCAGCACATTCAGTCCAGCACCTGGCCCCCCTACCAGCAGCCCATCCAGTCCAGCACCTGGCCCCCTACCAGCAGCATATCCAGTCCAGCACATGGCCCCCTTACTAGCAGCACATCCAGTCCAGCACCTGGCCCCCCTACCAGCAGCCCATTCAGTCCAGCACCTGGCCCCCCTACCAGCAGACCATCCAGTCTAGCACCTGGCCCCCCTACCAGCAGCCCATCCAGTTTAGCATCTGGCCCCCCTACCAGCAGCCCATCCAGTCTAGCATCTGGCCCCCTACCAGCAGCCCATCCAGTCTAGCATCTGGCCCCCCTATCAGCAGCCCATCCATTCTAGCATCTGGCCCCCCTAGCAGCAGCCCATCCAGTCTAGCATTTGGCCCCCCTACCAGCAGCCCATCCAATCTAGCATTTGGCCCCCCTACCAGCAGCCCATCCAGTTAAGCATCTGGCCCCCCTACCAGAAACCCATCCTGTCTAGCATCTGGCCCCCCTACCAGCAGCCCATCCATTCTAGCATCTGGCCCCCCTACCAGCAGCCCATCCAGTCTAGCATCTGGCCCCCCTAGCAGCAGCCCATCCAGTCTAGCATTTGGCCCCCCTACCAGCAGCCCATCCAATCTTGCATCTGGCCCCCCTACCAGCAGCCCATCCTGTTTAGCATCTGGCCCCCCTACCAGAAACCCATCCAGTCTAGCATCTGGCCCCCCCCCTACCAATATAATGGTTTTGATATTAGTTGAATACCTCTTTTTATGATTATTTTGTTATTATGAATATGTTTGATTGTTTTTTGAGAAATCGAAAGGAGAGAGAAAAGGGAAAGAAAGAAAAAGAGTAAAGTAAAGACAAAGTAGGGAGGAGTGAAAGAAAGGACAAGGAAAAATTTTTTTTGCTTTTTATTTTAATGTTATTTAATATGGTAGTTTCTTATACATAGTGTACATACAAATACAAGCAAATTAGTGCCTTAATGAGAACATGTCCTGGGAGGATTTGTCCCTTTTGTATAGGGTGGTTGTTTCATTTATCTAGGTGGGGCTTTAGAGCTCCTCCAGTTCTCCGCCCTATTTGATCATTTGGAAGTTGAATGTATAAAAAGAGATTGTGACTGATCTTTTCATATTATTTATTTTTTAATAACCTGAAGAAGACTCCAGGGTGTAGGAGTTGAAACGCGTTGTCCTGTATTTTTTTATTACCTCAATAAAAAGCACATATTTCTATATAACATCTATGAGAATCCCTATCCGGGAGTGCCGGCTGCATACTTGGATTTTCTTTGCTATCTATTATTACCAATGTTATAATTTCTCTCCACAGATGACAGTTTTTTAGAAAAGTATGTACATGGACGCCAGTTACCAGGAAGCCGCACCTTGCGACAATACAGCCCCAAGTCCCAATTCAGACATGTTAACTTCTGCAATAAAAGGCTGAGTGACATCAGACTACATGAAAATTGGCGCAGAAGCAAATGTCACGGGTGTGTCGCCACGAAGATCGTCGCGATTACACAACCTGACTTCTCACAGCTGAGTTTCTGGTGCTGGGTGTTTTTCGGCAGGGAGGGAGTTAATTCTCCCTCTCTCTGTGCTAGACGAGGCCAGTCACACCCAGCTGCAATTAATGCTGCATTAATGGGATTCCTTCAAATACCTGCCAGTCTGCTAGGGAAGTGTCGGTGAAAGCATTCCTGGCAGACAAACAGAGCGGCTTGTGGTATTTTGGAGTTTGGAGTGAAGTGTACTTTGCGTGTGGTTTTTTCCCTTCCTCGCTTTATCATTTATCTCCTTACCCTGATATGGAAATTTAATTAGGATAAAAATATCCTGTGTTTGCTGCTTGCCATGTCCAAATCTCTATATAATGTCTTTTTGAGCGCTCAGAACGAAATGAGGACTGTCCACACGAAAGTGTCAGTATAACAGTTCGTCAAAGACATACATTTATTATTCATTCAAGGTTTTATACGTTTTCAAAAAGGGGCTGGTTAGTCAATTAACATACAATTAAAAGCTGCTAGATTATTGGCTGTTCTAGTGTAAATATGATAATTATGATAATCATGATTAAAAGAGAATTATTGCAGAATTATTGTTTATAATCTCTTGACCTAGTTGTCTTGCATAACTATAATGTAAACAACAGATATCTAATAGGACATTTTGTACTTCATGCATTTGTTCCTTTACGAAGGCCTCTTATGAAGGCCATATTTCTTTAAAACGACTGATTATATCTGGCCTAGAAATATGTGAGCACAGGGTTTTTTAGCAAGTGAGATCTATCTAACTGTGAACTGTGAATACATATATGTGAATATACTTTGAATATATGGAATACATATATATTTCCATGACAGTCCCCCCTTAGATACCACTTGCCCTAAAAACCTGCTCCTGGCCCAAAGCGCTGCAACTCTTTTGTGCTGCCGGTGAGTTGAGACACCCCTAGTACATGCCTCCCCCACCGAATACAGACTTTTCGCAAATGGGCGGTCAGGAGGACTGTCCCTGTCGGGGGTTTATGTGTTTGCAATCATAATCTCATAGTTGATATGATGTTTCATGAAGGATGTGTATTCTCAGTCTGGAGGTAGTTCGGAGATCTGGTCAAGCCAGGCAGTTCCATCCGGACTGGTGCGAGGTCCAAGATGGTGAGTGGCATCAAATTGGTTGTCTCCTGAACAGTTTTTTCCATTATCCTGCGGATACAAGGAATAACACAGCAACCAGTAATTAATGCAAAAATGAGAACCCCCATAATGGCTGTCCCAACCTGTGCCAACATTTTCTGCCACCCACTCATCCACCCAAAGTATCGATCCCATGGGTCAGTGACACCTGAGTTCTGTTTCAGTTCCTCTGATAACTCATTAAGTTTCTGTATTGCCATTGTGACTTTACCATTTGGGCCAGTGTTGTCTGGGATGTGGGTGCAACAGGTGTCTTTGATCATTTTGTAAACACCTCCTTTCTCAGCTAGAATCATATCCAAAGCCATTCTATTCTGGAATGCCATAATGGAAGTGGGGCCTAACTGTGCTGCCAAACCTTTTACAGCATCTATGGTGAAGTTAACAAATCTCTGCTGGTTATAATAGATGTAATTTATCCAATCAACATTTTTGTTTATAGTGACTCAAATCCTGCTTTAACTTGGTCTCTGGCCTTGAACTCATCAGGTAGGTCATCTGGTCATCTGTCTGGTCAGTCAGAGCATCCACGACATCCTTCATGGCTTAGGTGTCTCTCCTGGTACGGGAGCTTCCTTGCAATGCGATACGTGGATTCAAACAGGCTTTCCCTCTAGTTACACAGAGGTTGATGTCATCTGGGGCTCTTGTATAGTAGAAAAATCAGCCGCACTCAATACTGATTGTGAAAATAGTGAAGTTTCATTTATTGAGTCACCAAATTAGATAAACAGTACTGACAACTGTGTGATGTGCGCTCAGAACGGACAAAACTGATGAGGTTTAACGTTTCGACCCAACGTGGTCTTTTTCAAAAACCTTGCTGAGAATGTACAAATTGGAGAGAGAGTATAGGCAGGAAACAAATCCCATGCAGGCTGGTCTATAGGGCAGAGAGGAGCGGTCCGTCCAGCGGTATCAGGTGTGACACCTGATACCGCTGGACGGACCGCTCCTCTCTGCCCTATAGACCAGCCTGCATGGGATTTGTTTCCTGCCTATACTCTCTCTCCAATTTGTACATTCTCAGCAAGGTTTTTGAAAAAGACCACGTTGGGTCGAAACGTTAAACCTCATCAGTTTTGTCCGTTCTGAGCGCACATCACACAGTTGTCAGTACTGTTTATCTAATTTGGTGACTCAATAAATGAAACTTCACTATTTTCACAATCAGTATTGAGTGCGGCTGATTTTTCTACTATATTGGATACTGCTGTTCAGCCAGCACCAATCAATCGACTATACAGTGTGCACATCATTCTGCTTACTATCTGGGGCTCTTGGACAGGATCATCAAATCTGGCAGTGAGGAGAAAAACTCGAGAATGGACATTAGTTTTTGACCAATTCAATTACATAAGTGTTATGATTTGGTAGCTGAGGAGAGCAGGCAAAAAAAAAAAAGCAATACACCAGAGAGGTTGGAATCTATGGGATTGCAGTACCCTGACTAACCACCACAACTAAAGGCAGCCGTGGAGCGTTCCTACGTTGGTCCTAGACGCCTCGTCACAGCCTGAGAAGCTAACTACACCTAAAGATAGAAAAAGGAAAGCTATCTGCCCCGGAGCAGATCCCCAAAGAACATAGGAAGCCCCCAAACATGTAATGGCGGTTAGACAAGAGGAAATACAGACACAGACAGAAAATAGAATGAGCAAACGCTGGGGCCCAATCTGTCTAGATAAAAGAGGATAGGAAAGGCACTTACTGCAACCCCAAAAAAACCTGAAAAGTACCAACTCTACTAATTACAAAAACACCTGAGATCACACGACCTCTACCACCTAAATTAGTTCTCTGGTGTAACAAAAACTAAACAGCAACCACTGAAAAAAAAACTGGAAAAGGCAAATGAACAAACAGTGGCTGAACTAAACTGAGAGGAGCACAAGCCCCCGAAGGGGACCCGGCAGACCCCCACAGAAGTGCAGGACAAAATGCAGGCACCAAAAAAAACTAAAAGAAGAAAATGTCTTATCTGTTAGCAGAAGATGCAGGCACGAAACAGCTTTTCTGGGTCTCTAGGAGTGTGCCTTACGCTAAACAGTGCAATTAGGAGTGTGTCATGCCATGGTTTGCGTGTCTCTTGGGCAATTTTTCAGCATTCTATTCTTAAGTGTTTCGTTCAGTTTTTCTACCTTCCTGCTGCTCTGGGGGTGGTAAGGAGTGTGTAGGCCTAAATCTGACCCTACTGCTAATCGGGTCTTGTGTGTCAGATTTGCTGTGAATGCGGGTCCCTGATCACTTTCTATCATTTCTGGAACCCCGTATCTGCACACTATTTTCCGAAAGTAGCTTCTTTGCAGTAGTCTTTGCTGACTTGGAAGGCTTCTGTTCATCTTGAAAATACTTCTTTTGACCACAATGGCGTATTTGAATCCTTCACTTGGCGATATCTGGATGTGGTCTATCTGGATCCTTTGAAGCTGGTAAAGTGGTCTTTCCAGATGAGGTGAGGGGGTCTTTCTTCCATACGTCCAGGCTTGCATTTGCCGCAGGTCAGACAGCTGCTGGTGAGTTTGGCTGTTAGGGTGGAGATCCCTGAAGCGAAACAGTAAGCACCAATCAGATCATTCATTTGTGTCTTTGATATGTGGATGTGGGTCCATCTACCCATTGGACCACCATAGGGTGCATACTTTGTGGTAGGCAGAGTTTGAAGTCTATTATTGATAGCCTTCCTTCTTCACGTGTTGCTTTTTTCGCATTCAGCTCTTTTCCTTTTGGAGCTTGGTCTTGTAACTTCTTGAGCAGATCCCAGGACGTCTTTTTGTCAGGTTTCTTGTCTTCAGTCGTCATGTAGTAGCCGTCCGGCTCTATGACCTCTCCCACTTCTCCATGTTGTCTTCCTTTGGCTGCTTCTTTGGCTGCCATGTCCGCCATGTTATTGCCTCATGTCTCTTCTGTTTTCAGTTTTCCATGCACTTTGATTTTTCAAATTGCCACCATTTTGGAAGTTGGAGTATACCCAGTAGGTCCCTGAAGGCTCCATGATGCTTCACGGTTGTCCCGTTTGCTGTGATGAAGTCCCTTGTAGCCCAGATGGGTCCAAAGTCGTGTGCTATGCCATGCGAGTACCTGTAGTCCGTGTAGATGTTTGCAGTCTTGCCTTCTGCCATCTGGCAGGCTTTCGTCAGCGCTATCAATTCTGCTTCCTGGGCTGACAGGCTAGGTGACAGACTTCTGGACCACAGGATTTCTTGATTGCTGGTCACTGCACTTCCTGTGTTGAAACTTCTTCTGGAGCCATCCAAGTATCCCCCCTTGGGAGTGGGAGTAGAGTGGCCGGGCTGAGGACTGTAGGTCTGGAGACAGTGACATTATGAGACAAAGGCAATAGAGGCGCCACAAAGATGCCTAGCGGTGGAGAGATTACTGTTGGTTGAGCTTGATTGAAGATTGCCAAGATGTCATGTGGAGTGAGAGTTTCCAGTGGCTGTCCAAGAGTGATTTCAGCAACCTTGTCCAGGAGGGTGTGTGCTGCAGATACTGCCATCAGGCAGGAGGGTGCTCTTCTTGCAACTGGATCCAAGCGGGCTGAGAGGCAGCCTAAAAGTCTCTGTTTTCCCCCGTGAATCCGTGCCAGGACTCCAGTAGCATGATCTTTCTTCCATCAGGTAGATGGAAAGACTTTTCATAGTCAGGTAGGCCTGGTATTGGCGCTGAGACTGTGGAGTTCTTCCAATCTCCTGAATGGGTTGAAGGCTGCGTCTGATAGAAGGAGCGGGGTTGCGTTGATGTAAGCGCACAGAGGCTGCATTAGGACTGAGGCATCAGGGATCCAGATTCTGCAATATGACACTAGACCAGGGAAGTCCTGCAGCATTCTTGGAGTTGTTGGGGGGGCCATCTTCTCCACAGTGGTCTTCCAGTCTTTTGACATGTGTTTCGTCTGGTGGGCAATACAGTGTCCCAGGGATGTAACTTGCTTCTGGCATCACTGGACTTTGTTCTTCCAGACCTTGCGTTGCTGTTCTTCCAGGTAGAGTAGGAGAGACAAGGAATAGACTGTGCAGGTGTCTATGTCAACCACACAAAAGAGGAAGTCATCCACGTGTTGTAGAAGAGTGACTCTTGCATATTCTGCAATCCAGTTGATGAGGATGGAGGACATTGTCTTGGTGAAACTTAAAGGGCTTGTTTTGAGCACCTTGAGGCAACATTGTCCATATGCACTGCACTGGTGCGTGAAAGCAGGCCTCCAGGTGGAGGGGAAACACTGAAGAAGGTACTGGCCAGGTTGATCACCGTGAATACCGTTGCGGTGACTGGGACTCTTGAGAGCAGAGTGTGATGGTTCAGCACTGTTGGGGTTTAAATACCGTAGCCTCTTTCGCGGCCTCCAGGCCTTGCACCATTCTGAACTCAGTGGGGTTTACAATCTTTTTCTTCACTGTGGAAAGCTGGGATTGATTCCGATGGGCGAGGCAGCCCAGTTTGGCCTTGTCCTTCAGTATGCGGCAGGGGACTCCCATCTGCTGGTGCAGAGCTGGCGGGAAAACAAGCCGTCTACTAGGATCTACATCATGAGAGATGACGACCAGCTGGCTTTCTTGTTCTCCACCAAGACAGTTACTGTGTTAGCACCTGTTCTGGTCACAGGGGGTCTTCTTGTTGGGACGTCTCCTTAAACGGCTGCTTTCTTTTCAGCACGGGCCATCAGTAGTTTCTTTTTCTCCAGCTCGGTCTCAGGTCAGTATTTGTGCACAAGTTTGAAGAGCTGAGTGGCCTTTTTCCGGTCTAGGGCCTGGGTGAACTGGTTGATTGCAAGGGGCACCTCCTGGTGCTTGCAAAAGATGAACCTCTGGCGTTAGAGCTGGATGAGGTGTTGCCATTCCATGAAGCGAGTAGAGTCCTTCTTGAGTTGAATATCCTGGCCAATGCCAAAGTTCTCAGGCCGTCTTCTTAAGCGAGTTCACTTAGACCTTCAGTTGGTCAGAGACATCTTGACCCTGGGTGATGGAGTGGCTTTTCTGGTACTATATCCAGCACCTCCTGTGATAGGTCTGCAGTGTGGTTGTTTGAGGTTCCTGTTTCTTCTTGGGTCAGGGGTGAAGAAAGTGTCATGGTCCCATCTTCCTGGAACACTCTGGTTGCTTTCAGCTTCTGCAGTAGGTCCACTCCCAATAGGTTGAGGGTGCAGGTTTTTTACACAACAAACTGGGACATGATGGAGTGTTCTGGCTGAGTCCACACGCTCAGGGGCTTCATAATCTGGAAATATCTGACTTGACCATCAATTCCCATGCAGGAAGCAGAAGATTCTGATAGGTAGGTGAGGTTGCGGAGTTCCACAAGAAAAGATATGACTACGCCATCCACTCTCAGGATATTGGTCCCACTGGTGGGGTTCCTTGTGGACTTGGTGTGCTCTTGTCCTATGGACGGGGTTCTTCACTGCTTTCTGTGTTTCTTCCTTGGCTTGCTTCTCTAGACAAAGTGGTGGGTCGTAGGGGTTCTCTGCAGCGGTTCCGGTAATGGCCAAGCTTGCCACAGTTGTAACACTTGACATTCCTTCTGTCCCGGCGGGACTCAATCCTTTTTGCTACTGTGAGCAGGGTGTCCATGGCTATTGACGTGTACTCAGGCCTGGCTGCTACCAGTGGTTTCCTGATTGGTTCTCTCAGTCCATGCACAAAAGCCTGTGCCAACATCCGTCTGTGTGTCTGATCATGGGTAATGAGGCCCAAATCTTGAAACACTTGCATTACTCTGTAATGGAACTTCTCCACAGACTCTGTCTTGTCTTGACTCGTGACATGTAGGCTGAGAGTTTGTCCTGTCAGTCTGCTTTTGGCCCATTCTCTGAGTTGCTCAATTAGCTTTGGTCCTGTCTCCCAGGCATACGCATCTAACTCTGTTGGAAGCTTGAAGTGTTCTCTCATAATTGACCAGAATGCATCACCTGCTTTTATTTCCATTTCGGTCCAGAGATCAATCCAGGCTGCTGTATACGTTTGCTGGATCTGCTGCATTTTTTGGCAAAATAGCATGGGATGTATCCCTGGGTCTGGCAGCATACTGATCACCTGGCTTGGGATGAAGGGCTCATAGGATGGTGCCTCTACCTGTCCCTGCTCTATTGGTGCTTGTGTGTTTTCTTCCCTAGTATTGGGCAGCATGTGTGACGTTGCATCTTCATCTTCATCAGATAAGAAGTGACATGGTGTACTTGGTGCATACACTGGGTGAGATTTGGGCTTTAAAGTTGTCTTGCTGCATGGGGATTTCCCACTTCCTTGCTGAGGCTGCGGTGGATCAGTGTCATGGTTCCATTCTAGCAGCCCTGTAGCTATACCACTCCCCTGCGAAGCCCTAGCAGTGGACTGTTGTGTCTGGGGGCTACATGTAGCGTTTTGTGTAGGGAGATCTGTACTTTCTTCTCCTGATATAATGACTGGCAATGTTTGTACTGTGCTTGGGATAGACAAGGTGCCCTGTGCTGGAGACACTGAATACAGGGACACCACATTGCTTGGATTGGGCGTTGACCCAGTTGGTAACGAAGCAGGAAAAAAAGGAAAAGAAGGGAGGTGTGCCTGAGAGGAGGAGGAAGGAGGAGAAAGATCTTCCCCGCTTCGTGCAGCCTGGAGGGCATGGCTGGAGCTATGATGCCGTCTCCCAGTAGGGAGAGGTGGGAGGCACCGCATGTTGCACAAGTGTCCCTGTACCATGGATTCTGTTGAGAACAGACTGAACATGTCCAATATTTCCCTTCACCATATGGGGGTGGTGATGGCTTAGCATCTTTCCCTATCTTGTACACATAAAAATCATATCCTGGCTTGTTCACATATCTTTCTGAACTTCCTAAACGATGCAAGTTTACTGCCACTTTGTACCATGCATTTGCATCAGTCAGCAATTTTGAATCTACTAGCTTCCCTTTTCTATTTTTCAATACATCCTGCCATTCCGCAGCTTGGAGTCTGCCCTTCTTATGGATTTCACACACTTTCATGAGCTGTCTGTAATTTTTTACATACTTTACTCCTTCTTGTTCAGCTACCAGCTGGGGGGCAGTTTTCTCTCCAGGAGCATAAGACTCTCCTGCTTGCCCATCTTGTTCCCCATTTTTATATAAAAAAAAAAAAAAAATTTCCTCGCCGAATGCCCGACGGGAGGGGCTGCTCAGACCACTGCGTAGTTTGTGTCTGCTCTCTCCCACAGCCTGTAATTCTCCTTATCTATGTGACCTTGTTCTAAGGCAAGCTTGTAGAAAAAAAAAAATGGCTGGAGAAATAAAGCTCTAAAATAAATTGCTTAGAGAAAAAATCTCTCCAAAATCATTTAAAAATGTACTTAAAAGAAAAATTTTAAAAACAAAGTTAGATTTAGTAAAAAAAAAAACTCTAGAAAAAGTAAACATAAAAAAAAATAAATTCACCAAAAAGGGGAGAAAAGAAAAACCGTATTAATCATAAAACTCTGAAAAACAACCCTTGTTACTAAAACAGCTAATTAAAAATCTCTGGAATGTCAGCTGGCTGCTTCCCCCCTCCCTTCCTTATATCTCTGCTTGCTGTCTCTATAGGCACTGAAATCACGTAACAAAAAAAAAAAAAAAAATTATTATTCCTCAGAATAGCAAAAAATGAATATAGTTCAGTCTGAATGCCTGATAATTTTCACATTAAAACCTGTAGCCAAAAAACTAGCTTAAAAAAATAAAAATCAAAGCCAAGAAACAGAATGTCTGATAACGTGATTAGCAGAGGAGGGGGGTCAAAGGGGTTTTCTCGCTGCTGCAGCCAGCACACTGCTCTGAATGAGTTACTGACAGAGCGCACGGAGATGTGATTTAAAGCGACAGTACCTGATACAGACAATGAGACAGACACCCGGGAGAATACGAATCCCTCTTTTGATGATCTGTGACACATACAAGCTGCTCTGGTAACTGATAACTCACCAATTGCACTGAGCGCGGCGAAGCTCAAGGTTCTATCGCTCTGTACCGTAGCCCTGGCCGGTGCGACGGTCACAGTAATCTGCAATAGCCTTCATCAAAATTCTCACTATCCACGTCTGATTTGACTGGGATGGCCTCCCGGTGCGTGGACAATTATTGTGAGAACTTATCCAAACAAAGCTTCTGCCCTTCACGTCTGATTTGACTGGGATGGCCTCCCAGTGCGTGAAAGTTTACTGCAGAAACTTAACCGAACAAAGCCCTCGCTTCCACAACTGGATTTTTTTTTTTGGGATAACCTCCCTCCAATGTGTGAAGAATATCTGCGTGGACTTATCCAAAACAAAGCTCCCGCCCTCCATGTCTGATTTGACTGGGATGGCCTCCCGGTGCGTGAAAGTTTACTGTGGGAACTTATGCAGCAATTGTCTTTTGCTATACAGCCCCCAGAAATTAGCAAGCAAAAACACAGTCACCGTTCCAACTTTCTCCCGGTTCACATAAAACATGAAACATATACAGCACAGCAGCAACCAACTCGGCTTATATCCCAGGGCTTTTGGATAAGGGTATGGACTTTTTACACAACCTGGGAATGCGGTGATGACCACGTCCGACCGGCTGGAAGTGTAGGCTAGGACTAGGCACAGGGAACATTCAGGTAAGATGACAAAGTTTTCTTACCTTACTGATGGAGCTGCAGTCTCCGTCCCGTGTGCCAAGGCCAGGGCCAACACCCCCGTCTCTCCGGTCGGCCGAGTCCTCGTGCGTTTCGTCCAATGCCCCGCGTGCAGGCGCCAACTGATATGGAAATTTAATTAGGATAAAAATATCCTGTGTTTGCTGCTTGCCATGTCCAAATCTCTATATAATGTCTTTTTGAGCGCTCAGAACGAAATGAGGACTGTCCACACGAAAGTGTCAGTATAACAGTTCGTCAAAGACATACATTTATTATCCTTCAAGGTTTTATACATTTTCAAAAAGGGGCTGGTTAGTCAATTAACATACAATTAAAAGCTGCTAGATTATTGGCTGTTCTAGTGTAAATATGATAATTATGATAATCATGATTAAAAGAGCTGAAGCTGCAGAATTATTGTTTATATTCTCTTGACCTAGTTGTCTTGCATAACTATAATGTAAACAACAGATATCTAATAGGACATTTTGTACTTCATGCATTTGTTCCTTTACGAAGGCCTCTTATGAAGGCCAGATTTCTTTAAAACGACTGATTATATCTGGCCTAGAAATATGTGAGCACAGGGTTTTTTAGCAAGTGAGATCTATCTAACTGTGAACTGTGAATACATATATGTGAATATACTTTGAATATATGGAATACATATATATTTCCATGACAACCCGTTGGTGTTCCCTCTGTTGTTATGGTGTAGTTTTGTATGCAAGGTGGTTGTTGATTTTCCCCTTGTACTGTCTCGTTCGTCTAGTACTGTGTGTGGGCTTATATTATCCCGTTCCCTGTTGTTGTGATCAGGGTCCTTCTCAGGACTAGATCACTGAGGTTCAGGGATCCTCAGGAGGTAGGGATTACGCTGGCGGCCTGGACCTCTGTACCTTTAACAGTACCTCCAGGTAGAGGGATTAGTCAGGGCCCCAGCTTAGGGTCAGCTTAGGCCCCTAATCTCCGGTACACAGAGACAGCGTGACAGTAAAATACTCAATCGAATGCCTACCTGGCCGGACTGGACCACTTGGAAAAGTCTGTCCCTTTCTTGCTCATTACCATAAGAGGTTTTGCCACTACCGAAACCATTTTGATGAGCTTACGGTAGTAGTTGGTGAAACCCAAAAACCTTTGGAATGCCTTCAAATCCTAAGGACGATCCCAATCCAGTACTGCCCAGACTTTCGCAGCATCCATGCGAAAACCGGTGGACGATAAAACATATCCTAGAAAAGGGATGTCCTCAACCGAGAACATACATTTCTCAGGTTTGACAAATAATTAATTGTCTCTGAGGATCTGTAAGACCTGCCTGACATGTACCTGATGTGGCTTAAGGTCAGTTGAATAAATTAATATGTTATCAAGATAGATTACTACAAATCTACCTACAAAATGGTGGAAGATGGTGGGAGCATTAGTCAACTCAAATGGCATCACAAGGTTCTCATAGTGTCCTTCAGGCATATTCAAAGCTGTTTTCCACTCATCATCCTCTTTAATTTTTAATATGTATGAGATTATACTCCACCTGTGATCCAGTTTAGAAAACCATTTTACTCCTACAATCTGACTAAAGAGGTCTGGGATGAGAGGAAGTGGATACGGATGCTGTAATGTGTTCTGATTGAGTTAGCTGAAATCTAGGTAGGGACGTAGCCCCATCTTTCTTCTTTACAAAGAAAATTTCTGCAGCAGTGGGGATGAGGATGGTCTCAAGGGTGGGTGCAGAGTCGATGGAAACTATAGGTATAGGTCTGAACAGTGTATGTGGTTTAAGGCCCTGGACCTGGAGGAACTTAGCGTTGATCAAGTTACACCCTGCTTCACTGTGCAGAAAAGCAGAAACAGCCACCTTATTTTTGCCCAAATGGATTTCAGCCGGCAGAAAAATTGTGTCCTAAAAATAGGGGAGATGTGTACACCCTGGTTGCTAACATCCCCTCAATCAAGGGCTCCTTAGTTTTCTGGCAGCTGTTTAGAGTGAGATAGGGAAGCATCCATGCCCATGAAATGGCCCTTTCTGCCACAGTAAAAACATACTCTCCCTTTGCGCCAAACAGCAGACTGCTTTCCAGAACGAGTTGCCCCATGCAACTGCATAGGTTCCTCAGAAGACTCAGACCAGGTTTCCCTTGGCCTTGGACCTCCCACACATTGGGGTGTCTCTTTATGCACCTGGATAGCCAGAGACATGGCCACCTCAAGGGAAACTGGAGTCTCATACAGGGCTAAGGCATCTTTCACCCTTACTGATAACCCTTCACAGAACTTGCTACGGAGCATGGGGTCGTTCCATTTAGTCTCAGTTGACCACCTCCGAAACTCGGAGCAATACCCTGCTGAAGCTGACGTAATGTGGACTCAGCCAGGGAGATGAGGTCAGGGTCATCTTATATATGACCCAGTGACAGAAAAAATTTCTCCACCATCCAGAGTGACTGGGAGTCAGACGGGAGAGAGAAGTTCACCATCTGTGCATATGCTGCCAATGTGATGTCACTACATGCATTCAGCATTTTATATATTAGTGACGTCTTATCCCCTTATTGGCTGATCAGCATCTGGGGATGGATAACTGAAGTTGTTAGCAGATTAGTGATAGGCTGTTTCTTCACAGCTATATAACAAATATTGCTGGATAGGCTGCCTCATTTTGACCTTACATATGTGCCCTATGATTGGCCAACATAATATGCACAATGTTATAGTAATCACTTTTGGTCAGTGATTCATTATATTTACCTACAAATACTAATCTTCCTGTTACCTTTGTGACATGCCCCTTTATGAAGCAAGGGTGAAGCACGCGTTGGGACGCTGGGACAATATTGCCTTTAGACATTCTTATCAGCATAGCATGTAAGTACTTCTACTTTTATAACGATAGTCAAGAATTTTCATTATGTCATATACTACAGAGTTTTGTAAATATGTCCAAAAGAATGCTTATATGCACGTGCCACTTTACAGCCTTTGTAAAATACATTGTATACCTTATTGTATTACTTGATGCATGCATGGTCCTCCATTGTGTTTTTCCCTCTGCTAAGCCCTGACCCATTTCGCTGACATCAGATTTATTTACTCTCATTTGTTATTCCTTTTTATTTTATGTAATTGTATATATCTTATTGATTTGTTACTGTTCTGTATCATCTTGTATATTTTAATAACTACTACCTATCTTTCTGGATTGAATATAAAATTGAATAGCTCTGTTTCTTTTGCTCTGTAAACCGCAACTATGAAGCCACATGCTACCTGTAACAAGTGTACAATCAACCTGTATAAATAATTGGTGGTGGCAGCTAGTGGTTCTTTTTGTTATTGCAAAGCTGGCAGTGACCATGTGGGGTTATATACATATATTCCATGCATTATAAGCAGAGGTGTATATACCATACGCTCACTGTTAGATCGCCAATAACTGTCCTAGTAGTGGATGCAGCCGCAGCTCATCCATCACTAGTCAGACAATTGCGCACTTTATTTTGCAGTTTATGAGACGCTCTGGATTATAAGACGCACACCCAATTTTGAGGAAAAATATAGTAAAAAGAACTTTTTCTAATAAAATGATGGTGCTTCTTACAATCCGTGCATTTTATTGCTTATCGGGGTGGTGGCAGCGGTGAAGTGGGGTCCCAGGGTCGCTGCTGGGGGAAGCAGGAGTGGGGCAATGCTGCGGACCCCAGACTTGGAGAAAGGGTTGTTCGGATGTGCAACACTGCGGGTGTTCAGTGATACGGGGGCTCTGCCAACATTTTGTGAAAGCTCGGAGCCCCTGTACCTCCATGGTTTACTTTGCGGTGAATTCTAGGAAAATGGCCACTGGGGATGGCACATACGCAGATGGAGATCTTGGAGCTGAGATCTCATCTCCCAAGTTCTTGCCGAGATCTCCATCTGTGCATGTGCTGCTCTTGGCAGCCATTTTCCAGTCCAGGTGTTCACCGTAATGTAAACCATGAAAGTGCGGGGGTCCCAGGCTTTCAATAAATGTTGGTGGAGCCCCCTCACCACCGAACACCTGCAGTGTCTCACCTCCAAACACCCCCTCATCCCAGTCTGCATCAATGTGACTCTCTTGTCTCCTCCAGCAGTGACCCTGGGACTCTGCTCCACCACGGCCTGTAAGGTATTTTAAAATTAAAAGATGCACCCCCATTTCCCCCCAAATTTGGGGAAAAAAAGTGTGTCTTACAATCCGAAAAATACGATAATTGTCCTGACAATTGGAAGCAGCAGAATTGCATTCGCATGACAACTGGTGGCAGCAATGGGGTCTGTGTTATCTCTCCGGTGTCATCTGTGACAAAATAGTAACATTGGTGGGTTCAGCATGACCCCATGGCTGTTACTTTGACATTAAGCAACAAGCAATAAACTGTAGAATTAAAAGTAAATTGGAGAGAATTTTTAATGAGATGTAAATTGCAAAGTTGCTGAAGAATTGGTAAAAGTTGGTTAAAAATCTGACCTGTTGTTAATCCATATGATTTTTAGTCTAACAGTGGTGACCAACATGAATTTAGAAAAAATGACCTTTTGTTTATCAGCTTAATAGAAAGGGGCATTTTGTAAAGTTGATACTAAATCATTTCGGCAAACCCAGAGGACATTGTCAGTGAGAAAGAAGACCTGTGACAGGCCAATATTCTAAACGTCAAAGTTTTTGATAAAAAAAAAGACATCACTTCTTTTATGCACAGTCATATTTGAAAACATTGATATTGTATTCTAACTTAATTTACAATTTTGGATTTTACATCTACTTGTAATTTTAGTGCAATTATCTAAAGTTTTAGTTACATTTAATATAGCCAATTAGTGTTCAGCAAGAGATTATGTAGTGATAACATGCATAATCTCATGCAATTTGAGCTTGCCAACAATTAGCTGTATATTAAACACTACATTGTAATACCATATCAAATAGATAACAGTATTCGTCAACTAAGTATCTAACATTTGTACTTTCCTCAAATATAATTTACTCTTGTTTAAATAAAATAAAGACAAGTCTTCAAATTCCATAATTCATTGTATATTTGCTATTTAGGATTGTTAACATTTTACTGTATGTCAAATAGTTTGAAAAAATGTAATAACTTGTTTCAAATAAATCCACATCAATTCAGCTTAGTATTTAATAACTGGCTACAGTGGGTGGACAGGAGATATGTTATTTTCATATGCATTAATTATCACTGCATATATTTAAGTTTTAGAATCCACATAACTTGTGCAGATTTTACTTCAAAAAATGTTACTATTTTTATTTAATTCTAAAATGTTATATTGCAATATCAAACTGACAAAACACAATGAACCTCATAAATGAAAAAGTTCCGTATTTACAAAATTATTTTATGTCAGTTTCCATAAAATAGAACATTGTTAGCAGGTCAGTAAAATTAGTTTGTTATACAAATGATCTGCTTCTCCTTTCTAAGGCATGTTGTAGATACAGAAATGTATTGACATGTGCAGGCATTGTTCCAGTTTGAAATACAGTTTTTATCAATCTAGAGGTGTTTCTTATCTTAAAGCAAATACTTTTCGTATTTTAGATGTCAACACATATAGAAAGCAAAATCAATGCTAGTATTGGATAATCTAAGGATGAAAAGACCAATATTTGGCACTTTGTTCATGTTAAGTGCAAAACTTTCAAATGAATGGTATTGTATGTTGAATTAATGATTTCTGGAGGAACATATTAATAAAAATGTCAATCATGACTGTTCATTTTAATAATAGGATGATTGAAAGATAACATAACTCAGCAGAAGTAAAAGAGTGCAGAGAATTAAAAACCTCAATAAAATAAACACAGCACATTTTTGGAAGATGTTCAGAATAGTTGTCCCCTTCTGATGTCATCTTAAAATGTTTTACAGTTTAAAGCTTT
Source organism: Oophaga sylvatica (assembly GCA_033576555.1). Taxonomy (NCBI): domain Eukaryota; kingdom Metazoa; phylum Chordata; class Amphibia; order Anura; family Dendrobatidae; genus Oophaga; species Oophaga sylvatica. The sequence goes on along the minus strand of JARQOD010000004.1, from coordinate 301,616,718 downwards.
AGACTTTTTATTATTATAATATGACAATGAAAACTCTTTCTTGCAATACTATTATATTAATCTTATTAAGGCTAGAATTAGGAGTTGAATTTTAGGGTTAAAAAGTGGAATATTTTTACCAAAATTCTTTACTGAAGGAAGATATTCACATTTTAGTAATAGAGAGGTTTTGAAATTAGAACAAAAAACTACAGGAATGTTATCTAAGAAAACGAAAAGGTAATTTATCAAAGATAAGAATAAAGAACAGGTGGTAACAAAATTAAGAGGAATGCCTCAAAATGATCAAATCAGTTAATATGTCTCATAATTAGAGATGAGCTAATCGATTCACAGGACTTGCTTCAGTGTTCAGCTCAGTGGTTTATGGCCACCAGATACTGGATGACATCCCAACAAACCACCTCCTATCAGACAGAATTCTCGTTGCCTCTTCTGATTTGTAGACCATAAAGATTTGTACAACAAATTATTGCATGACTGTATAGTCAGATACTCTTTTCCTCAAAGATTACAGCTAATTTCTAGGGGTACATTAAAAAACATATTCACGTCAGTTAACTGCCACCTCAAATTTATTTTCATGAGACACCCTTTTAAAAGTTACTTACCAAATTTAATCATAGGTGAGTTGGTAAAATCCTATGAACTGCAGGGGAGAAGAGCTTTAAAGCTAAGAAAGACAATTGGATATAGTTGATTATCTTGGAATCATTCATGAGGCGTGTTAAGCTATGTGCCCACGTTGTAGAAATGCTCTGGAATTGTCCACAGCATTTCTGCAACTCCCCGCCGCGGGTAAAACGCATGCGGAAATCACATGCATTTTCCCGCAAAACACAAGCGTTTTTAGCTTGCAGTATGCTAGCACTTTTCCAAGTGATTTGAAGCAAGCGATTGACAAGTTGGTCACACTTGACAAGCATAGTGCTTGACAAGTGTGACTAACTTTTTACTATTGATGCTGCCTATGCAGTATCAGTAGTAAAAGATAGAATGTGAAAAATATAAAAAAATAAAAAAATATGGGATATACTCACCTCCTGGCGATCACAGTCCTCAACAGCGCTGCCGGCAAGTTCCGTTCCCAGGCGTGTTTTGCGAGAAAGATCTTTGTGACGTCGCGGTCACTCAATCGCGACGTCACAAAGGTCTTTCTCGCTAAGCAAGCCTGGGAACTTAACTTTCCGGCAGCGCCGTTGAGGAGCGGGAGGACTCCGGGGGCCGACAGAGTGTAAGTATATCCCTATTTTTTATTTTCATTCTATTTTTTACAGGAATATGGTACCCAGGGCCTGGACGAGAGTCTCCTCTCCTCCAGACCCTGGGTACCATCCGCACATGAAGCGCTCAATTTACGCATGGTGGGCATAGCCACATGCGTAAAGTGAGCGTTTCAATGCAATCCTATGGCGGCAGAATCTCTGCGATTCTGCAAAATTAATCAACATGCAGCGGATTTTTCTGCTATGCAATTTCACAGAGGAAAAAACTGCAGCATTGGTACAGCAATTTCGGAATCCGATAGGATTGCATCGGATGCATTTTGTTAATATTTTTATAAGTGTTTCAGCTGCGGAAAAATGCAGTGGAAATGCTTAAAAAATGCAACGTGGGCACATAGCCTAATAGATACTGTACTTTACCAGATATGAAATGTGTGAGAAAAACATTCTTCTCATTATCTTCACATGTATAAAAAATAACTTTACTCATGATTAAAAGTATGTTCCAGTACAAATAGGAAAGAACTGTGTGGAGGAAAAAAGTACACACAAATAAAGCAGTATCACCTGGTAGAGATTTTGAAAGGCAGGCGTACGCACTCACCAGGCATTGTTGTGTGAAGGCACAACACCTGCAGATGTGTATGACCACTGCAGTGGTCCCGTGGCTGAAGGAGAGAATCTTTTACCAGATGTATAATAGTAGGGAGGATGATATCATGTTGTACAGGCTGCAATGTGGTAAATAAGACTTTTGTGTACCCAAATGGTTCCTTAATGTTCCAAAGCATTTATCAAGTTTAAAAAAACAACAAAAACAATAAGCAAACAAAAAAACATACATTCTGTATAAATACTAACAAAACATATTTTTTTTATGTTGCTAAAGGTACACGTTTGGCATCAAAAAGTATTAGGAAAATAAAGAGACAGTCTGAAACACAAGGCTTCTCATTTATTGGAGTGCAGCTCATACAAAGTGAAATTGACCTCCTCTACTACCAGTGAAAATAAGAGCATTTTAGCATTACAGAGACAAATAAGATAATTTAGTAAAGATTAATTTGACATTACCTAGATTTTCTACCTGCCAATATAATAATGACAAGTTGTAAGAACTGTATATCACCACATAGATCTTACCCAAATGTGCAGGACTAGGTACCCCCAGCACTAGTGCAGCTGTCCGGTCCCGACGCACGTTTCGTAGGTTAGAACCCACTTTCTCAAGGGACGGTACACCGTGGTGCATGCGCTGTGCGTCTCCCAGGTCCTGTAACATGAAGCCAGGGCGTCAGGCAGTGCAGGCACAGGGGAAAAGGGATTCCCGGGGCCTGCCCCCACCCGTGGAGTGACGCTCATTGTGCAATTTGTCCTGAGTACGCCAATACCCCATATGTGGGGGTAAACCACTGTTTGGGTGCATGGCAGAGCTTGGAAGGGATGGAGCGCCGTTTGACTTTTTCAACGCAGAATTGGCTGAACGCCATGTCGTGTTTGGAGAGCTCCTGATCTGCCTAAACAGTGGAAACCCCCGATAAATGACACCATTTTGGAAACTAGACCCCTCAAGGAACTTTTCTAGATGTGTGGTGAGAACTTTGAATCCCCAGGTGTTTCACTAAAGTTTATAACGCCTGAGCATGAAAATAAAAAAATCATATTTTTTCCACAAACATGATCTTTTAGTCCCCAACTTTTTATTTTCCCAAGGGTAACAGGAGAAATTGGACCCCAAAAGTTGTTGTCCAATTTGTCCTAAGTACGTTGATATCCAATATGTGGGAGAAAACTACTGTATGGGCACACGTCGGGGCTCGGAAGGGAAGTAGTGACATTTTGGATTGCAGACTTTGATGGAATGGTTCTGCGGGCGTCATGTCGCATTTGGAGAGCCTCTGATGTGCCTAAACAGTGGAAACCCCCCACAAGTGACCCCATTTTGGAAAATAGACCCCACAAGGAACTTATCTAGATGTGTGGTGAGCACTTTGAACCCCGAAGTGCTTCACAGAAATTTATAACGTACAGCCGTAAAAATATAAAATCATTTTTTTTACAAAAATGATTTTTTCGCCCTTAATATTTTATTTTCACAAGGGTAACAGGAGAAATTGGACCCCAAAAGTTGTTGTCTATTTTGTCCTGAGTAGGCTGATACCCAATATGTGGAGAGAAAACTACTATATGGGCACATGTCGGGGCTCGGAAGGGAAGTAGTGAGGTTTTGAATTGCAGACTTTGATGGAATGGTATGCTGGCGTCATGTCGCATATGGAGAGCCCCTGATGTGCCTAAACAGTGGAAACCCCCCACAAGTGACCCCATTTTGGAAAATAGACCCCACAAGGAACTTATCTAGATGTGTGGTGAGCACTTTTAACCCCGAAGTGCTTCACAGAAGTTTATAACGTACAGCTGTGAAAATAAAAAATCTTTTTTTTTTAAAAAAAAAAATATTTTTTTGCCCCTAATATTTAATTTTCACAAGGGTAACAGGAAAAATTGGACCCCAAAAGTTGTTGTCCAATTTGTCCTGAGTACGCTGATACCCAATATGTGGGAGAAAACTACTGTATGGGCACACGTCGGGGCTCGGAAGGTAAGTAGTGACGTTTTAAATTGCAGACTTTGATGGAATTGTCTGCTGGTGTCATCTCGCATTTGGAGAGCCCCTGATGTGCCTAAACAGTGGAAACCCCCCACAAATGACCCCATTTTGGAAAATAGACCCCAGAAGGAACTTATCTAGATGTGTGGTGAGTGCTATGAAGCCCCAAGTGCTTCACAGAAGTTTATAACGTACAGCCGTAAAAACAAAAAGATAATTTTTTTTTTTTACAAAAATGACCTTTTTGCCCCCAATTTTTTATTTTCCCAAGGGTAACAGAAGAAATTGGACTCAAGAGTTATTGTGCAATTTGTCCTGAGTACGCTGATATCCCATATGTTGGGGTAAACTACTGTTTGGGCGCATGGCAGAGCTCAGAAGTGAAGGAGCACCATTTGACTTTTTCAACGCAGAATTTGCTGGAATTGAGATCAGACGCCATGTCACATTTGGAGAGCCCCTGATGTGCCTAAACAGCGGAAACCCCCCAATCCTAACTCCAACCCTAACCCCAACACACCCCTAACCCTAGTCCCAACCCTAACCATAACCCTAACCACAAACCTAACCCCAACCCTAACCCTAATCCCAACCCTAACCCTAATCCTAACTTTAGCCTCAACCCTAACCCTAACTTTAGCCGCAACCCTAACCCTAACCCTAATGGGAAAATGGAAATAAATACATATTTTTGATTTTATTATTTTTCCCTAACTAAGGGGGTGATAAAGGGGGGTTTGATTTACTATTTATAGCGGATTTTTATGATTGGCAGCTGTCACGCTAAAAGACGCTTTTTATTGCAAAAAATAGTTTTTGCATCACCACATTTTGAGAGCTATAATTTTTGCATATTTTGGCCCACAGAGTCATGTGACAAATTGTAAAAACTGTATATCACCACATAGATCTTACCCAAATGTACCAGTTGACATTTTTATTGGTACCATTTTTCAGCACATGACATTTTAATTTTTGGGAGGTTAGAATGAACAAAAATCAGCAATTCATGAATTTCTTTTGGGGGGGGCGTTTATACCGTTCTGCGTGCGGTAAAATTGATAAAGCAGTTTTATTCATCGGGTCAGTACGATTACAGCAATACCTCATTTATATAAATTTTTTTATGTTTTGTCCCTTTTATACAATAAAAACAATTTTATATAAAAAATAATTATTTTTGCATCGCTTTATTCTGCGAGCCATAACTTTTTTATTTTTTTCGATGATAATGCTGTATGGCAGCTCGTTTTTTGCGGGACAAGATGACATTTTCAGCGGTACCATGTTTATTTCTATCAGTCTTTTTGATCGCAAGTTATTCCACTTTTTGTTTGGCAGTATGATGATAAAGCATTGATTTTTTGCTTTGTTTTTTTTTTTACGGGGTTCACTAAAGGGGTTAACTAGCAGGACAGTTTTATAGGGGGGGTTGTTACGGACGTGGCAATACCAAATATGTGTACTTTTATTGTTTTGTTTTTTTTATTTACAGGAAGAAATGAATTTATTGGGGAATATCTTTTTTTTCCCTTTATTTTGGATTTTTTTTTACACTTGTGATTTTCATTTTTTTAACTTTTTTACTTTGTCCCAGGGTGGGACATCACAGTATGGGGTCTGATCGCTAGTGTGACAGTGTGCACAGCACTCTGTGAGACCAGCGATGTGACAGGCAGTGCTGCAGGCTTCATCAGCGCCTGCTCTCAGCAGGCACTGAGGAAGCCGCCTCCCTGCAGGACCTGGTGGCCATCTTGGATCTGGGGCCTTGCAGGGAGAAGGCCTCAGAACAGCGCGATTACATCGCACTGTTCTGAGGGCCTCAGTGGAGCGCACAGGGAGCCCCCTCCCTGCGCGATGCTCTCCTGTGCCCCCGGTACACCGCGATCATGCTCGCAGTGTGCCAGGGGTTAATGTGCCAGGAGCGGTCCATGACCACTCCTGGCACATAGTGCTGGGTGTCAGCTGTGATAATCAGCTGACACCAGGCGGCGATCAGCTGTGCTCCCCCCGTGAGCGCAGCTAATCGCCTTGGACGTGCTATCCCGTCCCTGGGAATTAAGTCCCAGGTCACATGGACGGGATAGTACGTCTGATGACAGAAAGGGGTTAATGTTAATGAGATGCAGGGAGATGGAGAGGGAGGAAGGAGCTTACTACGCTGAGAATGTGTAGCTAAAAATTTGTCCCGGAGTTCCTCCTGAGGGTGCCATTTCCACTGGTGATCACAGGAAGGTAGACGAAAAAATGGGGAAAGATTCTGGCACAACCATCCAGGGATAAAACGGATTCTTTATTCAAATGTAGTTAAAATATTAAAAGGCGAGGCCTCGTACCTGACAACTTTCATGTGTATACACACCCTTAGTCATAATTAGACTTCAATGTTATAAACGGGTTCATCTGAAATAAAAAAACAGAAAAAGTTGTCTCTGCATAATTTCATTGCCAACAGATTTCTGCTGGATTCATTGTGACAGATCATTACTGGACATGTGAACATATGCTTAAAGTGAACTTAGCATGTCCTATAACACTATCATCCTGAAGACTTAGGCCGGCGTCACACTGGCGACAGAATCGGACGACTGCAATACGATGAAAAATCGTTTTGCAGTCTGCCCTATGTTAATCTATGGAGCAGCTCCCAGTATCAGATTTTTTGTGGTCCGTTTTAAACGTCCGTGTGCAATCGCAGCATGCTGCGATTGTCACCGATTGTGGGTCGACTATCGCCAATGCAAGTCTATGGGAGCGATGAAAAATCTGATTACAAACGGACCGCATGTGTGACTTGCGATTAAATCGCATCGGTGTCCTTTAGAAAAGCCGGCAATTCATCCCCGGCTATACTGTAAAATCACACTGACAGCTTTAATAAAGAATAGAAAGAATAGATATACACACATAGAATACAATATATATATATATATATATATATATATATATATGTAATTGTGACATGTATATATATATATATATATTTATATTTCCTAGACTTCTACATACTGTAATAGCCGCTAATTCAATTGCCGGCTTTTGTGAAATCACAGAAGCCGACATGAAATGATACATTGTTTCCACACAGTTAACCATGTCATTTCCTGTATTTTGATATTTGTTTCGAACTTACAATTACATGAGTGTATTTGTGCAAAATTTCAGACATGTAGGGGTTAATTAAAGGTGTAAATTCGTTGAAAAAAATGCGTGGGCTCCAGCTGTATTTTCTCCACCAGACAGACAAAGCAAGCGAGTGGGGCAGATAATAATAGCCTAGGGAGGGTACATTTTTTTTGTGCCCCCCCTGGCTACTAACATCTGCCCCCAGACACCCTAGAAAGGGCAAATCTATAATTAGATTCGCCCTTTCTGGCACTTTGCCCGTCTATTCCCATTGCCCTGTAGCGGTGGCGAATGGGTTAATAATGTCACCTTAATGTCACCTTAGTATTGAAAGGTGACCTTAAGGCAGGTTAATAATTGAGAGCTGTCAATTAGACAACTATCAATTATTAATCCTATTGAAGTAAATTAAAAAACACACACTTTAAGAATAAATAATTTTAATGAAATAAAAACACATATTTTTGACCATCTTTTATTTAACTCTTAATCCGTTCGAAGCCCTTGTTCTTCTAAAATAAATATAAAATAATAAAACAACATTATTCTTACCTATCTGGCAATCTGTCACGTCCCACGATGTAATCCTTCACAAAGGGTTAACTAGCAATCAGATAAGCAGCGCAAGTAATCCTGCGTGCTCATCTGATAGCTCCTGAATGAATGAGCTTATCTCCTGCCGAAAGGAGAGGATGTGATTAATGAATGAAGCTTAATTGATTGTATCCCACTTTCACCTTAGGTCAGGTCACTGAAGTGAAAGTGGCAATAAATCAATTAAGCTCCATTCATGAATCTATTCCTCTCCTTTCGCTGGTAGAGTAACTTATTCATTCAGGGGAATACAGGTCTGAGACAGCATTATTAGCTCTCTGCGACCTGTAACCTGTTAACCCTTTCTGATGGATTACACCGTGGGACCTGACTGTACATCGGATTGGTAAGAATCATTTTGCTTTTTTATTTATTTTTATTACAGGAAATGGTTTTAGCAGGAAAATAAAATATAGTCAAAAACTGTGTGATTATTTCATTAAACTTCTTTTTTATTAAACTGTGTGTGTTTTATTTTTCTATCATACAATAGGATTAATAATTGATAGTTGTCTAATTGACAGCTCTCAATTATTAACCTGCCTTAAGGTCACCTTTCAATACTAAGGTGACATTAAGGTGACATTATTAACCCATTCGCCACCGCTACAGGGCAATGGGAATAGACGGGCAAAGTGCCAGAAAGGGCGAATCTAATTATAGATTTGCCCTTTCTGGGGTGTCTGGGGCAGATGTTAGTAGCCAGGGGGGCACAAAAAAAATGTACCCTCCCTAGGCTGTTATTATCTGCCCCCACTCGCTTGCTTTGTCTGTCTGGTGGAGAAAATACAGCGGGAGACCACATATTTTTTTTCAACGAATTTACATCTTTAACCCCTTCACCCCCAAGGGTGGTTTGCACGTTAATGACCGGGCCAATTTTTACAATTCTGACCACTGTCTCTTTATGAGGTTATAACTCTGGAACGCTTCAACGGATCTTCGCGATTCTGAGATTGTTTTCTCGTGACATATTGTACTTCATGTTAGTGGTAAAATTTCTTTGATATAACTTGCGTTTATTTTGAAAAAAACGCAAATATGGCGAAAATTTAGAAAATTTTACAATTTTCAAACTTTGAATTTTTATTCCCTTAAAACAGAGAAATATATCACACAAAATAGTTAAGAAATAACATTTCCCACATGTCTACTTTACATCAGCACAATTTTGGAACCAAATTTTTTTTTTGTTAGGAAGTTATAAGGGTTAAAAGTTGACCAGCGATTTCTCATTTTTACAACAAAATTTACAAAGCCATTTTTTTTAGGGACCACCTCACATTTGAAGTCACTTTGAGGGGTCTATATGGCAGAAAATACCCAAAAGTGACACCATTCTAAAAACTGCACCCCTCAAGGTACTCAAAACCACATTCAAAAGTTTATTAACCCTTCAGGTGCTTCACAGTAACTAAAGCAACGTGGAAGGAAAAAATGAATATTTTACTTTTTAGCCACAAAAATGATCTTTTACAAACTTTTTTTTTATTTTCACTAGGGTAAAAGGAGAAAATGGACAGATAAGGTTGTTATGCAATTTCTCCTGAGTACGCCAATACCCCATATGTGGGGGAAAACCACTGTTTGGGCACACGGCAGAGCTCGTAAGGGAAGGAGCGACGTTTGACTTTTTCAAACTAAAATTGGCTGGAATTTAGATTGGATGCCATGTCGCGTTTGGAGAGCCCCTGATGCGCCTAAACAGTGGAAACCCCCCACAAGTGACACCATTTTGGAAACTAGACCCCCTAAGGTACTTATCTAGATCTGTTGTGAGCACTTTGAACCCTCAAGTGTTTCACAAAAGTTTATAAAGCCTGGTGTGAAAAAAAAAAAAATCAATTTTCCACAAAAATGATTTTTAGTCCCAAATTTTTGAATTTTCCCAAGGAAATTGGACCCCAAAAGTTGTTGTCCAATTTGTCCTGAGTACGCTGATACCCCATATGTGGGGGGAAACTGTTTGGGCGCACGGCAGGGCTTGGAAAGGAAGTAGTAACGTTTTGGAATGCAGACTTTAATGGGGGTCATGTTCCGTTTGCAGTGCCCCAGATGAGCCTAAACAGTGGAAACCCCCCACAAGTGACCCCATTTTGGAAACTAGACCCCCTAAGGAACTTATCTAGATCTTTGGTGAGCACTTTGAACCCCCAAGTGCTTCACACAAGTTTATAATGCCCGGGCATGAAAATAAAAAATCCTATTTTTTTCCCACAAAAATTATCTTTTAGTCAATAATTTTTTATTTTCCCAAGGGTAACAGGAGAAATTGGACCACATAAGTTGTTGTACAATTTGTCCTGAGTACGCTGATACCCCATATGTGGGGGGAAACCACTGTTTGGGCGCACGGCAGAGCTCGGAATGGAAGGAGCACCATTTGACTTTTTCCAACCAAAATTGGCTGGAATTGAGTTTGGATGCCATGTTGCATTTGGAGAGCCCCTGATGTGCCTAAACAGTGGAAACCCCCCACAAATGACCCCATTTGGGAAACTAGACCCTCTAAGGAACTTATCTAGATTTTTGATGAGCAATTTGAACCCCCAAGTGCTTCACACAAGTTTATAACGTAGAGCCGTAAAATTTAAAAATCATATTTTTTCCACAAAAATGATCTTTTCACCCCAATTTTTATTTTTCCAAGGGTAACAAGACTCCAAAAGTTATTGTGCAATTTGTCCTGAGTGCGCTGATACCCCATATGTGGGGGTAAACCACTGTTTGGGTGCATGGCAGAGTTTGGAAGGGAAGGTGCGCCGTCTGACTTTTTCAACGCAGAATTGGCTGGACGCCATGTCGTGTTTGGAGAGCTCCTGATCTGCCTAGACAGTGGAAACCCCCATAAATGACACCATTTTGGAAACTAGACCCCTCAAGGAACTTATCTAGATGTGTGGTGAGAACTTTGAACCCCCAGGTGTTTCACTAAAGTTTATAACGTACAGCCGTAAAATAAAAAATCTTTTTTTTTTTTTACAAAAATGATTTTTTCGCCCCCAATATTTTATTTTCACAAGGGTAACAGAAGAAATTGGAACGCAAAAGTTGTTGTCCAATTTGTCCTGAGTACACTGATACCCAATATGTGGGCGAAAACTACTGTATGGGCACACGTCGGGCTCGGAAGGGAAGTAGTGACGTTTTGGATTGCAGACTTTGATGGAATGGTCTGGGTGCGTCATGTCGCATTTGGAGAGCCCCTGATGCGCCTAAACAGTGGAAACCCCCCACAAGTGACCCCATTTTGGAAAATAGACCCCACAAGGAACTTATCTAGATGTGTGGTGAGCACTTTGAACCCCGAAGTGCTTCACAGAAGTTTATAACGCACAGCCGTAAAAATAAAAAAATCTTTTTTTTTTTTTGCAAAAATGATTTTTTCGCCCCAATATTTTATTTTTACAAGGGTAACAGGAGAAATTGGACCCCAAAAGTTGTTGCCCAATTTGTCCTGAGTACGCTGATACCCAATATGTGGGAGAAAACTACTGTATGGGTACACGTTGGGGCTCGGAAGGGAAGTAGTGACGTTTTGGATTGCAGACTTTGATGGAATGGTCTGGGGGCGTCATGTCGCATTTGGAGAGCCTCTGATGCGCCTAAACAGTGGAAATTCCCAACAAGTGACCCCATTTTGGAAAATAGACCCCACAAGGAACTTATCTAGGTGTGTGGTGAGCGCTATGAAGCCCCAAGTGCTTCACAGAAGTTTATAATGTACAGCCGTAAAAACAAAAAAATAATTTTTTTTGTACAAAAATGATATTTTCGCCCCCAGTTTTTTATTTTCCCAAGGGTAACAGAAGAAATAGGACAAATTGCACAATAACTCTTGGGGTCCAGAGTACGCTGATACCCCATATGTGGGGATAAACTACTGTTTGGACGCATGGCAGAGCTCAGAAGTGAAGGAGCACCGTTTGACTTTTTCAACGCAGAATTGGCTGGAATTGAGATCAGACGCCATGTCACATTTGGAGAGCCCCTGATGTGCCTAAACAGTGGAAACCCCCCAATTCTAACTCCAACCCTAACCCCAACACACCCCTAACCCTAGTCCCAACCCTAGCCACAAACCTAACCCTAACACACCCCTAATCCCAACCCTAACCCTAATCCTAACTTTAGCGCCAACCCTAACCCTAACTTTAGCCGCAACCCTAACCCTAACCCTAATGGGAAAATGGAAATAAATACATTTTTTTAATTTTATTATTTTTCCCTAACTAAGGGGGTGATAAAGGGGGGTTTGATTTACTATTTATAGCGGGTTTTTATGATTGGCAGCTGTCACGCTAAAAGACGCTTTTTATTGCAAAAATAGTTTTTTTGCATCGCCACATTTTGAGAGCTATAATTTTTGCATATTTTGGCCCACAGAGTCATGTGAGGTCTTATTTTTTGCGGTACGAGGTGACGTTTTTATTGGTACCATTTTTGAGCAGGTGACATTTTTTGATCGCTTTTTATTTCGATTTTTGGGAGGTTAGAATGAACAAAAATCAGCAATTCATGAATTTCTTTTGGGGGAGGCGTTTTTATTGTTCCGCGTGTGGTAAAATTGATAAAGCAGTTTTATTCTTTGGGTCAGTACGATTATGGCGATACCTCATTTATATCATTTTTTTATGTTTTGGCGCTTTTATAGAATAAAAACAATTTTATATAAAAAATAATTATTTTTGCATCGCTTTATTCTGCGAGCTATAACTTTTTTATTTTTTTGCTGATGATGCTGTGTGGCGGCTCGTTTTTTGCGGGACAAGATGACGTTTTCAGCGGTACCATGATTATTTATATCGGTCTTTTTGATCGCGCGTTATTCCACTTTTTGTTCGGCGGTATGATGATAAAGCATTGATTTTTTGCTTCGTTTTTTTTTTTTTTAAGGGGTTCACTAAAGGGTTAACTAGTGGGACAGTTTTATAGGGGGGTCGTTACGGACGCGGCGATACCAAATATGTGTACTTTTATTGTTTTGTTTTTTTTATTTACAGGAAGAAATGAATTTATTGGGGAATATTTTTTTTTTTTTTATTTATTTTGCATTTTTTTTTTACACATGTTTATTTTTACTTTTTTAACTTTTTTACTTTGTCCCAGGGTGGGACATCACAGTATTTTATCAGATCGCTGGTGTGACAGTGTGCACAGCACTCTGTCACACCAGCGATCGCACAGGCATAGATGCAGGCTTCTCAGTGCCTGCTCTCGGCAGGCACTGAGGTAGCCGCCTCCCTCCAGGACCCCGGCGCCATCTTGGATCCGGGTCCTGGGAGGGAGGAAGCCCTCAGAACAGCGCGATCACATCGCGCTGGTCTGAGGGTCTCAGGGGGGCGCGCAGGGAGCCCCCACCCTGCGCGATCCTCCCCTGTGCCCCAGTACACCGCGATCATGTTTGATCGCGGTGTGCTAGGGGTTAATGTGCCGGGAGCGGTCCGTGACCGCTCCTGACACACAGTCACGGGTGTCAGCTGTGATAATCAGCTGACACCCGGCGGCGATTAGCTGCGCTCCCCTCAGGAGCGCAGCTGATCGCCTATGACGTACTATCCCGTCCATGGGCAGAATGGCACGGGTTTTATGGATGGGATAGTACGTCTAATGTCAGAGAGGGGTTAATTAACCCCTACATGTCTGAAATTTTGCACAAATACACTCATGTAATTGTAAGTTCGAAACAAATATCAAAATACAGGAAATGACATGGTTAACTGTGTGGAAACAATGTATCATTTCATGTCGGCTTCTGTGATTTCACAAAAGCCGTCAATTGAATTAGCGCCTATTACAGTATGTAGAAGTCTAGGAACTATAAATATATATATATATATACATGTCACAATGACATGTATATATATATATATATATATATATGTGTTCTATGTGTATATATCTATTCTTTCTTTTGTGATTGAAATACTATTCTTTTGGATCCATTATATGTCAGTTTTGCAAGCCTGCGAGAAATTCTCGCAAGTCGGATGAAATCGAATGTTACAAGGTACACACACATGCGACTAAATCGCATCTTTGAAGGAAAATCGGATGACAGAAGGATGTGTGATGTTTGCATTTTGAACCGACAATCGACCGACTAAAACGGACCGATTTTTTGTAGTTGTGTGTGACGCCGGCCTTAGGGTTAATATGCTTTATCAAGGTGCCCGGTCGCAATACTGAAAGTGCAGCACCGAGGAGAAAATTAACTTTATTTCTCCCAAGAGTAATTACTGGCTTTCAGACAGTACAGTCACTAATCACAGCACTGTAATTGCACCCCAGCACTGACTAACAGCTCGATCAGCGATGCATCAGTGCAGAGCCTGCTGTCAATCAGTGGTGGGCATGCTTACAGCCGCCGTTCACTATGTACTAGACGGTGACTAAATCAGTGCCGAGCCACCCCCATGACTGAAAGCCGAGGCTGCCGGAGGAATAAAGCTCATTTCATCCCATGTGGTGCTATTCTTCACCTTACTTGTTTTTTGGGGGGTCAGTGTCACGCTGTAGGGTCAGCTTTTCTTCTGACTGTCACCGACCTGATAATGTTGTCATATCCTAGAGATTGTAAGTCATCGTCAGTTTCTGAATTGGGAAAGTGCTTTTAGCAAAAAATTATCTTAGATCTAAAAGTACACGATGGAAGCACTAGGCAGGAATAGTGCGGAGAATATAAGCACTAGACCGTAATTGTCGTGCCCTCTGTTCACTTACATCCTAATTTACATATAATACTATATTCTCTGATATAATATATATTCTTGATGGTTGAGCACCTGCTAAGCGTTCTTTCTCTCTCTCTCCTCTCTTTCTCTTTTTATCAGGATTGTAACAGAAAACAGATTTCATATATGAGGCATTGTATCACTTTGTCATTATACATAATATTATTATATATTACAATAACACACCTATAAAAAACACTATTCAACAGCAATTGATGAATAAAAAATACATTTTTATTTCAATACACAGTAAAAACAGATATATATAAAACAGAAAATATACACAGGTGAGAACAACACAGATAAGGAAAAGAGGTGGCAAGACCTGCACCCAATAAAATCTAAAATAAACTAAAGTAAGTATACAAATATATTTTCAGGCAATGGATATAGTGAAATGTCCCATAGTGACCCGTTGACATAGCATTTCATTGCTAAACGCGCGTCGGGTGTGGTGGACGCCTGGACCCCTGTTCCCTCTCTGGTAATGGATGTTACTTGTGTTTAATATACATCTATCTGCTGACACCTTTTTCTTATATTTATAATGTGCACTATTCCTTAATTTATGTCCATGTAGGACCTTATTTAGCCATGATAGGGTTGACTAGCCTTCATATACATTGATATTACACTGGTGTTTTCCTTACAGCTTTAAGTTTTATTGCTATTTTTAGCACTGTGTTAATGTATACTGAATAGTGTTGAGCGATACGATAATGCAAATATCGGCTATCGGCCGATAATAGCTCTATTGGCCTTTCGATAATTCGTTTCGATATTTTCGTCTTATCGAATACCGGAATCGGATTTGTCACTGTCACTGTCTGTGTCCGTCGGTCGGGTCTGTCACTGTCAGTGTCCGTCGGTCGGGTCTGTCAGGGGTCAGCGGCACTTACCTGGCAGAAGATCTCCGGCGGTCACATCCTGGACTGCTTCATGGCCGCCATCCTCTTCTCCCCGGCGGTCACATGCAGTTTCTCGCGATAACTGCAGTGACTGCTGGGTAATCCCGGCCGTAAAGCAGTCAGTCCGATGACGTCACCGCCGGGGAAGCAGGTAATCAGCTGTGCTGCGTCGGGATGTTAGGCTCTGCCTGTCATTGCGATGTAGCAGAGCTGGATCGTCGTGGGACTGTCGTTACTATGGACTGCGTCGGACAGGTGGTATACTGTTGGTTTGTTTTTTTTCTTTTTTTACAGGAGATCGATGGCGTCGCAGGAATGAGAGTACAATAAAAGAAATGAAAACTGTGTTGTCTCTTTTATTTCATTAAAAGACTTTTTTCTTGCTTTGTCTTTTTTTTATGCATTTAATAACTTTGGGATTAATAATGGATCGGTGTCTTATTGACGCCTCTCCATTATTAACCGGGCTTATTGTCACCGTGCAATCAACGGTGACATTAACCCCTTATTACCCTGCTTGCCACCGCTACAGGGCAAGTGGGAAGAGCCGGGTAAAGTGCCACAATTGGCACATCTTTTGATGCGCCAAATGTGGGGCTGCTGTAGCCTGGTATTATCAGGCTGTTGAGGGCCAAAATCCATGGGCCTTGACAGTCTTTTAATACCAGGCCGCAGCAGTCTGCATTTTACTTGGCTGGTTAACAATAATAGGGGGACCCCTACGCCAGTTTTTTTTTTGAGGGGATCCCCTATTTTTGTTAACCAGCCAAGCTAAGCAGACTGCTGTGGCCTGGTATTATCAGCTGCAAGGCAGGATTGGCCTACGAAACGGCGCGTCGCTTCATCTGTGTTACAAATAGGGCCACATTTTTGAGGATCCCTTTTTTGTAATCAGCCTTTAAATACGTCCAGGCCTCAGCCCGGTCTGCTTCATCTAGCTGGTTAACAAAAATAGGGGGGACCCCACGCCATTTTTTTTCGAGGGGATCCCCTATTTTTGTTAACCAGTTCCCTCTGACGTCACTGATTGTGTCCCTGGCTGACCTGAAGTGAAAGTGGAAAGCAATCAATTAAGCTTTCCACTTCCTCTCCTGTCAGCCAGGAGAGGAACTCATTCATTTGGGGTTTACTGTGAGGCTGCAGATTAGCTGCGGTCCCTGCAGTAAACATTAACCTTTTCTGATGGATTACACTGTGGGACCTGACTGTACATCGGATTGGTAAGAATAATTTTGCTTTATTATTTTATTTTTATTACAGGAAATGGTTTTAGCAGGTAAATAAAATATGGTCAAAAACTGTGTGATTATTTCATTAAACTTCTTTTTTATTAAAGTGTGTGTGTGTTTGATTTTTCTTTCATACAATAGGATTAATAATTGATAGTTGTCTGATTGACAGCTCTCAATTATTAACCTGGCTTAAAGTGACCTTTCAATTGCAAGGTCATTTTAACCCCTTATTAACCCATTCGCCACCGCTACAGGGCAATGGGAATAGACGGGCAAAGTGCCAGAAAGGGCAATCTAATTAGAGATTTGCCCTTTCTGGGGTGTCTGGGGGCAGATGTTAGTAGCCGGGGGGGGCCAAAAATAATGGTCCCTCTCTGGGCTATTATTATCTGCCCCCACTCACTGGCTTTGTCTGTCTGGTTGCGAAAATAGGGCGGGAGCCCACGCATTTTTTTTCAGCAATTTTACACCTCATATATATAATATACATGTCATTGAATTTGTGACACATATATATATATTTATATTTATAGTTCATACACTTCTACATAGTATAATAGCCGCTAATTCAATTGCCGGCTTTTGTGAAAATGCAGAACCCGACATGAAATGACACTTGGTTTACATAGAGTTAACCATGTCTTTTCATGTAGTTTGATATCTGATTTGCACAAACAATTACATGAGTGTAAGTGTGCAAAATTTCACACCTGTAGGGGTTAATTAAAGGTGTAAATTCGTAGCAAAAAAGTCCGTTTTTTTACAACGAATTTACACCTTTAATTAACCCCTACAGGTGTGAAATTTTGCACACATAGACTGATGTAATTGTTTGTGCAAATCAGATTGCAAACGACATGAAAAGACATGGTTAACCCTATGTACACCAAGTGTCATTTCATGTCGGGTGCTTCTGTCTTTTCACAGAAGCCGGCTTTACCCGGCAATTGAATCAGAGGATATTTTACTATGTAGAAGTGTATAAACTATACATATATGTATATATATATGTCACAATGACATGTATATATATATATATGTATGCTATGTGTGTATATTTAGTGTTTACAAGGAAATAAAGGTTTTTTTTAGTTGCGATATTTTGTTCCCATAGACTTACATTGGACTTCCGGTATCGAAATCGGATATCGACGATATTTAGTGATATCGGCGATACAATTTCGATACAATATTTTTAGATATCGAGCATTATCGCTCAACACTAATACTGAATAATTTTGCCACTATGGGACATTTCACTATATCCATTGCCTGAAAATATATTTGTATACTTACTTTAGTTCATATTAATTGCTGTTGAATAGAGTTTTTTTATAGGTGTGTTTTCATATTTCCTTATGCTCTAATAATTAGTTTTGGGATATAAATTATAGGTGTTTTTTTTATATATTACAATACTTACATCTGATTTAATGGGAGTCTGTCACCAGGTTTCTGACACTTAAGGTACTGCCACACTACACAATCCCGCTAGCGATCTCGTTAGCGTCGCATACTAATGAGATCGCTAGCGGGATTGTTTCTATATCGCTAGTAGCTACCTATTTTAGCAATGTCGTTAGGACGCTATCGCGGTTAGCGATCTCCTTAACGACTTTAGCGGTACAAAAGTACCGCTAAATCGCTAAAAAAGGTGCCACACTCAGCGATTAGATACTTACCAGCGGGGCGCCAGCGACGAAAATAGGGTCCGGAACGATCGCTGTGATGAACGAGATCACAGCAGGGGCCTCGTCGCTGGTAGATGCCGCACACAACAACATCGCTAACGGGATCGCTAAATAGTGACGTTTTTTAGCGATCCCGTTAGCGATGTTTTAGTGTGGCATACCCTTTAATCTGACAGAAGCATGATATAGAGACTTTAAATCCAGGCTTACTGTGCTGCTTTCTCTTTTATCAGCAGCAGAGTATCATTAGAGGACTAGTAAACCTTCTGCCATGGAATGTTCTTCATATGCTGCAAGAAGCCCAGTAAGTTATACATCTCAGTTATTAGAATCTCTTAGATGGTGTAACAATAACCTGGTGGCAGATTTCAATTAATGTTATTACATATAGGCATTCACTAGTCCTGTGTGTCTTGTAACCACCATATAACTGAGTGATAATTATATTCATTATTATAGAATTTTATTCAAACTCAATGGCGAGATCTGAGGATGTCTCCACTTTCTGACCTTGTGCATCTACCAATACTCCTCCCACAGATCCTGACAGTGAAGTCCACAGTGCTATTTCAGTGCCACATCCTCTCTATTGTTACAGGTACCACAGAGCTCTCAGCCATGTCTGTACTAGGGGCAGCGCTGCCTTATTCATGTACATGGAGCTGTGTTGTAGTTCCCTGTATAGAAGGTGAGTTTTTTCATTGTGTCTTGCTAGTAGCTATTGTCAGGGCTATTGTCAACACCCAGCTCACCCGGGCTAGTGCAGGGGCCCTGACTAGGCAGGGGGATCACTTGCTGTCAGGTACACTGACGTGCTTTATGGGTTCTGGTTCCAGCGCCCATGAGTAGGCCCCCCTGCTTGCTCAGGACCCTGGTACTTGCATTACATACTTCTCCCTGTTCCTCCGCAGCTGCGGCGTTTTCCGTGTCTCTGAGCATTCACAGTGCAGAGACTGGAAGACTGGGATGCTGAGAAGTAGGAGCAGAGCAGTGGCTAGCGAGGTGAGGTATTATTTTTTAATGTTTGGAGCAACATATAGGGCTTAATATGTATGTAGCATTATATGGAGACCATTATGTATGCAGTAGTGTTGAGCGATATTGCTCGATATCTAAAAATATCGTATCGAAATTGTATCGCCGATAGCACTAAATATCGTCGATATCCGATTTCGATAGCGGAAGTCCCATGTAAGTCTATGGGAACAAAATATCGAAATTAAAAAAAACCTTTATTTCCTTGTAAACACTAAATATACACACATAGAATACATATATATACATGTCATTGTGACATATATATATACATATATGTATAGTTTATACACTTCTACATAGTAAAATATCCTCTGATTCAATTGCCGGGTAAAGCCGGCTTCTGTGAAAAGACAGAAGCACCCGACATGAAATGACACTTGGTGTACATAGGGTTAACCATGTCTTTTCATGTCGTTTGCAATCTGATTTGCACAAACAATTACATCAGTCTATGTGTGCAAAATTTCACACCTGTAGGGGTTAATTAAAGGTGTAAATTCGTTGTAAAAAAACAGACTTTTTTGCTACGAATTTACACCTTTAATTAACCCCTAAGGTGTGAAATTTTGCACACTTACACTCATGTAATTGCTTGTGCAAATCAGATATCAAACTACATGAAAAGACATGGTTAACTCTATGTAAACCAAGTGTCATTTCATGTCGGGTTCTGCATTTTCACAAAAGCCGGCAATTGAATTAGCGGCTATTATACTATGTAGAAGTGTATGAACTATAAATATAAATATATATATATGTATCACAAATTCAATGACATGTATATATATATATATGAGGTGTAAAATTGCTGAAAAAAAATGCGTGGGCTCCCGCCCTATTTTCGCAACCAGACAGACAAAGCCAGTGAGTGGGGGCAGATAATAATAGCCCAGAGAGGGACCATTATTTTTGGCCCCCCCGGCTACTAAAATCTGCCCCCAGACACCCCAGAAAAGACAAATCTATAATTAGATTCGCCCTTTCTGGCACTTTGCCCGTCTATTCCCATTGCCCTGTAGCGGTGGCGAATGGGTTAATAAGGGGTTAAAATGACCTTGCAATTGAAAGGTCACTTTAAGCCAGGTTAATAATTGAGAGCTGTCAATCAGACAACTATCAATTATTAATCCTATTGTATGAAAGAAAAATCAAACACACACACTTTAATAAAAAAGAAGTTTAATGAAATAATCACAGTTTTTGACCATATTTTATTTACCTGCTAAAACCATTTCCTGTAATAAAAATAAAATAATAAAGCAAAATTATTCTTACCAATCCGATGTACAGTCAGGTCCCACGGTGTAATCCATCAGAAAGGGTTAATGTTTACTGCAGGGACCGCAGCTAATGCTGCAGCCTCACAGTAAACCCCCAAATGAATGAGTTCCTCTCCTGGCTGACAGGAGAGGAAGTGGAAAGCTTAATTGATTGCTTTCCACTTTCACTTCAGGTCAGCCAGGGACACAATCAGTGACGTCAGAGGGAACTGGTTAACAAAAATAGGGAATCCCCTCGAAAAAAAATGGCGTGGGGTCCCCCCTATTTTTGTTAACCAGCCAGATGAAGCAGACCGCTGAGGCCTGGATTTTCAGGCTGTTAAGGAGCCAAGATCCATGGACCTTGCAAGCCTGATAATACCAGGCCACAGCAGTCTGCATATCTTGGCTGATTAACAAAAATAGGGGATCCCCTCGAAAAAAAAAAACGGCGTAGGGGTCCCCCTATTTTTGTTAACCAGCCAAGTAAAATGCAGACTGCTGCGGCCTGGTATTAAAAGACTGTCAAGGCCCATGGATTTTGGCCCTCAACAGCCTGATAATACCAGGCTACAGCAGCCCCACATTTGGCGCATCAAAAGATGTGCCAATTGTGGCACTTTACCCGGCTCTTCCCACTTGCCCTGTAGCGGTGGCAAGCGGGGTAATAAGGGGTTAATGTCACCGTTGATTGCACGGTGACAATAAGCCCGGTTAATAATGGAGAGGCGTCAATAAGACACCGATCCATTATTAATCCCAAAGTTATTAAATGCATAAAAAAAAGACAAAGCAAGAAAAAAGTCTTTTAATGAAATAAAAGAGACAACACAGTTTTCATTTCTTTTATTGTACTCTCATTCCTGCGACGCCATCGATCTCCTGTAAAAAAAGAAAAAAAACAAACCAACAGTATATCACCTGTCCGACGCAGTCCATAGTAACGACAGTCCCACGACGATCCAGCTCTGCTACATCGCAATGACAGGCAGAGCCTGTCATCGCAACGCAGCACAGCTGATTACCTGCTTCCCCGGCGGTGACGTCATCGGACTGACTGCTTTATGGCCGGGATTACCCAGCAGTCACTGCAGTTATCGCGAGAAACTGCATGTGACCGCCGGGGAGAAGAGGATGGCGGCCATGAAGCAGTCCAGGACGTGACCGCCGGAGATCTTCTGCCAGGTAAGTGCCGCTGACTCCTGACAGACCCGACCGACGGACACAGACAGTGACAGTGACAAATCCGATTACGGTATTCGATAAGACGAAAATATCAAACGAATTATCGAAAGGCCGATAGAGCTAATATCGGCCGATAGCCGATATTTGCATTATCGTGTCGCTCAACACTAGTATGCAGCAATATATGGGACTCATTATGTATGGAAATAAATTAAAATATGAATACTCGCGCTTTGATTATAGTATAACAACAACAACTGATATGACTAATTACCTGTAGATGGGAAATTCAAGAGAAATACTTTTGATTGGAGAAAGAGATGCAAAAAATCGTGCCAGGTGAGAGTGTGCCTTTTTCACTAGAATGGTTAAAAAAGATAAAATACTTTAAAGAAATAGATCTAAATAATATCTAAACGATACAATCCATTGAAGGAGATTTGATGTAGACATATATACATAGTTCACCTTGGGGTGGGTAGAAACAAACACATCAAAAGATGCACTGAAGGCAGCAAAAAAATCGCATGATAGCGCTACAAATGTCCGCAACGTTAGCAGGGTATATTAACAAGATGAGCGCCTAATGGTGATTAAATATATTGAAAAATGTGACTCAATGAAGGCAATTGCATAACAACAGTGATACGTGAGTGACAAACTGCATAAAAAACGCACACTAATGCGGCGGTAAAAAATGTCGTGCGATGAATTTAACAATGTGCACCAAAAATGAATAAAAGACATGTGACACACGCTGTAGTTGATTATTGCTGTGGGATAAGCGCAAATAATATAATCACAGAGACCCCACCAGGGGTAACCAAAAAGGGACTGAAACTAAAATCCAAACTAAATGAATGCTGGTGAAGAAAAGTCCAAATAATAAACCAGGATATGAATGAGTAAATAAGCGAAATTAATCTGAAAAAATGGGGGGTGAGCCGAGTCCTTGGAGATCCAGTAATGGTTCCTGGCTGCGAAGCAGGTCTGTAGCGGAGAGCTGTCCCGGCCGGAGACGCTCTCACGCAGAGCCTGGGTGTGCAGAGATGGAAGCAGGAAGTGAGGGCGCGGCAGAGGCCGCGTCTGACGTCGGTGGAGCTCAAGGGTTCGGGTCACGTGACTTCAGTAGGTCACGTGGTGCCCCAGCAGAAGTCCAGGAAAAAAAATGAAGTTATAAAAAGCAAGAGGTGATGTGCTTAAAGAGCCGTTCCTACGCGTTTCAGAACATCGGATTCCTTCCTCAGGGATGGCTCTTCTAGCACAGAAGCACATATTTATATCATCCATCAATTAGTCGGGAACCAATGATTGAATGGTCCTAATTACTAAGGTTAACTCTTTATGTCCAGTGATGAAAATGGGCTATTGGTATCCAGTGATGAAAATGGGCTATAGGTGATAATGGCGTTTATTCAAAGGCAAAAAGTTCTATATCATTGTTTAATCCCCTTGGTTTTAGGGTGTCCAGTTGAAAAATCCAGCGGGTTTCTTCTCTTGACATTTGTTTAATGAAGTCACCCTTCCGCCAGTCTCTTGTGACTTTTTTTATTCCTGTAATTATAATGCCTTCAGTTGATCCCTTATGGTTTAATTTAAAATGTCTAGATAAGGGATGGTCATCAAATTTATTCCTAATGTTGCGGAGATGTTCTCCAATGCGCTTACATAAAGGGCGTATTGTGCGGCCCACGTAAATTTTATGACATGGGCATTCAATTGTATAAATGACACCTGTTGAGGAACAACTAATGTAATCCCTAATGGGGAACTCAGATCCATTCTGAGCATAAATAGATTTTTTTCTGCTAAGTTTCAGCGTTTTGCACATTTTGCAATTTTTACAAGGGTAAAAACCCATTATGGCCTTTTTAAAAAGGTCGGTCGGTCCCTTTTTATGATATAGTTGATTGGTGTTACGTACCGTTGGTGCAATGATGTTACCAATATTCCTGGCTTTTCTAAATATGAATTCTGGATTTTTGGTGATTTTGTCACCAATGATTTTATCCTCCTTCAGAAGTTCCCAGTGTTTTTTTATAATCCGTTTAAAGAGGTGGGTATTGGAATTATATTGAGTAATGAAGGGGACCGAAATAGTATCAGAGATTACTGAGTTTTCCATTATTCCAGGATTAGTATCCTGGAGTAGAGTTTCTCTAGGGATATCTTTAACGTTCCTCTTGGTGTCCATTAAATTATTGTAGTCATAGCCTTTGTGTTGAAATTTTCTCATAAATGTATCTGCCTCAATATCATAATCTGCTATATTGGAGCAATTTCTGTGTAACCTCAAAAATTGACTCCTTGGAACATTAAGAAGTAGTGTGAGCGATACGATAATGCAAATATCGGCTATCGGCCGATATTAGCTCTATCGGCCTTTCGATAATTCGTTTCGATATTTTCGTCTTATCGAATACCGTAATCGGATTTGTCACTGTCACTGTCTGTGTCCGTCGGTCGGGTCTGTCACTGTCAGTGTCCGTCGGTCGGGTCTGTCAGGAGTCAGCGGCACTTACCTGACAGAAGATCTCCGGCGGTCACATCCCGGACTGCTTGATGGCCGCCATCCTCTTCTCCCCGGGGTCACATGCAGTTTCTCCCGATAACTGCAGTGACTGCTGGGTAATCCCGGCCGTAAAGCAGTCAGTCCGATGACGTCACCGCCGGGGAAGCAGGTAATCAGCTGTGCTGCGTCGCGATGACAGGCTCTGCCTGTCATTGCGATGTAGCAGAGCTGGATCGTCGTGGGACTGTCGTTACTATGGACTGCGTCGGACAGGTGGTATACTGTTGGTTTGTTTTTTTTCTTTTTTTACAGGAGATCGATGGCGTCGCAGGAATGAGTGTATAATAAAATTAATGAAAACTGTGTTGTCTCTTTTATTTCATTAAAAGACTTTTTTCTTGCTTTGTCTTTTTTTTATGCATTTAATAACTTTGGGATTAATAATGGATCGGTGTCTTATTGACGCCTCTCCATTATTAACCGGGCTTATTGTCACCGTGCAATCAACGGTGACATTAACCCCTTATTACCCCGCTTGCCACCGCTACAGGGCAAGTGGGAAGAGCCGGGTAAAGTGCCACAATTGGCACATCTTTTGATGCGCCAAATGTGGGGCTGCTGTAGCCTGGTATTATCAGGCTGTTGAGGGCCAAAATCCATGGGCCTTGACAGTCTTTTAATACCAGGCCGCAGCAGTCTGCATTTTACTTGGCTGGTTAACAAAAATAGGGGGACCCCTACGCCGTTTTTTTTTTCGAGGGGATCCCCTATTTTTGTTAACCAGCCAAGCTAAGCAGACTGCTGTGGCCTGGTATTATCAGGCTTGCAAGGTCCATGGATATTGGATCCTTACCAGCCTGAAAAACCAGGCCTCAGCGGTCTGCTTCATCTGGCTGGTTAACAAAAATAGGGGGGACCCCACGCCAATTTTTTTCGAGGGGATCCCCTATTTTTGTTAATCAGCCAAGATATGCAGACTGCTGTGGCCTGGTATTATCAGGCTGGCAAGGTCCATGGATCTTGGCTCCTTAACAGCCTGAAAATCCAGGCCTCAGCGGTCTGCTTCATCTGGCTGGTTAACAAAAATAGGGGGGACCCCACGCCATTTTTTTTCGAGGGGATCCCCTATTTTTGTTAACCAGTTCCCTCTGACGTCACTGATTGTGTCCCTGGCTGACCTGAAGTGAAAGTGGAAAGCAATCAATTAAGATTTCCACTTCCTCACCTGTCAGCCAGGAGAGGAACTCATTCATTTGGGGGTTTACTGTGAGGCTGCAGCATTAGCTGCGGTCCCTGCAGTAAACATTAACCCTTTCTGATGGATTACACCGTGGGACCTGACTGTACATCGGATTGGTAAGAATAATTTTGCTTTATTATTTTATTTTTATTACTGGAAATGGTTTTAGCAGGTAAATAAAATATGGTCAAAAACTGTGTGATTATTTCATTAAACTTCTTTTTTATTAAAGTGTGTGTGTTTGATTTTTCTTTCATACAATAGGATTAATAATTGATAGTTGTCTGATTGACAGCTCTCAATTATTAACCTGGCTTAAAGTGACCTTTCAATTGCAAGGTCATTTTAACCCCTTATTAACCCATTCGCCACCGCTACAGGGCAATGGGAATAGACGGGCAAAGTGCCAGAAAGGGCGAATCTAATTATAGATTTGTCTTTTCTGGGGTGTCTGGGGGCAGATTTTAGTAGCCGGGGGGGGGGGCAAAAATAATGGTCCCTCTCTCGGCTATTATTATCTGCCCCCACTCACTGGCTTTGTCTGTCTGGTTGCGAAAATAGGGCGGGAGCCCACATATTTTTTTTCAGCAATTTTACACCTCATATATATATATATACATGTCATTGAATTTGTGACACATATAATATATATATTTATATTTATAGTTCATACACTTCTACATAGTATAATAGCCGCTAATTCAATTGCCGGCTTTTGTGAAAATGCAGAACCCGACATGAAATGACACTTGGTTTACATAGAGTTAACCATGTCTTTTCATGTAGTTTGATATCTGATTTGCACAAACAATTACATGAGTGTAAGTGTGCAAAATTTCACACCTGTAGGGGTTAATTAAAGGTGTAAATTCGTAGCAAAAAAGTCCGGTTTTTTTACAACGAATTTACACCTTTAATTAACCCCTACAGGTGTGAAATTTTGCACACATAGACTGATGTAATTGTTTGTGCAAATCAGATAGCAAACGACATGAAAAGACATGGTTAACCCTATGTACACCAAGTGTCATTTCATGTCGGGTGCTTCTGTCTTTTCACAGAAGCCGGCTTTACCCGGCAATTGAATCAGAGGATATTTTACTATGTAGAAGTGTATAAACTATACATATATGTATATATATATGTCACAATGACATGTATATATATATATATGTATTCTATGTGTGTATATTTAGTGTTTACAAGGAAATAAAGGTTTTTTTTAATTTCGATATTTTGTTCCCATAGACTTACATGGGACTTCCGCTATCGAAATCGGATATCGACGATATTTAGTGCTATCGGCGATACAATTTCGATACGATATTTTTAGATATCGAGCAATATCGCTCAACACTATTAAGAAGCCATCTGAATTTCAACATCTACCAAGGGGGTGTGCTGCGCGCAGACATGGCCCTATGGCTACGTTTTATTGACGATATATTTTTTATTTGGAAAGATGGAGATCTCTAAATATGTTTTTAAGTGAAATTAATAAAAACTAATTTTATCTTCATTTTAACGCCACTACGAGCCGGACCAATCTACATTTCTTAGATTTAGATATCTCCATCAAACAGGGCACCATTCAGACTAAAACTTATTTGAAGCCCACAGATTCCAATAGTTATATGGCAACAAATAGTTGCCACCTACCTAGATGGCTTCTTAATGTTCCAAGTAGTCAATTTTTGAGGTTACACAGAAATTGCTCCAATATAGCAGATTATGATATTGAGGCAGATACATTGATGAGAAAATTTCAAAACAAAGGCTATGACTACAATAATTTAATGGACACCAAGAGGAACGTTAAAGATATCCCTAGAGAAACTCTACTCCAGGATACTAATCCTGGAATAATGGAAAACTCAGTAATCTCTGATACTATTTCGGTCCCCTTCATTACTCAATATAATTCCAATACCCAACTCTTTAAATGGATTATAAAAAAACACTGGGAACTTCTGAAGGAGGATAAAATCATTGGTGACAAAATCACCAAAAATCCAGAATTCATATTTAGAAAAGCCAGGAATATTGGTAACATCATTGCACCAACGATACGTAACACCAATCAACTATATCATAAAAAGGGACCGACCGACCTTTTTAAAAAGGCCATAATGGGTTTTTACCCTTGTAAAAATTGCAAAATGTGCAAAACGCTGAAACTTAGCAGAAAAAAATCTATTTATGCTCAGAATGGATCTGAGTTCCCCATTAGGGATTACATTAGTTGTTCCTCAACAGGTGTCATTTATACAATTGAATGCCCATGTCATAAAATTTACGTGGGCCGCACAATACGCCCTTTATGTAAGCGCATTGGAGAACATCTCCGCAACATTAGGAATAAATTTGATGACCATCCCTTATCTAGACATTTTAAATTAAACCATAAGGGATCAACTGAAGGCATTATAATTACAGGAATAAAAAAAGTCACAAGAGACTGGCGGAAGGGTGACTTCATTAAACAAATGTCAAGAGAAGAAACCCGCTGGATTTTTCAACTGGACACCCTAAAACCAAGGGGATTAAACAATGATATAGAACTTTTTGCCTTTGAATAAACGCCATTATCACCTATAGCCCATTTTCATCACTGGACACCAATAGCCCATTTTCATCACTGGACATAAAGAGTTAACCTTAGTAATTAGGACCATTCAATCATTGGTTCCCGACTAATTGATGGATGATATAAATATGTGCTTCTGTGCTAGAAGAGCCATTCCTGAGGAAGGAATCCGATGATTCTGAAACGCGTAGGAACGGCTCTTTAAGCACATCACCTCTTGCTTTTTATCACTTCATTTTTTTTTCCTGGACTTCTGCTGGGGCACCACGTGACCTACTGAAGTCACGTGACCCGAACCCTTGAGCTCCACCGACGTCAGACGCGGCCTCTGCCGCGCCCTCACTTCCTGCTTCCATCTCTGCACACCCAGGCTCTGCGTGAGAGCGTCTCCGGCCAGGACAGCTCTCCGCTACAGACCTGCTTCACAGCCAGGAACCATTACTGGATCTCCAAGGACTCGGCTCACCCCCCATTTTTTCAGATAAATTTCCCTTAGTTACTCATTCATATCCTGGTTTATTATTTGGACTTTTCTTCACCAGCATTCATTTAGTTTGGATTTTAGTTTCAGTCCCTTTTTGGTTACCCCTGGTGGGGTCTCTGTGATTATATTATTTGCGCTTATCCCACAGCAATAATCAACTACAGCGTGTGTCACATGTCTTTTATTCATTTTTGGTGCACATTGTTAAATTCATCGCACGACATTTTTTACCGCCGCATTAGTGTGCGTTTTTTATGCAGTTTGTCACTCACGTATCACTGTTGTTATGCAATTGCCTTCATTGAGTCACATTTTTCAATATATTTAATCACCATTAGGCGCTCATCTTGTTAATATACCCTGCTAACGTTGCGGACATTTGTAGCGCTATCATGCGATTTTTTTGCCGCCTTTAGTGCATCTTTTGATGTGTTTGTTTCTACCCACCCCAAGGTGAACTATGTATACAGTACAGACCAAAAGTTTGGACACACCTTCTCATTCAAAGATTCTTCTGTATTTTCATGACTATGAAAATTGTAGAATCACACTGAAGGCATCAAAACTATGAATTAACATATGTGGAATTATACATTACACTTTACAAAAAAATGTGAAACAACTGAAAATATGTCTTATATTCTAGGTTCTTCAAAGTAGCCATCTTTTGCTTTGATTACTGCTTTGCACGCAGAAAAGGTGAACGGATGGACTCTACATGCCTAGTTCCCACCGTGAAGCATGGAGGAGGTGGTGTGATGGTGTGGGGGTGCTTTGCTGGTGACAGTGTTGGGGATTATTCAAAATTGAAGCGGTGAGCGGTCCAGCTCACCCCAAACCATCTCGATTGGGTTCAGGTTTGGTGACTGTGGAGGCTAGGTCATCTGGCATAGCACCCCAACACTCTCCTCCTTGGTCAAATAGCCCTTACACAGCCTAGAGGTGTGTTTGTGGTCATTGCCCTGTTGAAAAATAAATGATGGTCCAACTAAACGCAAAGCGGATGGAATAGCATGCTGCTGCAAGATGCTGTGGTTGCCATGCTTGTTCAGTATGCCTTCAATTTTGAATAAATCCCCAACAGTGTCACCAGCAAAGCACCCCCACATCATCACACCACCTCCTCCATGCTTCACGGTGGGAACCAGGCATATGTAGAGTCCATCCGTTCACCTTTTCTGCCTGCAAAGCAGTAATCAAAGCAAAAGGTGGCTACTTTGAAGAACCTACAATATAAGACATATTTTCAGTTGTTTCACACTTTTTTGTAAAGTGTAATGTATAATTCCACATGTGTTAATTCATAGTTTTAATGCCTTCAGTGTGATTCTACAATTTTCACAGTCATGAAAATACAGAAAAATCGTTGAAGGAGAAGGTGTATCCAAACTTTTGGTCTGTACTATATATGTCTACATCAAATCTCCTTCAATGGATTGTATCGTTTAGATATTATTTAGATCTATTTCTTTAAAGTATTTTATCTTTTTTAACCATTCTAGTGAAAAAGGCGCACTCTCACCTGGCACGATTTTTTGCATCTCTTTCTCCAATCAAAAGTATTTCTCTTGAATTTCCCATCTACAGGTAATTAGTCATATCAGTTGTTGTTGTTATACTATAATCAAAGCGCGAGTATTCATATTTTCATTTATTTCCATTTTTACCCCTTCTTTTTGGTGGAAGGTTTATTAATACTTGCAGCTGATTAGGGTATATGTACACTGGCGCCGCTATCTGCTGTTCATTATGTATGGAGCATTATATAGGGCCCATTATTCTGTATAGAGCAATATAGGGGGCCAATGATACTGTACGGAGCGCTATATGTGGCTCATTATTCTGTATGGAGAATTACATGTATATGGTGTCCATTATGATATAGAGCAATATTGTCACGATCCACTTTTGGATCTGTGGCAGATCTATGTTTGCATATTAAAACCTTTTTCCTTTCAGGCCATTGGGGTTTATTGTCAGTTTTTTACCTCTGTGGCCGCTGGTGTAATTACATTGCTGCTGACTTGTCAGGGGAAGGTGGTGACCACTCCCACCATCCTTTAAAATGTCACCTGAGTCGTCAGCTGGCTGTTGGTGATACTTCTGCTTTTTGGAGACCAACCAAGCTGGAATCAGGAGCTTGCTGAGCGCTGTGGTCCTTCTGCTGTTTCCCTGATCTGGTGCCTTACTCTGCTGTGCGGTGCATTGCAGCAGAGAAAGCTAAGTTTTTGTTGTTTAGTTGATTTAACCCCAAAGTGTCCGCCTTTCCATTCCTTTGGTTATTTTGGTGTTGTTCCCTTTATTCCCTGTCTCACCTCCTGGGGAGGAGGTTGTGTTGTGAACACATTGGAGATGACTTCTGAGCTAGGGCTCCCTCTGGTGGATTCTTATGGTATTGAAGCTGTATTGAATGACAGAGGTCCATCACCTGAGAGAGAGGCGTGGCAATCAGGGGGGGATGGACTGGGCAGATATAAGTGAGCTGCCCTCACATGATCCTCACCGGTGATTAGTTTCTCTTCCTGGTCTAGTTTGGAAGTCAGCTGGGTTTCTGCTGTCTCCTGCGAAAATTCAGATAAGTTATTCTCTGCCTTTCTTCTGTGGTTTTGCTTTTCCTTGTTTTTGCTGCCCTTTTGAGTGAGGTCAGCCGGGTCCCCGCTGGGGCCTGCGCTGGTCTCTGTTTCTCATTTGTTTCTGTTCATTTGCTCTGTCCTTGTAATTTCAGTGCCTGCTGGGTAGCTGCGTGTTCACACCAGAATTCTGATTAAGCGGGGGCGAGATCGTGTGGTCTCAGCATTTTGGAATCACAAGTGTTGGAATTTTCCTAGGATTTTGCTGGGTTGCAGACAGTATTCTTTCCTATTTTGTCCTATCTAGATAGTTTTGGGCCCCAGCGTTTGCTCACTCTATTTTCTACCTGCGTTTGTTTTTCATCTTGTCTAACCGCAGTTATATGTGTGGGGGCTACATATTCCTTTGGGCGCTACTCCGGGGCAGTTAGCTTTCCCCTTTCTGTCTTTAGGTGTAGTTAAACATACTGTGTCGAGGTGTCTAGGTCACCGTAGGTACGTCCCACGGCTGCTTCTAGTTGTGCGGTTAGTTTAGGGGTCTGCAACCCATTAGTTCCCAACCTCTCTGGGTGTTCGGCTTCCTTGGCTGTTTTTGCTCCTGTCCTCCTCGGCTACCAAATCATAACAGGGTTGGGAGTTTAGTTCAGGGCTAAACAGGAGACAGGGACAGGTCAGTGACTTGGGCCTCACTACCTTCAAGTGTACCCCAAGTTAAGGAAAGACAGGGCACCTCTCTTAGCCTTAGGGGCAGTTCAGGGGCCCAGGTTCCTCGTCCCCTGTATTCCCAATACTGCCCCGTGACATTATCACAAACCTGAGGGGTCAGGGGAGGGTGATGGTTTCCTCTGAGAATTGTGTGAGTGTGGTGACACAGAGGGACACCTCTGTTGTCAGTTCCTCGAAGAGTTCATCATCTTGTGGCAAACATGTGTGGCAATAAACGTTCAGGTCCGGACCTGTGTGTGAACGAGTATGTATGGGTGTCCACCAAAAACATTCGGTGGAAGTGAGCTGCTGGAGTCTGGAGTTCTTGGGTGATCGGGCCGTATCGGGTGTCTGCCATTCTCGGCCCGGGGACTTACCAGCTGGAGTTATCCCAGTTATGCCCATACATAACTCATTCCCCAGGTCGGTGCTCTGGAGATTTGTTGCACCTCCGGAGCATACGTTTTTGCCACTTCCATCAGTCCGTATTTGCCATAAACCTGAGAGTCAGGTGACTGCTGGGGTGAACCCTGGTGGATCAAGGTGTCCTCACCATAGGTTGTTTTCTAATGAGGTACAGTGTTGAGGGTCCAGAGGCCCCTCATTAAAAGGGGGGTACTGTCATGATCCACTTTGGATCTGTGGCAGATCGTTCTTTGCATATTAAAACCTATTTCCTTTCAGGCCATTGGGGTTAATGTCAGTCTTTTCCCCCGGTGGCCACTGGTGTAATTACATTGCTGCTGACTTTTCAGGGGAAGGCGGTGTCCACTCCCACCATCCTTTAAAAGGTCACCTGAGGCGTCAGCTGACTGTTGGCGATACTTCTGTTTTTTGGAGACCAACCAAGCTGGAGTCAAGAGCTAACTGAGAGCTGTGGTCCTTCTGCTGTTTCCCTCTTCTGGTGCCCTACTCTGCTGTGCAGTGCATTGCAGCAGAGAAAGCTAAGTTTTTTGTTGTTTAGTTGATTTAACCCCTAATTGTCCATCTTTCCTTTCCTTTGGTTATTTTGGTGTGATTCCCTTTATTCCCTTTCTCACCTCCTGAGGAGAGGACTGGGGGTTTAGCTCAGGGCTAAACAGGAGACAGGGACAGGTCGGTGACTTGGGCCTCACTACCTTTAAGTGTACCCCCAAGTGAAGGAAAGACAGGGCACCTCCCTTAGCCTTAGGGGCAGTTCAGGTGCCCAGGTTCTTCATTTCCTTTATTCCCATTACTGCCCCATGACAAATATATGGGGTCCTTTTTTCTGTATGAAGCATTATATGGGATCCATTATTCTGTATAGAGCATTATATGGGGCTCATTATGCTGTATGAAGCATTATATGAGTCTCATAAAATTGTATGTAGCAATATATGGGGCCCGTTATTCAGCATAGAGCATTATATGGGGCCATTATTCTGTATAGAGAATTATATGGGATCCATTATTCTATATGAAGCAATATATGGGGTCCACTATTCTTTATGGAGCATTATATGGGGCCATTATTCTGTACGGGGCATTATATGGGACTCATTATACTGTATGGAGCATTATATGAGGCTCATAAAACTGTATGTAGTAATATATGGGGCCCATTATTCAGCATGGAGCATTATATGGGGACATTATTCTGTATGGAGCAATATACAGGGGTCATTATTCTTTATGGAGAAATACATGGGGCTCATTATTCTTTATGGAGCAGTATATGGGGTTCATTTTTCTGTATGGAGCTCTATGTGGTGCCCATAATAATGGATGGAGCAATACATGGGGTCCATTATTCTGTATGGAGCATTATATGGGGCCATTATTCTGTATGGAGCATTATATGAGGTTCATTATACTGTATGGAGTAATATATGAGGCTCATTATTCTGTATGGAGAAATATATGAACTTATTATTCTGTATGGAGCAATATATGGGGTCATTTTTCTGTATGAAGCATTTATTTGTGTTAATAAATTGAGGCAAACTGGCATGGCGTCATTGCTAAATCTGCCATAGTGTAAAAAGAGTTGTGCATGTGCCTGGGTACTGTCTGTTACATTCATTTAACTCTTTAATGTCCCATGATAGATTTGTGCTCATGGAGCGTGTTAGGCACTCTGGAGCGGCTCAGAAGCAGAGCCCACTCCACACTGGGCAGAAGTCAGATGTATTATAAAGATGGCAACATCCGCTAACCGCAGTGATTGACGTGTCCGCTGATTGCTGCTGGTAAACTGTTTAATGCTGCACTCAGTTGTTGACAGCGGCGGTTAACCGTGACGTGATTACAGGGAGCCATTGTGCTGCTATGACAACAGGGGGCCGGCTAAGCGCCCCTTGTGCCTGTCATGTCTCCTGTAAAGTCCAGCCTGTGATTGGGCACCATAGAAGACAGTGATGTTTACTATAGACTGCAATACTGCTGTATATAGCACAAGTGATCAGACGATTGCAGGTTCAAGTCCCCTAAAGAGACTAATAAAAAAAAAGCGAAAAGTAAGGGAAAAATTTTTTAAACTGTAAAATGCCTAAAAATTTGAATCTACCACAAAAAAATGGTACGGATATTAGAAAATGACGACTCAATCTAATTTTTGATCTTTTACGAATTTTTTTTATTTTTTTTTAACACTTAATTAAAAAGAAAATGCAAGTTTGGTATGGCCATAATCGCACTGACCTGATTGGTCCAGGCATTTGGCTGTACATAAAGAATGGACATCAGACAATAGAAATTAATTTTTATATATACTGTACATATAGAGAAGCGTTACATTCACCATTCTGAAATACATGATTTCTATTATTTCAGACTTACATAATTTAATCTCATAATTTGCTCTCCATATTTCTAATAGAAATAACTAGTGATGAGCGAACGCACTCGCCACTACTCGTTACTCGCCCGAGTATCACTGTACTCGGTGTTTTCGATGAGCACCGAGCATTTCCGGTATTATTTGGCAGGAGCTCGGTCTCCGCCCTGCAATTTTGGCGCTCTTTAGAATGAATAAACATGCAGGGATTGTCAGCCACGCACTGTAATGCCGGAGCCATCTTTGTTGTGGTATTACAGTAATTGGCTGGCCGCACAGCGTCATCAGGTCTATAAGAGACCGGGCGCCGCCCTGCTCGAAGCATTCAGCTCTGGATTAATACAGTGTAGGGAGAGTTGCTGCTGAGATAGGGAGAGATTTGTGCTTTTATTAGTTAGTGTGGGTCTACCATTGTTCCATCCACAAATCCAGCTAAACCAACAGTCCTTTTAAGGCCTAATTAGGAGGTATATAGATTGCAGTGCTAGGTAGGCTGTGGAGTCTATGTGTGCATATACACAGCAGTGCAAGACATGCAGGCACTGTATGTGAGTGTATAGATCTAACTGCATACTTCAAAAGGGTCCTTTACTGTCTGGTGCTGGCTATTATATATACCTAGCTGCAGGTATCCGTAGCTAGGATTATTTTTTTTTGCACCTGAATCCTGCTAATTTTATTACAAAGCAATCCAGAGACCCCATTTTTTTGTACATTTATTTGCTTGGTCACACTGCAGACTACAGCCAGGTCAGTTTAATACAACAGTGTGAAAATCTGGCAATTTAAAACTGCTTTTTTGTCCCAGGCATCAGATCTAAATGCGCAGAAAACTCTGTTGTTTTTTTTGTTACTGTAGTATTTTTTGGAGTGTCTTACAACATTTTTGGCCACCATTTAGCTGACCAAAAAAATCTTTAGGTGGCCAAAAAAATATTTATCTACAGTACAGTTATTTATCTCTGTGTTTTTAACGCCATACGCATCGCATATCATTGCCATAACTATTTTACAATTTTAGTACTCAAACAATTTTTATTTTGGTGTCATAGCCTAGTTATTAACACAATTTTGGTGGTCCAAAAAAAATCCAGCCCACATATGTAACAGTGTTCTATCTACGTCAGACACCAGGTCTATTTGTGGTCTACAAATTGTGGAATTTCCAGCCTATATTCCACTGTATTTGCTGTCTGTTACCCTAGTTCTGTACAATATTTTGAGGTATAACCTAAAAAAATACAGGCTACATAGAGTGACCAGTGTGATATCTGCCAAAAATTGTGGCATATCAGGGAAACATTACCCTTTTTTGCTGTGGCTTACCCTATTTCTAGGGCACATATTGAACAGTCTGTTATCTCCATCAGACGCCAGTTGTATCTGTGCTCTACAGATAGTTGCTTTTCAGGTCTTCCTTGCCCTTTTTTTCTGTCTGCTATCCCAGGTCTAGTATACACTATTTTAGCCTTCCCTTCAGCTTTTTTGCTGTGTGTTACCGTAGCTCAAAACAGTTTTTTTGTGTAAAAAATTCAAAAATACCGGCGACATGTTTAACAGTCTGGCACCTCTGTAGACAAATAAACCGTGCGCACTAATGCTGGAGGTGCCAAGGTAGGTTCCCACACCCTGTGACACATATAAATAGAACCTGGCACTCAACTTAACGCAGGTGAATAGTCACTTTATTTGTAGTACTAAATAAACGTTTCGGTCCCAAGGACCTTCAGCAGTTACGTACTAATAGTTCCAGAACAAGTGTATAGCGGTACAGACAAATATATCCGCATCAAAACAGCATTAATGCCTTCAGTGTTCAAGTGAGTAAAAGGCTTAGTGAGAGCAGTCATCTGTGTCCTGACGCGGCATCCACCGTGGATGCCACGTCAGGACAGAGATGACTGCTCTCACTAAGCCTTTTACTCACTTCAACACTGAAGGCATTAATACAGTCATGGCCAAAAGTTTTGAGAATGACACAAATATTATATTTTCACATGATCTGCTGCCCTCTGGTTTTTATGTGTGTTTGACAGATGTTTTTATCACAGACAGAAATATGATTGCAAACATATGAGTAACAAAAGCTTATATTGACAGTTAGAATGAGTTAATGCAGCAAGTCAATATTTACAGTGTTGACCCTTCTTCTTCAGGACCTCTGCAATTCTCCCTGGCATGCTCTCAATCAACTTCTGGGCCAAATCCTGACTGATAGCAGTCCATTCTTGCACAATCAATGCTTTCATTTTGTCAGAATTTTTAGGTTTTTGTTTGTCCACCCGTCTCTTGATGATTGACCACAAGTTCTCAATGGGATTAAGATCTGGGGAGTTTCCAGGCCATGGACCCAAAATCTCTATGTTTTGTTCCCTGAGCCATTTAGTTATCACCTTTGCTTTATGGCAAAGTGCTCTATCATGCTGGAAAAGGCATTGTTGATCGCCAAACTGCTCTTGGAGGGTTGGGAGAAGTTGCTTTGGAGGACATTCTGGTACCATTCTTTATTCATGGCTGTGTTTTTAGGCAAGACTGTGAGAGTGCCGATTCCCTTGGCTGAGAAGCAACCCCACACATGAATGGTTTCAGGATGCTTAACAGTTGGCATGAGACAAGACTGGTGGTAGCGCTCACTTTGTCTTCTCCGAATGAGACGTTTTCCTGATGTCCAAAACAATCGAAAAGTGGATTCATCAGAGAAAATAACTTTACCCCAGTTCTCAGCAGTCCACTGCCTGTACCTTTTGCAGAATATCAGTCTGTCCATGTTTTTTCTGGAGAGAAGTGGCTTCTTTGCTGCCCTCCTTGAGACCAGGCCTTGCTCCAAGAGTCTCCGCCTCACAGTGCGTGCAGATGCACTCACACCTGCCTGCTGCCATTCCTGAGCAAGCTCTGCACTGCTGGTAGCCCGATCCCGCAGCTGAAACACTTTTAAGAGACAGTCCTGGCGCTTGCTGGTCTTTCTTGGGCGCCCTGGAGCCTTTTTGGCAACAATGGAACCTCTCTCCTTGAAGTTCTTGATGATGCGATAGATTGTTGACTGAGGTGCAATCTTTCTAGCTGCGATACTCTTCCCTGTTAGGCCATTTTTGTGCATTGCAATGATGACTGCACGTGTTTCTTTAGAGATAACCATGGTTAACAGAAGAGAAACAATGATGCCAAGCACCAGCCTCCTTTTAAAGTGTCCAGTGGTGTCATTCTTACTTAATCATGACAGATTGATCTCCAGCCATGTCCTCATCAACACCCACACCTGTGTTAATGGAGCAATCACTGAAAAGAGGTTAGCTGGTCCTTTTAAGGCAGGGCTGCAATGATGTTGAAATGTGTTTTGGGGGATAAAGTTCATTTTCTAGCCAAATATTGACTTTGCAAGTAATTGCTGTTAAGCTGATCACTCTTTATAACATTCTGAGTATATGCAAATTGCCATTAGAAAAAGTGAAGCAGTAGACTTTGTAAAAATTAATATTTGTGTCATTCTCAAAACTTTTGTCCATGACTGTACTCTTTTGATGCGGATATATTTGTCTGTACCGCTATACACTTGTTCTGGAACTATTAGTACGTAACTGATGAAGGTCCTTGGGACCGAAACGTTTGTTTAGTACTACAAATAAAGTGACTATTCACCAGCATTAAGTTGAGTGCCAGGTTCTATTTACACGCGGTACCTCTGTGACACGCCTCATGTATCTGAGGGCTACAAAGTGTGCTTTGGAGGCTTCCATTCACCTTTATTTACTGTGTGTTACTGTATGTGTAAACAATATGGCTAAAACTGTAAAAAATACTGCCCACATATTGAACAGTATGGTATCGCTGTCAGACGGCTTTGGTATTTGTGGCCAACAAATCATCTATCTGTGGGCTACAAATTGTGGCAATTCAGGCCTACATTTGACTGTATTTGCTGTCTGTTACCCTAGTACTGTACAATATTTGGGGGTATAAAATAAAAAAATACAGGCTACATAGAGTGACCTGTGTGGTATCTGTGTCAGACTCCTATCTCCCTGTGTGCCAAAAATTGTGGCATATCAGGGAAACATTACCCTTTTTTGCTGTGTCTTACACTATTTCTAGACAGTCTTTTTGGTTAAAAAAAAAATGTAAAAAACTCCATGGCACATATTGAACAGTCTGTTATCTCCATCAGATGCCAGGTGTATCTGTGCTCTACAAATAGATGCTTTTCAGGTCTACCTTGCCCTTTTGTTTTCTGTCTGCTACCCTAGGTATAGTATACACTATTTTGGCCTAAAAAATAAAAAAAATACCTGCCTCCTATTGAACAGTCTCAGTGGCACACCTCATCTATCTGTGGGCTAGAAAGTGTGCTTTTGAACCTTCCCTTCAGCTCCTTTTGCTGCGTGTTACCGTAGCGCAAAACAGTTTTTTTGGTGTGAAAAATACAAAAAGACCGGCGACATATTGAACAGTCCGGTACCTCTGTGACATGCCTCATGTATCTGAGGGCTAAAAAGTGCACTTTGGAGGCTTCCATTCACCTTTTTTGCTGTGTGTTACCCTAGCTGTAAACACTATTTAGGGCTAAAAATTAAAAAAATACTGCCTACATATTGAACAGTGTGGTATCGCTGTCAGACTGCTGAGCTATTTGTGGCCTTTAAATTGCAGCAATTCAGGCCTATATTCCACTGTATTTGCTGTCTGTTACCCTAGTTCTGTACAATATTTTGGAGTATAAACTAAAACAATACAAGCTACACAGAGTCACCAGTTTGGTATCTGTGTCAGACTCCTATCTCTTTGTGTGCTAAAAATTGTGGCATTTCACCTCTACATTAGACAGTTTTTTCTTCATCTTACCACTAGGGATGAGCTTTCCGATATTGAAATATCAGAAATCGGCCCGATATTTGCTATATCGGAATTCCGATTTCCGATTCCGATATTTTTTTCACATCGGAAATCGGAAATCCCATAATCCTTCAGCCTCTGAGTGCTCCGTGGAGCCAATCAGGAGCTGAATAATTACTGACAACATTGTGTAACTCCCCTAAGCTTGGTAGGAGGCGTCCAAACATACTAGCTAGGGGCTGCGCTGCGATTGGCTGGCTGGATGGTGTGATCAGGCAGTATAAAAGGCTGCGTCTGCCATTTTTACCCCCCTCTACTGTGAAAGCAGATAGGGATAGGTTGCTGTTGGAGATAGGGAGAGATCTCGGATCTAATAGCGATAAAAAATTATTTTTCAGAGACTGTAGCAGCCCCTGTGTGTTACAGAAGCAGTCTTTTTCCTCACTGACCCCGCTCAGTTTCATTTTTTGTGCTGTGAAGGCTCTCAGTGAGGTGCTTAGTGAGACAGTGCAGCGTACATTCACTGCAGCTGCTGCAGCTCCTCTTGCTGCAGCATTGTGTGGTGTGTGTCTCACTGCCTTTTCCAGCCTTTTCTTTTCATCCCTTAAATCCCCTTCCCCTATTTTTTCCTAAAAGTGTAGCTTCACCATCCAGTACATTTTGGTGAACACTATATAGGGATTTTTCAGTGAGGGGTTCCCCCCCGAACCTCTCTCCCCAATCCCTTACCCCCATTTATCCCTCAATTTTCCTGGTGCTCGGGTGCGCTTTGCACAGTTTAGTCACCTCCGCTGCGCAGACCGCCTGTGTGCTTTTTTTTGGGGAGTGCAGCACCCACTAGGTCAGTCTTTGTAGTCACATCAGACTGCAGGACCCCTAGTGCGGCCTGTTCTATCGCGCACCCCCAAATTTTTCACCAGTAAATTCACTCTCAGTGCCCCTATAAGTGTTACTTTACCTCACAGCATCTATTGAGGTTAAAGTTAAACACTATATAGGGATTGTACTGTGAGGGCCCAAACAACCTCTGTGGCTGGTGCCACACAACTCCTGGCCCTGTTCCGGAGAATCCTTTTTTTTTGTATCACAGCAGTGTCATTTACTGCGCTGTGACATCCGACCGTAACGTGTACACCAACACCACAAACACACGTTACTATTTGTGTAGGCCACATAAGATTAAAATAAAGTGTAGCAGACACACCATCATACAGTACCATTAGTGTTTCTTATACCTGTTTGTAGTCCTACAGGAATAAGCACACTAATCCCTAATAATTACTTTCTTGCCATTCTGAATCCATCAATAGAGATGAAGGCAGGGAGTAAGGGATGTCCCCGTGGCGGCGGCAGAAGAGGTGCATCAGCAGCTAAACATGGTGCACATCCAGAGCAAGCAGCAGGCCCAAGTCACTCAGCAACTACTTTCACCCGGCAGCAGTCATTTATGCGCAGCTTGTTAGGAGCACAGGGCCATAGGCTGATAAGAGAGGATCAAGTGGAAACTGTTGTTGGTTGGATGGCAGCTGAGGCATCCACCTCAATGAGCGCAGCATCCTCCCAGGACCTCTCCACCACATCGGATCAGGCCACTGAAGAGCAGCACCCATCTGCTTCTTCACCGCCCACTAAATTGCCCATACATTCAGAGGGCCAGGAGCCAACCTTAATCCTCTTCTCAGAATCTGTTTGCTTGGAATCTGTGTGCCAGCCAGACAGCATTCCTGCAGCTGAAGAAGAGGTAGTATGCACAGATGCGCAACCTCTGTGTGGGTCTGAGGAAGAAGTGGAGGGTGGGCCAGTGCCCACAGTGACCAGACCCCAGTCAGCAGATGATGATGAAATTCAGCTGCCAGTTTCTGCTGATGAAAGTGTATTGGATGACGAGGTCCTTGACCCATCATGGCATGCTGAGGGGCAGCAAGCAAGTAAGGATAGCTCAGAGGAAGAGCTTGCAGGTGTGGCGCAGCGTGGCCGTCCACGTGGGAGAGGAAGAGGGAAAAATTGGTTGTCTGCTCCCTCAACTTCAGCACCCGTTAGGAGCAGGGCTCTTTTAAAGCGCACAAGGGGTGCGCCCAAGAGTTGTGGTGCATGGGCCTTTTTCGACCAAGTTGCAGATGACGTTACAGTAGTCAGATGCAAGCTTTGTCGACAAACTGTGCGGAGAGGGAAGAACATCAGCAACCTTAATACCACCAATATGTTGATGCATGTCAGGAAGAGGCACCCTGTGGAGTGGCAGCATCACACCCAAGATGATTTGTCACCTGCAGCTGGTCCCCCTCCTTCCATCTCTTCAGCCACAGCGGCCACCTCTTCTTCCAGCTCGCAAACAGCTGCTCCCGCTTCCTCGCCAGAATGCCAGGGTGCATCTGTAGGCAGTGTTGTACGGCGGCACACTGTCTGTACTTCGTCAGCATCAGAATCCCAATCGCTGGCATCCTCACACTCCCAATCCAGTGTGCAGCCATCTGTCACACAGGTGTGGAAGAAAAGGCGCCCGTACTCGGCAAACCACCCACGAGCACAGAGCATGAATTCTCGCATTGCCAAACTGCTTGCAGTGGAAATGCTACCATTCTGGCTGATGAGCAAGCCAGCCTTTATCGATATGTTGGGGTTTGCAATACCACAATACAGCGCTCCCAGCCGCTTCTACTTCAGCAGGCAAGCCGTCCCCGCCCTGCAACAGCATGTGGAGCGTAAAATTAAGAATGCGCTACAAAATGCCGTTAGTAGCAAGGTCCACCTGACCACCGACGCGTGGACCAGTCAGCATGGCAAGGGACACTACATTTCCATCACCGCCCATTGGGTAAATGTAGTTGAGCCTGGAACTGAAGTAGACAGTGCAAGTGAACGGGTCCTGCTAACTCCAGGATTGCAGGCCTCTCCTCCGTACAAATTGACTCCTCCTCATACTCCTCGTCAGACTCGCCTGCACCCAGATGTACCACAACAACCGATTTCAGCACTGCATTGGCTAAACATCAACAGGCCGTGTTGAAATTGGTTTATCTGGGTAATGTTAGCCACACCGCAACCGCAAGGAGCAGAGCGACATGTGGCTTGCGCTGCTCAACCTCCAGCCAAGTATGGTGGTGTGTGACCAGGGCCGGCATCAGCACCTGGCATACCCGGGCAAGTGCCGGGGCCCTGAGCAGGCGGGGGGCCCACTCACCGTCGGGCACCCCGGCACCCGTTAGCGGATGATAGCGGTACCAGAACCGCCACTGGGCCCCCCGCTTGCATAGGGCCCTGGCAGCAGCCGGCACAATACTTACCTCTCCCCGTGCCTCCGTTCCCGCAGCTCCGGGCTCCAGGGGGTGCCTGCAGGGCGCCTGCGCTTCCTCTCACAGCAGCGCCGCTGAATGACGTCATTATTCAGCGGCCGGCTGTGGCAGAGAGAGCGCGGACGCTGGACAGGTGAGATGTGAGGTGTATGTGTCTGTGTGTGTGTGTCTTGTGTATCAGTGTGTGTATCATGTAGTGTGGTGCATTGTGTGTGTGTATGTGAGAGAGTGCTGCGGTGCTGTCTGTGTGTGGTGCTGTATGTGTAATGGTGGTGGGGGGAGGCAGTGATGGTGGTGAGGAGGCAATGATAATGATGATGATGGGGAGGCAATGATGATGATGATGATGATGGGGAGGCAATGATGATGGAGAGGCAATGATGATGATGATGGGGAGGCAATGATAATGGGGAGGCAATGATAATGGGGAGGCAATGATGATGATGATTAGGAGGCAATGATGATGATGATGGGGAGGCAATGATGATTCTGATGATGGGGAGGCAATGATGATGATGGGCAGGCAATGATGATGATGGCAGGCAATGATGATGATGGGGAGACAATGATGATGATAATGGGCAGGCAATGATGATGATAATGGGGAGGCAATGATGATGATGATGGTCAGGCAATGATAATGATGGGGAGGCAATGATGATGATAATGGGCAGGCAATGATGATGACAATGGGGAGTCTTTCCACAGCACCCTTTCCTGAGCCGTAACAGTGCAGAACACAGCACAGTGCAGAGAAGAGCTCCATATTTTGTATGGAGAATTATATGGGGACCAGTATCCTGTATGGAGCAATTTATGTGGTCCAGTATTCTGTATGGAGCATTATATTGGGTCCAGTATTCTGTATGGAGCATTATATGGAGGATGGGGGTGGTGACATCCTGCATGGAGTATTATATGGGTGATGAGGGGGAGACTATGTGGTGCCCATAATATTGTATGGAGGGCTGTACTGTCCGGTCTGTACTGTGTGCTGTGAGAATTCGGCGGTTTTTGAGCTATTGTAGAATTTACAATAGATATCACTCATGTAATGGAAGAAGAGAAGTGTTTGGCATTGTACTATACCCATATTTCTCTGCAGTATCTGTGCATCATGAATCGTGGTCTGTGTTAAAGGGGCCCACTGAGACTCTTTTGCCCGGGGCCCTTAAAAACCTGGAGCCGGCCCTGTGTGTGACAACGGACGAAACCTGGTCGCGGCTCTGGGCCTAGGTGGTCTAACTCACATTCTATGCCTTGCCCATGTCCTAAACTTGGTGGTGCAGTTTCCTTAGGAACTATCTTGACCTTGAGGAGCTGCTGCACAAAGTCAGATACTAGTGCTCTCATTTGCGGCATTCAAGCATGGCTGCATCGCGCCTTTCAGCCATGCAACGCAGATTGGGCCTGCCCGAGC
The DNA here is from genome assembly GCA_033576555.1 of Oophaga sylvatica. Classification (NCBI taxonomy): domain Eukaryota; kingdom Metazoa; phylum Chordata; class Amphibia; order Anura; family Dendrobatidae; genus Oophaga; species Oophaga sylvatica. The sequence goes on along the minus strand of JARQOD010000004.1, from coordinate 301,572,679 downwards.
ACCGCATCATTGTTGACCTCCCCACCAGGTGGAATTCGACTTTGCATATGCTGCGAAGGTTGTGTGAGCAGCAACCTGCAATTATGGAGTTGCAGCTGCAGCAGGCGCAAAGTAGGCGACACACATCTCAGCCCTCCCACTTTACAACCACAGAGTGGGCATCCATGAAGGACATATGCACCATTTTGAAGTGCTTCGAGGACTCCGCTCTGATGGTGAGCGCGGATGCTGCCCTACTCAGCCTGACTATTCCCCTTATATGCCTTATAGAATCAACACTTAAAGGACTAAGGGATGAGGTTTCTCAGGAGGAGGAGGAGTATGATGAGACACTTGCACCAACCAGGCAATCTTCATCGGCCTCGTTGGTACAAAGCTCTGTGGGTGCCTCACAAAGGTAGGACACAGCAAGCGATGAGCTAGAGGAGGAAAGTACACAGCACTCTACTAGTAGTCACCAGATAGAGCATGGATGGGGTGATGCAGAGCAGCCAGAGCACATTCCTCCAGCTGGTGACAGCGATGCATGGCCAGTTGGTAGCCTTCAGCACATGAATGTCACGCTGTTACTGCATAGAGGAGGTCTGAGGTCTATGCTGACCCTAAGCTGGGGTCCTGACTAATCCCTCTACCTGGAGGTACTGTTGATGGTACAGAGGTCCAGGCCGCCAGCGTAATCCCTACCTCCTGAGGATCCCTGAACCTCAGTGATCCAGTCCTGAGAAGGACCCTGATCACACACCGGGGACTGGTAGGTATATGTCTAAACACAGTAATAAACAAATGAGACAGTACAAGGGGTAAACTAAAATCCACCTTGCATACAAAAATCACACCACAGGAAACAGAGGGGACACCAACGGGTACGGAGATAAATGATAAAGCGAGGAGGGGAAAAAGACCACACAGGTACTCTTAACTTCAGCCTTCACTATACAACGATCCGCTCTGCTGGTCTGCATGAATGCTTTCACCGACACTTCCCCGGCAGACAGGCAGGTATTTGAAGGAAACCAATTATCACAACATTAATTGCAGCTGAGCGAGGCTGGTGTAGTCCAACACAGAGAGAGGAAGAATTAACTCCCTCTTTGCCGAAAAACACCCAGCACCAGAAACTCAGCTGTGAGAAGTCAGGGTGTGCAATCGCGACGATCTTCGCAGCGACACACCCGTGACAGTACCCCCCTTCTACGAGGGGCCTCCGGACCCTCAGGGCCGGGTTTATCTGGGTGAGTAGTATGGAAGGCCCGAACCAATCGGTCTGCGTTAATATCCGACGCAGAAACCCACGTCCTCTCCTCAGGACCATACCCCCTCCAATGAACAAGGTACTGAAGGGACCGGCGATTCCGACGTGAATCGATGACTCTCGACACCTGGAACTCCAAGTTACCATTGACCACCACAGGAGGAGGAGGTAAAAGTGAAGGTATCACCGGCACCACATACTTCTTAAGCAACGATCTGTGGAACACATTATGAATTTTAAATGTAGGAGGGAGGTCAAGACGGAATGCAACGGATTAATTATAGCACTGATCTTGTATGGTCCGATGAACCTGGGACCCAGTTTCCAGGAGGGAACCTTAAGTTTTATATTTTTGCTAGACAACCATACCAGATCGTTCACACTTAGGTCCGGACCAGACACTCTCCTCCTATCAGCCATACGTTTGTATCGGTTCCCCATAGTACTCAGATTATTCAGCACTCCTCTCCACACTGAAGCAAGTGACGACGAAAATCGTTCCTCCTCAGGAACCCCAGAAGACCCCCCCCTATTGAAAGTACAAAACTGAGGGTGAAAACCATATGCCCCAAAAAACGGGGACTTACCAGTGGACTCGCTCCGCCTATTATTTAGAGCAAATTCCACCAGAGGCAGGAAAGAAGCCCAGTCCTCCTGGTTCTCTGACACAAAACACCGGAGATATGTCTCCAAGCTCTGGTTCAGACGCTCTGTCTGACCATTGGTCTGCGGGTGAAAAGCCGATGAAAATGACAACTGCATCCCCCGCCGTGTACAAAATGCTTTCCAGAATTTGGACACAAACTGAGACCCCCGATCCGACACCCATCGGAGGGTACCCCGTGAAGCCTTACAATCTCCCCAATAAACACCTGCGCAAGAGTTTTAGCATTAGGAAGAGCAGGAAGAGCGATAAAATGTGCCATCTTGCTGAACCTGTCCACTACAACGAGTATGACTGTGTAACGGGTCTGGGAGGCGGAACCTCTGAGCTACTATACAAAGGGGCGGTCCTTGTAAGGGAGCGGGTGGCGACCAGGGTGGACGGGCAGGTAGTCACAGCAGATAACCGGGGTAGTCTCTGGATGAACGGGCAGGAGGTCACGGCAAGTGACCGGGGCAGTCTCTGGATGGGCGGGCAGGAGATCACGGCAAGTGACCGGGGCAGTCTCTGGATGAGCGGGCAGGAGGTCACAGCAAGTGACCGGGGCAGTCTCTGGATGAGGGTAGATACGACCTGTGATGGCTGAGCCTCCGGTAGGCTAGCAGGCAGGTAACAGATGAGCGCTCCCAGGTGAGCGGGCGAGAGTCACTGGAATAGCAGAAGATCACAGCACGTGACAGCAGAGCCTCCAGGTAGGCTAGCAGGCAGGTAACAGATGAGCGCTCCCAGGTGAGCGGGCGAGAGTCACTGGAATAGCAGAAGATCACAGCACGTGACGGCAGAGCCTCCAGGTAGGCTAGCAGGCAGGTAACAGATGAGCGCTCCCAGGTGAGCGGACAGGCTGGTCTATAGACAGACTGGTAGGTGATGATAGGCAGACTGTCGAACCAAAGGCTAGCAAGCAGTCTAGCGGAATATCAGGCAGGAACAGACAGCAAACTGGCAGGAATCTGACAGGTATCTGGCAATGGACCCTGAGGACTGAAGCAGAGTAGTGAACAGTGCAACAACATTGCTCGGGCACCTCCATTTTGGAGGAAGTGCCTTATGTAAGGTGAAGTCCTCCGGCCATTGGCCGGAGACTCCTTAGGACGACACAGCGCGGCCCCTTTAAGAGGGAGGGTAGCGCACAGTGGCAGGAAAGGAGCGCGCGCTGCCAGCAGAGCGGAAGGAGGACGCCGGACTCGGAGCAGAGGGGTGAGGGAACAGCGTCCCTGCCTGGCAGAGGGCAGGGACGCCGGTGCTACAGTACCCCCACCCCTTTAGGTCCCCCCTTTTTTAGGCCAGAGAGAAATTTAGCTAGGATGAGAGGGGCATGGATGTTCTCCCGCGGCTCCCACGTTCTCTCCTCAGGACCAAACCCCTTCCAATCCACCAAAAAATAGGTCTTCCCTCTTATCCTTTTGGTGGCCAGAATATTCTCTACCTCAAATTCGTTTTCAGCTGAAACCGGAGCAGGAGGCGTGCCTGAAGACTTGGAAAAAGAGTTAAGTACCACCGGTTTAAGGAGAGATACATGGAAGGAGTTAGGGATCCGCAAGTTGGCCGGGAGTTTCAATTTATAGGCCACTGGGTTGATCTGACTGATGACCTCCAGAGGACCGATGAACCGAGGACCTAACTTATAGGAAGGAATCTTGAGCCGAACATACTTGGACGAGAGTCAGACCTTATCCCCAGGACGGAATTGAGGAGAATCCAGACGTTTTTTGTCAGCATGTCTTTTCATACGCTCGGATGACAGAAGAAGTGCGGACCGGGTACTCTCCCATATGGAGGAAAATTTGTTAACAAGAGATTCTGCAGCCGGATTGTCCGCTGAGATGGAGACGGGAAAAGGGATCCGAGGATGCTGACCGAAGACTACAAAAAACGGGGATTTGGATGAAGATTCGCTCTCGTGATTGTTGTAAGAAAATTCGGCCCATGGCAGGAGATCCACCCAGTCAGAATGGTAGGCATTAACAAAGTGCCAGAGGTAACTGGTCAGGATCTGGTTGATCCGCTCCACTTGACCATTGGACTGTGGGTGGTAAGCGGAGGAGAAGTCCAGGGAGACGTCTAATAATTTACAAGTGGCTCTCCAGAAACGTGAGGTGAACTGTACCCCTCGATCCGACACGATGTGACGGGGCAGGCCATGAAGTCGGAAAATGTGGCGGATGAAGTCTTTAGCCAGCTCGGGTGCAGACGGGAGGCCTGGCAGGGGAATAAAGTGAGCCATCTTGGAAAAGCGGTTAGCGACCACCCAAATGACCGTACAACCAGCAGAGACAGGGAGATCCATAATGAAGTCCATGGCTATATGCTGCCAGGGGGCAGTGAGTACAGGAAGCGGAAGAAGGCGACCGGCAGGCAGGTGTCTCGGAACTTTTTTGCGGCCACAGGAGGCACAGGTAGCAACAAAATCTATTACGTCCTTGTGCAGGGTAGCCACCAGTAATGCCGAGAAATAAGTTAGAGGGTCTTTCTCTGACCGGAGTGGCCAGCTAGTTTAGACGAATGACCCCAGTGTAGGATTCTCTCCCGATCGGTTACCGATACGAACGTCTTACCGGGAGGGAGACGGTTTAGACTCACGGGTGCCACCTGCATGACTCTGGTGGGATCGATGATATGTTTAGGTTCCTCCTCGAGATCCGACACCAGGAAGGATCGGGACAAGGCGTCCGCCTTGATGTTTTTGTCAGCCGGGCGGAAATGTAGAACAAAATCAAAGCGAGCAAAAAACAAGGACCACCGGGCTTGGAGCGGGTTAAGCCTCTGGGCATGCTGGAGGTAAGCCAAGTTTTTGTGGTCAGTGTAAATAATTACTGGATGAAGAGCCCCCTCGAGTAGGTAACGCCACTCCTCCAATGCCAGTTTGATGGCCAATAACTCTCGGTCACCTATGGAATAATTGCGCTCAGAAGAGGAGAAGAGTTTGGAGAAGAAGCCGCAAGTTACCCTCCTCCCGGAAGATGATTTCTGAGTAAGTACCGCTCCGGCTCCAGAGGAGGAAGCGTCAACCTCCAGGAAGAACTGTTTGTTGCCATCCGGGCGATGCAGCACCGAGGCGGAAGAGAAAGCCTGTTTTAAGGAAAGAAAGGCCTCCTCTGCTTCGGACGTCCACTCCTTAGGGTTAGTGCCCTCACGGGTTGCGCGGAAATTGGGGCAGTCCGGGAAGAGAAGTGCGGTATGAAGAGACGGTAATAGTTAGCAAAGCCCAGAAACCGCTGAATGGCCTTCAATCCCTCCGGTCGGGGCCATTTCTCGATGGCAGACAGTTCCTCTGGATCCATTCGTAGACCGGTCTGAGAAATAATGTAGCCCAAAAACGGAAGCGAGGTCTGCTCAAAGAGGCACTTCTCGTATTTAGCGAAGAGGTGATTCTGCCTGAGCCTGAACAGAACCTGACGAACGTCCCTCCGGTGAGTCTGGAGATCCGGAGAGAAGACCAAGATGTCGTCCAGGTACACCACTACGCAGGAATAGAGAAGGTCCCGGAAGATGTCATTGACCAACTCTTGAAAGACGGCGGGAGCATTACAGAGACCAAAGGGCATCACTAGATATTCATAGTGGCCGTCCCGGGTGTTGAAGGCAGTCTTCCATTCATCCCCTTGACGGATACGGACCAGGTTGTACGCCCCACGGAGGTCCAGTTTGGTGAAGATTCTAGCCCCCCGCAGACAATCAAATAATTCTGGAATGAGCGGAAGGGGATACTTATTCTTCACCGTGATCTGGTTAAGTCCTCTATAATCTATACAGGGACGGAGAGAGCC
>JARQOD010000004.1:301527481-301566896 GCA_033576555.1 Oophaga sylvatica | reverse complement strand
TAAAAAAAAATTTGAATTTTTTTTAAAAGAAAATTTTGATTTGTCGTTGACGAGAAAACTTTTTTTTTATCCCCCTTTAAGTTGAGGAAAAAATTTTAGTTTTTGTAGGATGGGGGTAAAAATTTAATTTTTTTTCCCAAAGTTTGAAACAAAGGGGTGAAGGGTTATAAAATGGAAGGGAAAAAAAATTTTTTAAAGGGGAAAAAAAAATTTAAAATTGTAAAGGGAAGGGGTATTATATTATGAATTTTTGATAGTTTTTGTAATGATTTTTTAAAAATTGGGATATGTTTAAAGGGTTTTTTTGGGGGTTTTAAAATAAGGGGAAAAAAAAGGAGAAAAAACCCAAAAGTAGGATTGGGGGAAAAAAAAAAAATTTTTTTGATTTTTTTTAAAAAGGGGGAAAAAATAAAAGAAGAAAAAGGTTTATTGTTTTTTAAAAATAAAAATTTTTTGGTTTTGGGGGGGTTTTATTGATTGGATGAGGGTTTTGTTTTGGGTTTTGCTTTTAGCCCCCCCCCAAAAAAGGGGTGTTTTTCCCCCAACAGGTTTTTTTCTTCAGCAAAAAAAAAAAGGGGAAAGGCTGAAAAAAGGGGGGATTTTTTAAAAATCAAATAATAAAAAAACCAAACAAAAAAAAAAGGGTTAAAAAAATCTTTTTCAATTGATAAAAAAAAGATAGGTGAAATAAGAAAAGGAAGGCAAAATGAAAATCCTAAGCTAAAATTCAAAACTGTCTCCAAACATCAATAGAATTCAAATACTTTAATCAATCTTTTCCCATAGGGAAAAGCCGCAGGAGGACGAATATAAATCTGCACCCAACATTGAAGGCAGAAAATGAAAACACCCGGGTTTAAACGTGGGAAACTAATGCGACCACATAGCGATGCATTGCGATTCACCGGGGTGTTGTTGTCATGATCCCAGGCGATCGCAAGGGGCCCCTTTTACACTTTCGGGGGGCGCCTGACGGCGCCCCCGGCATTTTGCCAAGCGCGCATCAGTAAACCTGAAATGCACCGCCGGCGGCCGCATGCGGTTTTTTGCCGGAGGTTTCTGTGCTTGGAGACATCAAAACCATCCGGCAAAACAAAAAACGTTAATCACGTTTTGTCCGGCCGCCGCAAGTACATTTGCGCTAATGTGTGATGCAAAAAAAGCCCAGCGGCGCATCGATTTTCTGTGCGGCCTGCGGCAAAAGCCGGGGGTGCCGCAGGCCCCCGCCGGGGAAGTGGGAAAGAGGCCTTAGTGTTCAGTGTTTTAAAACTTCAGATACGTCGCCGAATAGAAAAAACCCAAACATCCCAAAATAAGGTGATTCTCCTGTGGTCGCGGGAAAAGAAAAAGATGACCACGAACACAACTCAAGGGATCAAAACCAGGATCTACACAAGATATCATTTTAAACCTTCCATGACTCATGCCCTATAACGACTTAGGAGGTTGACAATTTTTTCCTTTTTAAATAACTCACCAAGAGATCTGAATAGACAAGCAAAAGATCCAACCCGAAATGGGATTATCCAATAGCTCCTTCTAAATAAGCAAACTTAAATAGACTAATCTCAATGACTGTAACTATTTAATCATAAAAACAAATAAATATCCAAATTCCCCAAGTTTTATACATTTTTTAATTTGCCAATACAATTGTTGTTAAAATTAGTAGCTTCATAATTCCAGTTTTAAAAAAATTGCTCTTGTAAAAGACAGGATAACCCCTTTGGTTTCCTGATAAAAACTAACATCATTTATGTAATTTGAAGATATATTTCAAATACCTCCACTTCCTCCACAATATTTATTTTCCGAGGCAAACGAGGGCCCATTGTGGCATGCATTTAGAAGTATACTGCCTACAACCAGGTGTCATGGTTGTGGTGTGTTTTGTTTTCAAACAAAATCAACAATCTTAAACTATGGTTTTTTTTTTCTTTCAGCTTACATTACTTGCCCATTGCCATTCCTTTTTCTCCTATACGAACATTTACAATAAACCTAATAACTTTTGACTATCTTTTCAAACCCTTTATTCAAAAGAATGTTAAATGGTTGGCCACACTGCTTATTGGTGTGGTTTGTATTTGTCAAAATTGGACAGCAAAAACAGGTTGCAAAAAAGACATACACAATAACATTTAACCATCCCAAAAATTATGTAATTTAAATGTTCGTAGCTATTGCTAAAAAGCCAGCAACTGGGCGCTGTTTTAATATTGCGTATGTGGATTAAAATTTGACTATAATGAGATTCAAAAAAAAATGTTTCCCAAACAGCAACTTTGAAATTTAATTTTTGTGGCATTTTCTTTTGTATTTTTAAAAAAGATTTATTCTTTCCCCTTATCAAAAGATTAAACCAAAATCCAAAATTCAGTACGTTGTTTTGGACAAGCAAGCCATTGCACATTTTCAGATTTTTTTTTTCTGTTAAAATTCTTTACTTGTTAAACTTTCTAATGTATTGGATAGAAAATTTTGTGCAATTTTTAATTAAAATGCAGCAAAACAGAGGCCAGATACACCTATCATTATCAATCAAGTCTTTTGCTTGGTCTAACTTTCTCCTATCTTTTCTCCCTTTCAGTTGAACTTTGATTATTTGCGACTATGTATCTCTTCGGCTCAGGTGCAATAAATTATTGTTAAAGTATTTGTCAAATGTTTTAAACTTTCACCTATCTCTTATGTTGCACTGAGCTTGTGTCTTCTTTCTATCCTGAATCACCCAAACTGCTGCAATCCCTGCTTCTTTTATTCTATTATATTATTCCTATTAGCCATACATACCTTCATGTGACACGGTAAAACATGTGCGTGCCTGAGGTCAAATCGCCTTCTGTGAATAAGCAATCTTCGCAATGTTGTAAAAAGGCAGCACTTTTTTGGAGGTGATTTGTGCAATTAATTTGCATTTGTTCAAATTTGCTGGGACCTGCAAATTTTATAAAATTCGACTCTCGATCCCTCTTGAATGAATATTGTTGTATTTTTGCGCATTGTGTATGATTTAAAATGTCTGTATTCAGATTAACGTTTCTTTGATTCAAACTATTCTCTGACATATTATTGTATTTCTTCGGGCATACCTTTACGGATTTTTGCCATGTTTCCATTACCAATCTAATCTTTCAAAGCATTATGTAAGAGCCTGATTCGTGAGCCATAGTATTGTTATAATGAAATTCCTTCTGGATTTACATCCAATCTAAAATTTTGAAAACCTAGAAGAACATCCGCAATAATTCCATTCTTAAACATTCTAATGTTTTCCCTTATCTGGGTTGTCAGGGAACAATGTGGTAATCTCCTTGTGTGTGAAACATGTGGTAATTAGAGTTTGAGCGTACTTTTCCGTATCCTAAAGTATCGGAATCGTAATGGTATCGCCGATATCACAAAATATCGGCGATACCCGATACCGATACCAAAAAAGTCCCCTGTAAGTCTAGGGGGAAACAAAATATCGAAATTAAAAAAAACCATTCTTGCCTTTTGTGTTTAATTGTAATGAAGGAAAACAAGAAAGGTAATGTAGAAGTTTGGGGGAGGTTGAGGAGAATTAAAGGCTGATTTTACCCAAATCAATGGAATAGCTATTTATTTTTTTTTAGGAAATACGTTGGTTGACAACAAATTGACAATGTTGTTAAACCTTTTTTTTTTATTTTGGCAAATATTCTTTTCCAATTCCATGGTCTTCCTTTTTAATTTTTTCAAAACTTTCTCCTTCATAATTTTTCACAAGAAAACCATCAAATTATTTTCATTTCACCTTTAATTCAAAACTTCTTGCTATCATCTTTTTGTTAACATTATTAAAATTTTCTTATTAAACGTTATTATCTTCATATTCTAACTTCTTCACTTTTTCCTATTCATCCTTTTCTTTATTCTATTTGTGCGACATTCCTGTACTTGTAATCTGTAAAAACTCTGAATTTTCATCCTTCGTTCTTGCTGTCACGAAAGATTTTAATTACAACGTTTTGTCCGCGTTCAGTTGCCTGCGCACACAGGCTTTTCCAGGGGCACACGGGGGAGGAACGGACTCACCCCCATACATGCTTAGTCTTCTTCTGTTAGAATTTAAGATTTATTTTGTCTTCATTTTTCTTATACTTAATGTTCTTCTGCTTTTGATTTTCTTATTGTTCTTTTCTCTTTTCTGTATCTTGTAGTTTGTTTTAACTTCTTTGTCCTGTTGGTGTGGAAAAACCAATGGAAGAACGGGACCATGACTGTGCTGGAACCCGGAGGGTCAGCAAGGAAAAAGCCAATGGCACAACCGAGGACCAGCTGCTTACTGGGAACGGTTAAACAGGAGGAAACCGTGCTCCAAAGCATACCAAGGACCAGCAGCGTTGCTGGAAAACCCGGAACCGAAATGGAGGCACCTACGCCAAAGGCACTGCAGAACCAGCTACGGTACTGGAACCCGGATGAGTACAAAGGTACAAGAGCAAGAAAGTAACAGGACCGCTACTGTGCTGGAACCCGGGGGTCAGCAGAAGGAAAAGAAGCCAAGGCACAACCGGGACCCTGACGTTACTGGACACGGTTATAAGCAGGAGGGTACCTGTGCCCAAAGCACTACCAAGGACCAAGATTGTGGAACTGGAATACCGACAAGGCACCTACGCCAAAGGCATGCGGAGAACCACTGACGGTACTGGAACCCGGAGATAGCAGAAAACAAGACCAATGAAAGTAACGAGGACCCACGCTGTGCTGGAACCCGGAGGTCAGCAAAAAAAAAAAGAGCCAATGGGCACAACCGGGACCACGCGTTTTCTGGGACACTTACTGGGGGTTACCTTGCTCCAAAGCCTACCAAGGGACCAGAGACGTTGGGAACTCGGATACCGACAGGAGGCACCTACCCAAAGGCCTCGGGAACCACTGACGGACTAACCCGGTGGGTTACAAAGGACCCATGGAAATTAAAGTTGAGGCAGCAGGGACGTTTGCTGTTCACACAGCGGGGAACAGCTGAATTCTGAAACCCCAGTAACACAGGAGCAAGTGTAGACTGTGCTAACAGCACTTCCGAGAAAACAAACTGGCGGTGTTGTAACCCGGGATGAGAAGAGAACAGGGTGGGGCCAGGGACTATTTGCCGTTCACACACAGGGGGAACAGTGACAATTACTGAACCCCATAACACAGGAGCAAGTGTTAACTGTGCTAACGCACTTCCGAGAAAAAGGGGCGGTGTTGTAACCCAGGGATGAGAAGAAACAGGGTGGGGCGCGGATATTTGCCGTTCACACAGAGGGGGGAACGCTGACATTACTGAACCCCGTAACACGGGGAGAAGGTTAACTGTGTAACAGCACTTCCGAAAACAACTGGCGGGTTGTAACCCGGGGATGAGAAGAACAGGTTGGAGGCAGCGGATATTTGCCGTTCAACAGCAGGGGAACAGTGACATTACTGAAAACCCCAGTACACAGGACAATGTTAACTGTGTAACGCACTTCCGAAAAAATGGCGTTTTAACCCAGGGATGGAAAAAATGGTGGAGGCAGCAGGACTTTTTTGCCGTTCCACAGCAGGGGAACACTGACTTTTTAACCCAGTAACCGGGGGAAGTTTTAACTGTGCAAACCTTCCGAGGAAAAAAACAACTGGCGGGTTGTAACCCAGGGATGGGGAAAAAGAACATGGGGAGGCCAGGACTTTTTGCCTTCACAAGCAGGGGAAACGACATTACTGAACCCCGTAAACCGGGGGGCAGGGTGTTAACTTGCTAACACACTTCCGAAAAACAACGGCGGGGGTTGTAAACCCAGGGTGGGAAAGAAACAGGGGGAGGCGCAGGACATTTGCCGTTCACACAGCAGGGGAAAGCTGACTTATGAAACCCCATAACACGGGAGCAAGTGTTAATGTCTAACGCACTTCGAGAAAAACTGGCGGGGGTTTTGTAACCCGGGTTGAAAGGAACAGGGTGGAGAAAACGGACTATTTGCCGTTCCACGCAGGGAACGGGACATTATGAACCCAGTAAAACGGGAGCAAGTTTAACTGGTGCAACAGCACTTCCGAGAAACAACTGGCGGTGTTGTAACCCAGGGATGAGAAGAGCGGGTGGGGACAGCAGGCTATTTGCCGTTCACACAGGGGGAACAGCTGACTTACTGAACCCCATAACACAGGAGCAAGTGTTAACTGTGCTAACAGCACTTCCGAGAAAAAAAACTGGCGGTGTTGTAACCCGGGATGAGAACAGAACATGGTGGAGGCAGCAGGACTTTTTGCGTTCAACAGCAGGGGAAAGCTGACATTACTGAACCCCAGTAACACGGGAGCAAGGTTTAACTGTGCTAACAGCACTTCGAGAAACAACTGGCGGTGTTGTAACCCAGGGATGAGAAGAGAACAGGGTGGAGGGCAGCAGGACTATTTGCCGTTCAACAGCAGGGGAAACTGACATACTGAACCCCTGTAAACGGGAGCAAGTGTTAACTGTGCTAACAGCACTTCCGAGAAACAACTGGCGGGTGTTGTAACCCAGGGATGAGAAGAAACAGGGTGGAGCAGCAGGACTATTTGCGTTCAACAGCAGGGGAACAGTGACATTACTGAACCCCAGTAACCAGGGAGCAAGTGTTTAACTGTGCTAACAGCACTTCCGAAGAAACAACTGGCGGTGTTGTAACCCAGGGATTGAGAACAGAACATGGTGGAGGCAGCAGGACTTTTTGCCGTTCACACAGCAGGGAACAGCTGACATTACTGAACCCCAGTAACACGGGAGCAAGTGTTTAACTGTGCTAACAGCACTTCCGAGAAACAACTGGCGGTGTTGTAACCCAGGGATGAGAAGAGAACATGGTGGAGGCAGAGGACTTGTTTGCCGTCACACAGCAGGGGAAACAGCTGACATTACTGAACCCCAGTAACACAGGAGCAAGTGTTAACTGTGCTAAAGCAACTTCCAAGCAACAACTGGCGGTGTGGGAGCCCAGGGTAAGGAGGGTGTAGGCAATAAAATATTGAGTTATTGCCTTGTTACGTGGCCATTGCAAATGTATGTACTTCAAACAAGAATAAATGAAGTTTTACTACAACAATAAAATGATAAATTTCAATTACCAAGAATAGAAAAATATTTATACTTGACAGTCCTCTGTGGTTGATAACGTTTAATGTAACTGAAATATGGTAACAAATTCAAGCTTTCGAGACTACTCAGGTGTCTTCATCAGGCCTAAGAGTTAAAGCCAAAATGAAGAATCACATATTTCTACACACAACAGGACACAGGAATAGCTAAGACAAGTGAGGGAGGGGACAAGTGAGGGGAGACCGGGCAACAAAAAGGAGAACAAGGATGAATTATCAGCGCCCCACAATCACAGATAAATTAATGAATTTAGCTGTGGCAAAAGACTTTTGTATGCCCCGCCCGGTCATAGCATCATGGATATGGAATTACTGTTATTAAAATATAATTCAAATATGAAGAAACGTACAAAGGTTTCAGAATATAAGCTCATCATGACTTTGACACTGTTAGTGATGGAATGAATAGATCACATGGATTTATGTCATTCTATATCAATTAAGGATCTGCGTCTATGCCCTTCCAGGTCATGAAAAACCCCAAAAAAATACGCCAATGAAGGGCAATCAAACTTTCTATCCTTTATTAGGAACTGTTTGATATATTTATGTTCATCCCTGTGAGATAATGACAGTTCTGATACACGTCACTTACTTGTCTTACCTATTGCAATATTCCTGTGTCCTGTTGTGTATAGAAATATGTGATGCTAATTTTTTTAGTTAGTCTTTCCCTGATGAAGAGACGTGAGTAGCCTTGAAGCTTGCAATTTGTTTCCATCTTTTTTCAGTTACCATAAAAAGTATGAACCACTGCTGACTCTGAAGTTCTAAATATTTTTCTATCTACTGGCTAACACGGTACAAAGATACACATGTTTTCTAATTTCAAGAAGGAAAAAATAAGAAAATACAAATATAAACGCATATATGCACATGCCAAAAATAATGGAACAACACAACACCCAAAAAACTGTAACAAAATATAGTGTTGTTAATTTAAGAATAAAAGACATTTTTTTTTTTTTGAATATGCTAAGGGAACGCAATGTTAAAACTATAAACATAGTGAAGACAATGGATTTTGTATATAGTCATCATCACATCATCGCAAATTTTATGTGACAGTCACAGACAATTTAATTTATTTAAGTTCATAAAATCGTAACTTTCTATAGCATGTATGACATGTCCAGCAGGGACTCATCAATGTGATTGATGACACAATAATGTACAATAAAAAATAACCATTTAAAAAAAACATTAGGCATTGTTTGTCACAATTTAAGTGTGTGCCTGCAAGTGTAGGTGAAACAAGGTACGGATAGCAAAGGTATATTCTATGTCTGTATCACACAGTGGACAGCCTCTGATGGGATAATGCCGATTGTTATACTGTACGTCAATAAAGTCTGCGGCTGAAATCATGCATTTTTTGCTTTGTAGAGTGTTTGAAGAGGGTAAAAGAATGTCTGTTGCGCAAAAGCTTTATCCGTCAACACTTCCTTCCTACTGTCACGCGTGGGGTTAGGGTAGGTTAGCGTTGTGGCAATTAGCTGCTATCAAATGTGAGGTTAGGCTGCGTTTTTTGCGCACTAGGGACGCCAAAAAAATACAGCAGTAATAATTTAATGTGTAATACTACACCTATGACAAACCAAAAAAATTTACGTTCCCTCTTTAACAATGTACAAGACTAACAAGCCTAATGGTTGACGCTGACTTAATTGAGATACAGTATTACATCAACATTGTCCATGAGTAACTATTGCACTGTGATACCTATATACCAGTATTTAATTTTTATCTCTTGTGGTTGTTTCCAACAGCACTTGCAGGTATAATACCTATTGTCAGTATGCATGTGCACTTTTCTAGATGTAATAATTTATTATTGGACATTATTACCATGTTTACTGCTGGCCATTTCATATATGGTGTTTGAAGTTACGTGGCATCAGTATTGTATTTTATAATGTCTGTCAAAAATAAAACTCGTCATGAATTGATGAGGATGTAATGATTCGTACATCCATTGAGTGCATTATCTTACAGGTACAGATAAAGTTCCTTTAAAAGCATTAATTCATAAGTCTGAAATGTCTTTTATCATTAATTTAAAAATGTGAAGAGTAGACTATTTTTATTTTTTGTTACCATTTCTATAGACATGTGCAGATATGCGCTGTGATGCAAATTATTATTTGTCCATTTTTTCTTAAAAATTTATCATTCTAGGCCTGCAAAACTTCACAATTTCATGTTTTCAGCATAACAAGCAGGGTGAAGGCTCTTCCCTATTTGGAGCATGTTGGTCATTTGTTTTTCTGTCCATGTGTCGGGAACAGGACACTTCTTGCCGTTGACACGCAGGGGAACAGCTGGCGTTACTGAACCCCACAACAGTAGAGCTTGTGTTTTGTTCTGTGGACACGACCTTCTGAGCAGCAACTGGCAGTGTTGGAGCCCAGGGAGTAGAGTTCAGGTGGTAAAAGATGAACATAACATGAGACATGGATAACGTTGCGAACCAGTTATTTAATCTGAAAACGGACAGACAAATTCTGGCAGATCCATGCCTTGTTCATTTTCAGAAAAGTAAGCCGGTCTACATTATCGGAGGATAGTCGCATGCAACGGTCTGTTAGTACACCACCTGCAGCACAAAGACGCGCTCCGATAATACACTGGCAGCAGGGCAAGCCAGCACCTCCAATGCATACTGGCTAAGCTCTGGCCATGTATCCACTTAGAGACCCAAAACTTGAATGGGGAAGAGCCATCTGGGAGTACACTGAGAGGCAAAGCCAAGTAGTCTGTCACCATCTGACGGATACGTTGCCTCCCCTGACTGGAGCCCTCTCGGATGGTGTAGACATTTGTGGCGCTGCCACAAAACTTTGCCACATTTTGAACATACTGGTCTTTCCCTGTGCAGAGGCACTGCGTGTGCTCCCTCTTGTTGCAGAGCTCTCTACACTGCCTCGACGCACAGAGCTGCTTTGTAAAGCATAGCAGCAGCAGTGCTCTCGGCAGTAAGGTAGAACATTAGGGATTGCACCAGTGTGTCTTGGTACTCCCGATTTTTACGCTCCCGGTTCAACGGTGTGATGAGGCTTTTGACGTTGTCCCGTAGCGAGGGTCTAGGAGGGGTACACCCAATAATCAGACGTCGTGAGAATGTGGGCGATGCGGCGGTCGTTTCTTTTGGCACTGCAGCATGAAATCAACCATGTGCTGCAGACTCCCAACTGGCAAAGAAACGCTGTCCTCTGCAAGAGGCGTTATCTCTGCCTGCTCTGCATCACCCCACCCTCGCTCTACATACTGACTTTGAGCGTTGTGTACCTCCCTCTGGAGCGATGTCTTCCTCCCCATTGACTCCTCCTCCTCATCCTCCTCACAAAGTGAGCCCTGCCCAGCCCTTTGTGAGGAACCACGTTGCGCTGACTTTCCAGAAGGTGATGGAATTTGTGACTCCTCATCCTCCACCTCTTCCAAAACCTCATCCCCTTATTGCTTGCAGTGTTTTTTGAAGCAGGCAGATAAGGGGACAGTCAGGCTGACTAGTGCATCATCTGCACTCGCCATCCGCGTTGACTCATCAAACGCACGCAAAACGTGGCACATGTCCTTCATAGTGGCCCACTCATTAATGGGAAGTGTGGACGGCGCAAATTGCGTGTTGATTGGCCTTGATGCAGCTGATACTCCATAACTGCTGGCTGCTGCTCACACAACCGCTCCAACATATGTAACGTTGAATTCCACCTGGTGGATACGTCACATATGATGCGATGTTCAGGAAGGCGCAATCTGCGTTGCAGAGCTGCAATGCGCGATCTGGCCATGCTGGAACGTCGCAAGTGAGCGCACTCTAGGCGGACCTTGTGCAGCAGTGCATCAAGATCCGGATAGTCCCTCAAAAAACTCTGCACGACCAAGTTGAGCACATGTGCCAGACATGGTATGTGAGTGAGGTTGCCAAGGCCCAGAGCTGCCACCAGATTTCGGCCATTGTCACACACTACCAAACCTGGCTGGAGATTCGCTGGCAAAAAACCCACGTCGCTCTCCTGCTGATGGCATTCCAGACCTCCTGCGCTGTGTGGCTTCGATTCCCCATGGGAATTAATTTCAGAACGGCCTGTTGCCGTTTGGCCACGGCTGTGCTCATATCGGTCGCATCAGGTAAGCGTCCACGGTCCATGTGGAGGTAGACCGTGACGGCTCCTGCAGCGATGATTCTGAGGAACTGGAGTAGGAGGAGGAGTCAATGTGGACAGACTTGATTCCGGCAATCCTTGGAGTTGGCAGAACACGTACAGCGCCACTCGCAAGATCTGTACCCGGCTCCACAACATTCACCAATGGGCAGTGAGTGAAAGGTATCGTCCCTGGCCATGGGTACTGGTCCACGCATCGGTGGTCAGGTGGACCTTGCTACTGACGGCGTTTAGTAGCGCATGTTTAATTTTTGCCTCAACATGCTTTTGCAGACCAGGGACGGCTTGCCTGCTGAAATAAAAATCGGCTGGGCACATTGTATTGTGGGACTGCCAATGCCATTAATTCACGGAAACTGTCAGTCTCCACCAGCCTGAATGACAGCATTTCAAGGGACAGGAGTTTTGCAATGCCAGCATTCAGAGCCTGTGCTCGTGGATGGTTTGCCGAGTATGGCCGTCTTTTATCCCATGCCTGTGCTACCGATGGCTGTTTTGTGGCCTGGGTGTGTGAGGATGACAGGGAACTTGCACCTGTGGGTGGAATAACACTGTGTCTCTGGACAACAGTGACAGAGGTTCTTCCATGGCTATCCTTTGAGGAAGCCTTACCAGCTGTGTGTGAACTGGAGGAAGAGGCTCCAACAGGAGCTGAAGATGTAGGTGCTGCTGTAGGTTGGCCTACATCTCCAGTGTGTCTTTGTAACTCAACAAAGTGCTTTGACCGCACATGTTTCCACATATTTGTTGTATTAAGGTTACTGACACTTTTACCTCTTTTAATTTTTTGATTACACAGCTTGCATTTGACATAGCAAATATCATCTGCAACTGTATCAAAAAAGGACCACGCAGAGCAAGTCCTGGGAGCGCCCGGTTTGGCTGTTGTAAGAGAACTGCTCCGAACGGGTGCCAAACTGGAGGCTACAGGCAAGCGAGTCTGCAGCCTACCTCTCCCTACTGTTTGGACCGTTGGTGCAATCTCTTCCTCAGAGCTGCTCCCACCACCTTCCTGTTCCTCACGCCATGTTGGGTCTTGGACCTCATCATCTCCACCACTACCCTCTTCCAACACCTGCTGTTGTTGGGTGGTCTGGCCAGCACCATGCTCAACAGAAACTGGCAACTGAGTCTCATCATCATCAGATGCGTTCTGCGGTGTGCTGACCATCGGCACTGGCTCACCCGCCTCTTCAGATTCAGAGAGACACAGCTGTTGCGCATCACTGCATACTGCCTCTTCTTCACATTCCAGAATGCTGCTTGGCTGGGCCCCTGTTTCCAAGCCAACAGATTCTGAGAACAGAAGCAGAGACTCAGCTGGCTCCTGTACAGAGCTCTCTGACTGCCTGGGCAATTTGGCAGGCGGTGAAGAGACTGATGGTTGTTCAACAGTGCTGTGGTCCTGAGAGGAGGTGGAAGCTATTGAAGTCGATGCATTGGCTGCCATCCAACCAACAACGGCTTCAATTTGTTCTTCACGCAGCAGGGGGGTACGCTGAGCTCCTACAAAAGTGCGCATAAAGGAACGCTCACGGGGAAAACTGGTGGATGCTGTGTCACTGGGTGCGGCAGCAGCCACAGAATCCCCACGTCCTCTCCCTGCTGCAAATCCACGGCCTCGACCACGACCACGTGCCTTACTCACTGACTTCTTCATCTTGGTAGATTGATAAAGAAAGTCAGAAAAGTTAAGGCCTAAGTGTGGTTATTCCTCACAGACTACAGTGAACCCTGCAGACAACTGTTCAGTATCTGTGAAAGGCCCCTTTGTGTACTTCTATAGTGTTTGCAACCAATGTATTGTATACGGATGGAAGCGCGTCACACTAATAGATTAGTTTTTTTTCCACTAAAATGGAGCAGCACCAATTAGAGAAAAATGTGAAGGATGAGGCAGTGACACACGCTCAGCAGACTACAACCGGCAGTGGTTGAAGTACAAACTGGAGCGTAATCTGCACTCACAAAATGAAAAGCTCACAGACTACAGTGAACACTGAAACACAACTATTCACTATCTGTGAAAAGCTCCTTTGTGTAGTTCTATAGTGTTTGCAACCAATGTATTGTATACGGATGGAAGCGCGTCACACTAATAGATTAGTTTTTTTTCCACTAAAATGGAGCAGCACCAATTAGAGAAAAATGTGAAGGATGAGGCAGTGACACACGCTCAGCAGACTACAACCGGCAGTGGTTGAAGAACTAACTGGAGCGTGATCTGCACTCAAAAAATCAAAACCTCACAGACTGCAGTGAACACTGAAACACAACTATTCACTATCTGTGAAAAGCTCCTTTGTGTAGTTCTATAGTGTTTGCAACCAATGTATTGTATACGGATGGAAGCGCGTCACACTAATAGATTAGTTTTTTTTCCACTAAAATGGAGCAGCACCAATTAGAGAAAAATGTGAAGGATGAGGCAGTGACACACGCTCAGCAGACTACAACCGGCAGTGGTTGAAGTACAAACTGGAGCGTAATCTGCACTCACAAAATGAAAAGCTCACAGACTACAGTGAACACTGAAACACAACTATTCACTATCTGTGAAAAGCTCCTTTGTGTAGTTCTATAGTGTTTGCAACCAATGTATTGTATACGGATGGAAGCGCGTCACACTAATAGATTAGATTTTTTTCCACTAAAATGGAGCAGCACCAATTAGAGAAAAATGTGAAGGATGAGGCAGTGACACACGCTCAGCAGACTACAACCGGCAGTGGTTGAAGAACTAACTGGAGCGTGATCTGCACTCAAAAATCAAAACCTCACAGACTGCAGTGAACACTGAAACACAACTATTCACTATCTGTGAAAAGCTCCTTTGTGTAGTTCTATAGTGTTTGCAACCAATGTATTGTATACGGATGGAAGCGCGTCACACTAATAGATTAGATTTTTTTCCACTAAAATGGAGCAGCACCAATTAGAGAAAAATGTGAAGGATGAGGCAGTGACACACGCTCAGCAGACTACAACCGGCAGTGGTTGAAGTACAAACTGGAGCGTAATCTGCACTCACAAAATGAAAAGCTCACAGACTACAGTGAACACTGAAACACAACTATTCACTATCTGTGAAAAGCTCCTTTGTGTAGTTCTATAGTGTTTGCAACCAATGTATTGTATACGGATGGAAGCGCGTCACACTAATAGATTAGATTTTTTTCCACTAAAATGGAGCAGCACCAATTAGAGAAAAATGTGAAGGATGAGGCAGTGACACACGCTCAGCAGACTACAACCGGCAGTGGTTGAAGAACTAACTGGAGCGTGATCTGCACTCAAAAAATCAAAACCTCACAGACTGCAGTGAACACTGAAACACAACTATTCACTATCTGTGAAAAGCTCCTTTGTGTAGTTCTATAGTGTTTGCAACCAATGTATTGTATACGGATGGAAGCGCGTCACACTAATAGATTAGATTTTTTTCCACTAAAATGGGAGCAGCACCAATTAGAGAAAAATGTGAAGGATGAGGCAGTGACACACGCTCAGCAGACTACAACCGGCAGTGGTTGAAGAACTAACTGGAGCGTGATCTGCACTCAAAAAATGAAAAGCTCACAGACTACAGTGAACACTGAAACACACAACTATTCACTATCTGTGAAAAGCTCCTTTGTGTAGTTCTATAGTGTTTGCAACCAATGTATTGTATACGGATGGAAGCACGTCACACTAATAGATTTGATTTTTTTTTCTAATATAATGGAGCTGCACCAATTCCACAAAATAAAAAAAAAAAAAAAAAAAAAAAGAGTCAGTGACACGTGCAGATGCCTACAAACAGCGGTGGATGCAGAGCAAACTGCAGCGTCACCTGCACTGTCACACACACACCTTGCACAGAGCTGTTAAAACAACACTGGCAAAATGAAGCTTTACACAGCGGTTGGTAAACTAGCCTGCCTCAAGCACAGTAGTACACAAAATCGCAATATCTAACTGTCCCTCAGAGTGAGCAGAGTAGCGTTCTGTCCCTTACTGAGTTCACAGCACAGTGACGCTAAAATGGCGGCGGCGCCTTTTATAGTGCATTCTGACATCATTTCAGCAGCCAATCACAGCCATGCCATTAGTTAAGATGACCGCAGCATTACAGGATGTGCCCACACTTCGTAGGATTCCTCATTGGCTGACTAAAATCACATTGCCTCTCAAAGAATTATGGGAACTTCCGATTCCGGTATACGATATGGAAAAAGTATCGGAATTAAGTATCGGAATTCCGATAACGCGAATATCGGCCGATACCCGATACTTGCGGTATCGGAATGCTCAACACTAGTGGTAATGTTATTTCATAAATCTACTATAAATATGCTACTCTGAGGAAATCTGTCCGCAAGTAGAAAATATTCTATTTTTTAACAAGATATTATTTTGGAATGTCAGAAAGCGATGTTTATAAACAGGAAGTTCGTTTAGTCTCGATTTCATTCAACAGAATATTCAAATGAGCGTGTATTCATTTCTGTGGTATTCAATTCAAGTAAATGTAATCTGAAAGCTTAATTCTAGTGCATAAACATAGGGCTCATTTACCAAAACTGTCTGAATGCAAAAATGTCCTGTTACCCATGGTAGGCAACAGCACTAATTTTCTGTTAGTTTTGATACCAATGTTGAGATTGGATATTTTTAGAGAATCAATTTGCAGTGTTTCTCTTCTCGCTGCTCCCCATGACGTATAAAGGATGAGTAAGTTCGCTTTGTCTATAAGCAACCTAACTTCCTGAGTGATCACCAATTGATGCAGGCTTCGTGAAATGGGTCTGTGCTGGAAGTTAAAAGCTGGTGAATACAATGAATTGGAAAGAAGCATTATGTTTAAAGAGGTCCTGTATAGAAATGAGCGAACATGTTTGGAAAACATTCTGAATCCCAAATTCGGCATGAAAATTGCACACTTGAATTTGTGTTGCTACAAAATTTGTCCAATGCTCGGTAAATCATCGAGCTTCCACTAATGCTTTTGTTAGTACTTTTGCTTGAATAGAGGTGCTGCATGATGAGCGTGGGGAACATGTTTGATGAGGGGAGGAGGTGGGCAGAGGACACTATTAACTTAATGTGTGAAGATTCCGGCAGCCAATAAGGGTGCAGAAACCATCCACAACATCCAGACACAAAAGCTTCTGTTATTGGCTGTTGAAGTCACATATCCCTATAAATATAAAATGTTGTTTTTGTGCCATTTTGTCAGTGAAACAGCAAATAGAGTTTGCTCCTGCTTTTGCTGCAAGTAGTCACATAGTTCAGATAGCATCTTGTGTGAAATTGACCTTCCTGCATCTAAATCGATTGTGGACCACAGACCATGCCACATTTCAGAATCTAAATCTATTGTGCTAATAGTGTGGGCCAGTCAGGAGTTCATATTTCCAAATCTAAATCCTTTCTGCTAATAGGGTTACCTATTCTAGGCTCACATAGTAATTGCACTTCCAAACTAAGCAATGAACTTATATAGAGATGGAAGCTAAAGCCATTTGACAAACAGGGAAAACTTTATTAATGAATGACAACAATAAATAAAATCCATAAAATAAGGGGAAAATAAGTGCAGAAAAAAACATACTTGCAAGTAATACCACAACCTATTCCTTAGGGGAGTCTCAATTCTGTCCTTAAAAAAATTATTTGCACTAATGAAGTTGATAAACTATTGTTATGGAAATTTAATTAGGATGAATTTATCCTTCCGTGTTTGCTGCTTGCCATTCCCAAATCTCTATTTAATGTCTTTTTGAGCGCTCAGAATAAATGAGACTGTCCACAACGGAAGTGTCAGTATGGCAGTTCGTCAAGACTACTCATTTATTATTCATTCAAGGTTTTTGTACGTTTACAAAAAGGGGCTGGTTAGTCAATGAACATACAATTAAAAGCTGCTAGATTATTGGCTGTTCTAGTGTAAGTATGATAATTATGATAATCATGATAAAAGAGCTGAAGTTGCAGATTTATTGTTTTATATTCTTTTGCCCTAGTTTTCTTGCATGACTATAAAGTAAACAACAGATATCTAATAAGACTATGTACTTGTTCCTTATGAAGGCCAGATTCGTTTAAAACGACTGATTATAGCTGGCATAGATATATGTGAGCACAGGATTTTTAGCAAGTGAGATCTATCTAACTGTGAATGCATATATGTGAATATACTTTGAATATATGGAATACATATATATTTCCATGACAGTCCCCCCTTAGATACCACTTGCCCTAAAAACCTGCTCCTGGCCCAAAGCGCTGCAACTCTTTTGTGCTGCCGGTGAGTTGAGACTATGCCTTGCGCATGCCTCCCCCACCGAATACAGACTTTTCGCAAATGGGCGGTCAGGAGGACTGTCCCTGTCGGGGGTTTATGTGTTTGCAATCATAGTCTCTTTATTTAACTGCATGTTCAGAAAAAAAACGTGTGTATTCTTCATCAGGTAGGTCATCTATTTGGTCAGTCAGAGCATCCACGACATCCTTCATGGCTTAGGTGTCTCTCCTGGTACGGGAGCTTCCTTGCAATGCGATACGTGGATCCAAACAGGCTTTCCATCTAGTTACACAGAGGTTGGTGTCATCTGGGGCTCTTGGACAGGACCATCAAATCTGGCAGTGAAGAGAAAAACTCGAGAATGGACATTAGTTTTTGACCAATTCAATTACATAAGCAAACAAGATATCATTTTTTTCATATTCTGCTGCTGAGGGAAGAATGCACCTAACTTGGGACTAGACCCAAACAAAATTTCGTATGGTGACAGTTTTTCTGGGTCTCTGGGAGTGTGCCTTACGCTAAACAGTGCAATTGGGAGTGTGTCATGCCATGGTTTGCGTGTCTCTTGGGCAATTTTTCAGCATTCTATTCTTAAGTGTTTCGTTCAGTTTTTCTACCTTCCTGCTGCTCTGGGGGTGGTGTAGGCCTAGGTCTGACCCTACTGCTAATCGGGTCTCATGTGTCAGATTTGCTGTGAATGCAGGTCCCTGATCACTTTCTATCATTTCTGGAACCCCGTATCTGCACACTATTTTCCGAAAGTAGCTTCTTTGCAGCAGTCTTTGCTGATTTGGAAGGCTTCTGTTCATCTTGAAAATACTTCTTTGACCACAATGGCGTATTTGAATCCTTCACTTGGCGATATCTGGATGTGGTCTATCTGGATCCTATGAAGCTGGTAGAGTGGTCTTTCCAGATGAGGTGAGGGGGACTTTCTTCCATACGTCCAGGCTTGCATTTGCCGCAGGTCAGACAGCTGCTGGTGAATTTGGCTGTTAGGGTGGAGATCCCTGAAGCGAAACAGTAAGCACCAATCAGATCATTCATCTGTGTCTTTGATATGTGGGTGTGGGTCCATGTACCCATTGGACCACCATAGGGTGCATACTTTGTGGTAGGCAGAGTTTGAAGTCTATTATTGATAGCCTTCCTTCTTCACATGTTGCTTTTTTCACATTCAGCTCTTCTTCTCCTTTTGGAGCTTGGTCTTGCAACTTCTTGAGCAGATCCCAGGACGTCTTTTTGTCAGGTTTCTTGTCTTCAGTCGTCATGTAGTAGCCGTCCGGCTCTACGACCTCTCCCACTTCTCCATGCTGTCTTCCTTTGGCCGCTTCTTTGGCTGTCATGTCCGCCATGTTATTGCCTCACGCCTCTTCTGTTCTCAGTTTTCCATGCACTTTGATTTTTCAAATTGCCACCATTTTGGAAGTTGGAGTACACCCAGTAGGTCCCTGAAGGCTCCATGATGCTTCACGGTTGTCCAGTTTGCTGTGATGAAGTCCCTTGTAGCCCAGATGGGTCCAAAGTCGTGTGCTATGCCATGCGAGTACCTGTAGTCCGTGTAGTCTTGCCTTCTGCCATCTGGCAGGCCTTCGTCAGCGCTATCAGTTCTGCTTCCTGGGCTGACAGGCTAGGTGACAGACTTCTGGACCACAGGATTTCTTGATTGCTGGTCACTGCACTTCCTGTGTTGAAACTTCTTCATCATCTGCAAATCTGGAGCCATCCAAGTAGAGGATAAATTCTGTAAATTTTGTTCTGGAAAGTTCATATTGTATCCCCCCT
The DNA here is from genome assembly GCA_033576555.1 of Oophaga sylvatica. Lineage (NCBI taxonomy): Eukaryota > Metazoa > Chordata > Amphibia > Anura > Dendrobatidae > Oophaga > Oophaga sylvatica. Next base: position 301,547,519 of record JARQOD010000004.1, on the reverse strand, counting down.
TGGGAGTGGGAGTAGAGTGGCCGGGCTGAGGACTGTAGGTCTGAGACGGTGACATTATGAGACAAAGGCAATAGAGGCGCCACAAAGATGTCTGGCGGTGGGGAGATTATTGTTGGTTGAGCTTGATTGAAGATTGCCAAGATGTCGTGTGGAGTGAGAGTTTCCAGTGGCTGTCCAAGAGTGATGTCAGCAACCTTGTCCAGGAAGGTGTGTGCTGCAGATACTGCCATCAGGCAGGAGGGTGTTCCTCTTGCAACTGGATCCAAGCGGGCTGAGAGGCAGCCTAAAAGTCTCTGTTTTCCCCCGTGAATCCATATCAGGACTCCAGTAGCATGACCTTCTTTCTTCCATCAGGTAGACGGAAAGACTTCTCGTAGTCAGATAGGCTGGTATTGGCGCTGAGAATGTGGAGTTCTTCCAATCTCCTGAATGGATTGAAGGCTGCGTCTGATAGAAGGAGCGGGGTTGCGTTGATGCAAGCGCACAGAGGCTGCATTAGGACTGAGGCATCAGGGATCCAGGTTCTGCAATATGACACTAGACCAGGGAAGGCCTGCAGCATTCTTGAAGTTGTTGGGGGAGCCATCTTCTCCACAGTGGTCTTCCAGTCTTTTGACATGTGTTTCGTCTTGTGGGCAATACAGTGTCCCAGGGATGTAACTTGCTTCTGACATCACTGGACTTTGTTCTTCCAGACCTTGCGTTGCTGTTCTTCCAGGTAGAGTAGGAGAGACAAGGAATGGACTGTGCAGATATCGATGTCAACCACACAAAAGAGAAGGTCATCCATGTGTTGTAGAAGAGTGACTCTTGCATATTCTGCAATCCAGTTGACGAGGATGGAGGACATTGTCTTGGTGAAACTTGAAGGGCTTGTTCTGAGCACCTTGAGGCAACACTGTCCATATGCACTGCACTGGTGCGTGAAGGCAGGCTTCCAGGTGGAAGGGAAATACTGAAGAAGGCACTGGCCAGGTTGATCACCGTGAATACCGTTGCGGTGACTGGGACTCTTGAGAGCAGAGTGTGATGGTTCAGCACTGTTGGGGTTTCAAACACCGTAGCCTCTTTCGCGGCCTCCAGGCCTTGCACCATTCTGAACTCAGTGGGGTTTACAGTCTTTTTCTTCACTGTGGAAAGCTGGGATTGATTCCGATGGGCGAGGCAGCCCAGTTTGGCCTTGTCCTTCAGTATGCGGCAGGGGACTCCCATCTGCTGGCGCAGAGCTGGCGGGAAAACAAGCAGTCTACTAGGATCCACATCATGAGAGATGACGACCAGCTGGCTTTCTTGTTCTCCACCAAGACAGTCACTGTGTTAGCACCTGCTCTGGTCACAGGGGGTCTTCTTGTTGGGACGTCTCCTTAAGCGGCTGCTTTTTTTTTCTCAGCACGGGCCATCAGTAGTTTCTTTTTCTCCAGCTCGGTCTCAGGTCAGTATTTGTGCACAAGTTTGAAGAGCTGAGTGGCCTTTTGCCGGTCTAGGGCCTGGGTGAACTGGTTGATTGCAGGGGGCACCTCCTGGTGCTTGCAAAAGATGAACCTCTGGCGTTGGAGCTGGATGAGGTGTTGCCATTCCATGAAGCGAGTAGGGTCCTTCTTGAGTTGAATATCCTGGCCAATGTCAAAGTTCTCAGGCCGTCTTCTTAAGCGAGTTCACTTAGACCTTCAGTTGGTCAGAGACATCTTGACTCTGGGTGATGGAGTGGCTTTTCTGGTACTATGTCCAGCACCTCCTGTGATAGGTCTGCAGTGTGGTTGTTTGAGGTTCCTGTTTCTTCTTGGGTCAGGGGTGAAGAAAGTGTCATGGTCCCATCTTCCTGGAACACTCTGGTCGCTTTCAGCTTCTGCAGTAAGTCCATCCCAATAGGTTGAGGGTGCAGGTCTTTGACACAACAAACTGGGACACGATGGAGTGTTCTGGCTGAGTCCACACGCTCAGGGGCTTCATAATCTGGAAATATCTGACTTGACCATCAATTCCCATGCAGGAAGCAGAAGATTCTGATAGATAGGTGAGGTTGCGGAGTTCCACAAGAAAAGATCTGACTACGCCATCCACTCTCAGGATATTGGTCCCACTGGTGGGGTTCCCTGTGGACTTGGTGTGCTCCTGTCCTATGGACGGGGTTCTTCACTGTTTTCTGTGTTTCTTCTTCTTCTGGGTGAAGTCAGTGTTCTGCACCGGTTCTGGAAATGACCAAACTCGCCACAGTTGTAACACTTGACATCCCTTCTGTCCCGGCGGGACTCAATCCTTTTTGCTACTGTGAGCAGGGTATCCATTGCTATTGACGTGTACTCAGGCCTGGCTGCTACCAGTGGTTTCCTGATTGGTTCTCTCAGTCCATGCACAAAAGCCTGTGCCAACATCCGTCTGTGTGTCTGATCATGGGTAATGAGGCCCAAATCTTGAAACACTTGCATTACTCTGTCATGGAACTTCTCCACAGACTCTGTCTTGTCTTGACTCATGTCATGTAGGCTGAGAGTTTGTCCTGTCAGTCTGCTTTTGGCCCATTCTCTGAGTTGTTCAATTAGCTTTGGTCCTGTCTCCCAGGCATACGCATCTAACTCTGCTGGAAGCTTGAAGTGTTCTCTCATAATTGACCAGAATGCATCACCTGCTTTTATTTCCATTTCGGTCCAGTGATCAATCCAGGCTGCTGTATACGTTTGCTGGATCTGCTGCATTTTTTGGCAAAATAGCATGGGGTGTATCCCTGGGTCTGGCTGCATACTGATCACCTGGCTTGGGATGAAGGGCTCATAGGATGGTGTCTCTACCTGTCCCTGCTCTATTGGTGCTTGTGTGTTTTCTTCCCTAGTATTGGGCAGCATGTGTGACGTTGCATCTTCATCTTCATCAGATAAGAAGTGACACGGTGTACTTGGTGCATACACTGGGTGAGATTTGGGCTTTAAAGTTGTCTTGCTGCATGGGGATTTCCCACTTCCTTGCTGAGGCTGCGGTGGATCAGTGTCATGGTTCCATGCTGGCAGCCCTGCTCGGCACTGAGGTTCCTCATTTGTCTCTGTAGCTATACCACCCCCCTGTGATGCCCTAGCTGTGGGCTCTACTAGTTGTTGTGTCTGGGGGCTACATGTAGCGTTTTGTGTAGGGAGATTTGCACTTTCTTCTCCTGATATAATGACTGGCAATGTTTGTACTGTGCTTGGGATTGACAGGGTGCCCTGTGCTGGAGGCACTGAATACAGGGACACCACATTGCTTTGATTGGGCGTTGACCCAGTTGATAACGAAGTAGAAAAAAGAGGAAGAGAAGGGAGGTGTGAGGGAGGAGCGAGAGAAAGAGGAGGGGAGAGAGATGGAGGGGAGGGTGAAGAAGAGGTGGAATGTGCCTGAGAGGAGGAGGAAGGAGAAGAGCAAGCATGAGCAGGTGGGTGTGGTGTGGGAGGAGAAAGGGAGGAAAAGGAAAGAGGGGAGGGAGAGAAGAGTGAAAGGGGGAAAAGAGAAAAAGATGGAGGAGAGAGAGAGGAGAAAGATGGAGGGGGAGAAGTAGAAGAAGATGAAGAAGATTTGAGAGTTGGAGAGGAAGAGATAGAAGAAGAGGAAGATGAAGAAAATGGATGTGTCAGAGATGTGAGGGAGGGGAAAAAAGGAATGAGAGGGATGGCAGCGAGGAAAGAGGAGAAAAGTCTGAAGAAGAAGGAGAAAGGGACTGAGAGAAGAAAAAGGAGAGGGTGCCAACTGTTATGGAAATTTAATTAGGATGAATTTATCCTTCCGTGTTTGCTGCTTGCCGTTCTCAAATCTCTATTTAATGTATTTTTGAGCGCTCAGAATAAATGAGACTGTCCACAACGGAAGTGTCAGTATGGCAGTTCGTCAAGACTACTCATTTATTATTCATTCAAGGTTTTATACGTTTACAAAAAGGGGCTGGTTAGTCAATTGAACATACAATTAAAAGCTGCTAGATTATTGGCTGTTCTAGTGTAAGTATGATAATTATGATAATCATGATAAAAGAGCTGAAGTTGCAGATTTATTGTTTTATATTCTTTTGCCCTAGTTTTCTTGCATGACTATAAAGTAAACAACAGATATCTAATAAGACTATGTACTTGTTCCTTATGAAGGCCAGATTCGTTTAAAACGACTGATTATAGCTGGCATAGATATATGTGAGCACAGGATTTTTAGCAAGTGAGATCTATCTAACTGTGAATGCATATATGTGAATATACTTTGAATATATGGAATACATATATATTTCCATGACACTATCAGTTAAGATACCTGAAGGATATATACTGTATCCGAAACGTGTTGTATCTTTTCTATTTTAACTTATCAAATAAAAAAAAAATGAAATATCATCTTTGAATGTGAGTCCCAGGAAGAGCTGCCATTCATGGGCTGGATGTGCGTTTCTTGATTTAACCTATTCCTTAGGGGAATCTCAATTCTGTGTCCTTAACAAAATTATTTGCCCTGATGAAGTTGATAAACTATCAGACAGAATATCAAAGTAAAAAGCACTATTCAATGAAAGACAATGAAAAGGAATATGTCTCAAATATTTAGATGCCGTATGGCTGCAGGGCTGAAGTGCATAGGGTTTAGTCAGACGAGTCCTGCTGGGAACTAAATACAGCATACTTTTAATGTAGCATATTCAGTGACTCATAGATCCTTATTGTTAATACACAATTCGAGTGACTAATTACAGTAACTAGTCATATACACACGTGGTCAAAATTGTTGGTACCCCTCATTTAATGACAGAAAAACCCACAATGGTGACAGAAATAACTTGAATCGGACAAAAGTAATAGTAAATCAAAAATCTATGAAAATGAACAAATGAAAGTCAGACATTGCTTTTCAACCATGCTTCCACAAAATTTAAAAAAAAAAATTAAAACTCATGAAATAGGCCTGGACAGAAATGATGGTACCCATACCTTAATATTTTGTTGCACAACCTTTTGAGGTAATCACTGCAATCAAACGATTCCTATAACTGTCAATGAGACTTCTGCACCTCTCGACAGGTATTTTGGCCCACTCCTCAAGAGCAAACTGCTCCAGTTGTCTCATGTTTGAAGGTTGCCTTTTCCAAAGGCATGTTTGAGCTCTTTCCAAAGATGCTCAATAGGATTTAGGTCAGGGCTCATAGAAGGCCACGTTAGAATTGTCCAATGTTTTCCTCTCAGCCATTCTTGGGTGTTTTTAGCTGTGTGTTTTGGGTCATTATCCTGTTGCAAGACCCATGACCTGTGACTGAGACCGAGCTTTCTGACACTTGGCAGCACATTTCCCTTGATAGTCTTGAGATTTTATTGTACCCTGCACAGATTTTAGACACCATGTGCCAGATGCAGCAAAGCAGCCCCAGAACATAACTGAGCCTCCTCCATATATATATTTATACACTGCTCAAAAAAATAAAGGGAACACTTAAACAACAGAATATAACTCCAAGTAAATCAAACTTCTGTGAAATCAAACTGTCCACTTAGGAAGCAACACTGATTGACCATCAATGTCACATGCTGTTGTGCAAATGGTATAGACAACAGATGGAAATTATTGGCAATTATCAAGACACACTCAATAAAGGAGTGGTTCTCCAGGTGGGGACCACAGACCACATCTCAGTACCAATGCTTTCTGGCTGATGTTTTGGTCACTTTTGAATGTTGGTTGTGCTTTCACACTCTTGGCAGCATGAGACGGACTCTACAACCCACACAAGTGGCTCAGGTAGTGCAGCTCATCCAGTATGGCACATCAATGCGAGCTGTGGCAAGAAGGTTTGCTGTGTCTGGCAGCATAGTGTCCAGAGGCTGGAGGCGCTGCCAGGAGACAGGCCAGTACACCAGGAGACATGGAGGTGGCCGTAGGAGGGCAACAACCCAGCAGCAGGACCACTACCTCCGCCTTTGTGCAAGGAGGAACAGGAGGAGCACTGCCAGAGCCCTGCAAAATGACCTCCAGCAGGCCACAAATGGGCATGTGTCTGCACAAATGGTTAGAAACTGACTCCATGAGGATGATCTGAGTACCCGATGTCCACAGATGGGGGTAGTGCTCACAGCCCAACACCATGCAGGAGCATGGCATTTGTCACAGATTACCAGGATTGGCAAATTCGCCACTGGCATCCTGTGTTCTTCACAGATGAAAGCAGGTTCACACTTATCACATGTGACAGACGTGACAGAGTCTGGAGACGCCATGGAGAGCGATCTGCTGCCTGCAACATCCTTCAGCATGACCAGTTTGGCAGTGGGTCAGTAATGGTCTGGGGTGGCATTTCTTTGGAGGGCTGCACAGCCCCCCATGTGCTCACCAGAGGTAGCCTGACTGCCATTAGGTACCGAGATGAGATCCTCCGACCCCTTGTGAGACCATATGCTGGTGCGGTTGGCCCTGGGTTCCTCCTAATGCATGACAATGCCAGACCTCATGTGACTGTAGTGTGTCAGCAGTTCTTGCAAGATGAAGGCATTGAAGCTATGGACTGGCCAACCCATTCCTCAGACCTGAATCCGATTGATCACATCTGGTACTTCATGTCTCACTCCATCCACCACAGACTGTCCAGGAGTTGATGGATGCTTTAGTCCAGGTCTGGGAGGAGATCCCTCAGGAGATCATCTTCCGTCTCATCAGGAGCATGCCCAGGTGTTTTAGGGAGGCCATACAGGCACTTGGAGACCACACACACACAACTGAGAATCATTTCTTTGTTTTGTGTCATTTCCACGTAAGTTGGATCATCCTGTAATTTGATTTTTCCGCTTTGATTTTGAGTATCATTCCAAATTCAGACCTCATTTTTGTTTTTTTTGCTCTCAACGCATTAAACTATGTAATAAATAAAGATTTGCAACTAGAATATTGAATTCAGTGATATCTAGGATGTGGTATTTTAGTGTTCCCTTTATGTTTTTGAGCAGTGTATATATACAGCTCTGACAAAAATTAAGAGACCACTGCACAGTTTTATGCACAGTGTTTTTTTTGTTCTACACTTGAACACAGTTGCCGGATGATGGGACTACTAGTGTCCCATCATCGGCTCATGCTGTCACTGTTATATGTGACAGCAAACGTAGCCGGATGGGAGTAGTAGTCCCATCAGACGATGCCTGGCTACACAGAGACACCCGCAGACAGACACACACACAGACACACATACAGACACCCGCACACAGATACCCACATATTCTCCGCCCACACACATATTCTCCGCCCACACGCTCTTCCTCCTTCCTTTCCGCAGCGTTTTTGGCACGCAAATCTGCATACCTTTTTAGATCTGCGGTTTAGCTGCAGATTTGACTGACTAAATGTTAGTCAATGTTAGTCAATGGGTGCAAAAACGCTGCAGATCCGCAAAAAGAATTGACATGCTGCGGAAAATAAAAAGCTGAGAATCAGTGTGGAATATTCCACAACATGTGCACAACAATATTGGATTCCCATTGATTAACATTGCTTGAGCATTCCTTTGCGGATTTGTTGCAATTCCGCGCCGAAAAAATGATGCGGATCCGCAACAAAATCTTCAACATGTGTACATAGCCTAAATCCTTTCTGCTAATAGTGTGGGCCATTCACCAGGCCACATTTCAGAATCTAATAGCTGGTGCTAATAATGTGGGCCAGACACCAACCCACATTTCTGAATCTGAGACACTGATTGTTAATTTAATGACCTGTGACTGACTGGTCTGGACCTAGGGTTGTGGAACAGCTAGATAAAAGAGGGGATGAGTATGTCTAACATGAGTGGGAAAAAGAGAGTTCGTGGTGGAAGGGGGAATAGGCTTGAGATACCTTTCTATTGTACAGGAAACACAGCTGATGATAAAGACAAATCTATCATTAGAGTACAAAAAAGGAGCAGCATCCATCCAGGTGAAGAAAAGTAGAAAATCTTTATTCTGCCATATGAAACAACAACGTTTCGACCATTCAGTGGCCTTTATCAAGTATAAGTAAAACAGACACAGGCGGCCCTTAAATGGTGTGGAGGAGCCAATCACCATCAGGGGGAACGCCTCCATGCTAATAGATATATACATGTGTGATAAAACATATAACAAAACAGTGATCAAACATAGACATTGTATATAATGCAATAATACCACATATTAAATGCAAATGGCATCCTAAAAAAACAAGATGATAACAGAGGTAAACAATGATATAACAGCAATCTGCCAATCAAAATCTGGCTATATCATAACCATGGAGATCATAGGTGAATCAGACGGACCGATACATCTAAATAGTCCGCACCAATCAAAATATTCATCTACCTTTGGCGCCATCACCATCCACCCATCATCGATTTCATACCTTCCCACAACTCCAATGCTTGTGTACCGACGCTGTTGCCACGCCACAAGATGACGTGAAAAACTGCGCCGCAGAATATCCAATCAGAATCACCTAATTCTCGTCATGTGTTCCAAAGTCACCTGATCAATCGCGTCATAGAGTCCGCGCATGCGCAGGACATATCATAGTTGAAATCTCGTAAAACAGACCTCCTGGTCAAGAGAGAGCAGCTAAGTATCGCGATATTTCGGAAGATGATCTTAGACGGAAAAAACACATCATAGGATAATCTATAAACAGTGGGAACCAAATCAAAATAGCCATTAACGAAAAAAAGAGGGGAGGGAGCAAAATATCAAAAATGTGTTATAATCCCAGCCACCAACCTAAAAAACGAAAAAAAAGGGGAGAGGAGGGAAAAACAAACAAAATATTAGATCAATAAAAACATCTAAAAGCAATATACACAAGGAGAAGCTCAAATTTGTGGGGGCTAATCATATACAAATCTGTAAATTGTAGTCCAAATTAAGGCCCTTCGGCTGTAACGTATCAAGGATTGAAATCCAGCGAAGTTCCTTTTTCTTTAATAACTTGGACCTATCGCCACCCCGTCTCAAAATGGGAACACCGTCAATCACTCTGAATCTAAGTTGATTTACTGAGTGTCTGTAGTCGACAAAATGTTTAGACACAGGTAGATCTAGGAGTTTGGTCCTGATAGTGCTTTTATGTTTGCTTATGCGTGCCCTCACCTCCATCGTGGTTTCCCCATGTACATCAACCCACAAGGACAGGTGAGAACATACACAACAAAACTAGAGGAGCACGTATAGCGTTCTTTAATAGAAAATTTCCTCCCTGTTTGGGGATGGTTAAAGCTGTCACCACGTAACATATTACCACAACATGCACAACCTAAGCAAGGAAAATTTCCAAACCTTGGTGGGCATAATGTGGTTTGTCTCAAATGTTTACCCGTGCCAATATCCGATCTAACTAACATGTCCTTAAGATTACGTCCACGTCTATAGGAGAGTAATGGTCTATCTGAAAATTCAGTAACATGCGGGAGACCCATCCGCAACAGGTTCCAATGTTTGTTGAGAATGCCACCTATTTTGTCACTAGCAGGACAAAACGTAGAAACAAACGGAACACGTTTGGAAGTATCCCTACGTACACGGTTGGCACTATCCATTGCCAAAACCATGGCATCCTGTTTATATCGGTGCACACTCTTCGCTGGATAACCTCTTTTAACAAACTTATTACACATCTCATTAAGTCTTCGATTAAGTATATCACTCTCTTAACAATACGCCGCACCCGCAACATTTGGCTCCAGGGGAGAGATTCCACCATCTTTCTGGGATGATTACTATCAAAGAGTAGAAGACTATTTCTATCCGTTTCCTTAGTGAATAAATCAGTCCTCAAGGTCCCATCATTTTTATATACCAGCGTGTCAAGAAATTGAATCTTTTCTTTTGAATAAGTAATTGTAAATTTTAACTCCGGATAAACTCCATTAAGGTACTCATGGAAGGCCAATAATGACTCCACATCTCCATCCCACATACAGAAAATATCATCAATGTAGCGCCACCAGGCTCGGACATGCTCCAGTGGCTGGAAGTGTACACATGCTGATCCTCGAATACCGCCATGAAGATGTTTGCATAAGTGGGCGCCACGTTAGACCCCATGGCGGTACCGCGCAACTGCAGGTAAAAATCGTCCCCAAAAAGAAAAAAATTCCTTCTGAGGACGAAATCCAGCAGTGCAAGGACCAACTGTGCACACTCCGGAGCCATGCCCGAGCCCGATAGCGCCACACCGACTGCCTCCAAACCCCTATCATGTTCAATGATGGTGTAAAGGGATATAACATCAAAGGAAACCAATATGGTCTCCGGGGTTACATTCAGAGTTTCAATTGTATTCAAAAAATCATTTGTGTCCATGATATAAGAGCCAGCCGCAACAGCATGACAGCGTAACACCTTATCAAGAAAGACAGAAACCTTATTACAAAGGGATCCCCTTCCAGACACAATTGGACGTCCGGGCGGATTCATCAGATCTTTATGGATTTTCGGTAGTGTATAAAGTAGTGGAGTCACTGGGGACTCCACTATAAGAAACTGAGATAATTTGTGGTCAATGAGGCCATCACTTAGGGCCTCATTTACCAAAATCCGTAACTCTGTAAGAAAACGTACAGTGGGATCAGCTGTCAATTTGATATATACCGTCTCATCCGCCAATTGACTGCAGGATTTCAGCCACATATTTATGTGTATCCATCACCACCAAAGCCCCGCCTTTGTCGGCCGCCTTGATGGTGATGGCCTGATTGTTAGATAGTTTGTCTAATGCCTGTCTTTCAATATGTGTCAGATTACCCCTTTTATTATTGGTTGTGAACACACGTTTAAGCTTATTCACATCCTTTTCAACAAGCTGAATATAAGACTCCACAAAATGATTTTTAGCTGGGAATTGAAAACTGCTCTTATTGTAAAGACCATATTTTTGTAATGTAAAACCATTAACCTCATCAACAATCATATTATCATATGTGCCTTCTTTATCACTAAAGTAAGACGCTAATCTCAGTCTCCTAAAAAAGGAAAAAAGATCACATTCGATACCGAACCAGTCCGGGGAATTGGTTGGGCAGAAGGAGAGGCCCTTTGATAATACTTCACAGTCAATGTCAGACAAAACATAAGCGGAGATATTTACCACCAGATTTAACTGGTCTATGTTGCTCTCCTCCTCGTTTCGATGTTCCGTGTCCTCATTGCCGGAATGCGTATGGGAACCGATGTGCAGGTCTCCATAGTCCCTTCGCCGATGTTTCCTGCCACCCCTCCGGATCCTTTTCTTGCCACGGCGATCTCTGTCTTGCCTCTGCCTAAAAAATCAGAAGAAGAGGCATGTGCACCCATATTGGAATCGTCTGTAGAATCAGATTCACCTGTGGTGAATCCAAACTGTTGAGGTTCTTTCCTGGAGGGTCTCCATCTCTTTCTCTGCTGTGGAGCTCTATTTCTTCTGTTGGATGGAAATGTACGTCTGTCACCCTGCCAAGAGAAAACTTGACCGGAGCCATAATCATCTGCATCACGAAACCATTTGGTTCTCTTAGTTTTCTCGATGTCAGCACGAAATTTCAATAACTTTTCATCTAATTGGGATTTGAACACATCCAGATCCTGTGTATTCATCTGAGTTAATAATTGTTGTTCCAACTCAGATAATCTCTTATTTAATGATCCAACTTCTGCACGAAGGAACTCTATGTTTAACAACATTAGGTCGAAAGCATATTTGTTAGTAATGGATTCAAACCTACTACAGAACTGTAAATTGTCCGCCAATAACGTAGGCCGTAAATGAGGTCTTAAACCCGCGGTATCCTACGTATTTTGTAGTATTCACATAGCGTAGTGGCGTGTAATTCATATGAGATAATTTTCCTTTTTTCGTTTTCATATTTTTTCTTTAGCATATCTGTAGTAGGCATATTTAAAAATGACATATCAGTATGTGTCCCTGATAAAATTCTTCGGGCATCATCCTCTGTATAAGAAAAGGTACAGGCAGTCTCCAGCTCACCCACCTCTGGAATCAAAGTGTCCATATTCTCCATAGTTGGTGCACATCCACTTGGATCCAATACAATACCAAACGAAAATTTGTAGACAGCACTCAATGGGTTTCAGGATGCACTCTCAGGTCCATGGATCCCAATGGACCCCGACATCCAAAATACAAAAAAGGAGCAGCATCCATCCAGGTGAAGAAAAGTAGAAAATCTTTATTCTGCCATATGAAACAACAACGTTTCGACCATTCAGTGGCCTTTATCAAGTATAAGTAAAACAGACACAGGCGGCCCTTAAATGGTGTGGAGGAGCCAATCACCAACAGGGGGAATGCCTCCATGCTAATAGATATATACATGTGTGATAAAACATATAACAAAACAGTGATCAAACATAGACATTGTATATAATGCAATAATACCACATATTAAATGCAAATGGCATCCTAAAAAAACAAGATGATAACAGAGGTAAACAATGATATAACAGCAATCTGCCAATCAAAATCTGGCTATATCATAACCATGGAGATCATAGGCGAATCAGACGGACCGATACATTAAATAGTCCGCACCAATCAAAATATTCATCTACCTTTGGCGCCATCACCATCCACCCATCATCGATTACATACCTTCCCACAACTCCAATGCTTGTGTACCGACGCTGTTGCCGCCCACAAGATGACGTGAAAAACTGCGCCGCAGAATATCCAATCAGAATCACCTAATTCTCGTCATGTGTTCCAAAGTCACCTGATCAATCGCGTCATAGAGTCCGCGCATGCGCAGGACATATCAGAGTTGAAATCTCGTAAAACAGACCTCCTGGTCAAGAGAGAGCAGCTAAGTATCGCAATATTTCGGAAGATGATCTTAGATGGAAAAAACACATCATAGGATAATCTATAAACAGTGGGAACCAAATCAAAATAGCCATTAACGAAAAAAAGAGGGGAGGGAGCAAAATATCAAAAATGTGTTATAATCCCAGCCACCAACCTAAAAAACGAAAAAAAAGGGGAGAGGAGGGAAAAACAAACAAAATATTAGATCAATAAAAACATCTAAAAGCAATATACACAAGGAGAAGCTCAAATTTGTGGGGGCTAATCATATACAAATCTGTAAATTGTAGTCCAAATTAAGGCCCTTCGGCTGTAACGTATCAAGGATTGAAATCCAGCGAAGTTCCTTTTTCTTTAATAACTTGGACCTATCGCCACCCTATTTTTTTTTTTTCGTTTTTTAGGTTGGTGGCTGGGATTATAACACATTTTTGATATTTTGCTCCCTCCCCTCTTTTTTTCGTTAATGGCTATTTTGATTTGGTTCCCACTGTTTATAGATTATCCTATGATGTGTTTTTTCCGTCTAAGATCATCTTCCGAAATATCGCGATACTTAGCTGCTCTCTCTTGACCAGGAGGTCTGTTTTACGAGATTTCAACTCTGATATGTCCTGTGCATGCGCGGACTCTATGACGCGATTGATCAGGTGACTTTGGAACACATGACGAGAATTAGGTGATTCTGATTGGATATTCTGCGGCGCAGTTTTTCACGTCATCTTGTGGCGCGGCAACAGCGTCGGTACACAAGCATTGGAGTTGTGGGAAGGTATGAAATCGATGATGGGTGGATGGTGATGGCGCCAAAGGTAGATGAATATTTTGATTGGTGCGGACTATTTAGATGTATCGGTCCGTCTGATTCGCCTATGATCTCCATGGTTATGATATAGCCAGATTTTGATTGGCAGATTGCTGTTATATCATTGTTTACCTCTGTTATCATCTTGTTTTTTTAGGGTGCCATTTGCATTTAATATGTGGTATTATTGCATTATATACAATGTCTATGTTTGTTCACTGTTTTGTTGTATGTTTTATCACACATGTATATATCTATTAGCATGGAGGCGTTCCCCCTGATGGTGATTGGCTCCTCCACACCATTTAAGGGCCGCCTGTGTCTGTTTTACTTATACTTGATAAAGGCCACTGAGTGGTCGAAACGTTGTTTCATATGGCAGAATAAAGATTTTCTACTTTTCTTCACCTGGATGGATGCTGCTCCTTTTTTGTATTTTGGATGTCGGGGTCCATTGGGATCCATGGACCTGAGCGTGCATTCTGAAACCCATTGAGTGCTGTCTACAAATTTTCGTTTGGTATTGTATTGGATCCAAGTGGACGTGCACCAACTATGGAGAATATGGACACTTTGATTCCAGAGGTGGGTGAGCTGGAGACTGCCTGTACCTTTTCTTATACAGAGGATGATGCCAGAAGAATTTTATCAGGGACACATACTGATATGTCATTTTTAAATATGCCTACTACAGATATGCTAAAGAAAAAATATGAAAACGAAAAAAGGAAAATTATCTCATATGAATTACACGCCACTACGCTATGTGAATACTACAAATATGTAGGATACCGCGGGGTTTAAGACCTCATTTACGGCCTACGTTATTGGCGGACAATTTACAGTTCTGTAGTAGGTTTGAATCCATTACTAACAAATATGCTTTCGACCTAATGTTGTTAAACATAGAGTTCCTTCGTGCAGAAGTTGGATCATTAAATAAGAGATTATCTGAGTTGGAACAACAATTATTAACTCAGATGAATACACAGGATCTGGATGTGTTCAAATCCCAATTAGATGAAAAGTTATTGAAATTTCGTGCTGACATCGAGAAAACTAAGAGAACCAAATGGCTTTCGTGATACAGATGATTATGGCTCCGGTCGAGTTTTCTCTTGGCAGGGTGACAGACGTACATTTCCATCCAACAGAAGAAATAGAGCTCCACAGCAGAGAAAGAGATGGAGACCCTCCAGGAAAGAACCTCAACAGTTTGGATTCACCACAGGTGAATCTGATTCTACAGACGATTCCAATATGGGTGCCCATGCCTCTTCTTCTGATTTTTTAGGCAGAGGCAAGACAGAGATCGCCGTGGCAAGAAAAGGATCCGGAGGGGTGGCAGGAAACATCGGCGAAGGGACTATGGAGACCTGCACATCGGTTCCCATACGCATTCCGTCAATGAGGACACGGAACATCGAAACGAGAAGGAGAGCAACATAGACCAGTTAAATCTGGTGGTAAATATCTCCGCTTATGTTTTGTCTGACATTGACTGTGAAGTATTATCAAAGGGCCTCTCCTTCTGCCCAACCAATTCCCCGGACTGGTTCGGTATCGAATGTGATCTTTTTTCCTTTTTTAGGAGACTGAGATTAGCGTCTTACTTTAGTGATAAAGAAGGCACATATGATAATATGATTGTTGATGAGGATAATGGTTTTACATTACAAAAATATGGTCTTTACAATAAGAGCAGTTTTCAATTCCCAGCTAAAAATCATTTTGTGGAGTCTTATATTCAGCTTGTTGAAAAGGATGTGAATAAGCTTAAACGTGTGTTCACAACCAATAATAAAAGGGGTAATCTGACACATATTGAAAGACAGGCATTAGACAAACTATCTAACAATCAGGCCATCACCATCAAGGCGGCCGACAAAGGCGGGGCTTTGGTGGTGATGGATTCACATAAATATGTCGCTGAAATCCGCAGTCAATTGGCGGATGAGACTGTATATATCAAATTGACAGCTGATCCCACTGTACGTTTTCTTACAGAGTTACGGATTTTGGTAAATGAGGCCCTAAGTGATGGCCTCATTGACCACAAATTATCTCAGTTTCTTATAGTGGAGTCCCCAGTGACTCCACTACTTTATACACTACCGAAAATCCATAAAGATCTGATGAATCCGCCCGGACGTCCAATTGTGTCTGGAAGGGGATCCCTTTGTAGTAAGGTTTTGTCTTTCTTGATAAGGTGTTACGCTGTCATGCTGTTGCGGCTGGCTCTTATATCATGGACACAAATGATTTTTTGAATAAAATTGAAACTCTGAATGTAACCCCGGAGACCATATTGGTTTCCTTTGATGTTATATCCCTTTACACCATCATTGAACATAATAGGGGTTTGGAGGCAGTCGGTGTGGCGCTATCGGGCTCGGGCATGGCTCCGGAGTGTGCACAGTTGGTCCTTGCACTGCTGGATTTCATCCTCAGAAGGAATTTTTTTCTTTTTGGGGACGATTTTTACCTGCAGTTGCGCGGTACCGCCATGGGGTCTAACGTGGCGCCCACTTATGCAAACATCTTCATGGCGGTATTCGAGGATCAGCATGTGTACACTTCCAGCCACTGGAGCATGTCCGAGCCTGGTGGCGCTACATTGATGATATTTTCTGTATGTGGGATGGAGATGTGGAGTCATTATTGGCCTTCCATGAGTACCTTAATGGAGTTTATCCGGAGTTAAAATTTACAATTACTTATTCAAAAGAAAAGATTCAATTTCTGGACACGCTGGTATATAAAAATGATGGGACCTTGAGGACTGATTTATTCACTAAGGAAACGGATAGAAATAGTCTTCTACTCTTTGATAGTAATCATCCCAGAAAGATGGTGGAATCTCTCCCTGGAGCCAAATGTTGTGGGTGCGGCGTATTGTTAAAGAGAGTGATATACTTAATCGAAGACTTAATGAGATGTGTAATAAGTTTGTTAAAAGAGGTTATCCAGCGAAGAGTGTGCACCGATATAAACAGGATGCCATGGTTTTGGCAATGGATAGTGCCAACCGTGTATGTAGGGATACTTCCAAACGTGTTCCGTTTGTTTCTACGTTTTGTCCTGCTAGTGACAAAATAGGTGGCATTCTCAACAAACATTGGAACCTGTTGCGGATGGGTCTCCCGCATGTTACTGAATTTTCAGATAGACCATTACTCTCCTATAGACGTGGACGTAATCTTAAGGACATGTTAGTTAGATCGGATATTGGCACGGGTAAACATTTGAGACAAACCACATTATGCCCACCAAGGTTTGGAAATTTTCCTTGCTTAGGTTGTGCATGTTGTGGTAATATGTTACGTGGTGACAGCTTTAACCATCCCCAAACAGGGAGGAAATTTTCTATTAAAGAACGCTATACGTGCTCCTCTAGTTTTGTTGTGTATGTTCTCACCTGTCCTTGTGGGTTGATGTACGTGGGGGAAACCACGATGGAGGTGAGGGCACGCATAAGCAAACATAAAAGCACTATCAGGACTAAATTCCTAGATATACCTGTGTCTAAACATTTTGTCGACTACAGACACTCAGTAAATCAACTTAGATTCAGAGTAGAGTTGAGCGATACTTTCCGATATCCTAAAGTATCGGAATCGGAATGGTATCGCCGATATCACTAAAATATCGGCGATACCCGATACCGATACCGGAAGTCCCATGTAAGTCTATGGGAACAAAATATCGCAACTAAAAAAACCCCATTCTTTCCTTGTAAACACTAAATATACACACATAGAATACATATATATATATATCATGTCATTGTGACATATATATATACATATATGTATAGTTTATACACTTCTACATAGTAAAATATCCTCTGATTCAATTGCCGGGTAAAGCCGGCTTCAGTGAAAAGACAGAAGCACCCGACATGAAATGACACTTGGTGTACATAGGGTTAACCATGTCTTTTCATGTCGTTTGCTATCTGATTTGCACAAACAATTAAATCAGTCTATGTGTGCAAAATTTCACACCTGTAGGGGTTAATTAAAGGTGTAAATTCGTTGTAAAAAAAACTGACTTTTTTGCTACGAATTTACACCTTTAATTAACCCTTACAGGTGTGAAATTTTGCACACATAGTCTGATTTAATTGTTTGTGCAAATTAGATAGCAAAGGACATGAAAAGACATGGTTAACCCTATGTACACCAAGTGTCATTTCATGTCGGGTCACCCGACATGAAATGACACTTGGTGTACATAGGGTTAACCATGTCTTTTCATGTCCTTTGCTATCTAATTTGCACAAACAATTAAATCAGTCTATGTGTGCAAAATTTCACACCTGTAGGGGTTAATTAAAGGTGTAAATTCGTTGTAAAAAAAACAGACTTTTTTGCTACGAATTACACCTTTAATTAACCCCTACAGGTGTGAAATTTTGCACACATAGACTGATTTAATTGTTTGTGCAAATTAGATAGCAAAGGACATGAAAAGACATGGTTAACCCTATGTACACCAAGTGTCATTTCATGTCGGGTTCTGCATTTTCACAAAAGCCGGCAATTGAATTAGCGGCTATTATACTATGTAGAAGTGTATGAACTACAAATATAAATATATATATATATGTGTCACAAATTCAATGACATGTATATATATATATGAGGTGTAAAATTGCTGAAAAAAAATGCGTGGGCTCCCGCCCTATTTTCGCAACCAGACAGACAAAGCCAGTGAGTGGGGGCAGATAATAATAGCCCAGAGAGGGACCATTATTTTTGCCCCCCCCCGGCTACTAACATCTGCCCCCAGACACCCCAGGAAAGACAAATCTATAATTAGATTCGCCCTTTCTGGCACTTTGCCCGTCTATTCCCATTGCCCTGTAGCGGTGGCGAATGGGTTAATATGGGGTTAAAGCCACCTTGCTATTGAAAGGTGACCTTAAGCCAGGTTAATAATTGAGAGCTGTCAATTAGACAACTATCAATTATTAATCCTATTGCATGAAATAAAAATAAAACACACACACTTTAATTAAAAATCATTTTAATGAAATAAAGACACATGTTTTTGACCATCTTTTATTTTACTGCAAAAACCATTTCCTGTAATAAAAATAAAATAAAAAAGCAAAATTATTCTTACCTATCCCATGCACAGTCAGGTCCCACGGTGTAATCCTTCAGAAAGGGTTAATGTTTACTGCAGGGACCGCAGCTAATGCTGCAGCCTCACAGTAAACCCCAAATGAATGAGTTCCTCTCCTGCCTGACAGGAGAGTAAAGGCTGGGTGTCACATAACGATACACCAGCGATCCCGACAACGATATGCACTTGTCAGGATCGCTGGTGTATCGCTACATGATCGCTGCTGAGCTGCCAAACAGGCAGCTCAGGCAGCGATCTGGGACAGCGACACTGCGGGTAACATCGCTTAAGGGCCCGTCTCACATAGCGATATCGCTACCGAGATCGCTGCTGAGTCACTAGTTTTGTGACGCAGCAGCGAGCTCACCAGCGATATCGCTGTGTGTGACATTCAGCGACGATCAGCCCCCCTGCCGGGTATCGCTGATCGTCGCAGAAATGTCAGGACCTTTTTTTGATCGCTGGTTTCCCTCTGACAGGCACGCATCGCTGCGTGTGACAGGCGGGAGACCAGCGATCCGCTGGTAACCAAGGTACACAGCGGGTTTCCAGGCACCGCGCAGCGCTTGGAAACCCGCTGTGTACCTTGGATACCAGCTCCCTGCCATCAGGGCGCTGGTATCCAAGGTACACAGCGGGTTTCTAGGCACAGCCCCGCGCCTGGAAACCCGCTGTTTACCTTGGTTACCAGCGGATCGCTGGTCTCCCGCCTGTCACACGCAGCGATGTGTGCCTGTCAGCGGGAAACCAGCGATCAAAAAAAGGTCCTGACATTTCAGCGACGATCAGCGATACCCGGCAGGGGGGCTGATCGTCGCTGAATGTCACACACAGCGATATCGCTGGTGAGCTCGCTGCTGCGTCACAAAACTAGTGACTCAGCAGCGATCTCGGTAGCGATATCGCTATGTGAGACGGGCCCTTAAGTGGAAAGCTTAATTGATTGCTTTCCACTTTCACTTCAGGTCAGCCAGGGACACAATCAGTGACGTCAGAGGGAACTGATTAACAAAAATAGGGGTTCCCTTCGAAAAAAAAATGGCGTGGGGTCCCCCCTATTTTTGTTAACCAGCCAGATGAAGCAGACCGCTGAGGCCTGGATTTTCAGGCTGTTAAGGAGCCAAGATCCATGGACCTTGCCAGCCTGATAATACTAGGCCACAGCAGTCTGCATATCTTGGCTGATTAACAAAAATAGGGGATCCCCTCGAAAAAAATTGGCGTGGGGTCCCCCCTATTTTTGTTAACCAGCCAGATGAAGCAGACCGCTGAGGCCTGGATTTTCAGGCTGTTAAGGAGCCAAGATCCATGGAC
>JARQOD010000004.1:301496855-301527381 GCA_033576555.1 Oophaga sylvatica | reverse complement strand
TTCCTTTTCATTGTCTTTCATTGAATAGTGCTTTTTACTTTGATATTCGTTCTGATAGTTTATCAACTTCATCAGGGCAAATAATTTTGTTAAGGACACAGAATTGAGATTCCCTAAGGAATGGGTTTTAAATCAAGAAACGCACATCCAGCCCATGAATGGCAGCTCTTCCGGGGACCCACATTCAAAAGATATATTTCATTTTTTTTTTATTTGATAAGTTAAAATAGAAAAGATACAACACGTTTCGGATACAGTAAAATATCCTTCAGGTATCTTAACTGATAGTGTCCATGGAAATATAAAATGTATTCCATAATATTTCAAAGTATATTCACATATATGCATTCACATTAGATAGATCTCACTTGCTAAAAATCCTGTGCTCACATATATCTATGCCAGCTATAATCAGTCGTTTTAAAACGAATCTGGCCTTCATAAGGAACAAGTACATAGTCTTATTAGATATCTGTTGTTTACTTTATAGTCATGCAAGAAAACTAGGGCAAAAGAATATAAAACAATAAATCTGCAACTTCAGCTCTTTTATCATGATTATCATAATTATCATACTTACACTAGAACAGCCAATAATCTAGCAGCTTTTAATTGTATGTTCATTGACTAACCAGCCCCTTTTTGTAAACGTATAAAACCTTGAATGAATAATAAATGAGTAGTCCTTGACGAACTGCCATACTGACACTTCCGTTGTGACATCTCATTTATTCTGAGCGCTCAAAAATACATTAAATAGAGATTTGAGAACGGCAAGCAGCAAACACGGAAGATAAATTCATCCTAATTAAATTTCATAACATTGGCACCCTCTCCTTTTTTCTTCTCTCAGTCCCTTTCTCCTTCTTCTTCAGACTTTTCTCCCTCTTTCCTCGCTGCCATCCCTCTCATTCCTTTTTTCCCTCCCTCACATCTCTGACACATCCATTTTCTTCATCTTCCACTTCTTCTATCTCTTCCTCTCCAACTCCAAATCTTCTTCATCTTCTTCTACTTCTCCCCCTCCATCTTTTCCCTCTCTCTCTCCTCCATCTTTTTCTCTTTTCCCCCTTTCACTCTTCTCTCCCTCCCCTCTTTCCTTTCCTCCCTTTCTCCTCCCACACCACACCCCCTGCTCAGCTTGCTCTTCTCCTTCCTCCTCCTCTCAGGCACATTCCACCTCTTCTTCACCCTCCCCTCCATCTCTCCCCCTCCTCTTTCTCTCGCTCCTCCCTCACACCTCCCTTCTCTTCCTCTTTTTTCTACTTCGTTATCAACTGGGTCAACGCCCAATCAAAGCAATGTGGTGTCCCTGTATTCAGTGCCTCCAGCACAGGCACCCTGTCAATCCCAAGCACAGTACAAACATTGCCAGTCATTATATCAGGAGAAGAAAGTGCAAATCTCCCTACAAAAAAACGCTACATGTAGCCCCCCCGACACAACAACTAGTAGAGCCCACAGCTAGGGCATCACAGGGGGTGGTATAGCTACAGAGACAAATGAGGAACCTCAGTGCCGAGCAGGGCTGCCAGCATGGAACCATGACACGATCCACCGCAGCCTCAGCAAGGAAGTGGGAAAAACCCCATGCAGCAAGACAACTTTAAAGCCCAAATCTCACCCAGTGTATGCACCAAGTACAACCGTGTCAAATTCTTATCTGATGAAGATGAAGATCAACGTCACACATGCTGCCCAATACTAGGGAAGAAAACAAAACAAGCACCAATAGAGCAGGACAGGTAAGACACCATCCTAGAGCCCTTCATCCCAAGCCAGGTGATCAGTATGCAGCCAGACCCAGGGATACACCCCATGCTATTTTGCCAAAAAATGCAGCAGATCCAGCAAACGTATACAGCAGCCTGGATTGATCACTGGACCGAAATGGAAATAAAAGCAGTGATGCATTCTGGTCAATTATGAGAGAACACTTCAAGCTTCCAGCAAGTAGATGCTATGCCTGGGAGACAGGACCAAGCTAATTGAACAACTCAGAGAATGGGCCAAAAGCAGACTGACAGGACAAACTCTCAGCCACATGACAATGAGTCAAGACAAGACAAGGTCTGTGGAGAAGTTCCATGACAGAGTAATGCAAGTGTTTCAAGATTTGGGCCTCATTACCCATGATCAGACACACAGAACGGATGTTGGCACAGGCTTTTGTGCATGGACTGAGAGAACCAATCAGGAAACCACTGGTAGCAGCCAGGCCTGAGTACACGTCAATAGCAATGGATACCCTGCTCACAGTAGCAAAAAGGATTGAGTCCCGCCGGGACAGAAGGGATGTCAAGTGTTACAACTGTGGCGAGTTTGGTCATTTCCAGAACCGTGCAGAACACTGACTTCACCCAGAAGAAGAAAAACACAGAAAACATGAAGAACCCCGTCCATAGGACAGGAGCACACCAAGTCCACAGGAACCCCACATGGGACCAATATCCTGAGAGTGGATGGCGTAGTCAGATCTTTTCTTGTGGAACTCCGCAACCTCACCTATCTATCAGAATCTTCTGCTTCCTGCATGGGAATTGATGGTCAAGTCAGATATTTCCAGATTATGAAGCCCCTGAGCGTGTGGACTCAGCCAGAACACTCCATCGTGTCCCAGTTTGTTGTGTCAAAGACCTGCACCCTCAACCTATTGGGAGTGGACTTACTGCAGAAGCTGAAAGCGACCAGAGTGTTCCAGGAAGATGGGACCATGACACTTTCTTAAACCCTGACCCAAGAAGAAACAGGAACCTCAAACAACCACACTGCAGACCTATCACAGGAGGTGCTGGACATAGTACCAAAAAAAGCCACTCCATCACCCAGATTCAAGATGTCTCTGACCAACTGAAGGTCAAAGTGAACTCGCCTAAGAAGACGGCCTGAGAACTTTGACATTGGCCAGGATATTCAACTCAAGAAGGACCCTACTCGCTTCATGGAATGGCAACACCTCATCCACTCCAACGCCAGAGTTCATCTTTTGCAAGCACCGGGAGGTGCCCCCTGCAATCAACCAGTTCACCCAGGCCCTAGACCGCAAAAGGCCACTCAGCTCTTCAAACTTGTGCACAAATACTGACCTGAGACCGAGCTGGAGAAAAGAAACTACTGATGGCCCGTGCTGAGAAAAAAAAAGCAGCCGCTTAAGGAGACGTCCCAACAAGAAGCCCCCCTGTGACCAGAGCAGGTGCTAACATAGTGACTGTCTTGGTGGAGAACAAGAAAGCCAGCTGTCGTCATCTCTCATGATGTGGATCCTAGTAGACTGCTTGTTTTCCCGCCAGCTCTGCGCCAGCAGATGGGAGTCCCCTGCCGCATACTGAAGGACAAGGCCAAACTGGCTGCCTCGCCCATCGGAATCAATCCCAGCTTTCCACAGTGAAGAAAAAGACTGTAAACCCCACTGAGTTCAGAATGGTGCAAGGCCTGGAGGCCGCGAAAGAGGCTACGGTGTTTGAAACCCAACAGTGCTGAACCATCACACTCTGCTCTCAAGAGTCCCAGTCACCGCAACGGTATTCACGGTGATCAACCTGGCCAGTGCCTTCTTCATATTTCCCTTCCACCTGGAAGCCTGCCTTCACGCACCAGTGCAGTGCATATGGACAGTGTTGCCTCAAGGTGCTCAGAACAAGCCCTTCAAGTTTCACCAAGACAATGTCCTCCATCCTCGTCAACTGGATTGCAGAATATGCAAGAGTCACTCTTCTACAACACATGGATGACCTTCTTTTGTGTGGTTGACATCGATATCTGCACAGTCCATTCCTTGTCTCTCCTACTCTACCTGGAAGAACAGCAACGCAAGGTCTGGAAGAACAAAGTCCAGTGATGTCAGAAGCAAGTTACATCCCTGGGACACTGTATTGCCCACAAGACGAAACACATGTCAAAAGACTGAAGACCACTGTGGAGAAGATGGCTCCCCCAACAACTCCAAGAATGCTGCAGGCCTTCCCTGGTCTAGTGTCATATTGCAGAACCTGGATCCCTGATGCCTCAGTCCTAATGCAGCCTCTGTGCGCTTGCATCAAACGCAACCCCGCTCCTTCTATCAGACGCAGCCTTCAATCCATTCAGGAGATTGGAAGAACTCCACATTCTCAGCGCCAATACCAGGCCTATCTGACTACGAGAAGTCTTTCCGTCTACCTGATGGAAGAAAGAAGGTCATGCTACTGGAGTCCTGATATGGATTCACGGGGAAAACAGAGACTTTTAGGCTGCCTCTCAGCCCGCTTGGATCCAGTTGCAAGAGGAACACCCTCCTGCCTGAAAGGCAGTATCTGCAGCACACACCTTCCTGGACAAGGTTGCTGACATCACTCTTGGACAGCCACTGGAAACTCTCACTCCACACGACATCTTGGCAATCTTCAATCAAGCTCAACCAACAATAATCTCCCCACCGCCAGACATCTTTGTGGCGCCTCTATTGCCTTTGTCTCATAATGTCACCGTCTCCAGACCTACAGTCCTCAGCCCGGCCACTCTACTCCCACTCCCAAGGGGGATACAATATGAACTTTCCAGAACAAAATTTACAGAATTTATCCTCTAAATTGGATGGCTCCAGATTTGCAGATGATGAAGAAGTTTCAACACAGGGAAGTGCAGTGACCAGCAATCAAGAAATCCTGTGGTCCAGAAGTCTGTCACCTAGCCTGTCAGCCCAGGAAGCAGAACTGATAGCGCTGACGAAGGCCTGCCAGATGGCAAAGGCAAGACTACACGGACTACAGGTACTCCGCATGGCATAGCACACGACTTTGGACCCATCTGGGGTACAAGGGACTTCATCACAGCAAACTGGACAACCGTGAAGCATCATGGAGCCTTCAGGGACCTACTGGGTGTACTCCAACTTCCAAAATGGTGGCAATTTGAAAAATCAAAGTGCATGGAAAACTGAGAACAGAAGAGGCTGAGGCAATAACATGGCGGACATGACAGCCAAAGAAGCGGCCAAAGGAAGACAGCATGGAGAAGTGGGAGAGGTCGTAGAGCCGGACGGCTACTACATGACGACTGAAGACAAGAAACCTGACAAAAAGACGTCCTGGGATCTGCTCAAGAAGTTGCAAGACCAAGCTCCAAAAGGAGAAGAAGAGCTGAATGTGAAAAAAGCAACATGTGAAGAAGGAAGGCTATCAATAATAGACTTCAAACTCTGCCTACCACAAAGTATGCACCCTATGGTGGTCCAATGGGTACATGGACCCACACCCACATATCAAAGACACAGATGAATGATCTGATTGGTGCTTACTGTTTCGCTTCAGGGATCTCCACCCTAACAGCCAAATTCACCAGCAGCTGTCTGACCTGCGGCAAATGCAAGCCTGGACGTATGGAAGAAAGTCCCCCTCACCTCATCTGGAAAGACCACTCTACCAGCTTCATAGGATCCAGATAGACCACATCCAGATATCGCCAAGTGAAGGATTCAAATACGCCATTGTGGTCAAAGAAGTATTTTCAAGATGAACAGAAGCCTTCCAAATCAGCAAAGACTGCTGCAAAGAAGCTACTTTCGGAAAATAGTGTGCAGATACGGGGTTCCAGAAATGATAGAAAGTGATCAGGGACCTGCATTCACAGCAAATCTGACACATGAGACCCGATTAGCAGTAGGGTCAGACCTAGGCCTACACCACCCCCAGAGCAGCAGGAAGGTAGAAAAACTGAACGAAACACTTAAGAATAGAATGCTGAAAAATTGCCCAAGAGACACGCAAACCATGGCATGACACACTCCCAATTGCACTGTTTAGCGTAAGGCACACTCCCAGAGACCCAGAAAAACTGTCACCATACGAAATTTTGTTTGGGTCTAGTCCCAAGTTAGGTGCATTCTTCCCTCAGCAGCAGAATATGAAAAAAATGATATCTTGTTTGCTTATGTAATTGAATTGGTCAAAAACTAATGTCCATTCTCGAGTTTTTCTCTTCACTGCCAGATTTGATGGTCCTGTCCAAGAGCCCCAGATGACACCAACCTCTGTGTAACTAGATGGAAAGCCTGTTTGGATCCACGTATCGCATTGCAAGGAAGCTCCCGTACCAGGAGAGACACCTAAGCCATGAAGGATGTCGTGGATGCTCTGACTGACCAAATAGATGACCTACCTGATGAAGAATACACACGTTTTTTTTCTGAACATGCAGTTAAATAAAGAGACTATGATTGCAAACACATAAACCCCCGACAGGGACAGTCCTCCTGACCGCCCATTTGCGAAAAGTCTGTATTCGGTGGGGGAGGCATGCGCAAGGCATAGTCTCAACTCACCGGCAGCACAAAAGAGTTGCAGCGCTTTGGGCCAGGAGCAGGTTTTTAGGGCAAGTGGTATCTAAGGGGGGACTGTCATGGAAATATATATGTATTCCATATATTCAAAGTATATTCACATATATGCATTCACAGTTAGATAGATCTCACTTGCTAAAAATCCTGTGCTCACATATATCTATGCCAGCTATAATCAGTCGTTTTAAACGAATCTGGCCTTCATAAGGAACAAGTACATAGTCTTATTAGATATCTGTTGTTTACTTTATAGTCATGCAAGAAAACTAGGGCAAAAGAATATAAAACAATAAATCTGCAACTTCAGCTCTTTTATCATGATTATCATAATTATCATACTTACACTAGAACAGCCAATAATCTAGCAGCTTTTAATTGTATGTTCATTGACTAACCAGCCCCTTTTTGTAAACGTACAAAAACCTTGAATGAATAATAAATGAGTAGTCTTGACGAACTGCCATACTGACACTTCCGTTGTGGACAGTCTCATTTATTCTGAGCGCTCAAAAAGACATTAAATAGAGATTTGGGAATGGCAAGCAGCAAACACGGAAGGATAAATTCATCCTAATTAAATTTCCATAACAATAGTTTATCAACTTCATTAGTGCAAATAATTTTTTTAAGGACAGAATTGAGACTCCCCTAAGGAATAGGTTGTGGTATTACTTGCAAGTATGTTTTTTTCTGCACTTATTTTCCCCTTATTTTATGGATTTTATTTATTGTTGTCATTCATTAATAAAGTTTTCCCTGTTTGTCAAATGGCTTTAGCTTCCATCTCTATATAAGTTCATTGCTTAGTTTGGAAGTGCAATTACTATGTGAGCCTAGAATAGGTAACCCTATTAGCAGAAAGGATTTAGATTTGGAAATATGAACTCCTGACTGGCCCACACTATTAGCACAATAGATTTAGATTCTGAAATGTGGCATGGTCTGTGGTCCACAATCGATTTAGATGCAGGAAGGTCAATTTCACACAAGATGCTATCTGAACTATGTGACTACTTGCAGCAAAAGCAGGAGCAAACTCTATTTGCTGTTTCACTGACAAAATGGCACAAAAACAACATTTTATATTTATAGGGATATGTGACTTCAACAGCCAATAACAGAAGCTTTTGTGTCTGGATGTTGTGGATGGTTTCTGCACCCTTATTGGCTGCCGGAATCTTCACACATTAAGTTAATAGTGTCCTCTGCCCACCTCCTCCCCTCATCAAACATGTTCCCCACGCTCATCATGCAGCACCTCTATTCAAGCCAAAGTACTAACAAAAGCATTAGTGGAAGCTCGATGATTTACCGAGCATTGGACAAATTTTGTAGCAACACAAATTCAAGTGTGCAATTTTCATGCCGAATTTGGGATTCAGAACGTTTTCCAAACATGTTCGTTCATTTCTATACAGGACCTCTTTAAACATAATGCTTCTTTCCAATTCATTGTATTCACCAGCTTTTAACTTCCAGCACAGACCCATTTCACGAAGCCTGCATCAATTGGTGATCACTCAGGAAGTTAGGTTGCTTATAGACAAAGCGAACTTACTCATCCTTTATACGTCATGGGGAGCAGCGAGAAGAGAAACACTGCAAATTGATTCTCTAAAAATATCCAATCTCAACATTGGTATCAAAACTAACAGAAAATCAGTGCTGTTGCCTACCATGGGTAACAGGACATTTTTGCATTCAGACAGTTTTGGTAAATGAGCCCTATGTTTATGCACTAGAATTA
Source organism: Oophaga sylvatica (assembly GCA_033576555.1). Classification (NCBI taxonomy): domain Eukaryota; kingdom Metazoa; phylum Chordata; class Amphibia; order Anura; family Dendrobatidae; genus Oophaga; species Oophaga sylvatica. The sequence goes on along the minus strand of JARQOD010000004.1, from coordinate 301,519,318 downwards.
AGCTTTCAGATTACATTTACTTGAATTGAATACCACAGAAATGAATACACGCTCATTTGAATATTCTGTTGAATGAAATCGAGACTAAACGAACTTCCTGTTTATAAACATCGCTTTCTGACATTCCAAAATAATATCTTGTTAAAAAATAGAATATTTTCTACTTGCGGACAGATTTCCTCAGAGTAGCATATTTATAGTAGATTTATGAAATAACATTACCACATGTTTCACACACAAGGATGATTACTCAACCATCTGTTCACCTGACAACCCAGATATAGGGAAAACATTAGAATGTTTAAGAATGGAATTATTGCAGGATGTTTCTTCTAGGTTGCAGACTAATTTTAGATATGGATAGTAAATCCAGAAGTGAATTTCATTATAACAATACATATGCTGTGCTCACTGAATCAGGCTCTTACATAATGCTTTGTAAAGATTAGATCTGTGTAATGGAAACATTGCACAAAATCCTGTGAAGGCTATGCCGAAGAACATACAATAATATGTCAGGTAGAATAGTTTGAATCAAAGAAATCAGTGGTAATAACTGAATACAGACATTCTTAAATCAGTACACAGTGCTGCAAAATGGCAACAAGATATTCAGTTACAAAAGGTGATCGATGAGTCGAATTTTATAAAATTTGCAGGTCCCAGCAAATTTGAACAAAATGCAAATTAACTTGCACAAATCACCTCCAAAAAATGCCTGCTGCCTTTTTTACACATTGCAGAAGATTGCATTATTCACAGAAGGCTGATTTGACCTCAGGCACAGCTACATGTATTACCGTGCTCACATGACATGGTATAGTATGGCTAATCAGGAATTACTATAATAGCATGTATAAAAAGTTAAGCAGGGATTGCAGCAGCCATTTTAGGGTGATTCAGGATAGAAAGAAGACATCATAGCTCACTGTGCAACATAAGAGATAGGTAGGTAAAGTCTTAAAACATTTGACAAATACTTTAGACAATAATTTATTGCATCTCTGAGGCACTGAAGAAGATGAGCATAGTCAGCAAATAATACAGAAGTTCAACTGATAAGGGTAGAAAGAGATAGGAGAAATGTTAGTACCATCAGCAAAAGACTGTGATTGATCAATGATATGGTGTATCTGGCCTCTGTTCTGCTGCATTTTAATTAAAATTGCACAAAATTTTCTTCATTCCTAATACATTAGAAAGCTGAGACAAGTCAATGATTTTAACAGAAAGAAAAAATCTGAAATGTGTCAATGTGCTTGCTTGTCACAAACAACTGTACTGAGATTTTGGATTTCTGGTTTAATCGTTTTGATAAGGGAAGAATAAATGCTTTTTAAAAATACAAAAGAAAATGCCACAAAAATTAGACATTTACAAAGTGTGCATGTGGCAAACATTTTTTTTTTGCACATCTCATTTACTAGTCAAATTTTACATCCACATACGCAATATTAAAACAGCGCCCAGTTGCTGGCTTTTTAGTCAAGTAGCTACGCAACATTTAAATTACATAATTTTTGGGATGGGTTGAAATGTTATTGTGTATGTCTGTTTTTGCACACCTGTTTTGCTAGTCCAATTTTGACAACTGTACATGCCACACCAATAATGCAGTGTGCTGCCAACCTATTTAACATTTCTTATTGAATAATTGGGTTTGAAAAGATAGTCAAAAGTTATAGTGTTATGTAACATGTTCAGTATAGGAGAAAATGGCAATGGCAATGGGCAAGGTAATGTAAGCTGAAAGAAAAAAAATACCATAGTTAAGATTGTGTGATTTTGTAGAAACAGCATAAACATCACCACAACCACTGACACCTGCTGTGTAGGCAGTAGTACTTCTAAATGCATGCCACAATGGGCCTCGTTTGCCTCTGGAAAATGAAATATTGTGGAGGAAGTGGAGTGTATTGTGAAATATCACTCATCTCAATTACAGTAAAATGATGTTAGTTTTTATCAGGAAACCAAAGGGGTTATCCTGTCTTTTACAATAGAGCAATGGTTATTAAAAGCTGGAATTATGAAGCATACTATACTTTTAACAACAATTGTATTGGTCACAATCTGACATAAAAGTGTATAAAACAGTTGGAATTTTGGATATTTATTTGATTTTTATGTATTAAATAGGTTACAGTCATTGAGATTAGCTGCTATTTAATGTTTGCTATATTTAGAAGGAGTCTATTGGATAGATCCCATTATCGGGTTGGATCTTTGCTTGTCATATTCTATGATCTCTTGGTGAGCTTATTTAAAAAGGAATTTGTCAACCCTCCTAAGTCGTCTATATGGGCATGCAGGTCATAGGAAGTTGTTTAAAATGATATCTTGTGTCATGATCCTGGTTTTGATCCCTTGAGCTTGTGTTCTGTGGTCATCTTTTCTTTCTGCCGAGCCACAGGAGAATCACCTTATCTCTGGATGTTTGGGTTCTACTATTCTGGCTGACGTCTCTGTAGCTTAAAGGCACTGTCACACTAAGGCCTCTTTCACACTTCCGGCGGGCGCCTGACGGCACCCCCGGCATTTTGCCGCAGCGCCGCATCAGAAAATCTGATGCGCCGCATGCGGCTTTTTTCGCATCGACATGCATTAGGGCAAATGTACATTGCGGCGGCCGGACAAAACGCTGCATGTAACGTTTTTTGTTTTTGCCGGATGGTTTCTGATGTCTCCAAGCATCAAAAACCATCCGGCAAAAAACCGCATGCGGCCGCCGGCGGTGCATCAGGTTTTCTGATGCGGCGCTGTGGCAAAATGCCGGGGGCGCCGTCAGGCGCCCGCCGAAGTGTGAAAGAGGCCTTAGCGATCGCACTAGTGATCATGACAACAACATGACCTGGTGAGATCGCTAGTGCGATCGCTATGTGGTCGCTAGTTAGATTCCACGATTAACACGGGTGTTTTCATTTCTCTGCCTATCACTTGTTGGGTGCAGATTTATATTCTGTCCTCCTGCTGGCATTTCCTACTGGTGATAGATTGATTTAAATGTTTTTGACATTCTATTGATGTTTGGAGACAGTTTTGAACTTTCAGCTTAGGATTTTCACTTTGCTCTTCCTTTTCTATACTTTCACCTATCTTCTGTTTATCAATTGAAAGTAAGCAGTATATTTTTTAACAGCTCTTGCTTTATTCTTTGTTTGGTATTTATTATTCCTGAGTGATTTACTACACAGTCTTAACATTATTTACAGCCTTCTCCTTTTTTGTGTCTGCTAAGAAGATAACATGAACGCTGTAGATGCCTTGATAGAGCAATTGCCATCCTTGTTGTTGGAGGTGGTGGACATCAAACAGCAATAACAACAAGTGCTAACCGCTGCTATACAGTTTCTACATCAACTAAAACGCCTCCTGAGCCAAGGTAAATTTGCTGGATTGTTTAGATAGGGACTGAAGTAAGTTTTCCTTTTTCTTTCTGCATGTAAATACTTTTTTCATCTCCTGCCTGTTTCATCCAGAAGTGAGAGTCAATGGGTGGGTATTGCTTTGTCGTTGCTCCATGGAGATCCTGAGGCTTGGGCATTTTTTCTGCCTTATTTTTTACTGCTCTGGGGCTTATTTACGATGACCCAGATAAAGTGGCGGTTGCTGAATCAATGATCCACAGGTAGGTTCAGGGAAAACTCAGTGTGGAACAATCACACTAGCTCAGACGCTTGGCAGTGGAGACCTACTGGAATGACCCAGATCTCCATTGACAATTTTGCCAGGGTCTTTCCAACCAGATTTGAGATATAATGGTTTATAGTCCCTCTCCATTGTTGCTGGATGAGACCATGTCACTGGCAGTGTGTTTGGACAGAAGTCTTGGGGATAAGAAAACATTTGAGGGTGTTTTTGACTCCTCCATCTTATCCTACTGAGGAGGGAGAACTGATGGAGATTGGGGCCTGCAGAGCTTCCAAGGAGGGAGTAAAACTTGAAACACCTGCTTGTCTCTGTCTATACTGCAGTCGGACAAGTCATACAATGGTTCAGTGCTTTAGATTCAGTAATGAATTTCTTAAATTTAATGTGGTTGTACACTACTAGAAAAACCCCTTCTTAAACTAAATGTTTGTCCCAATAAAATAATAAAGTCTATACTCACCTCCCGTGCCAACACCGTTTCCACGGTGTCGGAACTCATGGTTCCAAGGCTGTAATGCTGTGTTGTGACACGTGACGCTGGCACCCAATCAGCGATGGAGTCATTTCTCAGCCTTCAGACAAACTAAACAGGAAGAGGAAGCCAGGACTGAGGCCGATCACGAACTTCCTCTTCCTATTCAGTTTGTTCAAAGGCAGAGACAGTGATGTTAGTGCTGATTGGGCTCCGGGCATCATGTCATTCCACCGCATCACAGCCTTTGAACCGTGAGTGCTGACACTGCCGGAATGGAGCCAAAATGGGAGGGGATTATAGAATGTAATATTGTATTGTGGCATAATATTTAGTTTAAGAAGGGATTGGTCTAGTAGTGGATACTCCCTTTAAGGAGAAAAAAAGAAAAAAGTCAGTAATTTGTAAGGACAGTTATCGTAAAAGTTTGAGGTTATCTCAAATGCAGACTACTGGTTGTTTTATACAAGTGTCTTTGGCTACAAAATCTATAGTCATAGTTACCTCTGCATTTGTTAACTGAGGTCTTGCCTTAGATCTCATTTACATTGATTTTGCTGGCGGGAGTGGTATTCAGTTACAACACTTGCTCATGCTGCTCAGGTAGCCAAAATTTATAGTTCTCCCCTTACTCAGACTCACGTTGAGAATGTTTACATGAAAGTGGGTGTGTTACACACAGAATTTATTTCATTTATGGTTCTTCCTTCCTTGCCAACTAAAATTGTGTTAGGTATTCCCTGGTTGCTGAAACGAGATCCTACCATCAATTGGGAGACTGGCGAGTTTAAATAAGTTCTCCACTACTTGGACAACCCCTTCTCATACCCCTCGCTTTGCCTAGATAAAATAAAAAAGCTTATACTCATGTCACTGTCTCCGCCTTCGTACGGTTATGTAATTAACAGGAAGTCAGGGCTACAGCAGCTTTCATCACCTGTTAATTACTTAACCATATGAAGGCAGGGACAGTAATGCTAGAGCCGATTTGGCTCCAGGCTCATGTGTCATAACAACTACACGAGAGCACCGGGAACGCGTGTGCCGACACCGCTGGAATGGTGGAGGCACAGGAGGTGAATATAAGCTTTTTTATTTTATTGCCACCAAATATTTATATCAATAAGTGATTGTCCTAGTAGTGAACAACCCCATTAGTTTTGGGGGAATAACTGTTTTTCAAATTGCGTATCTAAATCCTTGTCATCTATGAGATCTTCTTTTCCCAAATTTTTCAGGATTCTGAGGTTATTTTTTATGAGATTTAGGGTTAAGTCCTTCTCCCACATAGGTCTTTTGATTATGCTCAGATGGATCCTGTTAAGGTACAGATCATCCTTGATTGGGTACAACCAACTAATCATAAAGCTTTACAAAGATTCTTGGGAGTTACTAATTATCCTAGGTTCATTAAGAACATTTTGGTCATAGTATAACCTCTTACAGATATGACCAAGAAGGTTACTAATTTTTCCTCTTAATCTACTGAGGTTGTTGATGCTTTTGATGCCCTCAAGACAGCTTTCTCTAAAGTTCCTGTCCTCAGTCAACCTGATGTTGATTTCTCTGTGATATATTTCCTTGGTACTAAGAACAAGTAGTATGACAGGCAGTGGGTGTTGGGTTTCAGTCAGACATCGACGACAACATCACGTTAAATGGTAAGGTTTTGGTCTGGAGAATATTATCAGGGCTGATGCAAAAGATTTTCATGCAGACTGCCTTGTGAGGGAGTTCTGTCAGAGGAATCAGTGGTTAGGGATCTCTTCGGGTCCAGTTGCACCTCGTAGATGGTAGGGTACTGTCATGCTCCTGGATTTGATCCCTTGAGTTTGTTTCTGTGGTCGGCATCTATTTCTGCTAAGATCCAATAGACACATCTTTTCTCTAGGTGTTTTGGCTCTGCTATTCTGGCTGCGGTCTGTCTTGCTAACACATGTTTTTTCATTTCTGTGCCTATCACCTGTTGTATACTGTCCTCCTGCTGGCATTTCCTGCTGATGATATATTAATTTAAATGTTCTGATAATCTATTGATGTTTGGAGCCAGTTTGTGAGATTTTAGCTTTGCTAATTCTTTGTTGTACTTTGCACCTATCTACGGTTTACATTAGGAAGTAGGCAGCATATTTGTTAACAGCACTTGATTTTTTATTTGTTTGGTATATCATTATTTACATTACTCACTCTGGGATCTTTCCTTTGTTCAACACACTTTTCCTTTTGTAGGTAATTCACACCCTACTCTGCCTTCCTGTTCTTTAGGAGAAATGTGAAGCAACTGGATAGCCATTTAGGCAGCATAAGTGCAAGTTGCCCTACTTCCTAGTCTGTGGTTAGGGCTATCTCTACACCTGCAGGCATCACTTGGGACTGCAAAATCAAGATATTTAAACTGTACAGGAACTGGCAGGGTCAGTTGCAGGTTTTTTTTTTAGCGTTTAACCTACTATTCCCGAGTGATCTACTACACAGGCAGAACACTGTTGTGAATGTGCTAGAAATGAATTCTGAGCAGAAGCTCCCTCTGGTGGTTACAAACAGTACTGAAGTATCCAATGAAGATTGTGAAGATTGGAGATCAGGTGTTACTGACTGGTCTTATATAAGGGAGGTTCCCTCCCATCAGGGTTGCCGGTGATCAATTGTTCTGGTCTCATCTTTGATTCCTGTTCGCTTTGTAGCTTGCTGTTTCGTGCCTGCATCTTCTGCTAACAGATAAGACATTTTCTTCTATTAGTTTTTTGGGCTTGCTTTTTGCATTTTGTCCTGCACTTCTGTGGGGGTCTGCCGGGTCCCCTTCGGGGGCTTGTGCTCCTCTCAGTTTAGTTCAGCCACTGTTGTTTGTTCATTTGCCTTTTCCAGTTTTTTCAGTGGTTGCTGTTTAGTTTTTGTTACACCAGAGAACTAATTTAGGTGGTAGAGGTCGTGTGATCTCAGGTGTTTTTGTAATTAGTAGAGTTGGTTCTTTGCAGGGTTTTTTGGGATTGCAGTAAGTGCCCTTCCTATCCTTTTCTATTTAGGAAGTTTGGGCCCCAACGTTTGCTCATACTATTTTCTGTTTGTGTCAGTATTTCTTCTTGTCTAACCGCCATTACATGTTTGGGGGCTTTCTATGTTCTTTGGGGATCTGCTCCGGGGCAGATAGCTTTCCTCTTTCTATCTTTAGGTGTAGTTAGCTTCTCAGGCTGTGACGAGGCGTCTAGGACCAACGTAGGTACGCTCCACGGCTGCCTTTAGTTGTGGTGGTTAGTCAGGGTACTGCAATCCCATAGATTCCAACCTCTCTGGTTTATTGCCTTTTTTGCCTGCTCTCCTCAGCTACCAAATCATAACAGAACACCTTGTTATCTGTGATCTGATGTCTTACTCCATATATATCCACATTTTTCTTATATATATGAATGGCCTCTTCCAGGCTATAGGAAGGTTGTTACCTGGAAGATAACTCTGCCTTCCAGAGATTATTTTAAATAAAAGGGGGCATTACCAGTGTGAGATACAGTAAGTAACTAACACAGGACAGTTGAAACGAAATTTGTCTTCATGAAAGCAAACACATTTTTTGCAGCTTTCTGTGCTCTGCTGCATTGCAACAATGTTGCAACCCTGTTTGCTTGTGAGATGGAAGCTGAAGCAGTGAGAAGAACCTGCATGTGTGTCTGGTATAATTACTCACAGCCCTGCACTGAGATCAGGAGAGGACAAAGCAGACATTACACATCACATGGGTAACTCCCCCTTTTATTTAAAATAAGCTCAGGAGGAAGAGTTATCTTCCAGACATCATCTCCATGGGCTGGAAGAGGTCATTTACATGAAGTGATAAAATATTATTTATCAAAAGCAAGGCATCTCATATGAGGCATACAAGTATGAGTTTGTATGACCTTTTTTCTGCAGTCTATCACCTGTATGTCCATATTAATAGTTTAGATAGGTAAAATATGGTGACAGATTCCCTTTAATCCAATTTACATGCCCTGAAATGAGAATGTAATTGAATTTTCTCATTGCAGCTATGCTTCCAAATAGAAAGGCACATATATTAAAATGGTATTTACCTGCAAGTAAATACAAATGTTGCTTGGTGACAAGTTCTCTTTAGGACTCATTCATACATCAGTGTTTAAAAACATATGTGAAAAAATGGTACCGGTGTTATCAGTGTTTGTCATCAGTGTGTCCATTTTACTATTAGTGTATCATTCATCTGATACACTAATACTGTATCAGTCATCTGAGTATCCGTTTTTCCATCAGTGTCATCAGTGTTTTTCACTGATGGGGAAAGAAAGAAAGAAAGAAAGAAAGAAAGAAAGAAAGAAAGAAAAAAGAAAGAAAAGAAAGAAAGAAAAGAAAGAAAGAAAGAAAGAAAGAAAGAAAGAAAGAAAAGAAAGAAAGAAAGAAATTACAAAGCTTCTCCTATACTTCATAATGTTAAACACAGAGAGCACACGGAAGGTTGAACCCCAATTTTAGACCTAATGATTTTGATTAGCAAATGGGGCCTACTGACTGTAACACAGTTTTAGCACAAACAATTTGGGTTAACAAATAGGACGTTCTGGCTGAACCCAAATATTAGGCCTAACGATTTTGATTAGCAAATGGGGGCTCCGGATTCCTGACTGCAACAAAGCGTAAGCCCTAAGTATTTGGATTAACAAATCTCGCCTCCTGACTGCAACACAGTTTTATAGAAAAGCATTGTGCAGCACTCCAGGAGGGTGGGGTGCACGAATAGGATACCACTCCAAATGATATAAAGAAAGATTCGGCACTCACAACAGTGTCACCAGCAAAGCACACCCACACCATCACACCACCTCCTCCATGCTTCACTGTGGGAACCAGGCATGTAGAGTCCATCCGTTCACCTTTTCTGCATGCAAAGCAGTAATCAAAGCAAAAGGTGGCTACTTTGAAGAACCTAGAATATAAGACATATTTTCAGTTGTTTCACACTTTTTTGTAAAGTGTAATGTATAATTCCACATGTGTTAATTCATAGTTTTGATGCCTTCAGTGTGATTCTACAATTTTCATAGTCATGAAAATACAGAGAAATCTTTGAATGAGAAGGTGTGCCCAAACTTTTGGTCTGTACTGTATGTACAATATATTAATATCACAGGAGATCTGTAAACAGTCATCAAGATATATAATGCAAAGCAGCTTGTAAAACGTAGGTCCCTATCTGAGGAGCCGGACTTACCAAATGCTGTCGCGTGCTTGCATGCTAAAGGAGAAGGGCACAAACGTGCTGAAGGAGGTAGCGACGTGTGTGGAGTCAGGGTTTCTATTTATGTGTGCGGTCTGGTAGTGTGTGAGGCGCATGTGGCGCCATGAGACTGCGAGACCGGAAGTTCCGGGTGAGTTGACGTCACCGGAAGTAAGGCGACGGGACCGTGTGAGAGAAAAAGGCTTCCTCTGTGTAAACCAGGCATGAGCACATCGTGCCCTGAAGGACGAATATGATACACGTCACAGGAAGTGACGCGACGGACGTCTGTAGTTACACATACCAGCACGTGACAGCATTTGGCAAGTCCGGCTCCTCAGATAGGGACCTAGGTGTTACAAACTGCTTTGCATTATGCAGTACAGACCAAAAGTTTGGACACACCTTCTCATTCAAAGATTTTTCTGTATTTTCATGACTATGAAAATTGTAGAATCACACTGAAGGCATCAAAACTATGATTAAAACATGTGGAATTATACATTACACTTTACGAAAAAGTGTGAAACAACTGAAAATATATCTTATATTCTAGGTTCTTCAAAGTAGCCATCTTTTGCTTTGATTACTGCTTTGCATGCAGAAAAGGTGAACGGATGGACTCTACATGCCTGGTTCCCACCGTGAAGCATGGAGGAGGTGGTGTGATGGTGTGGGGGTGCTTTGCTGGTGACACTGTTGGGGATTTATTCAAAATTGAAGCGGTGAGCGGTCCAGCTGACCCCAAACTATCTCGATTAGGTTTAGGTCTGGTGACTGTGGAGGCCAGGTCATCTGGCGTAGCACCCCATCACTCTCCTTCTTGGTCAAATAGCCCTTACACAGCTGGAGGTGTGTTTGGGGTCATTGTCCTGTTGAAAAATAAATGATGGTCCAATGAAAGGCAAACCGGATGGAATAGCATGCTGCTGCAAGATACTGTGGTAGCCATGCTGCCTCAGTATGCCTTAAATTTTGAATAAATCCCCAACAGTGTCACCAGCAAAGCACCCCCACATCATCACACCACCTCCTCCATGCTTCACGATGGGAACCAGGCATGTAGAGTCCATCCGTTCACCTTTTCTGCGTGCAAAGCAGTAATCAAAGCAAAAGGTGGCTACTTTGAAGAACCTAGAATATAAGACATATTTTCAGTTGTTTCACACTTTTTTGTAAAGTGTAATGTATAATTCCACATGTGTTAATTCATAGTTTTGATGCCTTCATTGTGATTCTACAATTTTCATAGTCGTGAAAATACAGAAAAATCGTTGAATGAGAAGGTGTGTCCAAACTTTTGGTCTGTACTGTATATCTTGATCACCGTATACAGATCTCCTGTGATGTTAATATATATATATATTATTTTTTTTCCCGCACCAATCTGATGTTACAGGTTCAAAAACATTGAAGACAATGTATGTCACTCTATAAACTATGATTTGTTCTGTCCTATTTTTCTGTAGCTGATATCTGTTCTCACCGTCTATTACTTGTATATACTATAACCATATTTAGCTTTATGGATTGTTTGATGCCTATCAGCTATAATCAGCTATAAAAATGCAAATTCTCTTGCGCACTAAGAATTGTCATTTCTGTCTGGGTACATATTTGCTAGTCCATGTTAGCATTACAATCCATTATATTATATTATACCTATTTGCATCTTTTTCTTTTCCTTTCTCCACTGATGTGGACCTATGCTGGTTTTTGTATGATCTTCCAATATTGTTGTACAAAACGGATATATACTTATTTATGTTTATTTGTTAGAGTTTTGATGAAGGCCTAAGTATTGGCCGAAAAGTTAACATTTTTGTCTGCAGTGGAATATTAATAAAATCATCAATCATATTTTTTGCATCATGTATTTGGGAGTGCCGAATCTTTCTTTTTATCATTTGGAGTGGTATCCTATTCGTGCACCCCACCATCCTGGAGTGCCGCACAATTCTTTTCTATAATTTTTACCCTTACGTGAGCACCCATTTTTTGGAGTATGTCCAAAGAAGGTTTTTCCTACAGTACCAATGAGGCAGCTGATATAATAGCTAATGTGAATATTTCAAGTGAATTTTTACAGATTCCTTCTAATGAATATAGGACAAGAGAATTTGAACGTGATTCTCGTCATCTCCTCAATTTAGAGCTCCATTGTGCTACGATAGCAGAATATCTCAAAGCTGAAAGGATCCCCCGAGGCTTGAGGGTCTCTCTATGCCCTACCATCTTCAAAGAAAATGACGAGTTTTGTAAAAGATTTGAACAGATCTTAAACAAATGTTCTTATGATCTAATGACTCTCACCCTTGACACCCTGCAGAAGTCTATTACTTCTGTTTGAGAGAAGGTCCATTCCACGGAATCTCAGTTATCTATTTCTATGACCAGTGACGATTTCCAATCTCTTAAAACCAAATTATCAAGTACCCTTTCACAACATCGCCTGGATTCCGAGCAGAAGAAAAGGCAGAAGTTCTTACGTGACGCAGAAGATTATAAAAATAATCGAGTCTATAAATGGAGAGACTCCTTTTTCTCACAATGTTCTTACCGACACAGAAGAACACCATCCGATTCTACATATTCAAGTTCCGACAACAAGAGATTTTCAGCCAGGAGAGGTCCTTTTTTAGGCGACTAGAAAAGACGATCACCAAGAAGAAGACCAGGATGGGCGGACAAGGAACATCCTCCACAGTGATCCAGAAGAGGTCCCAGGTAGGGATGCATCTCTAGTTATCAATATCTCCTCAGACTCTAAGCCTTCCCCAGATGTTTTTGTTGCAGAAAGGACTCTCTTTCTGTCCGTCTTATAGACTGGACACATTTCAACTCGACATGGATCTTCAGCGGTTCTGTAGATCTCTTAGATTGAAAGTCTTTTTTGATAAATCTAATGATAATAATGCTTCTGTGTCTCTTCCTTTGCTTTCTACACCTATCAATCTACAGAATCTAGGCCTGAAAACAAAGTAATTTTATGCCTCCAAAAAATGATCACCCTGTGGAAACCTTCATTGAACTGATCAACAGGGATGTTGAACTTTTCAAACAAGACATTGCTAGAGGCAGATTACACTGCCCTATAAATATGTATAGTCTTGAAAAACAGGCTTTACATTCCCTGATTAGGGACAAGGATTTGGTAGTTAAATCTGCCGATAAGGGTGGGGCCGTGGTAATCATGGACCAGAAAGAGTATTTGGCAGAAATTCACAGACAGTTGTCTGATCGTACTGTGTTATGTTTCGGTAGCTGAGGAGGACAGGAACAACAGCAGGGCAGCAGAACACCTGAGATGTTGGCAACTGATGGGTTGCAGATTCCTAAACTAACGACACAACTAGAGGTAGCTGTGGAGCGTTCCTACGTTGATCCTAGATGCCTCGTCACAGCCTGAGAGATAACTACACCTAAAGGCAGAAAGATGAAAGCTATCTGCCCCGGAGCAGATCCCCAAAGAAAATAGGAAGCCCCCAAACATATAATGGCGGTTAGACAAGATGAAAACACAAACATAGGCAGAAAATAGATTGAGCAAACGTTGGGGCCACAAGCTGACTAAATAGGATAGGAAAGGAGAGATTACTTTCTGCAACCCAGAAAACCCTACAAAAATCCAACAATTCTGATTACAAAAATACTGAGATCACACGAACTCGCCACCCTCTAAATCAGATCTCAGTGTGAACAAAACCAAGCTGTAGCCACTGAAAAAACAGGAAAAAGCAAATGAGCAAATAACAATGGCTGCAGATAAACTGTGAGGAGCTCAGGCCCCAGGGGGGGACCTGGCTGACCTCCACAAAAGTGCAGAAAACAATGCAAAAAGCAAGCACAAAAAGAAAAGCAAAAAATATCTTATCTGAAAGCAGGAGATGCAGGCAAGACTCCAGCAAACTTCCAAATGAACCAGGAACCACAATTGAGACAAGAACAATTGATCACCGGCAACCATCATGGGAGGGAACCTCCCTTATATCAGACCAGTCAGTGAACCCAGATTGCCATTCTTAGCTGAAAGGTTCAGTACTGTCTGTAACCACCAGAGGGAGCCTCTGCTCAGAAACCATCTCTAGCACATTCATAACAGTACTGTCTATGAACCTCTTCCCCACAATCCCACCTCTACCATTGCTAAAAAATCTACAGTGTCATTGAACCTTACCTACAACACAATACCATTGATAAAAAAGTATGACTTCCTGATTAATCACCATGCTATCATTCCTGTCGTCTATGTACTTTCAAAAGTACATAAATGATTAGACAAATCACCAGGGCGTCCCAATGTCGCCTCCACCGACTCAACCTTATCACCGTTATCCATATTATTGGAAAAGATAGATACTCACACCCTTGGTCAGATTTACTAAATCTTTTCTTTTACACACCAGCCACTTTATCAATCTTATCAAAGAAATCAAACAGGTCCCATGTGACTCTATTCTAGTCACATGGGACGTCAATAGTTTATATACTTCTATACAGCATGAAAATGGACTAACAACAGTCCAAGACCTACTCAACGGCTCAGCATTGGATCAAAATGCCATTAGATTTTGCATGGAGCTTCTCAATCTGGTACTTTGGGAAAATTACTTTGGTTTTGATTTTTACTTACTGAAACAGGGGACAGCAATGGGCTCTAATGTGGACCCCGCCATATGCAAATTGCTTTATGGCCTTTTTTGAGGAACACTATGTTCACCCCAATACCAACTTCAAGAACCATGCGACATTATGGCGTCGATATATCAACGATATTTTTTGCATATGGCAGGGCCCTCTGGATTCCCTTCTTTCCTTTCACAGGTACCTCAACCTAATTTGGCCAGAGCTACAGTTCACTATACATCATGACCTGAACTCGGTTAGCTTTCTTGATACCAAAATCATCAAAGGGTCTGATGGTAACCTAGAGATAGACCTACATGTTAAGGAGACTGACCGCAACAGTCTCTTACTATTTTCCAGTTGTCATCCTAGATCCACCAGGGAGTCTGTTCCCCTTTCACAATTCAACAGAGTAACTACAATTGTTTCCGATCCAGTCACCCGAGAAACCAGAATCAATGAGACACAAAAGAAATTTTCTGATAGAGACTATCCAACCAGACTTCTCAATAGCCTACGCACACCTCAGGATAGATTGCCTAAAGAATCCTATTCAGGTACAAGGATACCCTTAATCCATACCTTCCATCCCTTCATGTACCGACTACACAAAGCATTAGGAAACATTGGCACTTATTAAGGAACAGTTATCCCAAAATTAATGACTTTAAGGCTCCATTTCTACCATTTCAGGAGACCCACTAACTTGCGTGATAAGTTGGTACGAGCTGATGTTGGCTCTACCAGGAAAGTGCCACTACAAACTTTCCTTGATACTCAAAAAAATGCATGTTCCCATGCCTTCATTGCCCATAATGTGGGAATGTACAAAAAGGCAAAACATTTTTTCACCCACACACTGGCAAAGGTATCAAAATTGAGGGCTTCTTCACATGTGATTCTTCTTTCATTGTCTATGCTGTGAAAGGCCCTCGCGGTCTCGTATATGTTGGGGAAACTGCCCAACATGTGCGGGACCGTATCTCACAACAGAAGTCTAGCATACGTTGTGGTAAAACGTATCTCCCCCTACCATATCATTTTGTTCAGAAAAAACACAATATTTCTCAGTTAGCTTCCAGGAATTGGAGCATGTCCCTTGCCTTAGAAGAGGTTGTAATAGGGTCAAAACCCTCAAACTTCAGGAGGCCTTTTGGATCAATAAACTTGACACTCTTGAACCACGAGGATTAAATAGGGATTATGAGATCTCTAGTTTTATCTAATATGTTCCTGTTTTAACTGCATTTTCAATTTTCTTCACAGACACGTGTAAACTGAAACAATATGCTGTGTCATATGGACGGATATAATACTTCATTCTTCATTTTTCATTTTTATTTTGTTTTTATTTTATTTTATATTTTTCTTTTTATTTTATTCTGTTTGCATGTTTAAGTTTGCCTGCTTTTTTATTAGTATTATTTTTATTTTTATTAATTTTCATATTTCTCTAGTTCCCCTTTTATTTGATATAAAGATTGATATTTTTGATACCTTTTGTTTCAATTCTCTTAATTTCTGATTATTTTAATTTTTTTATTTTTCTATTCAATTTTGTTCATTTTTGTATGATTTTTATATCATTTTTTTCAACATTTATCTTATTTTCCATCCCTTTCTTAAAGCTCTAAGTCCATTGCATATCGCTAATTTTCCTCTTTTTTTATCCTCTAAGTAAGCATGGAGCCTTATACAACTTTATGATATCCTTTTCTTTATATCTTTTTGTTAACTAGTCATATTCCTGGACTATCAGTGTTTTTTCTTCTATCTCCTGAACCTATGTGTAACTACAGAGGTCCGTCACGTCACTTCCTGTGACGTGTACCCATTCATCCTTCAGGGCACGATGTGCTCATGCCTGGTTTACACAAAGGAAACCTTTTTCCCTTACACGGTCCCTTCGCGTCACTTCCGGTGAAGTCAACTCACCCGGAACTTCCGGTCTCGCAGTCTCATAGCGCCACATGCGCCTCACACACGACCAGACCGCACACATAAATAGAAACCCCGACTCCACACACATGTCGCTATCTCCTCAGCATGTTTGTGCCCTTCTCCTTTAGCATACCAGCAGGCGACAGCATTTGGTAAGTCCGGCTCCTCAGATAGGGACCTAGTTGTTACAAGCTGCTTTGTATTATATATCTTGATGACCGTTTACAGATCTCCTGTGATATTAATATATTGTATATATATATATTTTTTTTTTTCTTTCCAGCACCAATCTGATGTTACAGATTCAAAAACACTGAAGACAATGTATGTCACTCTATATACTATGATTTGTTCTGTCCTATTTTTCTGTAGCCGATATCTATTCTCACCGTCTATTACTTGTATCTATAATATAACGCTGGGAGCGTCACTCTGTCTGAAGCCTTTACAGACTGTGCAAGCACGACACGCCTGCGCAGTCTGGCTCCAGACAGAGTCAGGCATCCAGCGGTGAGTACTCTGTATGGCGCCGGAGATCGCAGTATGCGTACTGGATGCATACCGCGACCTCCGGCGCCATACTCACATACTTACCTGACCGGGAGGATTGTTGCCGCGGCACTTCTCTTCTCCTGGGGCAGGAGACCAGGAGTGCGCGTCGGAATCGCGCATGCGCATAGCGCTATCCGGCGCCATTTTGCTGAAGACACATTTACAGTGTGTCTTCAGCAATATGGCGCCGGACCGCACGGTATGGGCATGCGCGTACTCTGGCGCTGCTCTCCTCCCCTGGCGTCCAGCAGAACAGAACAGCGCTGGAGCACAGGGATGAAAGGTGAGTATAAATGTTTGTTTTTTTGGGTGTATGTGTGTAATAGCGGTGAGGGGACTATGCATATCAGGATTGGGGGGTGAGGGGACCATGCATATCAGGGTAGGGGGGTGAGGGGACCATGCACATCAGGATTGGGGGGTGAGGGGACCATGTATATCAGGATAGGGGGTGAGGGGACCATGCACATCAGGATTGGGGGTGAGGGGAACATGCACTTTAGGATTGGGGGTGAGGGGACCATGCACATCAGGATTGGGGGTGAGGGGACTAT
This sequence comes from Oophaga sylvatica, assembly GCA_033576555.1. Taxonomy (NCBI): domain Eukaryota; kingdom Metazoa; phylum Chordata; class Amphibia; order Anura; family Dendrobatidae; genus Oophaga; species Oophaga sylvatica. Next base: position 301,502,298 of record JARQOD010000004.1, on the reverse strand, counting down.
GCATATCAGGATTGGGGGGTGAGGGGACCATGCACATCAGGATTGGGGGTGAGGGACCATGCACATCAGGATTGGGGGGTGAGGGGACCATGCACATTAGGATTGAGGGTGAGAGGACCATGCATATCAGGATTGGAGAAGTGAGGGGACCATGCACATCAGGATTGGGGGTGAGAGGACTATGCATTCCAAGATTGGAGGGTGAGGGGACCATGCATACCAGGATTGGGGGGTGATGGGACCATGCATACCAGGATTGGGGGGTGAGGGGACCATGCACATCAGGATTGGGGGGTGAGGGGACCATGCATATCAGGATTGGGAGGTGAGGGGACCATGCACATCAGGATTGGGGGTGAGAGGACCATGCATTCCAAGATTGGGGGGTGAGGGGACCATGCATACCAGGATAGGGGGGTGATGGGACCATGCATACCAGGATTGGGGGTGAGGGGACCATGCATATCAGGATTGGGGGGTGAGAGGACCATGCATTCCAAGATTGGGGGTGAGGGGACCATGCATACCAGGATTGGGGGGTGATGGGACCGTGCACATCAGGATTGGGGGGTGAGGGGACCATGCACATCAGGATTGGGGGTGAGAGGACCATGCATTCCAAGATTGGGGGGTAAGGGGACCATGCATACCAGGATTTGGGGGTGATGACCATGCATACCAGGATTGGGGGTGAGGGGACCATGCATATGAGGATTTGGGGGTGAGGGGACCATGCATATCAGGATTGGGGGTGAGGGGACCATGCACATCAGGATTGGTGGGTGTGGGGACCATCCACATCAGGATTGGGGGGTGGGGGGACCATGCACATCATGGTTGGGGGGTGAGGGGACCATGCACATCAGGATTGGGGGGGTGAAGGGACCATGCATATCAGGATTTGGGGGTGAGGGGACCATGCATACCAGGATTGGGGGTGAGGGGACCATGCATATCAGGATTGGGGGGTGAGGGGACCATGCATAATCAGGATTGGAGGGTGAGGGGACCATAAAATTAGGATTGGGGCTGAGGGGGTACCATACATCCTACAATAGGGATGAGGGGGAACCATGCATACCAGGATTAGGGGGTGAGTGGACCATGCATACCAGGATTGGGGGGTGAGGGGACCATGCATTCCAGGATTGGGGGATGAGGGGACCATGCATACCAGGATTAGGGGTGAGAGGACCATGCATACCAGGATTGGGGGGTGAGGGGACCATGCATTCCAGGATTTGGGGGGGACCATGCATTCCAAGATAGGGGGTGAGAGAACCATGCATACCAGGATAGGGGGTGAGGGGACCATGCATATCAGGATTGGGGGTGAGGGGACCATACATATCAGGAAGGGGGCGAGGGGACCATGCATACCAGGATGAGGGGGTGAGAGGACTATGCATACCAGGATTGGGGGTGAGGGGTACCATGCATACCAGGATTGGGGGAGATGAGGGGTAACATGCATACCAGGATAGAGAGGGTACCATGCATACCAGGATTGGGGGATGAGGGGTAACATGCATATCAGGATAGAGGGGTACCATGCATACCAGGATTGGGGGGTGAGAGGACCATGCCTACCAGAATTGGGAGGTAAGGGGTGCCATGTATACCAGGATTGGGGATGAGGGGACCATGCATACCAGGATTGGGGGGTGAAGGTACCATGCATCCTACGATAGGGATGAGGGGGACCATGCATACCAGAATTGGGGGTGAGGGGACCATTCATACCAGAATTGGGGGGTGAGGGGACCATGCATACCAGGATTGGGGGGTGAGGGAACCATGAATACCAGGATAGGGATGAGTTCGTACCATGCATACCAGGATTGGGGGATGAGGGGACCATGCTTACCAGGATGAGGAATGGGTTGCCATGCATACCAGATTTGGGTGGGGTGAGGGGACCATACATACCAGGATAGGGATGAGGGGTACCATGCATACCAGGATAGTGATGAGGGGTGCCATGCATGCCAGGATAGGAGGGGGGCAGCACATACCAGGATGGGAGACCATATACCTATAAAAATGCTTGCCACCCGGGCGTAGAATGGGTTCATAGCTAGTATACTATAACCATATTTAGCTACATGGATTGTTTGATGCCTATCAGCTATAATCAGCTATAAAAATGCAAATTCTCTTGCGCCCCAAGAATTGTCATTTCTGCCTGGGTACATATTTGCTAGTCCATGTTAGCATTACAATCCTTTATATTATATTATACCTATTTGCACCTTTTTCCTTTCCTTTCTCTGTTGATGTGGACCTATGCTGGTTTTTGGATGATCTTCCAATATTGTTGTGCAAAACTGATATATATTTGTTTATGTTTATTTGTTAGAGTTTTGATGAAGGCCTAAGTATTGGCCAAAACGTTAACGTTTTTGTCTGAAGTGGAATATTAATAAAATCAATCATTTTTTGCATCATATAGTTGGGAGTGCCGGATCATTCTTTATATAAGTTGCAGCGCAGTTTTAGCCCAAATGATCTTGATTAGCAAATGGGGCCTTCAGATTCCTGACTGCAACACATTTTAAGCCAAAATAATATGGATTAGCTAATAGGGCATCCTTGCTAGAGTTGAGCGATACTTTCCGATATCCTAAAGTATCGGAATCGGAATGGTATCGCCGATATCACTAAAATATCGGCGATACCCGATACCGATACCGGAAGTCCCATGTAAGTCTATGGGAACAAAATATCGCAACTAAAAAAACCCCATTCTTTCCTTGTAAACACTAAATATACACACATAGAATACATATATATATATACATGTCATTGTGACATATATATATACATATATGTATAGTTTATACACTTCTACATAGTAAAATATCCTATGATTCAATTGCCGGGTAAAGCCGGCTTCAGTGAAAAGACAGAAGCACCCGACATGAAATGACACTTGGTGTACATAGGGTTAACCATGTCTTTTCATGTCGTTTGCTATCTGATTTGCACAAACAATTAAATCAGTCTATGTGTGCAAAATTTCACACCTGTAGGGGTTAATTAAAGGTGTAAATTCGTTGTAAAAAAAAACGGACTTTTTTGCTACGAATTTACACCTTTAATTAACCCCTACAGGTGTGAAATTTTGCACACATAGTCTGATTTAATTGTTTGTGCAAATTAGATAGCAAAGGACATGAAAAGACATGGTTAACCCTATGTACACCAAGTGTCATTTCATGTCGGGTCACCCGACATGAAATGACACTTGGTGTACATAGGGTTAAACATGTCTTTTCATGTCCTTTGCTATCTAATTTGCACAAACAATTAAATCAGTCTATGTGTGCAAAATTTCACACCTGTAGGGGTTAATTAAAGGTGTAAATTCGTTGTAAAAAAAACGGACTTTTTTGCTACGAATTTACACCTTTTAATTAACCCCTACAGGTGTGAAATTTTGCACACATAGACTGATTTAATTGTTTGTGCAAATTAGATAGCAAAGGACATGAAAAGACATGGTTAACCCTATGTACACCAAGTGTCATTTCATGTCGGGTTCTGCATTTTCACAAAAGCCGGCAATTGAATTAGCGGCTATTATACTATGTAAAAGTGTATGAACTACAAATATAAATATATATATATATATGTGTCACAAATTCAATGACATGTATATATATATATGAGGTGTAAAATTGCTGAAAAAAAATGCGTGGGCTCCCGCCCTATTTTCGCAACCAGACAGACAAAGCCAGTGAGTGGGGGCAGATAATAATAGCCCAGAGAGGGACCATTATTTTTGCCCCCCCCGGCTACTAACATCTGCCCCCAGACACCCCAGGAAAGACAAATCTATAATTAGATTCGCCCTTTCTGGCACTTTGCCCGTTATTCCCATTGCCCTGTAGCGGTGGCGAATGGGTTAATATGGGGTTAAAGCCACCTTGCTATTGAAAGGTGACCTTAAGCCAGGTTAATAATTGAGAGCTGTCAATTAGACAACTATCAATTATTAATCCTATTGCATGAAATAAAAATAAAACACACACACTTTAATTAAAAATCATTTTAATGAAATAAAGACACATGTTTTTGACCATCTTTTATTTTACTGCAAAAACCATTTCCTGTAATAAAAATAAAATAAAAAAGCAAAATTATTCTTACCTATCCCATGCACAGTCAGGTCCCACGGTGTAATCCTTCAGAAAGGGTTAATGTTTACTGCAGGGACCGCAGCTAATGCTGCAGCCTCACAGTAAACCCCAAATGAATGAGTTCCTCTCCTGCCTGACAGGAGAGTAAAGGCTGGGTGTCACATAACGATAACCAGCGATCCCGACAACGATATGCACTTGTCAGGATCGCTGGTGTATCGCTACATGATCGCTGCTGAGCTGCCAAACAGGCAGCTCAGGCAGCGATCTGGGACAGCGACACTGCGGGTAACATCGCTTAAGGGCCCGTCTCACATAGCGATATCGCTACCGAGATCGCTGCTGAGTCACTAGTTTTGTGACGCAGCAGCGAGCTCACCAGCGATATCGCTGTGTGTGACATTCAGCGACGATCAGCCCCCCTGCCGGGTATCGCTGATCGTCGCAGAAATGTCAGGACCTTTTTTTGATCGCTGGTTTCCCTCTGACAGGCACGCATCGCTGCGTGTGACAGGCGGGAGACCAGCGATCGCTGGTAACCAAGGTACACAGCGGGTTTCCAGGCACCGCGCAGCGCTTGGAAACCCGCTGTGTACCTTGGATACCAGCTCCCTGCATCAGGGCGCTGGTATCCAAGGTACACAGCGGGTTTCTAGGCACAGCCCCGCGCCTGGAAACCCGCTGTGTACCTTGGTTACCAGCGGATCGCTGGTCTCCCGCCTGTCACACGCAGCGATGTGTGCCTGTCAGCGGGAAACCAGCGATCAAAAAAAGTCCTGACATTTCAGCGACGATCAGCGATACCCGGCAGGGGGGCTGATCGTCGCTGAATGTCACACACAGCGATATCGCTGGTGAGCTCGCTGCTGCGTCACAAAACTAGTGACTCAGCAGCGATCTCGGTAGCGATATCGCTATGTGAGACGGGCCTTAAGTGGAAAGCTTAATTGATTGCTTTCCACTTTCACTTCAGGTCAGCCAGGGACACCATCAGTGACGTCAGAGGGAACTGATTAAAAAAATAGGGGTTCCCTTCGAAAAAAAAATGGCGTGGGGTCCCCCCTATTTTTGTTAACCAGCCAGATGAAGCAGACCGCTGAGGCCTGGATTTTCAGGCTGTTAAGGAGCCAAGATCCATGGACCTTGCCAGCCTGATAATACCAGGCCACAGCAGTCTGCATATCTTGGCTGATTAACAAAAATAGGGGATCCCCTCGAAAAAAATTGGCGTGGGGTCCCCCCTATTTTTGTTAACCAGCCAGATGAAGCAGACCGCTGAGGCCTGGATTTTCAGGCTGTTA